>CM032330.1:33649970-34387595 GCA_019022515.1 Quercus aquifolioides
TCACTAATTGAGTGAGGTTTCCAAATGAAGGAGGCAACTCACCTGTGAGAGAATTAAGGGACAGATCAAGGTGGGTGAGCTTCGAAAGGGTGCTTATCTCAACTGGAATGCTCCTCATAAGCCCATTATTAGAAAGATTAAGACGGACTAAATTTGGGAAGGAAGAGAGGTTGAGTTTACGGATCGCATCTCCCTCCCTTGATTGATAGTAACTACCCTTGTCAATCTCTATGACGCTTCCACCATCATTGCATTTGATTCCATAGAACTTGCAATGATTTAAGAATGTATCATTGGAGTAATAACTCCACCACCCACTCTCCAGGAGAGCCTTCGCTTCTAGTTCAAGTGCTGATGATTTAGACGCTGCCATAGAGCCAGTTGCAATAACCATAGTTGTGGAGTGCATCAAGATATAAAGAACCCATAATGCTACTATTAGAATGGAAATGGAAACAGAGGGAGCCATGATAGTGTTTATGATTGATTGATGATGCGTTGCAAAGGGGCAAATATTTGATTGTTATATATTTATCACTCAACACACTTTAATCATTGAAATAGAGTCCTTACCAACCCAAGATTGGAAGTCAATTTAACGAATGTGCTACTTTTTTCTTTTCCTCCCCCCCCCTTTTTTTTTTTTTAATTATTTTTCTTTTAGTTTTTATTTTTTATTTTGTATGAATACCAACGTGATTATCACGAAGCATCATCTTTTTGAACCCTATTGAAGTGCAGAAATTTACATGAATCTACCGACATGATTTCCACGAAATCATCTTGGAAATTTCTTTTTGAATAGAAACTCATAATGCAATTGCGCCCTTGTTAGATTACTGACAGTGGAAATGCTGCGAAGTTTGCAATTTTTTTTTTCTTTTTTTAAGAATCTGAATAGTGTAATCGGCAAATGGTTTAATTGCCACGATTTATTTCTTACACTTTGTTAGGACATATGTGTTTCACTTGTTAAGAACATATGTCATTCTTTTATGTAATTGGCTAATCCTTTGACAAAACGCACTTTACTTGTAATTTGAAAGATCTAGGTGTTCTTAATACTTCAAGAAACTGTGTTTCAAGATCAAGTGTTAAAGTCATCAAGCCTGTCCAAAAAACAAGCTGAGAAATACAAGTTTATTAAAGCTCGACAGCTAGAATGTGTCGAAGTTTAAGAAGCTGTTCAGCCCGTGTGCTCGACAGCTACTCGACAGCTCCTATCTGTTGAGGTTTAAGAAAGAAGCAAAAATTCTGATATGTTTTTCTTGGGATTCGTGAATGTGTCTTTGAGCATTCTTTTCTCCTAACCCTAGACATATAAAAGGATTATTTTAAGGGCCCTCAAAGAGTACACAAGTTGCACAAGCTTTGAGAAAAGTTTTCTCAAGCAAATTGTGACTGGAGACAAAGTTTTGCCCTAGTTCATCATTCTTGAAGAAGTTGCTGTGTATGTGCAGCATAGGGTTTTGTGACTAAGCATCTTCTTGATCTTCATCGTGGAAGAACTGAAGAACTTTGCAGTCAACAATCTTCTCTAGTTAGTGATTGAAGTTGTGTACTGGGATCCGCACAATTGGTTAGTCACATACTTGGGAGCCGTGCATCAAAAAAGGAGAAATTGTCACTACAGAACAAGTCCAATTGAGTATTGGGGTAAGTGTTCAACTGTAGGTTGGTATAAGGTATTGAGATTCTTTTACTTGTAACCGCTTGTTGTGATAATAGTGGAATTTCGGGAGTGGTGACCTGAAAATCACCCGGTGGGGTTTTTGCCGTGTAGGTTTTCCCCATTCATAAACAAATCACCGTGTCAATTTTATTTCCGCTGCATACTTAGTTTAGTTGGTGATTTGTTTGTACTACCACGCGCTTTGCATGTTAATTAACTTAATTAATTCATTTGGCTAAATTAATTGGTTAATTTATCACAAGAGGTCAATACGCTTTTGGCCTATCACACTTTGTCAAATGTGTAATTATTGAGTACTCCCAGAGTACCATAAATGCGTACTCTTCTTTTTCACATAACTGTGGGTCCCGCTAATTAAATTTATAATACGACTCACAATTCATGTGAGAGGGAGGAGTACGCATTTATAGTACTTCCGGATTATTTAGTAATTTTCCCTATATAAGGTCTTTAGATAAGTGGAATCAGTAAATGATGTAATGGTCATGATTTATTTCTAACACTTCATTAAAGGTTTCCTTCGCTTCTAGTTCTAGTGTCGATGATTTAGATAGTGACACAGAGCCAGCTGCAATAACCATATTTGTGGAATTGTACAAGTCCAATTACTATATGCTTCGGCGGATTCATGTACACCTCAATTTTAGCATTGTAATTAACTAATTATTATTAGATATTCAATGTTCGAGCCAAGGGATTCAAAGGCCAGTCCATTTTTTTTTAATATATAATTTTTTTAAAATTTTCTTTTGACCCCTAAAATAAAATTTTGAACATCTAACCCTAAATTTTATTTAAACCCAACTGAAATAAATTTTAATATAATCATCTTAATGCTACTTCACAATATCTTCACATATGTGGCAAGTTGTAACTAGTTTTATTTGGACCCATAATTGATATTACTTTTTTACATATCTTTAACAACTTGCTATCTAGATTTTGTTGTAAAATTTTTGTGAAAGTATTGTGCTAGTAGCACTACACTTACAGTATTTAATTTTAAAAAATAAAAAATGATTTGTTAAAATTAAAAAAAAAAAAAAAATCTTCTCTCTGGGACTAGCTTACTTTGCTGTTGATAGCGGAATGAAGTTGTTTTTCCCTACGCTTTTCTTTTTCATAAACAAAAAATTACACTACCATTACAACCAATAGATCTCTATCTACATATGTGATTTTCTTCTCATTCTCCTTATCTCTCTTTCACTTCTATAGTTTCTTAGTTTTTCTCTTTATTTGATCAAGTAGTTTGATAAATTCTCTATAGATTTCTAAGTCCAAGAAATCTTTTAGTGCTTGCTTAAATTCTAAGAGAGCAACCACGCACATGATTAAAAAGCCATACACTTCAAAAGCAAAAACTATATTAGTTACTTTTTTTTTCTTAGTTTCACATTTACTCCTTGTCCTACTCTTAGGTGTGTTACTATTCTTCTTTATCATATATTTTTATTTAATTGATATTACATATAAATATAATAAGTTATTATTAATTTGAAAAAAAATGTAGCATTAATTATTTAATTATATTTGTTTATGAATTTAATGGTTGTTATCTTACCGATCTTTAAACTATTAATAAATTTTTTAGACTATTAATATTGTATAATATAGTATATTGTATTTTAGATTATTGTATATAATATGGAAGTTGTATATACAGAAAAAAATTATCATTTTATTTTTTACTTGCCTCCATGACAAATTTCTAGTTCCGTCATTGCTGACTCTCTTAGAAAACTATCCTGGAGCCGCCACGGTTAAATTTGGTTCCTGCCATATGAAACTCATACTAATCAACAGTAAATTAGAAATTATGCTTCAAAGGGAACCAAGGCCACAATAAACAATGGAAGTCTGCAAGGATTAAGGATATTATAAATCAAGCTACGAGTTAAAAACTGTAGAAGATTTGTCCAGTGTAAATGCATCTTTGAATTTTTGTTTTTTTGTTTTTTCTTTCCTCCTAATGCAACTGAGGTGAAACATTGTCACATGGCACTGAAGTTGGATGACTATTTCAACAGCAGCATCTAGCACATTTTGCTAGAATATTCGCGTGGGAGTAATTCTGTTTGTTAACTCTTAAAAATCTCACATTGGATAATTACCACAAGAAAGAGTGGATGATAAAATTTAATTGGGTCACATTGGAACCAAGGATACAATAACAATAGAGTTGCAAGGAGTAGGATAATAATCTACGAGTAATAAAAAGTTGAAGAAGATTAGTTTTTTTTTTTTTTAAGAAATAATTACAACATGCTGCTAACCCCGTAACTCGAACCATTTTCACTTTAGACAACCAAGCATTATGTGTATGGGGGAGGTGCTAATTCAGCTACAAGGCCTTTGGCGAAGAAGATTAGTTTAGTGTAAAAGCATCTTGGATTTTTTTTCTTAGTTGGATTTTCCTCCTAATGCAGCGGCATCTAGCACATTTTGTTGGAAAATTCACGTGGGAGTAATATGGTTAGTTAAGTGTTAGAAAACCCACATTGGATAATTACCACAAGATTGAGTCGATTAGAAAATAAAAATGGGTCAAAATTTATAGTTATAAACTTTTAGGTTTAGTATTATCCTTTTATATTAAAGGATATTGTTGGAGGAACACAATTTGACTCCCTACAACCACTCTAAAAACGGGCCTGTGTGGTGTGATGTCGAATGTCATAAAAGATTTGAGTGTGTCTTTCTCATCATCAATTGATTTTGAGGTGAAATGGTACAGCTCACGGTTTGATAGATATATAGTTGAAAATTAAAATTCGGTTGAGTATTAAAAATCTGATAGGTGATCGAGTCGCATAATTGGTGCTCTCATATAGCAAAAGCTTTAGTTGCTACTTGCTAGAAGTCGTGGTCCTTCGATTTTTCAGTGAAGACAAATTGATTACCAGCGACCTGTGCAAGGAAGGGGAACCACCTATGCAAATGCAATGTGGACAAAACTCACCTAGCCCCAAACACGGGTTAGCTACTTTGCTCTTATAAACTTCAAGTCAAGATCCTATTACTCTCAAAGAAATATTGCTCTCTGGAAAATTTTGGATTTTTTTCGTTGTGTCATCATCTCCCGATCAAAGCAAGCTAATTTTCCATTGCAAGGGTCCCTTTTTGCATAGACCGACTCCAGTCAATACGGCCATCAGTCTACTTACTGTACTTAGTCTGGATTCATGCTAGCCGCCGTTCCTGCATTTTTGTGGTTATTGGAAATTACGTGTGGAATAAGTTGGTTTTTTTCCAATTGAAATTGAACAGTGGTTTGAAATAAGTGGAAAAGAAGACAGATTAAATTTGTTAATTTTTGGCTTGAAGTTTATAATAGCTAACCCAAGTTTGGGGCTGATTGGTCAAAAGCAAAGAATATTGAATTGATTAAGAATGTCATAAATTATATAATCAAGATTGTTGGATATACTATTCAAGATTTTATTGTAGTTAAATATGATGGTGACTCCATAACTACAATTCCAAGATTTAATTGATTAATTCAAAACCATATCGTTTTTAGGTAATGTGACATTTAATGGTTGCCTCATTCATGAATAAGGGCAAAGGGGTCTTATTCCAAACACTATGCAATGTTAGGGGTGCAAATCCAAAATTTTGAAACCTTAGAAGATAAAATTCAAAATTTTCAAATTTAAGAGCGTAAATTACAATTTAGTCTAGCCAAATTGACAAATCAACTTAGGAGTGTAACTTTTTATCTAGTGTGTGTTTGGCAAAAATTATTTTTGCCAACTTATTTTATTATTCAGCTTATTTTTGTTACTATTCATGGGCCCTAATGCACTTTTTGGTACTATACATGGGTCATGCTATACTATTTCAGTTAACTTTTACTTTTATCTACAGTACTTTCAGCAAAAAAAATTTCAGTTTCAACAAAATAAACGGATCCCAAACAGACTCTTAATCTGGCCAAATTTAAAAATCACATAATCTAAAGAAGTCCTTCAAAAACTAAAATAAACAAAATTTCATAAATAATAAACAAACTAAAGCTAATGTTTGACCATAACTTATAAGTCACAGGGGCAACCTGTGAAAGTATTGAACTCATTACCACCACCGCCCATCTTACTTTTACAAGGACTTTTTAATAAAGTCTCTTGATTGCTTATATAGTGTTATGTTCATTCAAGAATAGAATTCACTTGGGTTTAAGAATAGACTGATGGCCGTATTGACTGGAGTCAGTCTATGCAAAAAAGCTTCAGAGAAGTCATGGTCCTTTGATATTTCAGTGAAGACAATTCCTTAATTGGCGACTTGCAAAGAAGGGGACCAAACTCACCTAGCCCCAATTATGGGTTAGCTCTTAGAAACTTCAAGTCATGACCCTATTACTGTCAAAGAAATAAATATTGCGCGTCTGTACAAGTCGAGGGTTTTTTTTAATTATTCATAGTGCATCGTTTGCCGATCAAGGCAGCTACTTTTCTGTTGCAGAAACTGACTCCACTCAATCAAAACGGCCTTCTGAATTAAATTTTGTAATTTTTTTTAATTACAATATTTTTTTATGTAATTTTTGTTATTTTAGGTTTAGGTGATTTATTTCCTTGTTTTTAGGTGCATTTAATTTTTTTTAGGCCAAATTTGGTTCCTGTTATGATTAGGTATCAATTATGAGTTATTTTAGAATATATTTTCTTGTCTGTCAAGTTTTACGAAGCCCTTAAATAGGCCCCTAAGTCTGTATTGTTTTCTCTGGTGATTCCAGGCCTATCTGTTGGGAATTCAACCGAAATTCCAACCTGTGAAAAAAAAAAAATAGAGAAAACACACGTCAAAGAAAACAATCACACGCACAAGACAGTATTTACGTGGTTCGGCAATTTGCCTACGTCCACAGAGTTGCAGGGATTTCACTATTATCAGGGAAAAATACAAAGTGCAGCTACAGTTTTTTCTCTCTCTCTAAAAACACAACAACAGTTTACAAACCCTAATCACAAAAGCGGCTTTTATATCCTGCGCACAGGATTACAATGGGCTACAAAACGGGCCAAAAATAAACTAGGCTCCACAAAGCCCAACAAATCTCCCACTTGGAGACTAGTTCAATCACCAACATCAGCCGCTATCCTCCAAAAGCAATCCCTCATCCCTGCAACTCATCCTCCTGTCCTCAAGCTAGAAAGCCAACTGAAGCTGCACACAGCTTCAGCTTCTCAATAGTGACACCCTTAGTCAACATGTCTACCGGGTTCTTAGATCCATATATCTTCTCAAGTATTACCAGCTTATCTTCAACAAGGTACCGGATAAAGTGGTATTTTGTCTGTATATGTTTCGACTTTGAATGAAAAGCCGAATTTTTAGCAAGAAAAATTGCACTCTGACTGTCACTGTGTAGAATGCCCATCTCCTGCTTCTTACCCAATTCATCTAAGAAACCATGTAGCCAAATCATCTCCTTTCCAGCTTCAGTTGCTGCAACATACTCAGCTTCTGTAGTAGACAAAGTAACAATCTTTTGCAGATTTGAAGCCCATGATATAGCTGTACCACCCAGAGTAAATACAAACCCAGTAGTACTCTTTCTACTATCAATATCGCCAGCAAAATCAGCATCTACATAACCTTGCAGCTTCAAACTTGCACCTGTGAAGCAAAGACATGTATCTGATGAACCCTTCAGATATCTCAGAATCCACTTGACTGCCTCCCAATGCTGCTTTCCAGGCCTACTCATGAATCTGCTCACAACTCCCACTGCATGTGCAATGTCTGGCCTTGTACACACCATAGCATACATCAAGCTGCCAATAGCTGAGGCATAGGGCACCTTGCTCATATGGTCCCTTTCTTCTTCTGTCTTCGGTGACTGTTCTTTGCTCATTTGAAATGACTACCCAAGGGTGTGCTCACTGGTTTAGATTCATTCATGTTGAACCTGCTGAGAACTTTCTTCACATACTCTGACTGTGAAAGCTTCAATGTACCATTAGCCTTGTCTCTAATGATTCTCATACCAAGGATTTGCTTTGCAGCTCCCAAATCCTTCATTGCAAACTGTTTTGACAATTGCTTCTTCAGATTATTAATCTCCTCAATGCTAGACCCTGCAATGAGCATATCATCCACATACAATAGTAAATGATGTAAGAATTGTCAAAAATTTAACATAGCAACAATGATCAGCTTCACATCTCTTGAACCCAATTTTATGCATAAAATTGTCAAATTTCTTGTACCACTGTCTAGGAGCTTGTTTTAGGCCATACAAGCTCTTTCTCAGTTTGCAGACTAGATTCTCTTGTCCCTGAACAATGAACCCTTCTGGCTGAATCATGTAAAGGTCTTCCTCCAATCACCATGAAGGAATGCCGTCTTCACATCTAACTGCTCAAGATGTAATTTTCTGCAGCCACCATTCCCAACCAGTCTAATTGTTGACATCTTCACAACTGGAGAAAATATCTCTGTGTAGTCAATGCCTTCCTTCTGCTGGAACCCTTTAACAACTAATCTGGCCTTGTAACGTTTGCTACCATCATGCTCATTCTTTATTCTGTATACCCACTTGTTGTGCAAAGCCTTCTTTCCTACTGGCAATTCAGTCAGTTCCCATGTCTGATTCCCCAACAAGGAATCCATCTCATCCTTCATGGCTAACTCCCACTTGCTTGAATTCTCATCTTGCAAGGCTTCATCATAACACTCTGGCTCACCACCATCAGTACATAGATAATTTAAAGCGGGTGAATAACGCTGTGGAGGTCTAATGTTCCTGGAAGATCTGCGGACTTCAGCTACAGGTGTACTCTGATCTACCTGTGAATCTACATTCTCCTTATCTTCTTCACCCCTTTTCTGGACAGTACTTTCAGTCAATCCATCTAAGTTGACAAACTCAGATTTCTTTTGATCTATCTCTGTAACATCTGACACTACAGTTGACCTGTCCTTGTACATAACCTGTTCATTAAATATCACATTTCTACTTCTGATGATTTTCCTGTTTTGTTCATCCCAAAACCTATAGCCAAATTTCTCATCACCATAGCCAATGAAAAAACATATTTTAGACTTTGCATCAAGTTTACTACGAGCATCAGAATCAATATGAACATAAGAAACACAACCAAAAACTTTTAAATGTGAAAACTTTACCTCTTTACCGTTCCAAACCTCATCAGGAAGTCTGAATTTCATGGGAACTGATGGCCCTCGGTTTATCAGGTAAGCTGCAGTGCTAACAGCATCAGCCCAGAAAGTTTTTGGTAGTCCAGCATGCAACCTCATACTCCTAGCACGCTCATTAAGAGTTCTGTTCATGCGCTCAGCCACACCATTCTGCTGTGGTGTCCCAGGAATGGTCTTTTCCATCCTAATTCCCTGTGCAGCACAATACTCACTGAACCCTCCATCTATGTACTCTCCTCCATTATCAGACCTCAAACATTTTAGTTTTAAACCTGTTTCTATCTCAACCATGGCCTTCCACTTCTTAAAAGTTTCAAATACATCAGATTTATTTTTCAGAAAATAAACCCATACCTTTCTGCTTGAGTCATCAATGAAAGTGATGTAATACCTTGAACCTCCAAAGGATGCAATCGGAGAAGGCCCCCACAAATCAGTGTGTACTAACTCCAATTTTTCTGCCTTCGGTGTCCTGCCAGTTTTCAAGAAGCTCACATTTTTCTGCTTTCCTAAGATGCAGCTTTCACACATGTCAAAATCAATGGACTTCAATTCTGGTAGTTTTCCTTTTGACAGCAGCATCTTCATCCCTTTCTCACTCATGTGACCAAGTCTGCGGTGCCATAGGCTTGTATCAGTACTTGCATCAGCAACTGCAATTGTGTCTCTTGGACTTGAGGTCATATAGAGTCCTCTTCTTTCCACGAGCCAATACTCTAGCTCCCTTTGTAACCTTCCAAGTACCACCAACAAATAGTATTGCATGCCCTTCATCATCAAGTTGTCCAACAGAAATCAGATTCCTCCTCAGGTCAGGAATATGTCGAACCTTCTCCAGTAACCAAACAGACCCATTGGGCAACAATATCCGGACATCTCCCATACCCACAACATCCAAGGCTGAACCATCAGCCAAATACACCTTACCAAAATCACCAGCAACATAATTCTGTATGATTTCTCGGTGTGGGGTGGTATGAAACGAAGCTCCTGAATCCAAAACCCAATCATCAAGTGGACTGTCTACTGCAAGAAGTAATGCATCCTGTACCTCTTCTGTTACAGCATTAGCAGAATCATCTTCATTCTTCTTCTTAGGACTTTTGCATTGGTTCCTAAAGTGACCTATTTTCCCACAATTCCAGCATTGTACTTGTTGGCCTGATCTAGATTTACTTCTGTTCCGATTAGTATTTCTGGATTTTGATCTGCCCCGATTTGAATTTCTGTTATTACCTCTGCCTCTTGTCTCAAGGTTTAGGGCAAAACCAGATCCTGAGGTTTCACTTGCATCTCTTCTGTGAATCTCCTCAGCCAAAATTAAATCTCGAATATCATTGTACTTGAATTTTTCCTTTCCTGTAGAATTACTTACTGCCATCCTCATTGCCTCCCAACTGTTTGGCAAAGAAGTCAAGACGATCAGAGCACGAATCTCATCATCAAAATCAATTTCTACAGACGACAATTGATTTGTGATAGTGTTAAATTCATTCAGATGTTGTGCTACTGATGCATTCTCTGCCATCTTCAAATTGAACAGTTTCTTCATCAGATGCACCTTGTTGTTTACTGACGGCTTTTCATACATACCAGATAAAGCCTTCATCAGATTTGCTGTGGTCTTCTCCTTTACAACATTGTGTGCAACAGACCTAGGCAGAGTTAACCTGATAACTCCCAGTACCTGTCGGTCAAGAAGAGCCCATTCATCAGCCTTCATCGCCTCAGGTTTTGTCCCCAAAAGAGGCAGGTGCAATTTCCTCCCATAGAGATAATCTTCAATCTGCATCCTCCAATACGCGAAGTCTGTGCCATCAAACTTTTCTATTCCAGACGCATTTCCTGCTTCCTCTGCCATTGCTCCCACTCAAACCTAACCCTAGGCTCTGATACCAGTTTTTTGGGAATTCAACCAAAATTCCAACCTGTGAGAAACAAAAAAAAAATAGAGAAAACACACGTCAAAGAAAAACAATCACACGCACAAGACAGTATTTACGTGGTTCGGCAATTTGCCTACGTCCACGGAGTTGCAGGGATTTCACTATTATCAGGGAAAAATACAAAGTGCGGCTACAGTGTTTTTCTCTCTCTCTAAAAACACAACAACAGTACAAACCCTAATCACAAAAGTGGCTTTTATATCCTGCGCATAGGATTACAATGGGCTACAAAATGGGCCAAAAAAATAAACTAGGCTCCACAAAACCCAACACTATCATCTTGTCGATTCAAGGAACCTCTCGTGAATTCGAGGTTTACTACCCAAAAACTAACAATTTAGTTTCTGTCTAGCAAAGAGAGCATCGTGTGTGCTTTCTTCAGGCTTCCGCAACATCAAACTGTCTCCGACTCTCCGTGTGCAATAGAAAAGAAGCTTCTTTGATGACCAGAGTAATTCTAATACCATATAAAAAATCACAACTTTTACCACAACTCTATGTAATAAACTATGATTGATTGTATGTTACTTTTACATAAATCCACCACCTTAGAAAAGAAAAAAGAAAGAAAAGAGGATGGTTTACCCAAGGTTTACCTCACAGATTATCTATTCAACCACATATCAAAGTAGAACCATCAAGGGGAACTGGATTTTTTTTACTCGTTCGATTCATGCTAGCCTCATTCTTGCATTTTTGTGATTATTGGAAATTACGAGCGGGATAAGTTGGTCCTTTCCTTTTGAAGAAATTGAACAGTAGTTTGTAATAAGTGGAAAAGAATACGAAATTGATAATTTTTTACTTGAAGTTTATAATAGCTAACCCAGGTTTGGGGCAAGGTGTGTTTGGTCAAGATTAAATTGATTGAGAGTGATGTTGAAAATCATATGATCAAGATTGTTGGAAATACTATTGAAGATTTAATTAAAGTTAAATATGATGGCGACTCCATAAACCATAATTCCAAGATTCAATTGACTTGTTCAAAACCACATGCTTTTGAGCTAATATGACATTTTTTTTTACGTGTAATTCAATCCCTTTCTCCCTTCCATTCCTTCTCTTTGTCTCTAAGGATTACACACTTCTCTAATACGGTAATTATTTAGTCAAAATCCTATCTAATCTAGGTTCTAAAAAAAGAAAACCATCTCTAATCTCCAAAAGTAGATTTAACATTGATCTTTTCAATTCTACCCTTGGTTTTTTGGGTCGGTCTCACTGAGATAACACTCGCACTTTTGAGCAAGAAAAGCTACCATGGATGTTTATCTTTTGACAAAATTGCAGAGGTAATGGCATAAACACTCTGCTAATCTACGTAAGGTTAGGACGATGTCATTTTTTCTTTTTCTTTTTTAAGGGTGTTTTTAAATTGCTATTGAGAGACTGTTCAAGATATGATTATGTGAAGTACATCCCTAGGAGGTTGGTTTGGTTCTGTTTAAGTCTTTGTTTGTTTCATGGGAAAGTTTGCTATATTTTTTTCCTTGGATTTATCAATTATGAAAAGATAATTTTTGTTATATAAGACTTGTGCGACTGTGACCCTGTGAGTAATGAACATTTTCTACCCACTATAGATTGCATGGACACAAAATAAACCTTTCATCAACCATTCAATTGCACAATTCAACAAGTTATGAAATTAGGTGTAAAAATGGGTATATCCATAGCCGATGGGAAGATTATTTTTTGAATTGTCATTGTAGGACTCTAGTAGCATAGACCGGCTCTTAGACCAAGAAAAAAAGAAAAAGAAAAAAGCCCACAAGAATTGTTATCCAATATTTATCATAGTATTTTCTTGCGGTTTAGAGTTGCCTCATATTTGTTTCTAGGTCAATGCATTATTTATTGGCATCAAGGGTATTTTGGGGATTTCCACTGGGTAGGGTACGGATATATAAACATTGTTATAGTCCTAATTTCTCATATTGCAGATGCAATGGCGGCTCCAGGATATATTTTTAGGGGGGTCAATAAGAAGATGAATTTTGGGTAAAAAATGAATCTTGCAATCTACATGATTTCTTTGTTACAAAGTGCACTATTAACAAAATTTTCACAACACTTTTCTAACAATTTAGTTGATAAGTTGTTATTAGTTCTAATGTAAACTCACTAATAAAAATTACTTTTTTTGTCTATCAATAACAGCCAGTAACAATTTGTCATTTAAAATTTGTTGTGAAAGTATTATAATTAAACATAGCATTTCTCATATAAGATAAACTATAAATTCAATACATATTGTTTATTAATATGATGTTTTTAATAGTTTATTAATACAATGTGGATATTAATTATTGTTGGTAAGATTAAATCTTGGAAATCATCTATTGTTTTTAAATACAATAAACATATGAATTATTATTGTTAAGTAAATACAATAAACTTTTATGTATTAGTTTATTTCAAATTTGTTAAGATCTACATGAATTTTTTTTTTAATAGATTTAGCAAGAACAAATTTATACTTTTGTTGTTAGGCTTATTGTTCCCCCCATATTTTAGATAAAGTTGGTTTAATATTGAGTTTTTATTTATTTATTTATTATTATATATATTTTTTCTACAGCTAGACCATGATATTATCAAGATAATCATAATCAAATTCATTACAACTAGGCTTTAAAAAAAAATTAGGTCTATGGATTCAAAATTTTATTTTAAGAGGGTCAAATGAAAAAAAAAAAAAAAAAATTATATTTCATTTGAACCTCCTAAACTGTTCCTAGAGCTGCCCATGAGCGAATGAGAGCAGCTCTCTCCTTGGCTCCTTTGGATGTAGGCACATGAAGAACCACATTAAAATCCATCCATTGTTTTCCTTTTTAATCTTGCTTAGTCCGATTTTTCAAAATAGTTGCAATATTATCCGATGTAGAACAAAGAGCTCAAATTTTATCATAATTCAAATAGTAAAAAGTTCGAAAAAGTAAAAAGGCACTAGTAGAATTATCTAAGTCAATTGTAGAATCACATGAAATTTGGTGACCAAAAGGGAATCTCCATGAGAATCAAAAATTATTGCCTAATGGTGGTGACCTACTCCACTATACAGACAAATCCCTTCATTAGACCTATTTTTTTATTAAATTTGCTATGTATGTTTATTTATTTATTGTTATAATTCTCAAATTAATTAAAGTCATAATAAGGTCTCGATTACTAGAAGGTTGAATTAGTAGGTTGTGGGGTTCAGGGTTACAAAAACAACAGAGGTGTTAGCAGTGGATGATTGGAATGGAAAAGAACGAGGGAGTTAGAGGTATTGAGTGTGTGATTGTAATGTGGGTCGAAAGAGGATAGCATCATATTGGTGTAATTTTTCATTATTATTGTTGAATCTTACGTGAGTAAGCCGAACAAGTATGAAATCTTCGAGTCAAGTATCAAGCACATAGATCAGCCTTTGCAACCTCCGCGATTGCATTAGAAAAGTGGTGAAGACTTAAATTTCATATTACAAAATATAGGTTACAGATCATAAAGAACAACAATTACAACTTACAAACAGGATTTTTAAGCAAATGTTATTGTAATACACAACATTTTTTTGGTAGAAGCTCATCAAACATTATCTTTCTCAACCAGAAAACAAGGACTTTCTAATGGGTTTCACTCTCTCCAACCATATAAGTTTTCTTGGTTTCTTAGCTGCCATACTGAAATTGCATGTAAGGGGTTCATTATTGGTTTCTTATGCAAAGAAATTCTTGAGACACTAATTTCATTGTCGCCTTGACTTTCGTTTAGCACATAAGCAAGCAAATGAAATTGCAGCAACAAGAAAAACATCTTGTGCAACCAAACGATTTGGAGGTGGGAGACACTTGTCTAATATTTCATTTAGCATCACACTTTGAGATGAAGATAATGATGTCAAGAGTTCGCCTGGATGCCTTTCAATTAATATTTCTAATGCCACCACTCCAAAGTAATAAACATCACTTTTTTCAGTCACTTTCATAGTATAGGCCCAATTCTGCAATATTGGACAAAAAATTGGTATGAAAAAATTAAATCTTTTTTTTTTTTGGATGTTTGGACAAAACTTTCTAGTGTATAAAACCTCCATCATAAAAGTAATTGTTTCTAACTAGAATGACTATATAGAAAGCTCTACATGTGACTAAACATTTAAAATAATATCTAGGATAATTACGAAAATAATATATAATTCACTTGGAGCAATATAACCATAAGTCCCAGAAATTAAAGTTTGATTGGAGGTATCCGAATCAAGAAGTCTAGCCGTGCCAAAATCTGACACAAACGCCTCTAACTCAGAGTTCAATAGAATATTGTTGCTTGTTATATCTCGATGAACAATTACCGGGGACACCTTCATGATGCATATAAGATAATGCATGTGCTGTACATTTGATTATGTTCACCCTCTTCATCCAATCCAATCTACAGCCTCAGCATTGTTGTGTAGGACACAAAATAGACTTTCCCTTTCCATATACTCGTAGACCAAAAACATGCATCGTTTGTGCAAAACAATAACCGTGGAGTTTCACATATTCCAATGTCGGATTTCCGTTAAAATTTTGACCTCATTTCTGAAACTCTTGTCAAAATTTGGCTCCTCAGCCTTTAAGCGATGAAGTTTCTTTAAGGCAACCACTTTACCATTAGGCAACTGTGCTTTGTAAACACTACCATAACCACCTGTTCCAATACAGTATCTAATGTCAAAGTCCTCTGTTGCTTCAATGATGTCTTCATATGCAATTTTTCCATCATAATTCCATATTAAGAACAAATCCCCATTCTTTGTTTCCCTTGACTCAGATGACATTTTCCTAACTCTACATTGATAGCGAAAACAATCCCAAGAAGTAAAAACATTGTGAAAGCAATTAAGGGAACAAAAAATTTTATTTGATGGACAATGGATCTACTTTTGCTTGGGGAAGATGGCAAGCAAGGAGGGAAGCCTTTGACATCACCACATAAATCTTTGTTGCCGATGAAGGTTGCAGGTGCATAATTTAAGTAGCCATCTGGGATCTGACCATGGAAAGAATTGTGGGAAAAGTTCACTTCTTTTATTGAAGCTGAAAGATCCGGAATATTTCCAGTAAGATTATTGCAGCTGAGATCCAAGAACTTTAAAGGTTGTGAATCCCCTTGTTTAAAAGGAATTTCCCCACTGATAGTATTATAACTTAGGTCAATAGCATTTAAACCCGGAAGGTCACTAATTTGAGATGGAATGCTTCCAGTTAAATGGTTATGGCTTAATTCCAATTTACTCAACCACTTGCAATCAGCTATTTCTTTGGGGATGGGGCCACTGATTTGGTTCCAACTAAGGGACAACGTTCCCAACTCAGTTAATTGACCTATAATCGAAGGAACTTGACCAACAATTTTGTTATTGCTAAGGTTGAAGTGATACAGATACTCCATATCGCCTATTAAGTTTGGAAAGGAGCCATTGAAGTTATTGTAGCTGACATCCAAAAATACTAAACCCGTAAGAGGTATTTCTCCTCCACTAATAGAATTATAACTGAGGTCAATAATTCTTAATTGAAAATGGCTACTGTTCAGAAAGGGAATGCTTCCAATTAAGTAATTGTGGCTGAATATTATGTTGTAGAGTGAAGAGCAATTAAAAATGTGCACAGGGAAGGAACCACTAATTTGGTTCCCACTAAGGGACAAAGTTTGCAACCTAGTTAAATGACCTATAGTCAAAGGGATTGGACCAACAATATTGTTATTATTGAGATACAAGACTTCCAAATTCTTCATGTTGCCTATTTCAGGATGAAAAAATCTGAGAGAAATCTAAATAAAATTGGAGAATTTCATTGATGAGAAAATGATTACAAGTGAAGTGAGTAAGTTACAAAATACACAATCCCCTGTTTATATACACAGTGAACATAACTAACTTCCAGGAATGGCGCCAAAATCAGTTATTGAATTCCTAGAGCTATACACATGTCAGCTGCCTTAACTTGCTTCCTAAATTCTCGGACTCAGACCTTCAATGCTCTTGTGTGAAGAATTCATGATGAGGCATGGCTTCGATGAGTTCCAGGACTTCAGTGCTAATCAGGTAAGGTGCACGCTGTGTGGCTTGATCACTACACTGCTTATCAGCAAGTGCTGCACTCACCACAGCTCTTGTGGCTCGGCTAGTGCTCTGTACCTCAACAGCAACTGCATTACCCATCAGACTTGAGGCTTGTCTTGTGTTACTCTGATCTGCAATTTTAACACTCCCCCTCAAGAGCAGAGCTCTTGATTTTTGGCTAGACTTAGGTGGGGAAGGATATTCCACTACATGAGCAAAAATATTGATGACACCCAATCTAGTGATCAACCTCAAATAGTTTTCAACCCCTAATGCCTTTGTAAAAACATCAGCCAACTGATTTTTGGTTGAAACATAGAAAGTTTTAAGTGTACCATCAATGATTCTATTTCTCACAACATGACAATCAGCTTCTATGTGCTTGGACCTCTCATGAAATACTGGATTTGCTGCTATGTGGAGTGCAGCCTGGTTATCACAGTACAACAACACAGGTCTGTCATGTTTAACATGCAAATCTTGCAACAAATGTAAGATCCAAGTCAGCTCACATGTAGTTGTAGCCATTGCCCTGTATTCTGCTTCAGCACTTGATCTAGACACTATGCTTTGTTTCTTAGATCGCCAAGACACCAAGGCATTACCCAAAAACACACAATAACCTGTCAAAGACTTCCTTGTGTCAGGCATCCAGCCTAATCTGCATCACAGTATGCTTTTAGGTGCAAATCAAATCTGTGGGAAAGAATACACCTTGTCCCGGTGTGCCTTTAATATATTGAAAGTATTCTGGTAGCAGCCTTCATATGTGGTGCTCTAGGTTGTGCCAAGAACTGACTAAGCCTATGAACTGCATATGTGATATCTGGTCTGCTCAAAGTCAGATACATTAGCTTCCAATAAGCCTCCTATACTGTCCAGGATTAGAAAGGAGATCTCCACTACCTTTGGAGAACTTCAATTGCTGCTCCATTGGTGTCTGAGTTGGTTTGCAACCTGTCATTCAGTTTCTTTAAGAACTTCAAGAGCATACTTTCTTTGTGTTAAACTGATACCAGTCTTGTTTCTTGCAATCTCTAAGCCTAAAAAATACTTGAGTGATCCCAAGTCTTTAATCCCAAATCTTTGATCCAGAACTGACTTTAGAGAAGCAACACAACCAAGATCATTGCCTGTAATGATCATATCATCTACATAGACCAGCAGTGCAGTGAACAAAGAACCTCTGCTATGAACAAATAAGGAATGATCTGCTTGGGATTGCACAAAACCAAGTTGTGTAATTGTTGCTGACAATTTTGTGTACCATTGCCGAGAAGCTTGTCTTAATCCATAAAGGGATTTCACCAACTTACATACTTTAGGAGCAGCTGCTGGAGAAGAGGCTGAACACTCCCCCTTACTGTGAAAACCAGGAGGCAAAGTCATGTAAACCTCCTCATCCAAATCCCCATGGAGAAAAGCATTGTTGATGTCTAATTGATGTAAAGGCCAAGCCTTAGCAGCAGCTAATGCAATCAAAACTCTCACTGAAACAGTCTTAGCAACTGGAGAGAAAGTCTCCAAGAAATCAAGCCCTTCTCTTTGAGTATAACCCTTAGCCACCAACCTAGCCTTATACCTCTCAACACTTCCATCAGGATTGAATTTGACCTTATAGACCCATTTGCAGCCAATGGGAGATTTACCAGGAGGCAAGGCAGTCACATCCCAAGTGTGATTATTCTCAAGAGCCTGAATTTCCTTGTCCATGGCAGCTCTCCAAAGAGGATCTTGAGCTGCCTGGGAGAAACTCTGAGGTTCCTGAGGACTAGAACCAACTGTCAACAAGTAAGATTGGTAACCAGGTTCCAAGTGAGAGTAGGTGAGACATTCAGCCAGATCATAAGCAGCACCAGGTGCAAATGTAGTACAAGCATAATCCTGTAAGTATGCAGGAGGTCTAGTGTCTCTAGCTGACTTTCTGAGAGGCATAGGAGGTGCTTGTACAACTGGTGGAGAGGAAGAGGGTGCAGCTGTAAAAGGAACTTGACTAGGACGAGGTGAAACATCAACAGACATTAAGGAAGAAGCAGTGGCATTATCAGAAATAGGGTCAGCAGAAGGTAAAGGAGGAGCAGTGGTATTATCAGAAATAGGGTCAGCAGAAGGTAAAGGAAGAAATAAGGCATCAGTACCATCATTGGGAACAAAATCAGGGACACTAATGGGAGTGACAAAGGAATCATTACCTGCTGAAAAGGAGGGAGCAACCACATCTTCACAAGAAGTGAAAAAATCTGGAACACTATTAGAGGCAGATGCAAAAGGAAAGGAATGTTCATGAAAAACAACATCCCTAGAGAGAAACACATTGTGAGTGGCTAAATCAAGAACCTTATAACCTTTTACCCCAAAAGGATACCCCAAGAAGACACATTTCTTAGCTCTAGGAGCAAACTTTGTTCTATGATTAGAAAGGGTAGAAGCAAAACACAAACACCCAAAAACTCTCAAGTGTGAATAAGTGGGTGGATGACCAAATAAAAGTTCAAAAGGAGTTTGATTTGACAAAATTGAAGAAGGGGTTCTATTTATCAAATAAACAGCTGCAAGAACAGCATGTCCCCATAGATGTAAAGGTATATGGGATTGAAACATGAGAGCTCTAGCCACATTCAAGATGTGTTGATGTTTCCTCTCAACAACACCATTTTGTTGAGGGGTTTCAACACAGCTCAATTGATGGCAAATGCCTTGTTTAGCAAAGAAATCTCTCATAAGAAATTTTGTACCATTATCAGACCTGATGATCTTAATCTTTTTAGAAAATTGAGTTTCCACCATTGCACAAAAACCTTCTAAAACTGATTGAGTTTGGGACTTATGCTTTAACAAGTAAACCCAAGTACACCTTGAGCAATCATCTACAATTGTCAAGAAATATTTGCAATTATCAATGGTAGACACTGAAAAAGGACCCCATAAGTCACAATGTATCAAATCAAAACAAGCAGCAGAAATTTGAGAACTTTTATTGAAAGGCAAACGTTTTTGTTTTGCAAGTGGACATATTTCACAAGCAAGATCCTCAATTGAAGTACAAAGTGGTTCACCATTATTCCTAATTGAAACTAATTTGGCATTAGACAAATGTCCTAATCTAGAATGCCATACATGAGTGCTGTGGACAGAAGGTACAGCAGCAGAAATAGAAGCAGAAATGGATTGTGAAGTGAAGTTGCTCCTTTCCAGTAAGTAGAGTCCATTGCATTCCTTACCCAGACCAAGTGTGCTCCAATGAGCAAGGTCCTGGATAAAGCACAAGGTCCCAAAGAAGATAAGACAGCAAGAAATAGATTTTGCTAATTGACTGACAGAAATGAGGTTAAAGCTGAATGATGGAACACACAACACATTGTAAAGGGTAAGTTTTTCTGAAATTCTCACCGTACCAATGTGTGTGACCAAAGCTATCTCACCATTAGGCAAATTAACATGAGTATTCAAAATAGTGGTGATGGAAGTAAAACAAGTGACAGAATGTACCATGTGGTCAATAGCCCCTGTGTCTATGACCCAATCATTAGTATGAAAACACTCCTTATCAACTATCTTGGCAGAAAATATAGAGTGTTGCAAAGTAGGTTTGAAGGAAAGGCTTGAAGTGGTACCTGACATAGTGTCAATGAAATTTGAATTGGCATGGGCTGATGAGGAAGGCACACCAGCTGCAACAGGTACACCACTAGCTTCAGTAGTCAAACCAGAGACACTTCCACTCGTACTAACAGATGCAACATGATGATTTTGCCTTTGATCAATTCCAGGATTGAAAAATGCAAAGAGCTGCTCACATTGTGCCTTAGTAATAGGACACTGAGCAGATGCATTTGAAGAATTCTCAGCAGTAGCACCTTGTGGATAGGAAACTTGATTAGCATTGAACTTCCCCTTTTGCTTATAGCCTGGTGGATAACCATGGAGTTTGTAACACTTGTCCACAGTGTGTCCAAGCATGTTACAATGAGTACACAAGGGTCTTTCCTTCTTAGGTCCAGCTCTGTTGTTAGAATTCCCTTTGGTATTAACATACATTGCCACTACATCAGGTTTAGGTACAAAGGCAGAACCATGACCATGACCAATTCCTTTGTGAGCCTCCTCTTGAAGAATTAGAGCATACACTTTGCTCATTGATGGGAATGGCTCAAGCATGAGAATGTGACTCCTCACAGTCTCAAAATTCTCATTGAGCCCCATTAGAAACCTCATTACATAGGATTTTTCATGAGCAATACTGAGTATCTTCATTGCCCCACAAGTACAGGCTGGCAAAGGTTCATAATGAAGCAGTTGATCCCAAAGCTTCTTGAACTTAGAGTAATACTCAGTAACTGATAATTGACTCTGAGTTATTTGAGATATTTCTTGTTGAAGGTTATAGATTTTTGGTCCATTTCCTTGAGAAAACACACGCTGCAACTCCAGCCACATCTCTCTCGCAGTCTCACAATACATAATACCACTTGACACATCGAAATGCATTGAATTGATCAACCAAGAAAGCACCATTGTGTTACAGCTTTCCCAATCTTCATACAATGGAGAATCATCTTCAGGTTTCTCAATCTTTCCATTCATGAAGCCTATCTTCTTCTTGGCAGTGAGTGCTAGAACCATAGCCCTAGACCAAGATTGATAGTTCTTCATTACCAACAATGGTTGAGTGACCAAGATATTACCTGGATTCTCACTTGCACTAAGCAGAAAAGGATTGGACGAATTGGTTTGTGTATTGGAATTAGAGACTGGTCGCGTGGATTGAGCGTGTGTTGGATCAGAATGATCATTTCCTTCAATAGAAGCCATCAATGATCTTCAAGGATTTGAAAGAAAAATTTCAATGGAAGGAAAAAGTACAAAGAAATTCTCAATCGATTTCTCAGTAAAAGAAAAACAAGAAAACTTTCTTGAGAAAAATCCTGTTTGGAACGAAAGAAAATCTTCTGGAACCAAACTAAAGCTAGGAAATCAGTGTAAACTGTGCTAGCTGCTCTGATACCATGAAAAAATCTGAGAGAAATCTAAATAAAATTGGAAAATTTCATTGATGAGAAATGATTACAAGTGAAGTGAGTAAGTTACAAAATACACAATCCCCTGTTTATATACACAGTGAACATAACTAACTTCCAGGAATGGCGCCAAAATCAGTTATTGAATTCCTAGAGCTATACACGTGTCAGCTGCCTTAACTGCTTCCTAAATTCTCGGAACTCAGACCTTCAGTGCTCTTGTGTGAAGAATTCATGATGAGGCATGGCTTCGATGAGCTCCAGGACTTCAGTGCTAATCAGGTAAGGTGCATGCTGTGTGGCTTGATCACTGCACTGCTTATCAGCAAGTGCTGCACTCACCACAGCTCTTGTGGCTCGGCTAGTGCTCTGTACCTCAACAGCAACTGCATTACCCATCAGACTTGAGGCTTGTCTTGTGTTACTCTGATCTGCAATTTTAACACTATGCATGTGCTTCCCTAATAAATTTTTTACTCCAGTGAATGGATTGTGTGATTGCATATGACCTCTACTAGATCCCCTATTCCGTGCAATACGATGCAACTCAAGGAAAGACTCCTTAATCACCGCCCTTGAAGTTGATGAAGGTAGAGATTCCACCTTCCCTGTATATTTTTCCAAAGGCTAACTCCATACTGCCCATTTGCGGCATTGGTGGACCAACCTCCTCCCATAGAGCCCTACTTCAGTTCATTTATTCAGAATTAGTTACAGGGCAATTGCTTTGTTTCATAAATGTTTGGGAAGCTTATGCCTTTTTCGGTAGTGCAGTATCATTAATAGTATGATGACTGCCCAGTTGCTAACTGACTTTGATAGGATTTTTCCCATGGGAACTGGTGTGACCATTTTAGTGTATGTGTTGCACTAAAGATGTACTTTGGTTATTTTACAATATATATGAATTAGTAGTTTTCTAGTTGTTTTTATTCTACTTTACCCCCTTTTTGAATGGATCCACTACAGAAAACCACGTTTTTTATAAGGAACATGAATTTTGATGTAAAGGAAAAAAGAGAAGAGAAGAGATAGAGGATAAATCCTTGGGGTTGTTCTCTTTTGTTACTTTTCCTGAGATGTTTGATTGCTTTACTTTTAGTGTTTAATATTGGTATACCTGTTGTATATGTCCTGTGTATATGGGTGGCGCCTCTTTTACATATTAATAAATGAAATATTTACTTATAGAAAAAAGGGTAGAGATAGAAGAAATTTCTCAACAAATACAATTGAAGAGGAAATAAAGTGGAAAGGGAAACAAAAACTATGTCAAGACAAATCAATGTCACTAGTTAAAATAGTTCCGGCCAATGCCTCCTTCTGCAAGAAGGTTTCTCCTATGCATTGGCCTAGTGCGGGTTTAGTGAATGTGCTTGTTTTTTGAGAGTTGCAATGCTTTCTCGTATTAGTCCAATTTTTATCAAATTAATTGGACGTATTGTACATGCAAAAATTGGTCAAGGGGCATCCCTCGATTTAAACTGTTCGCTACATATTTGACACTTGTTAATTGAAAAATAAAACTAAATTGTACTCTTATTTTTTGGTTTGCCAAAGGGTTTTAAGCTCTCTTGGTTGACTTTTGCTTCTTTTCACACTGTTTTTCTTTCCTTTGGTGCTTCATAGTATCTGATTCTATCTATGTTATTTCCCTTGGAAGTTGGAAATGTTTATGACTTAGAAACTTTACAATATCCATAATTTGAAACCAATTAGTTTAACAGAATAATATGTAATCCTCTATTTAACCTCCGCAATATTAACTTTATTGATTCAATTGTTGAAATAGACTCCATAATTACATTATGTAGGTTTAATTTAGTTAAATGAACTCTCCAATATTAACTTCATTGATTCAATTGTTGAAATAGACTCCATAATTACATTATGTAGGTTTAATTTAGTTAAATGAACTCTCCAACCTGTTTTCAACTGTTCAAGGTTTGTACTTAAATTATCTTTTTTTCCCCCTGGGTGTTAAATACTTGTAATTATTTTTGCATAACAGATTATATTATTTTTGCATAACAGATTATATGAAACCTGATACTGAGACTTATAATTGGCTGATCCAAGCGTATACAAGAGCTGATTCTTATGACAGGTACTTCGGTAGCATATCAGCAAGACCGGATTTGGTTTACTTATGAGCAACAATGTTTTGATTCTTCAAAGTATTTAGGGTAAAATCCCTAGTCGAATGCTTTGACAGCCCTAATTTTTTGATTAAACCAAGAAATGAAAACTTAATAATATGTTGCCCTTAAATTTTACTAGCTTTAGTCAAGTAAAAATGATATTCTTTAGAAAGGTTCCCAACGTTATCATTGTTAAGAAGAAAATGAAATAAAATAAAATAATTGAACCCTATTTTTGGGATTAAGTTCCCAAGAACATGAAACTCCTACCAATGTGCCAAGTTTCAGTTAATTACTTATTGTCATGATCAAGTTTTGGATTCCTTCTTTTTGTTGGATCAACAAGTGTATTGGTGTCACGCCCCAAACCTGGCCTAAAGGGTCCAAAGCATGAGAAAGACATCTCAAAATACCTGTAGATTTTTTTTCCTTTTTGACAATTCAATCCACATAAATTATATCAAGTATCAACATCAATAATTATCATAATAATCCTATTGAATATACTCTCAAAGTAAGTCAGAGCTCTAAGCAATAATTACAATGACCATTGGCCACAAAAGAATAGAGGTCTGAATAAATAATTGCATATCATCAACTTGTCTTATCAATGGGAATAATGTCACAACCACTATAATATACAAAAGAATAAGTCAAGTCTATTCTAAGATATACATCATCTAATATTTCCATTAGAAATGTTTAGCCTCCATCAGTAGTTAGTCTAACTACTGTTAGCCAGCAAAAAGAGCTGTCTCAAAAGATTGTTACCTACTCTGAAAAGTTTATAAAATAATAGAATGAGACAAAACCCAGTAAGTAACATAATTAATGGGGGCGGAGGAAATGTAAGTTTCATTTTCAATAATAATAATATGACAAGAATGATTTAATGATGAACACACAAAGTTTCTCAAAGTTAATACCTTGAACTATATACTATAATCTGTGAGCACCAACAATATAATTTCCAAAACCATAATATCTAACATAAGGTAAATTATCACAAATATATCATACTACCACATAGACCGGTCAGGGGATCCACCCATTCACAACTGGCATGATATTGTCCTTTCTGGGCAAACTCTTGGCCCCATGGACAGCAGCCTCACCCATACCCTCAAGGTTTTTCTCTCTCCCCATGAGCAGCAAAGACAGCACGTCAAAAAGGACCTCTCTTGCATGTGGTCTCTTGGCCTCACGGGCAGCAGCCTCACCCACACACAATTAAGAAACCTCTTCCCCTTATGGGCAGGAGGGAAGAGCGCGTCATCCAAAGTAAAAGAACACTGACTTGGATTTGATTCTGTTGTCATAAAAACTATGAAAACCAAATCAGGTGATCACCGGGAAATCACACATGGCATGGTATTAAAACCACATAAGCTCACAGGTTACATTACTTTGAAACACATAGTTCATATCCAGGTAGTTTTAGAAAAACCTTAAATAATCTAAATTCTACAAAGTTTTTAAGGTTTTCAACTTCATTCTTGTCAAGAGATTTTCTACTAATTTCCCAAATAATACAAGACAAGATAAGCATCTTTAAATTTTTCAATATGCCATAAAATCAATAATTTTCTTATCAAAGATTAAATAAAAGATGCTCATTTTTCTATATCAACAATTCATGCATCTCCCCAAATGCAATATCAACTATGATGCAATTTCATATATAATCACACACACACACACACACACACACACACACATATTGTAAGGTTGAAATTTATCAACCATCTTGTTGGCTTTATTCCGTGCCAATTTGCTTGTAATTCAGCACTTAGTAACCCTGTATTTAGGTGGGATTCATGTAAGGGTAGTGTGTGAAAAGAGTGTGAAGAATTGCTCAACTTTGTGCAAAGAAGCAGAGACTTGCAGCTAGGACTCGCGACTGACTCGCGGCTTGCAAGCTGCCAAATGCTGCACACGTGAGAAGTATGCGAGGAGGTGAAGGGTCATGCCAGTTATCGCACTACAGGACAAAAGTCCCAAGCTGGCTAGGCCATTATCTCACGACTTGAACTCGCGACTTAGACCGATCGCGAGGCCAAGCCACCAACCTGTCATGTTTGGGAAAAACTGACTCTTCATATTCCAAACACACACCACTATATATAGACCCTTATACCCACAAAATGTAGAGAGCTTCCAGAGAGAATTTTGTGAGAGAAACCCTAGAGAAAAACAAGATTGTCTCGTCCCCAATCTTCACTAAGAGACTCTTCAAATTCCTCTACTCTCTTCCTCTCCATTGATACATCCTTGAGAGGTCATTAACCAAATCCCTTTCTCATCACACCCACGTCTGTGAGAAGACATTTTGGTGCTAAGGGAAGTAGTTTGGAAAAACCAATGGTTATTGGTTGATGCTATGGGTTATAGCGGAATCCAGTAAGCTAGAAAAGAAAAAGGTTCGGCTCAATCTCGTTGGAGCAAGAAGCTTGGAGGGCTTAGGTACCTGGGTAGATTAGGCTTGCAGGGTCTATTGTTGTTCATGTATCCCAACTACATTTCCTAGTGGATTATTGACCGCTTGGAAGGTGGCAGAGAGGTTTTACGCCGAGGGCTTCAGTTTTCTCTTCGATAACACATCGCGTGTTGTCCTCATGTTTGCATCTCTCTTCCCTTATCTTTGCCTTTTATTTTCTACTGTGAATGTGATTATAATTGGCTTAGATGGTTTATCAATTCTGTGGTTGGCTTATGTTCATGCTCCACACATTAATTGTTTGATTATAAGCTTGAATTGATAATTTGTAATTTGGGGTTTAAACGTTCAAGGGTGTTTCACACTCTTTTTGAACATTCAATTGGTATCAGAGCAGGTGCACTCTTTGTGGTTTGATTACCTGAGTGCGATCCTAGACCCCTTGGCTATGGATGCAGCTGTGAAAAAGGTCATGCTGAATTGTGGTTTAGATGTTTGTGATAATGACTCTATGAGTAGGTTTGAAGGCTGTTCTAAAAATGAACTCTTAGAGTTAATTAAATCCAGGAAACATGCTAGGATGTTCGTTCACATGCTGAAATACTTTGAAAATAAGAACTACATCTTACACAATAGTTTATGTGAGTCTAACTCTTTGATTGAGAAATACAAAAGAAGAAATAGAATATTGTGTGAAAAGGTTGATAATCTGAAAAAGAGATTTCAATCTGGCAGAAGCATGGAAAATAAAGATGAATTTCTGTTTGATGGTCTAGAATGTTTGTCTCATGCTTGTCTGTTTATGCACACCTCATTGAAGGTTTTTAACTCATGCTTATGGTATCTTGACAGTGGATGTTCTTGTCATATGACAGGAGATAAATCACTGTTTAAGACTCTTAAAGAGAAAGCCTGTGATTATGTGACTTTTGGTGATGGGAGCCATGCTCAAGTTCTCGGCAAAGGGACAGTTGAAATACTAGGATTACCTCTACTGAAAGATGTGCTATACATCAAAGGATTGAAGGCGAATCTCTTAAGCATCACTCAAATATGTGATGAGGACTTTCTTGTCCAATTCTCAAAGTAGGGGTGCATAATCATTGATGAAAAAGGGATTCAAGTCTTGGAGGGAAATAGGACTACTGATAATTGCTATGGAGTAGTTACTACGGCACCTATTTCGTGTAGAAGTGCTCGTGTTGATATGCTGAAACTTTGGCATCACAAGTTTGGACATGCAAACTTCAAACAAGTATCTAAAGTCTCTAAACTTAAGGCAGTTGAGGGACTTCCAAAGTTTGGAAAGGTGGAGAAGACTATATGTGGAGCATGCCAAATGGGAAAACAAACAAAGGCAAGCCATCACAAGGTGAATGTGACTGCTACCTCACGGTGTTTAGAGCTTCTTCACGTTGATCTAATAGGGCCTACAAGAACTGAAAGCCTAGGAGGAAAGAGATACATTATGGTGGTAGTTGATGATTTCTCAAGGTACTCTTGGGTGGAATTCCTTATAGAGAAGTCCGAAGCATGTGATAAATTGCAAAGACTATGCAAGAGACTGCAGAATGAAAAAGGAGTTCCCATAGTCAAAATCAGAAGTGATCATGGGAAGGAATTTGAGAATGCTATTTGAAGATTTTTGTGAAGAGCATGGTATCAAGAAGGAATTTTCAGCTCTAAAGACTCCACAACAGAATGGGGTCGTTGAAAGAAAGAACCGGGTGATCCAAAAGATGGCAAGAGTCATGCTACTCAACAAAAACATACCACAAAGGTTCTGGCCTGAAGCTGTGAACACATAATGTCACATTTGTAATAGAATCTATTTCTGAGCAGGGACAAAGAAGACATCATATGAAATATGGAGAGAAAAGAAACCCAAGGTGAAGTATTTCAGAATATTTGGGAGCACGTGTTACATTCTAAATGACAGGGAAAATCCGAGAAAATTTGATGCTAAGAGTGATGAAGGAATATTCCTGGGTTACTCCACGAATAGCTGAGCTTATAGAGTGTACAACAAGCGTACTAAGATGGTGATGGAGTCAATCAATGTGGTCATAGACAACACCATATCAGAAAAGGAAATTGAGGATGATGGAAAGGGGCTCAAACTCAAGAAGAATGAGGATGATGATGGTATGTCTCTAAGTGATGATGCTGAGAAAGAAACACCCGGAAAGGAGTCCACACCTCCTATATCAAGAAGAGAGACTAGATCAACACAAGAAGTCTCAAGTCCACTCACACCTCCAGAAGTTCAAACCCTAATTTCTCGTGATGAGGAACTCTCAACTTCCAAGAAATCTTCATCAAGAGTGACTCTCAATCACCCATCAAGTAATATTATTGGGGATGTAAATGAGGGACTTCGTTTGAGAAAAGGACCAAGGTATAGTGCTAACCATGTGGCATACAACTGTTATCTTGCTCAATTTAAACCCAAAAAGGTAGAAGAAGCACTGAAAGATGAGAATTTGGTAGAGTCTATGCACCAAGAGCTACATCAATTTGTTAGAAATGATGTATGGGAATTGGTTCCAAGGCCTGAAGATACACATGTGATCGACACCAAGTGGATTTTTAAGAACAAAACAGATGAAGATGGTGAAGTTGTCCGAAATAAGTCTAGATTGGTGGTTCAAGGGTATACTCAAGTGGAAGACATAGATTTTGATGAATCTTTTGCTCCGGTAGCAAGACTAGAGTCCATTTGAATTCTCTTGTCCATAGCATGCATCATGGATTTCAAGTTGTACCAAATGGATGTGAAGAGTGCCTTCTTGAATGGTTTTTTAAATGAAGAAGTCTTTGTTGAGCAACCAAAGGGGTTTGACGATCCTCACTTTCCGAGTCATGTGCTAAGATTAAAGAAAGTTTTGTATGGGTTGAAGCAAGCACCAAGAGCATGGTATGATCGTCTCACCACTTACCTATTGGATCATGGGTTCAAAAGAGGTCAAGCAGATCGAACATTGTTTGTTAAAAGGGATGACAAATCCCTCATTGTCGCTCAAGTGTATGTGGATGATATTGTTTTTGGATCCACAATTGATCAACTAGCTCATGAGTTTTCGGAAGAAATGAAAATGGAATTTGAAATGAGCATGGTGGGAGAGTTGAACTACTTCCTAGGGCTTCAAGTGAAACAACGGAAAGATGGAATATTCATTTCTCAAGAGAAGTATGCTAAAAGTCTTGTCAAAAGATTTGGCCTGGATTCTAAGAAACATACTTCTACTCCCATGAGTTCCTCTGCAAAACTAAGCATAGATGCAGCCGGTGTTGACGTCGATCCAACACTTTATCGAAGTATGATTGGTAGTCTTCTCTATCTCACAGCAAGTAGGCCAGATATTGCATTCAGTGTCGGGGTATGTGCACGGTTCCAAGCTGCTTCTAAAGAATCCCACTTAACAGCAGTAAAGCGAATCATTCGCTATGTCAATGGCACGTCTGACTATGGGATTTGGTATACCAAAGACTCGAATGAGTGTTTGGCGGGATATTCAGATGCTGACTGGGCAGGGTGCATTGATGATAGGAAAAGCACTTCTGGTGGGTGCTTCTATCTTGGAAATAACTTGGTTTCATGGATGAGCAAAAAGCAAAATTCAGTATCCCTTTCAATGGCTGAAGCTGAATACATTGCAGCAGGAAGTTGTTGTGCACAATTGTTATAGATGAGAAAGCTATTGCATGACTATGGAATCTCTCAAGACACTATGTGTGTGTTCTGTGATAACACTAGTGCCATAAACTTGTCAAAGAATCAAGTTCAGCACTCCAAATCAAAGCATATCGAGATCTGTTATCACTTCATTCGGGACTTGGTAGAGGAGAAGACAGTTTGTCTAGAGTTCATCAATACTGACAATCAAAAGGCAGACATATTCACCAAACTTCTTAATGGCCCGAGGTTTGAATCCTTGCGTAAGACAATTGGTGTTGGTATCATTCCTTGAACTCAATCTTCCATGAAATCTCATTGTGTTCTTGTTTGCATTGTGTTTCTTACTTTTTTCATCATTGTTTTTATGTTATTTTTCATTGTTGTTATGTTTTTGTTCAATCTTTTACTACTTTTGTGTCAAAAATCCAAAAACACATAAAAAGTAGAAAATCCTAAAAAGTTTGACCGGCTTTGTTGAGTTTTGTCTCAAAGCATGTTTTGTCTTGTACCTTTGTACTAATGGCTTTGTGCATTTAACGAGCTTAGCTTGTCTCTTATGCACTCATATCATTGTGGAAGAAATTCTGAAATCTATGTGACTGTTGTAAATAGATCTTCAACCTTGTCATGAATGATTAGTGAATGATTTGTTGATCTTGAGACATGCATAGACTTGTGCCTATATATCTTCCAACTTTTATTTTATTGCTTTACTCATAGAGCTCTCCAAATATAAATCTCCAAATGAAAAGAGATATTGAGCTGCAAAAGTCTGTCGCACATACTAGTATTTGACTAGGAAAAAGGGAAAGCGACCAAAATAAAATGTATGATGCCCAAAAAGCCAAAGGCTAACTCATCAAATTGAAATATTAAAAATTTCAGGCATCGATCTCACAATGAGATATGTTTATTCAAAAAGATCAAATGATATGTTGAAAATGGAGCCAAATGAAAAGCTTCAATGAAATGTACTCAAGTTTATGTGGGAGGTCATATATGCATACTTCTATAATTGAGATGAGTCACATTATCTAGTGCTAGTTGTGTATGCCTTGATTGAATTGATCATTGAAGCTTCACATTAGACTAAGGACTATCTCATTTTTTATATCCACACACAACACACAAGTCTATGTTCAATAAATGCCATATTCATTTGTGTGATTGTACTTGTTTAAATGTGTTTTCACAAGCTCAATCTTTGTTGATAAAAAAAAAAATATTTTTGAGTGTTTTTAGTTTGTTTTTGGAAAGTATTTTGTTTTTAGAAAAATGTCAAAAATTTCAAAAACAGTGTTGCCCTGTTTTGGCGACTCAGTCGCGGATAGGTCCAGTCACATGTTCCAATTGCGAGCTCACTCCGAGATTTTTCGCGGCTACTGGCGAGTCAAGGTCTCAGTTGCGAAAAATACTTAGAAATTTTTTCAACATTTGAGTTTTATGATTTTCACGGGTTAGTGTGGCGACTTGATTGCGGGTGGAAGGTCCAGTCGCGAGGGGTACTCAGAGATTTTCGCGGCTCATCTCGCGACTATATCGCGGGTAGACCTTCCAGTCGCGAAAAAAACTTAGAAGATTTTTTGAAAATCTTAGTTTCACAGTGTTTCGCGGCTTACCCTGGTGACTGACTGGCGACTTAATTCAGTCGCGAAAAACGCGTGTTTTGAGTTTTAAGGTCAGTTTTAAAAACTTTTTCAATTTTTCCCTCGTACTTTTGTGACTGTTCATTGTCTTCCCCATTTCACTCTCACAAACACTCTGAGTATTTCTTTGAAAATCCTCATTTTCTGCATCATTTCTTCTCAAATCTTCAACAAAAAGGTATGGGTTTTTCTCTTTTTCACTTCATACTTACTGATTTGAGCATTATTGTGTTTTTCGAGTTGCTATTGTAGTTTGTGATTTATCATATTCGAACTTGGGTTTCTGGTTTATGTTTTTATTTTGTGTTTGTGATGGTTTGTATACTGATCTTCTCTATCTTGTGTACCTATTGTGGTTTTGGTTGTATACACAATCTCATTATCATGGTTTGAACCTAAATCTCAAGTGTTTAGGGTTTTATTCATCATCCATGTTGTGAAACTGACATATTGCTAATAATTTTTGGTGTCTTGTTGGTTTTTCTTGTTTGTGATAAACCATGATGCAGTGTCAAAATGTCTCCATTCAAGAGATCAGCTGTCAAAGGAGGTAGCAGCAAAGGGAAGGAACCTGTCATTGAAATTGATGATTTCTCTCCTAGATAAAAAAAGGACTCGCTCTCCATCAGGTGTGTTCGATCCTAACAAGTTCCGATCATATGCTACTTTTCAGACTCATGAAAACTATTCAAAAATGCTACTCCATTGATTGAAAGGGTTGTTGATCAACACTCTCTTTTTGACACCGACATCCCTCAATGGTTTGCTCGCAAGGATTGGAATTATCTTCTCTCCGATCTTGATGATGCGTATGAGAATTTGGTAAAAGAATGTTATGCCAATGCAATTGTTGAAGGAGACGAACTCAAGTGTTGAGTTAGAGGAAAAAGTTTCTCGGTCTTTCCCACATACCTGGCAGAGATTCTTCACATCAACCGGCCAATAGTTGGAAACTCACCGATTTATGATGATCTATATCCAGATGAGGACTTACTTCGGGCAGTTCTTGGAAAAGATTTGGAATTTTCTTCAAATAGGAACTCAGTCAATGTTTCATCTCTTCCTCCAAAATTGAGGGTGCTTACAATCGTCATGTTTCACAACCTGTATCCCCTATCCAGCACAAGGTATATGAACCTCGGGCGTGTACTGTTCCTTCATGATTTGATCTCTGATGTGGAGATTGACATCTGTGCTCATATCTTTCATATTCTTCGTAAAACTGTTCTACGAACTGAGTCAAGGATATGCATTCCTTTTTGCTATCTCATTTCAAGAATTTTGAAGCTTCAAGGGCTCCATCCTTCAGAAAATGAATTTCCCTGTACAAAACCAAGTCTAATCAACATGCGCACATTCAATGCTAGCATTGGCCACAGCAAGAAGGGAATCAAGATAGAAGCTTCAGCGTCCCACAGTGGTTCGCACTCTAGCTCATTCCCTGTCGACGAGAAACTAGACTCTATTGCAGCATTTGTCCATGAGCTGAGTACAAAGATGTCCGAACTTACATCCATCGTGCACCATCTCAACATTTGGTGGGATATGAAGTTCACTTCTATCCAAGCTCAATTGGATCAAATTCAAAGAAAGCTAGAAGATGATGAGGACTAGCTATTCCATGACAAAAAGGGGGAGATGCTGTTGGCAGGGGGAGTTCAATGAAAGGGGGAGATTTTAACAAACAGGCCTTTGCTTATCGCTTTTGTCTATCTTTAGCATATTTTAGTATCCATGTTATATTTTTTAGTACTTTATATTTTCTATGTTTGTACCTGGTACCTTTGTAGGTTTTTAAGGTTTCTGTTTATGCTTTGTACCCATATTGCTTTTGTAAGTTTTTAGGGTTTGTTTCTATGCACTTTGTAGGCTTTATGGTTTGTACCTTGCTTTATGCAGCCTTTGTGCTTTGTTAAATCAGTACTTCTAACTAAATGTTATGCATTTCCTTTTAAGTACTGTCACTCTTGTGCCCTTGTAGGACTTTATTCCTAGATGCATATACTTCATGTACTGTGCATTGGTTGAGTGTTGGTCATTCAAGTGATTTGCCTTGTGTTTATCAGCTTGAATGTCCGGATGTTCATTCCAAGTGTGAATGAACATTGTGATCACTTGTTTATAGTGATTGCTTGTTTAGGTCTTGCCATGGTTTATTGTTTTATTTTATTGTGCTTGATCGCATTGTGCTTGCTCCATATGCATTACAAGTTTTCTGCATACAATGAACTTATTGTGTTGTTGTGTTTCAAGAGATACTTGTTCTTATGGTTCAAAAGATTCACAGATTCTAGAGTTATGTGTGAGTGAGTTTTCCAACTGTTCCCAACTCACGCGTTAAGTCTAGAGTCTGTTATAGGGTTTTGTCACGGAATAACCAAAGGGGGAGATTGTAAGGTTGAAATTTATCAACCATCTTGTTGGCTTTATTCCATGCCAATATACTTGTAATTTAGTACTTAGTAACCCTGTATTTAGGTGGGATTCATGTAAGGGTAGTGTGTGAAGAGAGTGTGAAGAATTGCTCAACAATGTGTAAAGAAGCAAGGACTCGTGGCTTACAAGCCGCCAACTGCTGCAGACGTGAGAAGCATGCGGGGAGGTGAAGGGTCACGCCAGCTGTCGCACTACAGGACAAAAGTCCTAGGCTGGCCAGGCCGTTATCTCACAACTTGAACTCGCGACTTAGACCAGTCGTGAGGCCAAGCCGCCAACCAGTCCTGTTTGAGAAAACTGACTCTTCGTATTCCAAACACACGCCACTGTATATAGACCCTTATACCCACGAAATGTAAAGAGCTTCCAGAGAGAATTTTGTGAGAGAAACCCTAGAGAAAAACAAGATTGCCTCATCCCCAATCTTCACTAAGAGACTCTTCAAATTCCTTTACTCTCTTTCTCTCCATTGATACATCCTTGAGAGGTCATTAACTAAATTTCTTTCTCATCACACCCACGTCTGTGAGAAGGCATTTTGGTGCTAAGGGAAGCAGTTTGGAAGGGATCAATGGTTATTGGTTAATGCTATGGATTATAGCGGAATCTGGTAAGCTAGAAAAGAAAAAGGTTCGGCGCAACCTCGTTGGAGCAAGAAGCTTAAAGGGCTTAGGTACCTGGGTAGATTAGGCTTGGAGGGTCTATTACTGTTCATGTATCCCAACTACATTTTCTAGTGGATTATTGACCGCTTGGAGGGCGGCGGTGAGGTTTTACGCTGAGGGCTTCGGTTTCCTCTTCGATAACACATCGCATGTTGTCCTTGTGTTTGCATCTCTCTTCCTTTATCTTTGCCATTTATTTTCTGTTGTGGAAGTGATTATAATTGGCTTAGATTATTTATCAATTCTGTGTTTGGCTTATGTTCATGTTCCGCACATTAATTGTTTGATAATAAGCTTGAATTGATTTTTTGTAATTTGGGGTCTAAACGTTCAAGGGTATTTTACACACATTTTGAACATTCACATATATATATATATATATATATATATATATATATATATTAAGGTTACGAAACAATAGTTTTTAGGAAAAATATAGTTTCCATAAGTAGTTTCCAAAAGCGTGTCTAACCCAAAAACAACATTTATACAATATGGTTATTTTTCAAAAATTCCATTAAAAAGCTACTTACCTCGCAACCGCAAAAGCCTAACTCTCCAAGCTCCAAGGAGATTAGCTAGAACCTAAACAATATCATCTCCAACATTATGACTAGCTTCCATAAAATTTACACTACATCATTAAGAGACCTATGAAAGCAAAATCAAAATATCCTCTAAGACAAGAAATTTAGAACTTCAACTAACTCCAAATAAACCCAATGGCAATGGAAAAATTAGATTTACCAACCATCACATGTTATAACTCAAAACCCCTAAATTTTCCACCATAAATAAACCTTAGGTAGTCATCATTAGCACAAACCATATACCCACTCATCAAATAATTCCACCATTACAAAACCCATACATACAAACACATAAATATCACTTCCAATGCTCATAAATCACATGGGTGTCATTATTAAATCTTACATAAAAATAACCTCAAGAAAAAGTGTAAAACCCACAAAAAAGATTAGAAATTTTTACCTAAAAAAAAGGATGTGAAGGTGTTTATAGGTTTTCAAGAATTTTCTAGTGATCTTGCCGGAAAATGATGGTGGTGGTGGTGTGGAAGTACCGGTGATAGAGGATATAAGAGTAGAGAGGAGTGTATGAGAGAAAATGAAAAAGAAAAGAAAAGAAGGGAAGTGAGTGAGCCGGCCAAAGAGGGGAGAGTGAAATGTGTGGTGGGAATGGGAGGGGTAGTTGGGAGGCACGTGTGTCTCAAAAAATCTGACCTTACACTTCTTTTTTTTTTTAAACTGACTAGGGCATTACAATTGGAGTTTCTTCTGGACTTACTGTTATATACTGATTGTTTTACTATGCCAATTTACTCCATCTTGACCGTGCTTAGGGGTGGATCCATTTAAAAGAGAGCCCCCCAAACTTTTCTAATATTATAAAATTACACCTAAAATTTCCTAAATTCTTCACAAAAAAAAAAATGGTTCCCCCCCCCCTCCCCCAAACTTCTCAAATATTAGATTTTTACCCCTGAATATTCCTAAAATTTTCAAAAGAAATATGGTTAGCCCCCCAAACTTTTCATATTTCATGTATGACACCATTAAATTTGTTCAATTTTATATTGTTATTATTTTGGCCCCCATTCACAAAATTCTAATTCCACCCCTGACCGTGCTCATTCCTCAGGGTTCTTTCTATTCATTTTATCAATTGCTTATTCCTCTCTAGGATTTTCCAATTTGAATATTCGTAGAAAAAGGTAAACCAGTTGAAGGTCATATAATTTACCACGTTAAACATATTTCTTCTCATTTTCCGGTTATCAATGGCAAATACTCAGTGGTTTGCCTACTACCCTTCCCTTGTTGCAGAATCCTCCGACCTTCCATTTTCTCCCTCTTAGGTTCTAAAGACTTATGAACTAATGTATTTAGAACTCTAATGTGTAATGTTGGCAAATCATGATCAAAACAGTTGTTAATCTTGTTTAGACTTGCACAAAGTATGTGCGTTGTATGTAAAGTTGGAATCGAGTGGCTGCAGAAGTATTAGTGACTTTCGGCCTAGTTCGATTGATCCAAGCTTAGATTGGATCGATCGAATCTCGGGCAGAATGTTTTTTCTGTAGGTTTTTCCAACTCAGCCTTAGCTCATTAAAACGTTTAGGGTTTTATGTTTTGCCCTAAGTATATAAGGCAAACCCTAGCCACATTTTAAATGTTGCTCATATTGCTGTTTGTGTAAATTTCTTGTGAGATTTATGAGGTGCTTGCCTTTACAAAAGCTTAGGATTATCAGGAATGAGATTTCTTCAAGAGCTTGATGATTATTCAATTGCTTCCATAAGAGCTTAAAGATACGCAAGCGGGAGTGCTTGTACTTGTTGGAGAATTCAAGAAAGAAGGAGTCCGTGGTCTCAAAACTTGCATGGGATCGTGTCAGTAAGTTTTCTACTGGTAGGTAGCAATAGAATGTTAGTGGTCTAAATCGCTATTTTAAAATTTCGATTATTTCATAATGGATTCAGGTTTACCTTGAGGATAATTAGGTTAAATCATTCCCAAGCTTTTTACCGGTTTGATTTTTCTGAGTCATCATATCATTGTGTTATTTATTTTTCCCCTGCTATACATGATATGATTATTTGATTGTGATAACTTAAATCTAGAATTTGAACTAAGTAATAACTTGGCTTATTAACTAAGTTAATCCAATTATATTTTAAGGGGTTTAAAAACATACACTCCCTAAATCCCTTCCAATTTAAAGGGTAAAAGTATCACAGTATCACTTGGTTAGAAATGTTTTTTCTTTCTTACGTCATATATGAATTTAGAGGGGAAGAGTTACTGAATTTATTACATGTACGAATTTACTGTTAAGCAATAAGTGCTATTGGTTTTGAGCGACGTGGGGCTATCTAACACATAGTTCATGATTTTAAATTGGATTGGACAAAAGTTCATAGATAGGCACAGCATTTGGCACTGCACAATCCCTGCACAACAGACTGGCACAACAGTCATGTCTACCAAGAAGAATGCTTGGTGTGCGTGAATGGATATGAATACAAGTAAATTATAATTGTCAAAAAGTAAACACTAAGACGAATCAAATTATCAGGTGGGTCCCATCTCATTTTTTTGTCAAGTCAAAACTCAGAACTAGTTTTATTTTGTTTTACATATGTAATGATAATTAAAAGTTGCCATCATAGCAAGTAATTAAGATAAGCCATCATACAGAATAATTATGTGACCACTATGAATGTTGTAAATTGTAATTGCCTTTAAGAATACGCTTCCATTAAGAAAAGCAACTCGATAATATCCACAATAAAAATGTTGATTGATGATCCTGTTGCAACAATGCTTGGGTGCTAGCTGCTGCTAGTTGAAATTACAAAGCCTCTGGAGCAATACTCTTATTGCTAATACGAAATCAGAAACCGAGATTCAAGATTAGCAGATGAAAACAGTCGTTTTTATAGAAGAATGAAAATTCTTAAACAAAGATCTCCACAATCCTTTCACATGAAAGGGAAAAAAAAGAAAAGAAAAGAGAGAGTGAGAAAACTACCCGCAAATTATATAATCTTGTTGTATTATCTAATTGACAATTAATGACGTCTATGCTTTAGTTTTGCATGAAAAAGCACAGTTCAGGAGTATTTTCACTAGAAAGTTATACTTATCAAAAAAAAAAAAAAAAAACTCTAGAAAGTTATCTTTATTGGCTTGCTTTATTAGTTTCTATGTTTTGAACTTGAAAATTTCAAGTTAATGTATAACATACATTATCTTGGGGTTTCGTTATAACGTACTTGTAGGGTGCAAGATGTTGCTGAGTTACTAGGAATGATGGTTGAAGACCACAAGCGTTTGCAGCCTAATGTGAAGACCCATGCGTAAGCAAACCTCTTTCTATGAATCTTAATATTAAGGAAACCTTTTTCAGTTGAAACTTAGGTTAATCGTTTACGTGAAATTTATATTATTTTGTATTTTTCCTATCTTAGAGATCATGTTTAATAAATTTTTATTGGTGTTGTTGTTCTTATTATTTTTGAAATAGGTTAACTCTTGTTACCTGAGACATAAACATTGAGTAGGGGTTTTGTTGCCATCGATTATGTGTCTCTTTGAACAAACTGCAACTGAGTTGTTGCAATAATAGTTAGTCGATGAGCTTTGACTATAATAATATTCAATATCATGCAATTAAAAATGAGTCCATATCTCTTTATATTGGTTATGGATGAGCTTGCTTGCTCCATAAAAATGGTTATTGTTCATTAATTAGGTTTAGAATTATTGAGTTCAATAATATAAGTTGTCAAGGTGTTACCCTGATTCTGTTGGTATAACAGTTGACTCTTTTCCTTCAATAATCAATGATTGACTCTTGGAGTATAGGATTCCTAAATTAATATCTGACTTTCTTTAAATACATCAAATCCTTTCGGGAAGGGATCCTAGTTTCCTGTGGAGCATTTTTGAATTCAGATACAAGAATGGTCAAATTATTTGCCCGTGATTAGTGGTCTGTTATTAGAATAACATGTAACCTCGTATGGCATGATTGTTCTTTGGTTAGGTGAGAGGTGGCAATGAAGCTTTCTCTGTCTACCTTGGACAAAGCAAAAAAAAGTATAAGCAACAAGCACAATGCATAGTGTTGTTTATTCAAAGTGATCTTGGAAAGCATAAGCTGTGACTCTAACCACTGTCGTAAAATTCTTGACAGGAGATGCATATATAGTTTACCTTAATTTAAGGTGGTTTCTTCATCTTTCCTGGTGCTCTTGAGGCCAAATATGCATTTACACAACTGGTTTTTCTGAAATAATTTTTCTTTGCTCTCTGCCTTTTGCTACATGGAGCCAAAATTTTCATTTTGTCTGGCTAGAAATACATGAATATAGAACTAAAAGCTGAATGCGTTTTAGATTTTTTGATACTATCTTAAATTCAACTCTTGTTCTTTTCTTATTCCAATAATTGGTAGATAACATTATGCATTCATGTTCAGGCTGTTGGTGGAGTGCTTTACCAAGTATTGTGCTGTAAGAGAAGCTATTCGGCATTTTCGTGCCCTTAAACGCTTTGAAGGCGGAACTAGAGTTTTACATAATAAAGGAAACTTTGGGGATCCGCTATCCTTGTATCTTCGGGCTTTATGTCGAGAAGGTGTGCATGTACTATATTATGTTTTAACAGTAATACATAGTTCTAATCATGTGATTTCTTCCTTAATTTCTTTCAATATATATTGGCTAGAGATTCTGAACCATGCAATCTAAAATCGTGCTTGAATAAATTGTAGCCTAAAATTTATGCAATAGTGGTGGCTAGAAGTTATGCCAATCTGTAGTTAATTTGTATAAGCTAGGTAGCATGGGAACCAAACGGTCATGCAAGATACTTCTTCAAAGACTTATGCCATTTTGCAATAGTGAGAGTGTCAATGCCTAAAATTGTTTGTAGATGTTAAAATTGTGTCTAACTGTCCGTCAAGTCTTTTCTATCATCTCTTACATGATAGTTGTTAGATCATGCATGAAATAAATCAAGTCCAAAAGTGTTTCATTGTCCTAAGTGGTTGATGGAGGATATAAGCTTTAATGGGCTCTGATGCCAATTTTGATGTTGGATCTTTATAAATTCGACACTATGTTAGGATTCCTATATGACCTTGAAGGATTCTTGAATGAGGTTTATTGTTGAAGGGTTCAAATATGGTTAGGTGAATAAAGATTGCATCTTGAGGGAATTTGATGGTTGTTTGGCGTTGAAACAGTAAATTGAACTAGAAACAAATAATATGAAGGCAATTACACCCTTAAAGCTCTATCTCAATTTTATTAACTAAATCGCCAAATTGTTTCCTAGAAGATTAGGACTTCTAAAGAATATTTTCCTAGAAAGAATCAGACTAATAAGAAATAAAATTAATTAAGAACTTCTAAACCAAATAGAAAAAGAACTCAAAACATAAAAATATGACTCATAGGTCTCTTGTGCAGTTCATTCTAGAAAATATGGACTTACCTAAAAACCCCTGTTTTAGTAAAACTTCATGAAAATTGAACCAACAACTTTCTTACGTGCAGCCTGCAATGGAGATTAGGCTTATTAGGATTAAGTTTAGTCTAGGGTTTCTAGTAGTTTCTCTTAGCCTTGTATGTGCTTGCTTGTGTTTAAACTAAGGGTTTATAAGATAATTTTTTTTTTTTTTTTTTTTTGATAAATAACGGAATTATATATTTTTTTTTTGATAGGTAACAAAAAATTTTATTAAGAAAAAATAGCCAACCCAAGTACATTGGGGATGTACTGTGGGGGCATAAATCAAGAACCAAAATTACAATGATCAAGTAAAACAGGAAGGGAAAAACAAGAAAAATGCGGCAATGCCACACTCAAAACAAGGAGAGTATGTAAGAAAAAAGACTTAATCTCTAGTAAAGACCGTTCGCATCCCTCAAAGCATCTAGCATTTCATTCGCTCCAAATACACCACATCAAGCAATGCGGCACAATTCTCCAAAATTCTATATTGCGATGTCACCCGAATTTACCTTGTCAAGACTTAGACACCTCAATTACCTTATGAGGCATAACACAATGAAGACCAAACAAGCAAAACACCAAAGACCACAACTCAAAAGCTGTGGAGAAATGAAATAGAAGATGATCCACCAACTCCGCACACCTCTTACACATGTAACACTAGTAAAGAACAATAATATGCCTTTTGCGAAGGTTATTAGTTGTAAGAATCTTACCTAAAGAAGTTGACCATGAAAAGAAAGCCACCCTTAGAGGAACCTTCGATTGCCACAACAACCTCCAAGGGAAAGAAAGAGTAGGAGGGTAGAAAGAAAGATAAAAACCTCTAACCTTAATACTCCTTACTGGCATCTAAATAACCTTATTAGGACCAACTCCACACACTTTCAAAGAGTAAACAATGTTCATAAATCTGTCAAAAGAATCTTCCTCCTAATCCTGCGATGAACGACGAAAATGAAAATTCCAACGAATCCTCCCACCAAACCAACACATAACCTCCGCCATTGAAGAGTCTCTTGCCTTACTAAGACAATAAAGTTCTAGAAAAGCCTCTTTGAGAGTACAATCCCCACACTACACATGCTTCCAAAACTTCACTCTAATTCCATTACCCACATCATACCATAGGAGTTTAGAGAAAATCAACCAGCCACTTCTAATAAAATTCCAGCAGCTAATCACCTTTTTCATGCACCAACCACCCCAAACATTCCAGTATTTTGTCTCTATAACCCTCATCCATATTGCTGTCTCTAAATCATACCTCCATAACCATTTGCTCGACAAGGCAGAGTTAAAACTTCTCAATTGTCTTATACCTAGCTCCCCCACCTGCATTGGCTTACAAACCTTAGCCCATTTCACTAGGCGTAATTTAGCATCTCCACTACTACCACTCCAAAGAAAATCTCTCTGTAACTTCTCCATGCGATTATCAACCTTCCCAAGTACAGGAAGAATGGAAAGGAAATAAGTAGGTAAGGAAGTGATTATACTTTTAATAAGAGTTACCTTACCCCCCTTAGATAAATAAAGTCTTTTCCATCTTGCTAGTTTTCGCTCCATCTTCTCTAATATAGGATTCCAGATTGATAGCTCCTTGAATTTAGTGCCCAAGGGAAGTCCCAAATATTTCAAAGCAAGGGAAGAATTCCTACAACCCAATAGCCCCACCAACACATCCAGATTATGTACCTCTCCAATTGGTACCAATTCTAGTTTTCCCAAGTTAATTTTTAAACCTGAAGCTTCCTCAAATCTAGTCAGAATCTCCTGCAGAGTAACTAACTGATTAGGGTCAGCATCACAAAAAATAAGAGTGTCATCTGCAAATAAAAAGATGAGATGCCCTCATCGAAGTACTAGGGGTAGAACCTACATAGAAACTCGAAAACTGTCCAGTAGCTGCTGCCACATCCAACATACGGCTCAAAGCCTCTATGACAACATCGAAGAACAATGGAGATAGAGGATCCCCTTGCCTAATTCCCCTAGTGCTTCCAAAAAAATCCGAAGGACTCCCATTAATCAACATGGAAAATTTAACAATAGGAATGCAACATGTTAGGTTCTAAAGACTTAGGAATTTATGTATTTAGAACTCTAATTTGTATTGTTGGCAAGCCATGATCAAAACAGGTTGTTCAGTCTTGTTTAGGCTTGCTCAAAGTTGTGCATTTATGTAAAGTTGGAGTCAAGTGGCTGCAGAAAGCATTAGTGACTTTTGGCCTAGCTCGATCGATCAAAGCTTAGGCTCGATCGATCGAATCTCGGGCAGAATGTTTTTTTCTACAGATTTCCAACTTAGCCCTAGCCTATTTTAAAACGTTTTAGGGTTTTATGTTTTGCCAAGGTATATAAGGCAAACCCTAGCCATGTTTTAGAGGTTGCTCATGTTGCTCATATTGCTGTTTTGTGTAAATCTCTTGTGAGATCTAGAGGAGCTTTCCTTTACACAAAACTTAGGGTTTTCAAGGAGGAGATCATATCTACACCTTGATGATCAACTCAGTTGTTACCATTGAAGCCTAAAGAAAAACAAGCGTGGGTGCTTGTATCTGGTGGTGAATCCAAGAAAGAAGGAGTCCGTGGATTCGGAGTTTGCACGTGGTCGTGTCAGTTAGTTCTACTGGTGGGTAGCAATAAGAAGTCGAGCGTGGGGGCTTGTAAGTCTTATTGTATGAACCTCGATTCTTTCAAGATAGTGGATTCAAGTTTACCTTGAGGATAACTAGGTCAAATCCTCCCCAGGTTTTTACCGGTGTAGTTTCCTAGGTCATCATATCATTGTGTTATTTACTTTTTCGCTACTATATACTTGATATGATTGTTTGATTGTGATAACCTAGATTTGCATAATTTGACTGAGTTAATCACTTGGCTAATTAACTAGGTTAATCTGGTTGGGTTAAGGGGTCTAAAAATCGTTCAAGTGGTATCAGAGCGGGTAGCTCTCTGTTTGTTGATCTTTTGATCTTTGAGCTGATCCTTGACCCCTGCTATCATGGAACACGGACACTCTCTGGTTATTCCTCCTCATTTCGATGGGAATAATTATGCTTATTGGAAAGTAAGGATGAAAGCATTCCTGAAATTTATTGATGAGAGAGTTTGGAACTTCGTTGAATACGGATTTGAGAAGCCCACTACTCCTGTGAGTGAATGGCAAACTTCTCAAAAAGAAGCAGCTAGGTTCAATAGCAAAGCTATGAATGACATCTTTAACGCTGTTTCTATGGAGGAATTTAAGAGAATCTCTAATGTTGAGGTTGCTCATACTGCTTGTAAAATTCTCCAGACTGTGCATGAAGGCACAAAGGCAGTCAAAATCAATAAGTTGCAGCAGTTAACATCTAAATTTGAAAGCATTAGGATGTCTGATGATGAATCTTTTGATGAATTCTATGCTAAACTGAATGATATTGTTAATTCTGCTTTTAATCTGGGTGAAATCTATGATCAACCTAAAATTGTTAAGAAGATACTTAGATCCTTGACTGAGGACTTTAGACCCAAAGTGACTGCCATCACTGAAAGCAAGGATGTAGACTTCATCCTTATTGATGAACTTGTAGAATCTCTTTAGTCCTATGAGTTAGACCTACCCAAAGCTAACAAATCCAAATCAATGGCTCTTAAGTCAATTGATGATGTTGATGTTGGTGGATTTGATGATGAGCTCTCTGCTACAGAGATTGCGTACCTTCCTAAGAACTTTAGAAACTTTCTTAGGAATAATAACAGAAAGGCAAGAGGTACAAACACTGCTGAACCTAGAAACTTTAGGAAGAATGATCCCACTAAGGTTAATAACAATGAAAAACCTAGAGAAAAAGTTGGTCAATCTTCAAACAATTCTATGGGTACTCAGTGTTTTGGATGTCAAGGGTATGGTCACATGAAATCTGAATGTCCCACATACTTGAGGTCTAAGAGGATGGCTATAGCTGTAACCCTTGTTGAGGTTCAAAATTAAAAGGCCACAAATAGGCCCAAAGAAAGTAAAAAACATTGGGCCCATTTCACACAAAAATAAATGAGTAATAGAAAGGCTGAGCTCTCACAATAAAGAAAAGAAAGAAAGAAAGAGGAAGAAGCCCAGAGGATCTGATCCAGAGATCCACGAAAAAAGCCCAAGAAACAGACAGAATCAGCGAACCAAAGAAAGCCCAGAAAGAAGAACTGGGTCGGGATCCCAGAAGCCCCCCAGAGGCAGGGGATCCCTGGATGCGCGAAGTGAAATTGAAGCAGGTTTAAAGAGAGAAAAGAGACAAAAAGCACGCGGACCTTATGCCCCAGACACGCAGTGGAAGTACAAAGCAAAACGCAGGAGCTTGGTTCCAACCATTTGGAGAAAGAGACAAGGAAGAGTACAACTGGGAAAGCTGGAGCGCTGAGAAGAAAAAGCCAAAAGGCCTCAGGTCAGCCAACGGAAAAATCTGGAAATGGAAAGCTAGCTGAGGGACTTTCATCTTGTCGCAACAAAAAGCAGAAAACTATGGAAAAAGGGAAACGACATGACCCTGAAGCAACCTGGCACGGCACGGACTCTAAGGGACAAAAGGGAGAAATCGTTAGTACCCCGGAGCCCGAAGCTGTGCTATAAAAGGAAGAAGGGGTCCATGCTACAGGGGATTGGGATGGGGAGGAAGATATAGAGAGTTTATTCACGACTAGATCATTTTAAGGCATTAACAATTGCTTTCAGTAGTCTCACAAAATTGTAGAAAACACTCTGTAAACATAAGGGAAAACAGAGGAACTGCTCCCGGTATCCCAGAGACAGCCACTACAGTACATGCTCGGATTCAACAAGTTCAAACTTTGCTAGTCTTTGAAGCCTAAATAGCTATCAAAGTCTGTAACTTTTGAACTCAGTTGAACCTTGCACCACGTCTTAGTGAGCATTGTAATCACAACCAAGGGAAATTAATAAAATACACCTCACTAATTAGAGGATCCCTAACTTGTTTTTTACATTATATTTCACTTATTGTGTATTCCTTTACTGTTAAAATGTCATTCAATATGGATATGCTTTTTCTGTTAGCTATTTTTATTGTAGGAAGTTTGTTTTGTGCACCAATCGATTCTTAAACAATCATTTAGCTGCGGTGAATCGAGCCCAGTCCACCAAGAACATTTTCATTCGGCCCAGGATCCTTGGGCCACAGTGCTGAAGAAAAAAGGCACTCTCACAACCCTTAGTGATAACGAGGTTTCTGATGATAAGCCTGGATGTGACGAGGATGGAAACTTCATTGCTTTCACTGCTACTGCTGTAGTTAATGAAAGTGTATCTGTTGAAGAGAACCCTTCTGATGGGGAACTCTCTAAGGATGCAGATTTTCAAGAAGCCTACAATAAACTTTGCAAAGTTGCTGCAAAGGATGCCATGAATGTTGAATTAGGCTTAAAGAAAATTGCATCTCTTGAGCTTGAAAAGAAAATTTTGCTTGTTAAACTGTTTGATGCTAATGATCTTTTGAACAATGTGAAATATGAGAATATGCTCTTGCTTGATAAAGTTAAAACTTTGGAATATGATTTATTTGTTGCTAGATCTGCTAGTTCTAAACTTGATCAAATGCTGAGTGTTCAAAAGTCTCCTTTTGATAAATCTGGATTAGGTTTTATTGAGAGCATCTTTGTGTCTGCACCCCATTCCACAAACTTTGTTCCCTCTTCTTCCACTGAACCCCCTGTGAGTGAGGTTGTGAGTGAGATTGTCAAACCTGTAGATGTCACACCTCCTAGGAAGATTAGGGTTGATCTGAAAGAGTCTAAACCTAAGGAGTCTACCCTTTCTAAGGACAAGATGCATGGTAAGCCTGTTTGGGTTTGTCATTTTTGTGGAAAGTCTGGACACATTTGTCCAAATTGTTATAAGCTGCAAGCAGCTAAGTGCGCAAATAAGCCTAAAGTGCTTGTGCCTCAAGCACAAGATCCTATGACACTCATTGGTGAATTGGTAAAGGCTCTAAACCTTTATTCTAATCCTGGAGTTGGAAATCACTCTAATGTGAATAAGAACTCCAATGCTCGTAGTGCATCTAAAAAGTTTTGGATGCAAAAAGCTCGATCTAATTGAGTCATTCTGACATGGTCCTTGTGCTTCTTAGCTCTATCTTTTGTGACCATTGTTCTTTGGTTTCTTTTTACCTTTTTATTTTTAGGATTTGCATTGCATAACATTCATGCATTTCATTCTAGGAATTTATTCCAATCTTGGAATTGGAAATCACTCTAATGTGAATAAGAACTCCAATACTCGTAGTGCATCTAAAAAGTTTTGGATGCAAAAGGCTCGATCTAATTGAGTCATTCTGACACGGTCCTTGTGCTTCTTAGCTCTATCCTTTGTGACCATTGTTCTTTGGTTTCTTTTTACCTTTTTATTTTTAGAATTTGCATTGCATAACATTCATGCATTTCATTCTAGGAATTTTTTTTTTTTTTAAATAAAAAAAAGGGAGGGGGGGGGGGGGGGGGGGGTGGGGGGGGGGAGGAAACAAATTGTGTTTTGTATTCTCTTTCTTGGTTTTTGAAAACATGGTTGGTCAATTTATTTTCACATAACATGTCTTTGTACCTTGTTTAGCTTTGATGAGCTTATATATTGCACTTGACTAGTTGAAGCTTTGTAGTACATGTTGTGTGGGAAAGATGTTTATGGTGTTTATCACTTTGTCTTAATTTTGAAGTCACATGTTTTTGACTGTCGGACTTGATCCTTTTGAGAAAGGCATAAATAACCATCTCACCACTGTTCACTAGCCAATCATGAACACCTTAGTGCATATCTTAAGATTCTGTGCTCGAGAAAGTGTAGCACATGCACAAAAAGAACATAAGGTGAAATCTCGGTTTAAATGCTTAATGTTTAAAATTGATGTGTACTATTAGGCTTGATGCCAAATCATATAATTAAAATTGGTGTGTATATTATGAGGCAAAATTCAAGAGATTTACATGATTGCAAGCTTATGTTCTAGGAGATGTGGGAGTTATATGATATAACTCTTTAGGAAATAGTCTCTTTTGAATTCTATGTGATGAATTTTGTAGACTTTGTGGTTTATTTCTGTTCACATATCACCTCACATGTATCTCAAGTTTTTGCTAGTTGCACACACTACACAAGTTACTCTTTGCTAAATATTGTACATGTTATTGTGTGTGTTTTTGGTCTGACCAACCAAGTTTGAAAAATACCTTAAGTTTTATGCACAACTGATTTGTTGCTTGAGAATTTAAAAAGGGAGATTGTTTGAAATCAAAATTTTTGGGAGAATTGGGTTTAAATCTTGAGTTTATGAAAATCATTTCATCTCATACTCATGCATTTGTTTCATTTTTTTTAATGCTTTGAGGAGAGATTGCATCAAAATTCTGGTGTTTTTCAAAAATTCATTTTTTTTACAATTTCGATCGATCGAGTCTATTTTTCGATCAATTGAAATTGCATTTAAAAATTTCTGCGAGTTTCTGTCTGTTTCGATTGATCGAACCTGTTTTTCGATCAATCGAATATCGCGAATCAAGTTTTTTTAAAACTCAGATCTTGACCTTTTCAAAAACACCTTTTAAAAAAGTTTCTAAGTTCTCTCTCTCTCTCCGACTCGGCAAAGCACAATCACCATATTTTTGTCGTTTTCCTCCCAAATCTTTGCAAGGTTTTTCTCCTCTAAGGCCTGTAAGACCTATATACCCTTTGTTTTGCATTGTTTTTCATGTTTTCATGCATTTTTCTCATGGTTTTTGGGTAAATTTTCGGACTTTGCATATACTGAGGTTTTTGTTCAATCAAGCCTTATTTTGTGAAATTGATCAATGGGTTTTGTTGCTATATGGATATATTCATGATATATGTTGGTTAATTTGATCAATTTGGGGTTTTGTGAAAAATTAAAAATTCTAGGGCTTGTATTGAATCCGATTTGGGGATTTTGTTCAATTTGGTTAAAATTGATGAAATTGGCTTGTTTTTTTGATGTAATTGATCATTCTTATATGTTCTCTCTCATGTGTAATGGTCAATTCGTCAATTTATTTCAAAACATTCCAGTGGTTTTCAATTTTTTTTGGGGTTTTTGTTAGAAACTCTATGCTCAAGCCAATTTTGTGAATTTGAACCTAAATTGAACCTAGTTTTCACTGCATTAGAGCATGCATCATGACATTTTATTGTTCATGCATCATATAGATTTTTGTTCTATATCTGTTTTGTGCTAACTTGTAGTCTGCCCTTGGTTTTTTTTTTTTTTTTTTTTTTTTTTTTGTGGTTCTTGGTTCTGCTGTATGTCCTTGTCCTTTCCTTAGCACCATGCCTAGGAAAACTAGAGCCCGTAGGACTCCCTCCACTTCTTCTGTGTCACCCTCTAGGAGTGAGTTGTTTAAGGATGCTAAGAGTAGAGAAGCCTTTGATAAGCTGAATAGTAAGAGGAAGATTTGGGCTGAGCGTTCTGTTATTCTAGATGAGGTTGATCCAGCCATTAGGGCTAATTTTGAGAGTCGAGGTTGGTTGTCCTTGTTAGAGATAGATCACCCACCTCCGACCGCCCTCATTAGAGAGTTCTATTCGAACCTCTCTTGTCACATCTATGATTCCAACACCCTTGTTAGGAGTTGGATACGAGGTCTAGAGTTCACCATTACTCCTAATATAGTGGCTGATGCTCTTGGGGTCCTAGTCGTTAGGCACTCTGACTATCCCTATGAGGAGTCTCCACCCCTTGATGACGTTATGTCATACATCACTAGGTCTTCTATCCAGTGGGGTTCTGATCCTCGAATCACGTCCGTTGAGCTCCCTGAGACCACATATCTTTTTCTTAGGATAGCCGGTCATTCTTTGTGGCCTATCTCTCATCTCCACACCATCCCCATTAAGTGATGTGTGTTTTTGTATGCACTTGTGTCTGGTGCTTCTATTTCTTTTCCTCATCTGTTTCTTCGTTCTTTGAACGAGATTCATAGGAGTAGCGCTGTTGGTCACGCCCTTGTTTATCCTATTTTCATTCATAGGATTTTGTTATTTTTAGGACTAGATGGTTTTCCCGCTTCTGAGCCCATCCATATTATTGGTCCCATAGGTGCCTCTTTTCTTCGTTTGAGGGCTGGCCATTTGAGGCCTCTTCGTGTTAGGTCTTCTGGTGTTGCACCCATTCCTCCCTCTTCTACAGGTGATGCACAAGTTGAGACGTCTGGTGCTGCTGTTGCTGCTGATATTCCCTCCACCGACTACTTCGGATGATTCAGACATTCGACGTACGTTGGATCATGTCTTGACCGTTCAGGCGTCTTATGAATAGATTTTGGTGGACTTGCTCGACGAGGTTCGTGCTTTGCATGCAAAGTTGGCACTTTCTCGACATTCTCCTTCTCCACCTCCTTTTGATGATGGGTTATGATTGCCCTTTGGCATTCCGTCACAAAAAGGGGGAGTAGATTTTGATGAGCCTGTAGAGTTTTTTGTTGTTTAGGGAGAGTTTTGTTTTTTTGGAGCCTATGGTGATTAGATTGTATCTAGGAGCTGTATCTTGTTTTTACATTCTTTTGGCTCTAGATGTATTATTGGTGGGGTTTTCATGTTACTTCCTGTTACATTCATTGGTTTATATGATTCTTGTGTTCACTGCTTATTGATTTATATTTATGAATTATTCATTGATATATCTCTTTATTTTGTGTTGTGTGGAAAATACAAGAATGCTTTGTTTAAAAGGGAGTTAACATTGTTTTTGTTGTATCTAACTTAGGGGGAGAGTTAGTTTACATATTTGTTGTTGTTTTACTGTTTTTCTGTCACACATGCGTTTATGTGTTTGTTGAGTATTTCAGGAAATACAGGTTGATTCAATTGAGCTACTGTCTACACTTGCAACTGATGGATAGTAGTTAGGATTAAATTTGTTATTATGAGCATTTTTTTGTAAAGGGCTTTATTTTGTAAACTTTGAGCTTTTAGTTGTGTTTTGTCATGGATTGCCAAAGGGGGAGTTTGTTAGGTTCTAAAGACTTAGGAATTTAAGTATTTAGAACTCTAATTTGTATTGTTGGAAAACCATGATCAAAACAGGTTGTTTAGTCTTGTTTAGGCTTGCTCAAAGTTGTGCGTTTATGTAAAGTTGGAATCGAGTTACTGCAAAAAGCATTACTGACTTTCGGCTTGGCTCGATCGATCGAATCTCGGGCAGAATGTTTTTTTCTGCAGATTTCTAACTCAGCCCTAGCCTATTTTAAAACGTTTTAGGTTTTTATGTTTTGCCAAGGTATATAAGGCAAACCCTAGCCACGTTTTAGAGGTTGCTCATGTTGCTCATATTACTGTTTTGTGTAAATCTCTTGTGAGATCTAGAGGAGCTTTCCTTTACACAAAGCTTAGGGTTTTCAAGGAGGAGATCTTATCTACACCTTGATGATCAACTCAGTTGCTGCCATTGAAGCCTAAAGAAAAACAAGTGTGGGTGCTTGTATCTGGTGGTGAATCCAAGAAAGAAGGAGTCCGTGGATTCAGAGCTTGCACGTGGTCGTGTCAGTTAGTTCTACTGGTGGGTAGCAATAAGAAGTCGAGCGTGGGGGCTTGTAAGTCTTATTGTATGAACTTCGATTCTTTCAAGATAGTGGATTCAAGTTTACCTTGAGGATAGCTAGGTCAAATCCTCCCCAGGTTTTTACCGGTGTGGTTTCCTGGGTCATCATATTATTGTGTTATTTACTTTTCCGCTGCTATATACTTGATATGATTGTTTGATTATGATAACCTAGATTTGCATAATTTGACTGAGTTAATCACTTGACTAATTAACTAGGTTAATCTGGTTGGGTTAAGGGGTCTAAAAACCGTTCACAACAATAATCCATTTTCTCCAAATATCCAAAAACCGATAATGCTGCAACAAATACATTAAAAAACTCCAATTCACATGATCATATACCTTCTCCACATCCAACTTACACAACACCTTAGGTGTCTTCAATCTACTATCAATACATTCAGAAGCAATTAACACGAAATCCAAAATTTGTCTATCTTTCATGAATGCATTTTGAGAATCTGAAATAAGCCCATGAGCCACCCTTTGGAACCGATTAGCCAACACCTTCAAAAGAAGCTTGTAAATCCCACCAACTAAACTGATAGGCCGAAAATCCTTGATCTCCAACGCATCTGCCTTTTTAGGGCAAGAAAAGAAGTATTAAGAATCTTCTCAAAAACAGCATGAGTATGGAAGTTTTGAAATACTTCCATAATCTCTTTCTTCAAAACACTCCAACAAGGTTGGAAGAATGCCATGGAAAACCCATCCGGGCCAGGAGCCTTACCACCATTAAAGCCATTAAGCACCCCATACACCTCTTCCTCGTCAAACAACCTATCTAACCAAATAGCATCTTCTTCAGAAATTCTAGTTTATTCCACGTCATTAAGGACAGGTCTATTAACCACATTCTCTTAATAAAGCTACCAATAGAAATGAGAAATGCACTTTGCTATGTCCTCTGGATCTGAGGACAGTTCTCCATCCACCATAAGCCTATCTATGGAATTTAACCTCTTGTGAGAATTGGCTATACGATGGAAAAATTTAGTATTCTTGTCTCTTTCTAATACAAAGCACTCTAGATTTCTGCCTCCAACAAATTTCTTCCAAAAGAGAAGTTTTTTCTAGCTCACCTCGGATTCTTTCCAAATCCAGCTTTTCCCCGTCCATTAGTCCACGACTCTCCTCAATAGTCTCCAGTCCACTAAGATCCCTCCACAACTGTTTCCCCCATTCTTCTACATTTCCAAACACCTAATCCACATTCTATTTTTTAAAATAATTTTTCAAAAGCTTTAGTTTGTTTGCCAAAACAAAACTCGGAGCACATTGAAAAAGATAAGATTCCCACCAAGAACGCACCCTATCCACAAAACCGTCATCCTTAAGCCACATGTTCTTAAACCTAAAAGGCCTCGTGCCCCGATGAAAAGAACCACCCTCTAGGACAGTCCGAAAGTGATCCAATAATAACCTAGACATTCTTCGCTAGCAAACCGTAAGAAACTTATCCTCCCAATCTGCTGAGAACAAAAATGTATCTAGCCTAGCCTTTGAAGCGACTTCTTGAGAATTAGACCAAGTAAAAGTTCCTCTTTCCAAGGAGAGATCAATAGACCAAATAACGGAATTATATTAATAGAAAATCCATCTCCACTGGGGGTGTACGTAAGATAGAAATTAAGTATGTTTAAGTTTCTATATTGGTTTAACTTACGTGTAGGAGAGATTTGACTTGCCAAGCAAATCTAGTCAACTCTATAAACATAGGTAGCGTTAATGTTGGTGAATCTGATCTACTCTTTTGGTCCATTTTGTAATAATTTCTTCTTTTTAGGATTAATGGTTAATAATATAGTTTTATAGCAGAGGATTTTTTATCCAAAATTTGTCTTTTCTCATTTAAGTTCAAAAACCCATGTGTTCAGGAGTGTCAGAATTATTATTGATGATTAATCTGTCACTTCACATGCTTATTTTGTTGGACAAGTGACCTCTCAAGCCAAAGTTTGACACCATATTATACCCATCTATTCCAAATTTTTATGCTTTAAAGAAGTAAACCGACAATGTTTATAAAGCACCCCCTACACTAACATGATTAATTGTAATAACAAAAATTAAATGTTAATGATGGAGTTGTGTGTTTGTTTTGAGGCATGGTTTCTAGTTTCTCTTCAGTCTTCTTTTTCTTTCTCAGTGTGCATTAGAATAGCTCTCTATTTTACTGTTTCAACATGTGCTACAAACTTACAAAATAATTTAATCCTTTGTTTATATGTTGAATGGTTGATAACAATATTATTTTGACTAATAATTTTTATGTAATGAGGGCTTGACTATTTGAGTTGAGCCATGTATGAGGCTAGCCATTGTTGTTTAGGTTTTTGCTTTAGGATCTAGCATAGTAGCTTGGAAGGTTTCTGTTTAGAAAATAATTAATTCTTAGTCTACAATGGAATCACAAGTTATGTCACCAGATGTTGTATTAGGACCTTCCAGTAGTCATTATCTTTGTTAAAATTCTACCATTAATTAAAGCTCAGTGTACATTTTTTCAGGTTAGTTTGTAGTGCATCTACCCATAGTTTATTGTTCTAGCTTTTAGGTTTATTACAGCTGTGGGATTACTACCTCTTTAATAATCTGGGAGGTTCAAACAATATATATTTATTCACTGTGTTTTTTACTTACGTTTTGGATTTTTTTTCATTCGACCTCACTAAGAAATGTTTCTGAGCTAGTAGTCATGTTTAAATCCAGGCAGGATTGTTGAGTTGCTAGAAGCTTTAGAAGCTATGGCAAAAGATAATCAACCAATTCCACCACGAGCCATGATCTTGAGCAGGAAGTACTGGTCTTTAGTGAGCTCATGGATTGAACCTCTACAAGAAGAAGCTGAACTTGGATATGAGATAGATTACATTGCTAGGTTTGCTTTATAATCAATACATTACTACAGTGCTGCGAGTCTATACATTGATATTTATTATTTTAGTTATTTCATTCAGTGTAAATTGCAAGCTAAAAAGTTTACGTTCCTGCGTACTAGAGCTAAGCAACATTTTCATTGATGAAAATACCAAGTACGCAGGGAGTATACATGGAACAACATATCAAACTCTCTAAGTAAAAGATCAAGCATATTCACGAATGAACACAATGAAAAAAGAGACCTTCATGTCTTTTTAGTACAATTTTGTATTATGTTATAAGTTTTAGCCCTCCATTCTATGATTTCTTATTTTTAGATTTGCCGAATGCTCTGTTCCCCTATTGTGCACAGCAGCATTGTTTCTATTCTATATCTGTATTATATTAAGAAATTTTGTCTCTCTGCCACTTAGATGTAGACAAATGTAAGAATATTGTATATACAAATATCTTCTCAATATTTCATCGTTAGGGTTCTAAATAGCAAAATAGCTTTCATGGTAGACCATCTTGGCATGAAACTAAATTGATTCTTCAATATTGTTATTTTGTGTGTTAATCTATGTTCTATCACTTTTTCCCAGTGTTTCATCATGTGACTGAAACTTAATTCTATTGCAATTTGTACCGTTTAAAATATCTCCTTTGTTCAAGCTCCACCACCTAATTCTTGGGTTCTCTGTCTACTGTATCTTCTTTCCATCTTCTAATACAAATATCTAGTACTAGCAGGTAGCAACTTATGTTGTGGTTACATTCTTTCTTTGTATCACCTTTGCAATTTATACAACATTTACTATCAAATTTTGGAGTAAGGATGAAATCTGTTTGGCTAATGATTGTCCAACTTTTGATGGTAATTTGTGTGTGAATCTCTTCTTGAATCAAAGCGTTCATCAATATCAATTCACTTATGGTTGTGGAGTCTAAAATGGCATTTCTTGATTCTTCCTTACCGCATTCAAATCCCCCTCCCTTTTCCAACATTATCCTTCAGGTCTCCTCCAATTAAAATATCCAAGTTGGTAACACATGCATCAATTCATTTATTTAAAATTTATTTCTTAATGTTTTCTTCCAACTCTATTTGAGGAACATACACTGTAACCGTAGAGATAAAGGCCCAAATTTGTATATTGGGCATTGGCCCTTGTTTGGGAACGTGGGCGTGTCCGAGGAGGGGTAAGTGATTGAGAAAGACCTTAAGTTTAAAGTCTCACAAAGAAGGAACTGATAGAGAACAATCCGAGGAGTAATTCCTCCTCAAACACGACCAATACAGTCCAAATCTATAGTCCAACAACCTAGGTAACATATTAGGAGGTTTGCATGATGAAGATGAGTTTCAAACATGTGTTGGAGTGATAAGAACTCAGAAATATCTAAAGGAAAAGCTGCTATCATCGCATTAAATGCACTGCACCTACTTTTCTAGCTGCATTTATGTGGAGAAGACTCTTGAACAGTGCAATTTCAAATATCACATCTCACAGAGAGCCAAAGAAGGTGTCTGATAGGACATGCACTCAAGTGAAGATCTAGATGATTAACAAGTATATGATCAAGATGATCTGAAATGAACCATATAATGTGAAAGACCTTCCATGAAAAAAGGATCGAAAGAAAGGGAAAAGAAACACTGCAATGATAAAAAGTTGTACTTTCTCCTCGGACAGTGAATTTATTCAATCCATTGAGTCTTGTTCTTGTTTGATCATCTTCTAAGTTCATAGTAGCCGTTATTAACTTCATTAAGGCCTAACTCTTTAACCCATTATCTACAAATTTATTGTATTTGGCTCATTGTGCCATCACCTAATTCTTCTTTGGGCTTGGGCCAACAAACTGTGTCCCTACAATAACTATGTTTATTGTCTCTTCTCTTAAATCAAGTTTTATCAATAAAATTTTATCCTCTATCATCGTAACCTCAACAATTCTTCAAGAATTTTATCTACAATTATCCTTTCCCCATTTTTATTTTTATCTTTTTATGGATATTGTAATTTATATCTTGTATGTTCAACTTCCCTAGATTTCTCACCTAGCCGCTTAAGGGTGAATTTGTTTATTCTCCTTCTGGTCATTGTATCTATTATTTTTCCCAGTTTCCCAATTAAAGACCCTTTATTCCATGTCTATATGAGTCCTATTCTCATGAACTAGCATCTTTACCTGTTGCTTGTGGAATCATAACTCAAATATTGAATAGAAATTGATGGGTCTTTTGACGTTTTATTTTGCTTCAAATATTTTATTTGATCATTTATTTCTTCATTTTTTTTTCCAGGCATGTTTTACCATTGGTCTAGTGCATGCCCTGATCATAACTTTACTGTAAGGTAGTGAGTGTCTTTGCACATGAATCAGGTATATTGAAGAGGGTGGGCTTACTGGTGACCGCAAGCGATGGGTACCTAGAAGGGGGAAAACTCCTCTAGATCCAGATGTTGCTGGATTTATATACTCTAATCCCATTGAAACCTCCTTTAAGCAAAGATGTATTGAGGATTTGAGGGAACACCACCGAAAGCTTTTGAAAACCTTACAGAATGAAGGACCTTCAGCTCTAGGGGACGCATCAGAATCTGATTATATCAGAGTGGAGGAATGGTTAAAGAAAATCATAAAAGGTCCCGATCAGAACGTTTTAAAACCCAAGGCTGCTAGTAAGATGATAGTATCTGAACTGAAGGAAGAACTAGAAGCACAAGGTTTGCCAACTGATGGAACCAGAAATGTTCTTTACCAGCGTGTGCAAAAAGCAAGGAGAATAAACCTTTCTCGTGGTCGGCCTCTATGGGTTCCACCCATTGAGGAGGAAGAAGAAGAGGTTAATCTCCACTTGCTAATTTACTCTTAAATCATATACATATTTCCTGAATACTCATATATCAATCTGTATTTTTTTCATCTGGCAGGTTGATGAAGAGCTTGACGAACTAATATATCGGATCAAGCTTGAAGAAGGAACTACAGAGTTCTGGAAACGTCGCTTCCTTGGAGAAGGATTTAGTGATGATCATGAGAAGCCTCTGGACATGAGCAAATTAGAACCTCCAGATGTGGTGGATGATGCTGCAAAAGAGGTGGAGGATGATGAGACTGATGAGGAGGACGTAGACCAGACTGAGAGCCAAGATGGAGACAGGGTAAAGGATAAGGGGGTCGAAGCCAAAAAGCCACTTCAAATGATTGGAGTTCAATTGTTGAAAGATTCTGATCAAACAACTACTTCATCCAAAAAGTCGAGGAGAAGATCCTCTCGAATATCAGTGGAGGTATTAAAGTCTGTAATGGTTTCATTTCTTACTATTCCTTTTTTTTTTTTTTTTTTTTCGGGGGGGGGGGGGGGGGTGGGCTGTTTAAGTTTCTGATATCAACTCAATAGGTTAATTTTTTAACCTGATGCCACTGTTTCGGTTGCACAAGAAGATATGAAAGTCTGGAAGAGTTGCATGTTTTTTATGGATAAGTAATGAAAGAATTTTTATTAAGAAAAGAAGCCAACCAAGTACACTGTAAGTGTACTACAGCCGCACAAATCAAGAACTCAGATTCCAACTATTAATAGGAGTTGCATGTTTTTTTTTGATAAGTAATGTAAGAATTTTTATTAAGAAAAACAAGCCTAAAATGTGAGAATACAATATCTTCATGCATGTGGAGTATTTGGGTAGAGAGGGATGCTAGGACTTTTGAAGGAACTGTTTTATAATGTTAGACTAAAATTACTGTTATTTATATCACATTTTAATTAGATGATGATTTGAGAGTTTTCTTCCAGGGCCTTTTTCATATATATTTGTAATTATCTGTAATTTGGATGTTCTTTTTTTCCTTTTTTATTTACTTTTGTGTATCTCTTGTATATGTCTCATGTACTAGGTTTGATGCCCTTCCAATTTAATTTTTTTGAAATTATATTTTTGTTAAAGAAAAAAGAATATAGACCTGAAGTTGTTGTTGTTGTTGGTTTTTTTTTTTTTTTTTTCCTTCCTGAGAATCAATATAGGCCTGAAATTTGTGTAGCAGAATTAATGGTCACTGTCCAAAAATACAGCTTGACTTACACATTTTTAGTGATTTGTCACATATAATATGAATCTTTTTGAACTTATCAATAAAATAAATGCTAGTCTTTTTTTTTTTTTTTTTTAGTAAGTAGAAATGCTAGTCTTTTTGGCTTTATAATTTCTATGAATATGAATATCCGCTGAAGATTGGATGTATTAGTGGAATACTTGAGTTTTTTAAGTTGTAAGTCATATTAGACGTAGTGCCTTTCTTTCTTCTTTTATAAACCCAAATTAGTTCGTTCTATTCCTTTTGAAGCCAAAACACTAAAATTTTCCACCCTTCCAGATAGCAAATCATCCCTCTTAACATCATTAAAAGCAAAACCTTTTATTTTTGCCAGAAAATTCTAGCAAGTAGTTTTCCATGTTTCAAATTTCTTTCATCCATCAAAATTCAATTTTTTTCAAATCATAATTCAAACCACAAATCCTAATTCTTCCTTTTGGATAATCCTGTATACACAGATTCTCCTAAGCCTTACTGCAAGTACACTTAGATAGGTTTCCTCAATCTAAGCAATGTCACTAATATGTTTAAATTATTATTGATAGGTCCAAGAAATACGCCCGTCCATACCTTGTATGTGGACGATTAATAAAGACGAGATTGATTGCCCGAATCTACAAGTAAGTCGTCCATACATCTGTCACGACCATCCGTTACAAAATGAACAATAAATACTGGTACCGTTGAAGTATCTGTCAAACTTACTACCTGGCACGGACGTCACAAAGTCGAGGAATTACACCCTCATTATGGCAGAACCAACGGCTAGAAGGGTACTGAAAACAACCTATATATATCCCCAAACGGGATCCGGAAAAGGTACGAGAATACTTACTAGAAATTTCACTATCAAAGAAGTACTTGATTCTTTCTAAAAGGAGTTTCCTTTCCTAACTTTGGCATCGGAGGTTTTGTGGCTGGCGCCACACCGGTGACCACATACATTTGTGTTTAGATATACTCTTTGCAGGATCAGGAGCGCAGACTGACGATATCACTCTGGACGAACATCTCTACTGACGATCTTAGCATCATCAGTTTGGCGCCGTCTGTGGGAACACGTATTATTCTTGAGCCTTCGGTTCAAGGGTACTGTTCTATTCTAAGGAGATGGAGTCCAGCTGTATCCCAGACCCCGCTGCGTTGTCCCTACAAATCCAAGCACTTGCAGCCACAGTGGAAGAGCTCACCAAGCAAAATCAAGAAATGAAACAACGACTGCAACAAGGGGACAACCACACGGAAGTCAATGGGAATGAGGACGGGGACAGTCATGGGAGACGAACCGGCACTCCAGAAGAACCAAACTCGAGTTTCCTCAAGGAGATGAGGAAAGAAATGGACGAGTTGAGAAGCGCAATTAGAGGAAAGACGGAACAAGGGCTGGACCGAATCGTCAGGAAAACTGATTCCCCTTTTACCGCAGCCGTCCAGGAGTGCCCGGTACCCTCCAAGTTCCGTTTACCCCAGCTCGAGCCCTTCGACGGATTGAAAGATCCGTTGGATCACCTGAATACTTTCAGGACGACTTTGGGTCTTCAACAGCCTCCTGACGAGATTCTATGTCGATCCTTTCCCACAACCTTGAAAGGAGCCGCCCGAGAATGGTTCACTAAATTACCCACCTCTTCCATAGATAATTTCGAACAGCTAAGCAGTTCGTTTGTGCGTCATTTCGTTGGTGGACAGCGTCCAAAAAGAACTGCCGATCACTTGCTCACAATCAAACAAGGAGAGAAAGAGACCTTGAGGTCCTATGTGACACGTTTCACACGAGGAATGCTAGAAGTAGACGAGTCTGACGACAAGGTGCAACTTACGACCTTTAAAGCAGGACTGAAATCCAGGGACTTTGTGGCTTCTGTCGCAAAAAATCCTCCCCAGACGATGGCAGAAGCATTGTTGAAAGCGCAGAAGTATATGAACGCTGAAGATGCCCTCGCAGCTATAGACGGGGCAGAAAAGACAAAAGAAAAGAGGAATGTGAATGACGATCGAAGGGGGCAGAAGAGAGACCGGGTTGACAGACGTAATGAAGAAGGGAATAGACGAAGGGACGATAAGAATTCTCGGCAAACGAAATTCACGCCATTAGTGATGCCCGTCGATCAAATTTTGGCGGAGATCAAAGACGAACAAAACCTTAAGTGGCCCAGGCCTCTCCAATCACCACCCGGTGTACGTGACAAAAAGAAATATTGCCGTTTTCACAAGGACCACGGACACTACACGGAGGATTGCAGAGACCTGAAGGAGCAGGTAGAAGAACTTATTCAAAAAGGGAAGCTTCAAAGGTACGTGAAAAGAGGGGAAGCAGGCAGATACGGTAGGAGGGATCAGCCGGGAGGTTTCCAAAGAACTGAAGATCAGCCACCTCGTCCGCAGAACCCAAAAGGAGAAATAAAAACCATCACGGGAGGACCATCCACAGGAGGCTCGTTCAGATCCCTCAAAAAGTCATACCAAAGGCAAATAAGCAGTGTTCATAGCTTACCTCCAGCAAAGCAGCGACGAACGAACCAGGACATGTATTTTTCAGAGGAAGATGCCAGGGGGATAAGGCAACCTCATGACGACCCGCTCGTCATCATGATCATGATTGAGGGGTTCAACACGAGGAGAGTTCTGGTAGATAACGGGAGTTCAGCGGATATTATCTATCTGTCCGCCTTCCAGCAACTGAAGGTAGACCCGAAGAGGCTTCGTCCCTTTGAGTCACCCCTCGTCAGCTTCAGCGGAGACAAGGTGTACCCCCGCGGGATAGTGACGTTGACGGTCACGGCTGGTTCATACCCCCTCCAGGTAACCAACAAACACAATTTTCTGGTTGTAGACTCACCATCGTCTTACAATGTTATCATAGGACGACCAACCCTTAACCGTTGGAAAGCTGCCACATCCACGTACTGCCTGAAGGTAAAGTTTCCTACAGAACAGGGAGTCGGAGAAATAAGGGGAGATCAGGTGTTGGCAAGAGAGTGCTACCAGGCCGTCCTAGCCTCGAAAGAAAACCATACGTGGGTGATCGAGGATAAAACACCTGAGATCGTGGAGAAGCTAGAAACGATAGAACTGGTCGAAGGGGATCCGATAAAGACGACTCAAATAGGAACGGACCTAAACCCGAGGACGAGGGCAGAAATCATTACTTTCCTGAAAAACAATCTCGATGTATTTGCCTGGAGCCACGAAGATATGCCAGGAATCCCAGCAAGCATCATCCAACACCACCTAAACGTAGATCCGGAAAAGAAGCCCGTCCAGCAAAAAAGAAGAGTTTTCGCCCCTGAACGAAACAAAGCGGTCATGGACGAAGTGAGAAAACTACTCGATGCAAACTTTATTCGAGAAGTTTATTACCCGGAGTGGTTGGCCAATGTCGTCATGGTCAAGAAGACAAATGGGAAATGGAGGATGTGCGTTGACTTCACAGATCTAAACCAAGCCTGCCCGAAAGATAGCTTCCCCTTACCCAGAATCGACCAACTAGTAGATTCTACGGCCGGGCACAAACTTCTCACTTTCATGGACGCATTCTCGGGGTATAACCAGATACAAATGGCGGAAGAAGATCAAGAAAAAACTGCATTCATCACTAGCCAAGGGCTTTATTGTTATAGGGTCATGCCCTTCGGACTAAAGAACGCAGGAGCCACATACCAGAGATTGGTAAATCAAATGTTCAACAAGCAGATTGGGAGAAATGTGGAAGTATACGTCGACGATATGCTCGTCAAAAGCAAAGACGAAGAGGACCATATGAACGATCTTAAGGAGACATTCAATACACTCAGGCAGCACAGCATGAAGCTAAACCCCTCCAAGTGTGCTTTCGGGGTCTCTTCAGGGAAGTTCCTCGGGTTTGTGGTTTCGCGAAGGGGAATTGAAGCAAATCCAGAAAAAGTAAAAGTCATCCTGGAAATGTCCTCACCAAGGACGACCAAAGAAGTACAATCGCTCACAGGAAGAGTAGCGGCACTCAACAGGTTCGTCTCGAGAGCAACGGACAAGTGTCTTCCATTCTTTAAGACCCTGAAGAAGGTTTTTGCATGGACTGAGGAGTGCGAGACAGCATTCCAAGAATTGAAACGGTACTTGAGCAACCCCCCGCTCCTAAGTCCGTCCACGGAAGGAGAAGATCTCTTCTTATACCTGGCAGTGTCAGTCACGGCAGTAAGTGCAGCCCTAATCAGGGAGGAGGACAAGGTACAACTCCCCGTGTATTATGTCAGCCAAGCCTTCCAGGGGGCAGAGGCTCGGTATCCCCGGATCGAAAAGATTACTTTCGCCTTAATAATGGCCTCCAGGAAGCTACGCCCATACTTCCAGGCTAACCCGATAAAGGTAATGACGGATCAGCCAATCAAGAAGGCGATGAGCAAACCCGAGGCAGCTGGACGAATGGTACAGTGGGCGATCGAACTTAGCCAGTTCGATATTGAATACCGGTCGAGAACAGCCATAAAAGCTCAGGCCTTGGCAGATTTTATAGCGGAATTCACTACCAACGGGCATGAAGAAACAAGGGAAGATATCTGGACGATCAACACAGATGGATCGTCTACACAGAAAGGAGGAGGAGCAGGCGTTGTTATTGTCTCTCCCCAGGACGATGTCCTCAAATATGGGGTCCAGCTGAAGTTCCCCATAACTAATAACGAGGCAGAATATGAAGCTCTGCTAACAGGTCTCCGACTAGCTCAGGCATTGGGGGCTGAAAGAATTGTGGTTAAAAGCGATTCCCAGCTCGTCATAGGGCAGGTCAGAGGGGATTTCGAAGCAAAAGAGACGAGGATGCAAAAATATCTAAAGTTAACGAACCAGCTGGTAAGCAATTTCAATCAGGTGGAGTTCTTACAGGTCCCACGGGAACAAAATACAGAAGCTGACGAGGTAGCCCGCAGCGCATCAGCAGATCTTCAGGACAAAAATTATGACTGGAGACTAGAAGAACAAAGTCTCCCAAGCATTAAGGAGTTGCAAGCCTTCTCTGTGCATACACACCAGGGGTGGACGAGTCCGATCCTTGCTTTTCTTAAAGACGGTCAATTGCCTTCAGACACTGAAGAGGCCAGGAAGGTCCGAAGAAGAGCTGCCCGGTTCACTATCTTGAACGATCAACTCTTTAGAAGAGGTTTCTCTCAGCCGTATTTAAGATGTGTAGAAGACGGAGAGGCCAAGTATATCCTCGAGGAGGTTCACGGAGGAATCTGTGGAGACCATATGGGGTCAAAGTCACTCGTCAGAAAGATCATGAAGGCAGGTTATTTCTGGCCCACAATGCAGCAAGACGCGGCCGACTTTGTAAAGAAGTGTGACAGCTGTCAAAGATATGGAAACGTTCAACGAGTCCCAGGGGAGATAATGACGAGTATTTCCTCTCCCTGGCCATTCGCACAATGGGGAATCGATATCGTCGGTCCCCTGCCACAAGGAAAAAGACAAATGAAGTTCCTGATCGTCGCAATTGATTATTTCACGAAGTGGGTCGAAGCAGAGGCACTTGCGACAATCACAGAAGCGAAGGTACAAAATTTTGTGTGGAAAAATATTGTTTGCAGGTTCGGGATTCCTCGGACGATCATATCCGACAACGGTCGTCAGTTCGACTGCCAAGGGTTCAGATCATTCTGCTCAGGCTTAGGCATCAGAAACAAGTACTCTTCACCAGGACATCCTCAGGCCAACGGACAAACAGAAGTAACGAACCGAACCTTGCTCAAGATAATCAAGTCCCGGTTAGTAGGGGCAAAGGGAGCGTGGCCCGAGGAACTGCCAGGCGTTCTGTGGGCTTACAGGACGACGGCAAGAACACCAACAGGAGAAACCCCCTTCAACCTAACATATGGTACGGAAGCAGTTATTCCCGTCGAAGTGGGGCTCACTAGCGTCAGGAGAAATTTTTTTGACGAAGAAGAAAACAACGACCAGCTAAGATTGAACCTGGACTGCGTGGACGAAGTCAGAGATCAAGCCTCGCAGAGAATGGCCAAATACCAGCAGAAGATGGCGGGATACTACAACCAAAGAGTGAAGCTAAAAAGATTCAACATCGGGGACCTCGTCCTCAGGAAAGTAACTCCTGCGACAAAAGACCCTGCACAAGGCAAACTAGGCCCAACCTGGGAAGGACCTTACAAAGTCGTCCACTGTTCACGACAAGGAAGCTACCACTTAGAAGACCAAGAAGGAAACAAGCTACCTCGTCCATGGAATGTCGAGCACCTAAAAAGGTATTACAAGAAAGAACCCATGGCCTAATTGTAAGCAGTTAACAAAATTTAAATCCCATGCTTTCTTTTTATTCAAATTAATTTTATGCTGTCTACCACAAGTTATGTATTTATGCAAGATTGTATAAGTAATCATTCAGGGCTCCATAAGTGGTTATTCAGCACTCCCCGTGTCATAAATGGCCCTCTCAAAGTTTAAAACGGCTGATAGCCCAGGTCGAAAAGACGATTAAATCCTACGAAAGTATGTACATCGTCCAGACCAAAAAGGCCATAAAACTCACTACAAAAGTTTACGTCGTTCCTGATCTAAAGAGACAATAAAAACCTGCGAAAGGATCAGCATCGTCCAGATCTAGCAGGTAAAAAAAAAAAAAAAAGCCTTGAAGGAGCTACCGCCGTCTAGATCGAAAAAATGATGAGATTCCTGCAAGGAATGCTCATTATCCAGATCAAAATGACGAGGAAATCCTCAAAACCTTGAAGGAGCTGCCATCATCTAGATCGAAAAGATGATGAGATTCCCACAAGGAATACTCATTATCCAGATCAAAATGACGAGGAAATCCTTTAATCAACCGAAAACATTCCAACAAAAATCATCTAAGTCTACAGACAGACGAAGGGAATTAATACTTCAAGAAACGAAGAAGTAATTTCAAACTCCTTTAAGGCCGAAGGGGAGAAACGATTAAAATGAGAATGATAAACAACAACGAACAGAACTCATATAAATATGCACAAAAAATGCAAGTTGTTCAAACAAATACCCCAAAACATACGGGGACCCGAAATAGTATTTGTTCAAAAAAAGAAAAGAAATGGCGCTAAGTGTTTATGCTGGAGGAGCCTGGCCGTCACCCTCGTCAGTCGCTGGAGGATCCTCACCCGAAGCTAGAGGAGCTTGATCCGCCAGAGCAGCCTCGTCCGCCTCTATCTCTTTATCCACTGCTTCAAAGTCCAGGTCGTCCAGGTTGACTCCTTGCCCATGTTTGATCATGTATCTTCTTAACAGCTCAAACCCCTTGAAGTACCACTGGAACAGCACAGTGTTGTACTCATCCGTCGCCTGGAAGGCAAGAACGGCCTTGGCTACAGCAGCCTTCATCCTTTGGCCCGCGGATGCAAGCAGATCGTCCTTCTGCTTCACCTTCGCCTTTTCAGCTTCAAGCTGCTCGGTCAGGACTTTAATTTGCTCCTTGGAGGTATTATTGGCATCCATCGCTGCAATCAGATCCTTCCTTAAACCCGAAGCTTCAGCCTCTAAGGCTTCCACCTTCGAAGTGGCCATAACAGCCTTCTCCTCACTCGCCAAGAATTGGGAAGTAAGATGCATCGTTTCCCCCAACACCTAAAGAATTTTAGCTTATGAGTTTCTTTTCGAGAAAACTATAGAATGACGATAATATGATGCTAAAAGTAAAAAGAACATACCTGCACGAGTTTATGAACGTGCTGGTTCACCATTTCATGAGAAGGAACGAGAGAAATCTCATTCCTCTCTTCAGGAGTTAAAAAGTCGTTGGCCCGGGCTACGGCAGCTTCCGCATCGTCCCAAATACTGGAACCCATCTTCTCTTTACCTTTGTGCGATGTCTTTCGCCTTTTTGGTCCAGGGACCTCTTCGATTGAAACTGCAGGAGAAGCTGTCCTTGCCTCGTCCTGAGCAGGGGTAGACGACCCTCTCTCCACCGTCTCCTTCTCTTTCTCCTTTTCTTTCTCTCTGTCAGTAAACTTCAAAGTTCTCTGACCAATGCTGGAAAGGGGTTCGTTCTTTTTCCCCCTGATTTTCGCATACAGATCTTTGTTGAATTTGCTCGTCATTTCTGGAGAAGAAAGTTGAAGAAAGTTAAAAACGTATATACATATACACGCGTACCATACAAAGTCTACTCACGTTTTTTCTACTCCCGATCAAGAACTTGAAGGACGTAGAGTGAAGGTTCAGGCCCCAAACAGTGACGAGCCAGAGTACGCGGATCGATAAGCTCGTTGAAATCTTCGATCGTCCTTGAATATCTAATCGCCTCCTGAACTCTCGCTTCGAATCGGCTGTCAAGACCAGGACGCTCCTTCACTGAAAAAAAAAAAAAAAAAAAAAAAAAAAAGGGTCATTCAAGATTACACTAACGATCAAAAAGGAAGCAACGAAGATAAGAAAGGGAGCATAAAAAGACAAACGCACCAAGGCCAGGGATCTCCCACCGACGCAGCAGCCTGGGGACATTTCCCCAAACGTCATCTGACAAGGTCTCCCAACCATCTCCGGACACAAAAAAATATCTTGACTTCCAGTAACGGAAGGACGAAGGGAGATCGCCTACCAAACGCGACCTCCTCTCCCAGGGGACGAGCTCATAGTACCCGAATTCCCTAGACTCTTTTAGACGATAGAGACTAGTAAGCTCGTTCACCGTGATCATCTCTCCATCTGCTATGATCGTCCAGATGACCATACAGCTTATAACAATTCTCCAAGAATTGGGCATAAGTTGCCCAGGAGCAATCCGCAGATGATCTAGAAGCTCCATGATAAATGGATGAACGGGGAACCTTAGACCACCCAGGAAGGCTGCCTCATAAAAGCAAACTTCTCCATGGGCAAAAGCACAAGCTTTTTCACCCTTCCCGGGGAGACGAACCCTAGTTTCCGCCGGAAATTGAAACCTATCCCTAAACCTACTGAAAACATCGACCTTCAAATTACACTTTTCCCTAAGAGCATGGAAGGGACGAGGGACGACAGTAGAAGACGAAGGAAGATTGGACGAAGGAAGCACAGAGGTAGCCGTGTCCAGCACAGCCCCGTCCACGGCCGCGCCAGAAGAAGAACCTCCTTCAGGATCACTCGACCTCACCGCGGAACCCATTTTTTCCCTCTCAAGGACCCCGCGAACAGATTTAAACCAAGAAAAGGACTGCTGCAACAATGGGTGCAGTTCACTCAGCGCTAAGCCTAGACCACTCCCCTCAACCACAAAATTGCCAAGGTATAGACACCGTTCGCCGGAAAACTCTAGAGAACCTCCCAGACGCGCAAAGAGAAAAGCAACAGAAGGACAGATTTGCTGAAATGATGTGTAGTCCACCATTAAAGGAGGGACACACACACAACGAAAAAGGAAACTAAGCAAAAACAAAGCAAGAAAAAAAGGAAAAAGAGCAGAAAAGAAGGGATACGCACCTGAAGAGAAGGAAACAGAATCGGAGGTCGAAAAGGTAAAGCAGCCACGGCAGCAAGGTTCAGAATCAAACACAAAGAAGACAAAAAGAGGAAAAACCCAGAAAAACCAAAGAAATATGAAACGCAGGAAATGAAAGGAAAGAGAAAGGTCAAGCTAAAAGGCATGCTTTGGAAAACCGCGGGAAACCGAAAAGACATTCACCGGAAACGATGCCTACCCACCAGTCAGAACTAGACACGTGGCCACGACGCACGCCACGCCGCCAGAAGGCAATCAATGCGGAGGGCACTTCCCAAAACATAAAAAAAAAAATATATATAAAACCCTTTCGTATTCCTAAGATCGTCCGACCTTTGGACGATCCTGGAATAAGGGGGCAGCTGATAGGTCCAAGAAATACGCCCGTCCATACCTTGTATGTGGACGATTAATAAAGACGAGATTGATTGCCCGAATCTACAAGTAAGTCGTCCATACATCTGTCACGACCATCCGTTACAAAATGAACAATAAATACTGGTACCGTTGAAGTATCTGTCAAACTTACTACCTGGCACGGACGTTACAAAGTCGAGGAATTACACCCTCATTATGGCAGAACCAACGGCTAGAAGGGTACTGAAAACAACCTATATATATCCCCAAACGGGATCCGGAAAAGGTACGAGAATACTTACTAGAAATTTCACTATCAAAGAAGTACTTGATTCTTTCTAAAAGGAGTTTCCTTTCCTAACTTTGGCATCGGAGGTTTTGTGGCTGGCGCCACACCGGTGACCACATACATTTGTGTTTAGATATACTCTTTGCAGGATCAGGAGCGCAGACTGACGATATCACTCTGGACGAACATCTTTACTGACGATCTTAGCATCATCAATTATAACAATAGTCTTTTTCATATCTGGTTTCTTGGTCGGATGTGCTTCGATTCCTTAATTGAAAAATTTAAGAGTATATGCTATGTGTGGAATTCTGTATATTGGTTTTTTGCTTTTGTTATCAGGGTTCCACTAGCTGTGGAATAGGACCACAATCTGTCTTTGGACCTATAATCTTACCTTGGAATATGTTCTGTATATGGATGCATGACGATGATGATGAGGACTGGTTTCCTAAGGATATATTTGAGGCATTTAAGGAGCTAAGAAAAAGGAAGGTGTTTGATGTGTCAGACATGTATACATTAGCTGACGCTTGGGGTTGGACATGGGAGAGAGAACTAAAAAATGTAACTCCTCGAAGATGGTCGCAAGAATGGGAAGTTGAGTTGGCAGTTAAAGTTATGCTGAAGGCAAGTCCTATACCTTTTTCTCGCTTTTTCCTTTGCATGTGACATTGGTAATCCTTATTTTTGATGAGCACAATATTTCTTCCACAACCTAATCCTTTGTTCACACCCCCCACCCCCACTTCTCTTTTTCTTTTTTTCTTTTTTTTTTTTTTTTTTTTTGGATAAGTAAGAAAAAATATATTCAAAAAACTACTATATGCAAAGAAGCACAAAGCATATCAAAGATTACAATAAAGAGAGAAAAGCAAGAACAAAGAAAAGAAACTAATTACAAAGAAATAGAGAGCTAAAAATCAAAGGGAGAGATTCAATAGATGTGAGTCCCCATGCCCTAGACCATTCAAAAAGTGAACCAGTAAAAAAGGAGAGCAACTGGTCATCAGATCTATCTAAATTCTCAAAAGTCCACTGATTACGTTCTCTTCAAATACACCACATCAAACACAACGGAACTAAATTCCAAATGTTAGATGAATGCTTCCCCAACCAATTCTACCAACCAAAAATGAAATCTGCGACCGATCTTGAGAGGACCCATGAAATCCCATAAGTTCTAAAGACAAAACTCCACAAATGATGAGCCTTGTCACAATGTAGCAACAAGTGATCCACTGTCTCCCCATAGCAACAACACATGATGCACCAATCAATGAAATCAAAACCCCTACTCCGCAAATAATGGCGTCTCTTTCTTTGTGTGCCTGACTGCCTGTCATGTGGTTCCTTGAATTCACTTTTCTTTTGCCCTATCGTTGAGTAGTTGTTAAAAATTGGAGCTGCAACTAGTGCTGCCAAGGAGCCAAGCGGCATTAAGCCTTGAGCTACTTGAAGTTATTCTTGATGAAGAAACTATATCTCTTGCCTTCAATCTTGAATTGAGCTTTGACTACCAAACTTGACCTTGGCTTGTCAAAAAGCTATCGGCTTGAGCTTGGCTCAGTTTGGTTCGTTAATTTGTCAAGTTGACCCATGCTTGAATAGAGATTGAGCCTCACTTCAATTGAAGTCTTGAATGCGTGATGGATTTCTCAACCAGTTAACTTTATAATGGCTTAAAATTGCAATCCTGATTGCCATACGGTAGTTCTTAAGGCAACAAATATGTTTGAATTCAATTGATTCCAATTGAATTCTCAATTCAGCAAATAAACTGATATTTTTCTGAATATTTGAATTTTTAATCAACATGAAAGCCTAAAGTTTGCCTTCTCGTTGCTGACCACATGGAAAACGTAGAAAAAAGTGCTTATAAAAAAAACAAAAGAAAACATAAAAAAAAGGTGTCTTAGGTCTAAGGGTTTCCTTAAATAAGTGAAAGATTGGAGATCAAATACCCATCTCTTTCTCTTTCTGCCCATCACAACTCACTTTATTGCTTTAAAAATCCCTAAAAATTGCTCAACTTTACGTCAAAATACTATCACAATCATTATTCTGTCTTCAAGATAAAAAAGAGTAGCTTTCTTTGTTTGGAATGCTGCCTTAGGGAAATGCTTGACGATTGATAATTTACAAAAAAAGGAAGGTGTGGATTTTTGATTGGCGCTACATGTGCAAGAGAAATGGTGAATCGGTTGACCATCTCTTCCTTCATTGTCCCATTGCTATGGATATATGGTCTATGGTTTTGGGTTTATTTGGTGTAACTTGGGTTATGCCGCATATTATTTTGGGGCTATTAGGGTGTTAGCAAGGTAGCTTTGGTCGTCATCGAAATGGTTATATTTGGTCCATCGTTCCTGAAAGTTCAAAATGGGTATGAAACACCCTTGAACGTTTAGACCCCAAATTATAAATTATCAATTCAAGCTTATAATCAAACAATTAATGTGCGGAACATGAACATAAGCCAATCATAGAATTGATAACTAATCTAAGCCAAATATAAACACATCCACAGCAGTAATATATAAGGCAAAGATAAAGGGAAGGAAGATGCAAACACACGGACAACACACGATGTGTTATCGAAGAGGAAACCGAAGTGCTCAGCGTAAAACCTCTCCGCTGCCCTCCAAGCGGTGAAATAATCCACTAAAGAATGTAGTTGGGATACATGAACAGCAGAAGACCCTCCAAGCCTAATCTACCCAAGTACCTAAACCCTCCAAGTTTCTTGCTCCAACGAGGTTACGCAGAACCTATTTCTTCTTTAGCTTCCCGGATTCCGCTACTAGACCATAGCATCAACCAATGTATATTTGTTCCTTCCTAATTGCTTCCCTTAGCACCAAATGAACCTTCTCACAGATGTGGGTGTGGTGAGAAAATGATTTGGTCAATGACCTCTCAAGGATGTAACAATGAAGATGAAGAGAGTAGAGGAATTTGTAGAGTCTCTTAGATGAAAATTGGGGATGAGGCAATCTTGTTTTGCTCTAGGGTTTCTCTCACAAAATTCTCTCTGAAAACTCTCTCAATTTAGTGGGTATAAGGGTCTATATATAGTGGTGTGTGTTTGGAATACGAAGAGACAGTTTTTTGCCAAACAGGGCTGGTTGGCAGCTTGGCCTCGCGGCTTGTCCAAGTCGTGAGTTCAAGTCGCAAAGTAACGGCCTGGCCAGCCTGGGACTTTTGTCCTATAGTGCGATAGTTGGCGCGACCCTTCAGCTCCCCTGTGTGCTTCTCACGTGCCTGCAGTTGGCGGCTTGCCAGTCGCGAGTCAGCCGCGAGTCCGAGCCGCGAAACTTTGCTTCTTTGCACAAACTTGAGCTTTTATTCACACTCTCTTCACACACTACCCTTACATGAATCCCACCTAAATACAGGGTTACTAAGTGCTAAATTACAAGCAAATTAGCACGGAATAAAGCCAACAAGATAGTTGATAAATTTCAACCTTACAGTTCCTAATTGCTTAATGTGATGTCTTTGGAGGGAGAGAAATAGTAGATGTTTTGAAGATATTGAGTGATCTATTCCAGACCTCAAGCTATTCTTTTTTAGAGCTTTAGTGGATTGGTTGTTTGCTTTGCAAAAACAATCATTCCCTTCTTTTATTGATTTCCTAGACTTTTGCAATTTTTGTATTTGATTTCTTGACCCCTTGTACACTCCCTATGTACTAGGGTGTTCCTTTTTGATATCAATAAAATTTATTACTTATCGAAAAAAAAAAAAAAGATAAAATATAGAGAGAGAGAGAGAGAGAGAGAGAGAGAGATGGTGTCCATGGTGGTTTGGCTGTTTGGATTCTTTAGGTTTTGGGAGTTGAGGAATCATGCACCAATCATAACATTGCAAATTCAAAGGCACCTGCTAGTAGCTTTACTAGTTTGCAGCCTTAGCTACTGTATGCATTTATAAATGGATACTTTTTCTATGCAATTAGTTGAAGTGTTGATCAAATTGGATAATGTTTTTACTGCGCTAGTTTATATCGAGAAGATCTTTCCTCTTTTCTGAAATAGTGAGGCCAAAATTTACCGGCTAAAAAGAGGGAAAGAAACCTATTGAAAAGTAGGAATAAGGATTTGTGCCCCCCCCCCCCCCCTGTGCATGGTCGAATAAGGAAAGTGGCCCTGCGGGGTTCACACAGCAATCCAAACAATCACTGATTTGATATCTGCTTCATGTTATGCTTTACACTAATGAGGCGAAGAGTGATCAACTAACTTAATGCCTTCCCTAACCAAAGCGGACTCGAGGGCTCTTGGTATTGACGGGAATGAACCCTATCAAAATGAAAAGCAGCAAGTGGAGATTGAAGAAGTGAGCCCATATTAGAGAAAGCCATTGCACGCTAGCCCCTTTTTATTAGTAAGGTTGTCAAAAGGCTAAACTTGAGTTCCTTAATGAAAAAACTAAGAAAATAGGGGTAAGTGGGTGCAACAAGCAAGAAAAGGCCCCTTACATACATGGCCGTCATGTAACTCCTTCAGAATCATGTCATTTTCTTGTCACGTGTTGCCACTAGAGTCATGAAAACTCGAAGCTCATGACTCGCCCCAATCTCTAAAGGGGCTTATACGAGTGGAGTGCTTAAGCCCCTTTAGAGATTGGGGCGAGGGCAACTTTTTCGGTTTTTTTCCTTGTATTGGTCTTAGTGATCTTTCAAAAGTACCCTTCTTGTTTGTTCTAGATTTTTTATTTTGATAAATAATAGTTAAGCCTTCTTAGTCAAAATAGCAGCCATATTCTTCCTTGACTCTATATCAAAAAATGTTGTCTACCCTTTTGTCAATGACAAACCTCAAATATAGCTTGTTAATTTCACAAATATCAAATGTCTGAAAAATATTTTAGATGTATAATTAGTTACAGGAACACTTGCAATTTTGTCTTTTGTCCTTTTTGGCTACATTGGATTTTATGTTGGACAAGCTTCATCACTTTAGGTGATCACTAGGTCACACTTCTTGTATCCGTATCAGATAGAAAAACATATTGAAATCTAGAATTTGTTGATTCAATTGAACCTTTAAATTGTGAATGCATGATGGTGATGGTGTTTTGGGGAGGAAGAGACTCATTTGTGGAGATGGGTCATTGCATTAAAGCATGGGGTGGATGGGGGGTGGTTGGGGAACAAAAGCCACTGTAGAAATCATAGATGATTTGATGTAGCTTATGGAAAGAGTTTCATTGTAGGGTAGGATGAATTTATGCATTTTGAGGTGGGGAATAGAGAATGTGTACGATTTTGGCATAATAACACATAAGTGGTGTGGAGGATCTACCCTTTTACTGTTTGGTAGTTGACCGGGACACTTTAGTGGCTTCATACTTGGAATGCAATACTGAGGGAGAGAGAAACACTAAGATGTTTGCTTTATAAACAGTTTTGATGACTGGGAGTTGGATTTGGTCATTTCCCGGATTGGATTATTGCTTTCAAATATACGAAGGAGGATAGGTCCTAATAGAATGAGATGGAGTTTGCGAGGTACGAGGGTGTACGATGTGCGATCATACTATGGTGTGCTGCAAGCCAAGCCCCAAGAGAGATCTCTTTCCCATTGAGAGGAATTTGTTGTGCCAAAGACCCAAAGTGGGTAGCTTCTTCTTTGTAGTGTGGGGGAAGATTTTGTCTAATGATAATCTTAGATAGGAATCGCATTATAATACTGGTGTTGTTTATGTAGTATAATAGGAACCAAATTTGTTTATCAGTGGAACATTTGTTACTTTATTGTGATTTTGCCTTTGCGATATGGGGCCATGTGCTTAGTATTTTTTGCAGTTAATTGGGTGCTTGCCTAGGCTCCCGGGCGAGGCAAGGTGCTAAGGCTAGAGCCTAATTCCCCTCCCTCCCTCGTTTATTTTTTAAATTTATAATTGCTTTTATTCTAATCTTCTTGTAACACCTAAACTATATTGAGAATTTGGCTCCTCTCTCTAGTCAGTCTAGCGCCTTTTTGTCACCTCATGTCTCGGGCAATACAAGGCCTTTGTGCCTTAAGGTTCAGTGGAGTTAATTCCGTACCGTACCGGCCGGTACGGCCGGAATTTATCGTACCGGCAGGTGAACCGGTACAGAAATACCCATGATTCGTACCGCTTAAAATACCGGTCCTTACCGGACTATACCGGACGTACCGCCGAATATCGGACATCTCGGCCGAAAAATGGAAACCGGACGGTACTAAAAACTTGAAGAAAATGGAAAAAATTAGTAGCAGAAAGCTCATGATGCCGTCCTCACCGGTTGTTTTCCCATGTCGTCGGCCATTCCCCAGCCTTCCTCCTTCTATTTTATCCAGCTGCTTCTCTTTTTTCTTCTTCATCTTCTTCTTCTTCTTCTCCGTCTTCTTCAGTTTTGACCGAACCTCTTTCTTCTTGTGCCCTCTGTTTTAGATGCGTGTGTGTGGCTCTTGTTTAATGCTTTTGTGTGACTTTTAGTTCTTTGTGTAGCTCTTGTTTAATGCTTTTGTGTGGGTTCTGACACCCCACGTGAACTCTAATGAGTTCAAACTTCAAATATCCTTCTTCTTCTTTTTTTTTTTTTTTTCTTTTTTTAAGCTAAACAACTTCAAACGTACTTGACTTTTAGGCTGGCTGCCACAATTTTATATGTATATATATATATATATATATTTTAAATAATTAATATCATCTTTTTAACTTTATATGTATATATATTTTTTGAAAGCAACTTTTTATTATTATTACAATCTAGTATGTCATATTATATTAATAGATTGATATTGGAGCAAGAAATAATCATATTAAAAATAAGCAACTAATTTAGAGAAATATGCTATTATAAATTTAAGGATTCTTATATAGATTTATAAATAATTCTAAATAAATAATAAGTATGTCTATATATATATATATATATATATATAAAATAATAGCGATAAATCCGAAACGGTACACCGGTATTGACCGGTACCCGAAATATATCGTACCGCTGGTCAAACCGGTACAACCTCCGGTACGGTATTGACTCCCTTGTTAAGGTTGCCTTTTGCCTTTGACTATGTTGAAAACATCGTTCAACCCAAGAGATGGAAGAATTGACTTGTTTTTCTAAATACTTTTACAGTTCTGAAAACCCATTGGCTGCATTGGAACTTACCTGAGAGTTTGCCTATGAGCTCTAGCTCAAATGGTACCTCATTCCCTTAAAAGTTCTTAGTAGAGGGTGAAGTTGTGGTTCAAGATCCATTGGGTGCATGTGTAACTTACCAATAAAAAAAAGCAAAAAAAATCAATCTTTGATCAAAGAGTTACTACCTAAAGGCCAGCATTGATCCAAAGTTACAGCATCAAGTCCTATTTGAACATATTTGATGCATTAAAAATTTTCAAAAGTAAATAATATGTATAAGCTGATGTTCTCAGTAATACCCCTAAGTATCACATTTATTTTTAGTAAGCAAAACTAAGGTAGGAAGGGGGTTGTTGAGTTTGGGAAGGTCTTGGTTTTAATTCTGTTGCTGAACAGAAAATGAAATATTGATGTTATGTTGTTAACACTTTCCTAGTGATTCAAAAGGGTTTTATGAGTCCTCCCTTACCAGGACAGTGGTTGAGCAAAACTGTAGTAAAAATCTTTAGTAAGTTAATGTTTTGATTAACACTAAATTTATCAAAACATGTGTGTTTTGACACTTGTTTTGCCAAGAGCCTTGTAACTTAATTGGCACATCCTGGTGTTTTCAATAGAGATATCCAAGGGCCAAATTCACCCCCTCCCTCCCCTCCCCAATTCTAACTATTGAATCAAAAAAAGTTTGTTATATATGAATATATGAATTTTCTTAACTTGACACGTATATCATGTATTAATAGTATATTAAAACCTAGGCCTGAAGGATTCACTGGTGATTTCATTGATGTGGAAACTTTACCACTGCCTTACAAGCATCTTCTGTAATTATGGTTTTTTTTTTTTTTTAAATGATATAATTCAGGTAATAGATTTGGGTGGAAATCCCACTATTGGCGATTGTGCCATGATATTACGCGCAGCAATAAAGGCTCCATTGCCATTAGCTTTCTTGAAGATCCTGCAGACAACGCACAGTCTTGGCTATGTATTTGGGAGGTAAGATCCTGGTCTTTACAGATAAAGAAAGATCATATTTTTTTATTTGATAGTAAAGAAAGATAAATTATGAGAGATTCGATTTTCTAGATTCAGTTTGACCACTTGTGCTGGGCATCACATCTGTATGTTGTTTGCTATATCAATTTTGGAAGTTTGCTTATATGCCCATTAAGAAAAGGTTGAAAATCTTGCATGGATAAACTTGATCTCTTTATAGAGCAATATCCACAAAAGAACGTAATTTAAGAGTTGCATGATTAGTGGGACACCATGGATGGACTTTCTCTAATGGTCCGTTTGGTTTGAGGGGGAGTAAAGTAGAGTAGAGTAGAGTAGAAATGACCCAAAATTAGTCTATTTTCAACTAACTCTACTCTACTCCCCTCCACTCCACTCCTCCCTCAATCCAAACGGGTCCTAAATTGTCCATGCATTAGATTGATGCAACAACGTGATTCTTTTTTATAGCATTTTAGTAGTTTTCTTGCATTCGGATACAATGCATATGTATATATATATATGTGTGTGTGTGTGTGTGTGTGTATATATATATGTATGTATGTATGTATCTTCGAGCATGGAAACTTAGAAACTTCATCGTGGTTGTGTAATTCATCAGAAAAAAATCCAATCCAAAAAAGCCTTAAAATTGCATATCTTTTTTGGCTATTTGAAATCATTACCATAAAACTTATCTTATTGTGTTTCCTCTATTGCAGTCAGCTTTACGATGAAATCATCTTGTTATGTCTCGATCTTGGGGAACTAGATGCAGCCATTGCAATTGTTGCAGACTTGGAGACATCTGGGATCACGGTTCAAGACCAAACATTGGACAAAGTGATTTCTGCTAGACAAATGATTGACATTGCAGTGAATGATGCAACATCATAGCCGTGGCTTAGGCTTCTATCACCCTTTTTGTATAGTCTGATTCATAGCGAATAGTATTTGTCAAGTTGCTATGCAATTAAGTAGGTAGCAGATTCCAGTGCCACAAATTCATAACAGAATTTGGTAACTGTATTTTAGGTTTCAATAAGCACAAAAATAGCATAATTAATAAGAATATATCTTGTGCATATGACATCCAAATGAAACCTGATCATTTCCCAAACAATCGCGTAACTCTTGAATTAAAACTTGTCAACTTCTAATTGAGATCCTCAGATTAACCATATCACTGACACTAATCGTATTCATGTGCATTCATGTGTCTACACTAACATTTTGATAGTTCTATAATATACCTCAAGGGATAGTTGTCAATATTATATGATACACAATACGTGATACATATCGTGTAAACTTTCATAATGTAAGAGTGTATGGGAAGTGCTCATAAATTGTATGTTACATTGTGCGTATCATATGAATTGTATCATTTCATAAAATTGTACGTTTTGTATGATACATAAACATAAGCTTTAAAGTGATTTTTTTTTTTTTTTTTTGGGTTCCGCCGGGGGGGGGGGGGGGGGGGGGTTACAATTTGCACTTTTATTTAAATATAACAAGTTGTTATACTTGTTTTGGACATAAAATTACTAGGTACTTAATTTAGTCTAAAAAAATAACAAGTCCATAAGTCTTTGTTTTTTTCCCCATTTCTTTTACAAAATTTGGACTACACACTTAAATTTCACTTTCACTTTCTTATTTACAATTTTTTTTTTCTTCTATACTATGATTCTATGAGTATTATATTAACTAATAATATAATTATTTTTAATTTTTATCATTATTCTAATAAGTCTAAGAAACTAGAATGCCAAGAAGAAATATATATGCGTGTGTGTGTATATATATATATTAAATTATTAAAATAAATGAACAAGAAGAGATACTAAATGTTGAAGAGATACTAAATGTTGATGATGATTAAGAAAATTTCAATGAAGAAATAAGTTTGTAAAATGATGAACATCATGATAACTTTGACTTAGATGAAGTTGATTAGGCAAGATGATGAATATGATGAAAAAAATTTAATATTTTGAGTTATTTGTAATGTATTATCACTTTTGAGTTTAATCAATTTGAATGTGTATTTTATAAAGACATGGTAGTCTGATTTATTTAGTTAGTTTGTCAAATATTATTACACAAGTGATGGTAAATTGGGCATTAGTGGAATATATTCAAAATTTATAATGAATTTACCTTTTATATATATGTATATTTATAATTTTTTATAAATTTTATTAAGTGTTTGTGTATCTTACTATACACGATACGATATGATACATGACACGATACGATACACAATACATAAAAATAAGAAATTAATTCACAATATGATTTACGTTTTGAAAACTATGCTTGCAGGCATTATTGTGTGAGAAAAGATACATTTGAACATAGCTCTGATAGCAATAATAAATTGAAAAAAATAAAAAATTTAGAGAGAAAGGAAGAGAGAGGTTTGTGTGGTCTGGTATGAAGGCCTACATCCATAGAAAAGTCTTTAATGACTACATTTTTACTATTGAGCACTATGTATTACAGTGTGCCATTTTCTTTGGCTGTTGTTCAAGAGTTGGGATCAGATTTGATATTGGTAGCAGATATCTATTGCATATTTAGAGAAGAATGACAGCAATAATTTGTGCAATTGTATTTGTTACCATGTAGTGACATGCCTAGTTAACTATCAAGATAAGATTTGTGGATGAGAAGAAGAATCTATTCTCTTTGTAAGTGTTTCTCTAATAAATGAGACACGAAATTACATATTGATTCTTTGGCTGTAACTTTTATATAATTCAATTTTAGGGTCTCTTAAGGTGAGAAATTGATTATCTATATATCATACCCCTGTTTAGAAACATTCTAACGATGGAATTGCCACTTTAATTTTTAAATAAAATTTAAAAGGAATATGTAATTATAGTATTGGAAAAGAAAAATTACAAGTAAACTCTAATTGAAATAGAAACATATAATCAACATTCCAAGATTCGGGTTTGGAGATGAGGTAGTAAAGTGTTAGGCACCAACATTGCTAAATTATAAACCCTTTTTCTAGTATCTAATGGTCAAAAGCATCTTCTGTGCGTTACTCATGGGATGTTACTTACTTTTACTAAAGGCTCTTACAGTTTGTGGATCGATCCTAGGTGTGCAAGACCTAGATATGCTCTTGCGATTGCACATTCCAAAGAGGATTATGGTATGACGTTGAACTATATTTGTCATAGTGACAGTTCAGATGTCACTTGCAGTTACACCATTGTAAAGTGTGTATTTTGAGAGATACACGACTTGAGCTGCAAGCTTTGTTAATATCTATAGACTATAGAGCTCTCACTTATAGTGATGAGTGATATTAGGAGGCTAATATTTTATGAACTAGCCAATATGCTATTACTTCATTTTGAAAATTGTAGTAGGAAATTATCTTTATGGTACATGGAGTAATTTAAACTATATTACACTTCATTGATTGTATTTGGGAAATTGATTTGATTTTATATTATGCTATTAAATTGAGTGAAAACATTTAAATTGTTGGTCAGATATTACATTGTCTATTTAAATTATACATACTTGCAAACTAAAAAGATAATTAATATTAGTTGCTATTTTATTTGTAATATGTGTAAAATATTATATCATATAGTAAATAATATCTGATTAACACAAAATCTAGTATTTGTATTAACAAAAATGAAAATGTGTAATTTAATGATGTGATATTGAATATAGTAAACCGATATAAAAAAAGAGTGATGTAATTAAAATAACAAAAAGTTACACTTGTACTATATATATGTATGTATATATAAATATATATATATATATATATATATATAGAGAGAGAGAGAGAGAGAGAGAGAGAGAGAGAGAGAGAGAACCATATAAATTACTTGGACAAGTTAATTAGTGAATAGAAATAAATGCATGCATCTACCTATTAACGCATCATAATGAATCAATACTTAACATAAATTCAATTGTTTGATGATATGGAAACCTAAATGAAGAGAATTCCCCAAGAATGCCCTATCTGAAAATAAAATTTACAAGTTTTTCTTAATGGATTGTTTTCTCATGCAGTTGGCCCTAGCAGGTTTGGGGCGTGAGCGTGACATGCAATGGAGGTCCAAAGTACATTGGCATTGGCAACTTTGATAGAAGTTTGGGAAAAGGGGCTTCAAAATTAAGAGCATGCATCAATTGCCATATAGAGGGTCGGATTGACGGATCAGGATGGCAACAAGCCAACTACCATTAAGCACTCCATTTGCCACTTACCAAATTCCAAACTTAATTTGTTATCATCTGCTTGAAATAGTTGGCCTTTTCCCTGGAGATCCCACACCCACTCTACAAGCCTTACGCTGTTTGGTTCTGCTTGTGGCTCAATTGGCTTTCTTCCACATGCAATCTCAAGGAAAACAACACCAAAACTACAAATATCAGATTCTTTAGAAGTCTTGCCAGTGGTGAAACACTACGGAGCTAGGTAGCCACTACAAAAAAACGGGGCTATCCCAGCGTTTTCAAAACCGCTGGGATAGCCCCAAAAAGTGCTGGGATAGGGTCAAAATTCCTATCCCGGTGCTTCAAACCGCTGGTTTTTGAATGTCGGGATAGGGTCGTGCGGACCTGTCCCAGCGCTTTCAGACCCTATTCTGGCGTTTTTACTTGTGTCGGGATAGCCTTTATGAAAATGTGAATATAACCTATACCAGCGCTTTAGAAAGCGCTGGAATAGGTACTACCTATGCCAGCGTTTTCAAAAGCGCTGGTATAGGTCATTGAAAACGCTGGCATAGGTCATGAATGAATAAAATTTAAAAGGCCTATACTAGCGCTTTTGAAAGCGCTGGGATAGGTCATTTTAAAAAAAAAAATCCAAACCCTATCCCAGCGGTTTTCAAAGTGCTAGGATAGGTCATTTTTTTAAAAAAAAAAATTTTTAATTTTTTTAGCACCTGTAATATTACAGGTGCTAAATATTACAGGTGCTAAAAAAATGAACGGTACAAAGACATTGAATTTAAATTTTCTATTTTTTTAACACAAAAATCAAGAAAAATAGAATGCAATATTTAGAAGCATTCAGCTGGAGCTATCTGCTTGGTTCCTCCCTGATTCATTCAACAACCTATTCAATTTGCAACATAATCTAGGTGGGAGCATAGAACAATTTCAATTGAGAAGTAAAATTTGTTAGTTAATGAAAAAGCCCTACTTGTCATTACTCATTCTATAATTGAATTGGTGGTGAAAAGCTTAAGGATTACATTGGTAATATAATTATATTCATGCACAATAATAAAATTTTGCCTTAAGTCTAAAATTTAAAAGGAGTTACCAAGTGCTAGCATATAATGAGAGGCAGAGAAACAGATCATAGGAAAAAGTTGCATGTCCATGCAATGGATAAGCACTATATATTTCCTACTTCAGCAACTCATTCTTGAACAAATTACCTGAAAAATTATTTGAAAGACACAACCCCAGAAGCCTGTAGGTTCACATACATGATATTGTGTATTGGGGCCTAAGATTTTGGATGGGTTTGACATTTTGGAATCTTGGCTATCTGAAGTAGATACACAAGAACCTTGCTCTGTATCCACCTCTGCATTATCAACTCTGTCACCTCCAGCTTTCTTATGATATTGGTAACAGCCACGCATGGAGAGCAACGATCCAATATATTAATTAATAAAAATATATTTTAATAATTCAAATTCACAAAATTTAATTGAATTTAATACTTCAAACTAATTTAATATATTTTAATGTAATAGCTAAAAAAAAATGTAAGATGAGACTCGAGGACCAACAATATTAAAATATAATTTAATATTTTAATTGGGTTGGGCATATTTTAATATTTTAATTGAGGGACCTGTCCCAGCGCTTTCAAAAGCGCCGGGACTGGTCTTTTCCCCATAAGGGAATGGATGGACTTGTCCCAGCGCTTTTAAAAGCGCCGGGACAGGTCTTTTCCCATAAGGCAATTGAGAGACCTGTTCCAGCGCTTTCAAAAGTGTTGGGACAGGTCTTTTCCCATAGGAAATGGATGCACCTGTCCCAGCGCTTTTAGAAGCACCGAGATAGGTCTTTTCCCATAAGGCAATTGAGGGACCTGTCCCAGCACTTTCAAAAGCGCCGGGACAAGTCTTTTCCCATAACGGAATGGATGGGCCTGTCCCAGCGCTTTCAAAAGCGCCGGGACAGGTCTTTTCCCATAAGGAAATGGATGGACTTGTCCCAGCGCTTCTAAAAGCGCCGGGACAGGTCTTTTCTCATAAGGGAATTCATGGACCTGTCCCAGCGCTTTCAAAAGCGTCGGGACAGGTCTTTTCTCATACGGGAATGGATGGACCTGTCCAGCGTTTCTAAAAGCGCCGGGACAGGTCTTTCCCATAAGGGAATTCATGGACCTGTCCCAGCACTTTCAAAAGCGCCGGGACAGGTCTTTTCCCATAAGGGAATGGATGGACCTATCCCAGCGCTTTCAAAAGTGCCGGGACAGGTCTTTTCCCATAACGGAATGGATGGACTTGTCCCAGCGCTTTCAAAAGCGCCGGGACAGGTCTTTTCCCATAAGGGAATTAAGGGACCTGTCCCAGCGCTTTTAGACTTCCTATACCAGCGTTTTTAAAAAACGCCGCTATAGGCCTCCTATTGCAGCGCTTTATAAAGCGCCGGTTTTAAACCGCTGCAATAGGATTTCCTATACCAGCGTTTTCTAAAAGCGCTGGTACAAACTTATCTATTACGGCGATTTGGAAAAATGCCGGGAAAAAAAACGCTGGTACAGGCCGATTTTTTTGTAGTGAGCCCATGGTACTTGCCAAAACAGTTGTTTGTGAACCCAACTCATGGTCTACAAGTCTTGCAAGGCCGAAATCGCCAAGCATGGCATTGAAATTTGAATCTAACATGATATTGCTAGACTTTATATTTCTATGAACCACACATTGTTCCCACTCTTCATGAAGGTACAATAGTGCAGCAGCCAATCTCTAGGCTATTTTATACCTCATTGGCCAAGTTAGTGTAATTTTTGCTCCAAATAAATGAGAATCAAGGCTTCCATTAGGCATGTATTCATACACAAGAAGATACTCATTCCGTTCATGGCACCAACCAATAAGCTGAACCAAATTCCTATGTCTTAGATGAGTAATGATGTTCACTTTTGATATGTACTCATTTTTTCCTTGTTTTGATTCTTTTGAGACCTTCTTAACAGCAACTTCTGTGTTGGATTCACATAACAAACCCTTGTAAACGCCTCCAAAGCCTCCCTCTCCAAGCTTCCCTTCTTCAACAAAGTTGTTTGTTGCACGGCTAAGTTCAAGGTAAGTGAACCTCGTTGGCACAGTTCCTGCACAAATTTCATCATCCATACACATATCATCAATAAACTCTTCTATTCTCCCACTTTCCTTTCTTCTCCAACAGATGAACCAAAGTAGAACTAATCCACAACTCATGACTGCAACCAAGCTCACTGCAAAACCAATCCCCAACACCAGTACGTTTCTCTTGATTGGCAGGGTATGCCCATGAATCCCTTCTTCCCTCAAGCTAGAATTGAATGACCAAGAAAGTATTGTATGAGACTGGTTGAACTGATCTGTAGCACAGTGGAGAATCCAACATTAACCGATTCCGGCAAAACAGTCCTCAAATCAACTATAAATGAAAGGACATAATTCCAGTTGAGGTCAAGAGAGTCTCAGCAGAAGAAGTAACACGCTCAGATTTTTGGTTGTTGAGTTATAACGTACCAATGCCCTTGCTGTTGGCCTAAAGTTAACTTGACTGGATGTGACGCTTGAATTGATGGAATCGACATCGATTCCTACATGATTATTTCTTGGATCCCACCAGTTTTTATAAGTGTCAAACTCAACTGCAACAAAATTATTTTTGCTAGACTCGTTAAAAGTAGATAAGAGTACCAAAGGTAATCAATCCAAGATACCCACCAGCTGAATTCTCAGGGATGTCCGAATTGGTGCAATAAAGGAGAGTCCATCACCAGAAACCTCATGAATAGATTTGATGTTAAAGGAGAATTGTGTTTCGAAGTCCGCATGCCACCCTGTGCTGTTATCCCAAAGGTGCACTTGTTCATGATGTAAGGCACGACCAACACTATAGGTGTTGTTCTCGTAGCCGGAATCCCTTGTGAGTTGCAGACCTTCTGGTAGCGAGTGTGCATCACCCTGAAAGGTTATGTTGCTAACATTTGAATTGAAACTAAAGAAGTTGAAGGAAATTGAGTTTGCAGAGGGAAGTAGAAATCAAGAGAAGGTGAAGATGAAGATGAAGAGTTGACTGAGAAAACAATGGACTTTCTGATATTGAAGAAGGCTAGAATGTATGTTGGAGATGTCCATATATGGTTACGTTGAATGCGTAGAGAACGACAAGTTGTATAGCAATCCTTTGGGACAACTTTAGCTAAGCATTTGATCATATTATGTATCGTACGTGTATATCATTTTCATGTTGAGGATCTAAAATCTAGATTGAAGCCACCGCTTGGTCCCATGTGCAAACAAAACTTTGTATACAGTGGGCTCTGCACTTCTCGCTCTCCCCCTTAAATTTTGCTTTTATTGTTTAAATCTCTCGCAGCCCAACCAGCCGGCCGGATCCATCTAAATGATTTTTGGGTAAGATTTTAAGGAAAAATGCTAGAGTTATTACAAATTTTACTACGTATAATTTACAAATTGATTTGACATTTTCACTGAAAAAAAAAAATTCAAATGTTCAATTTTAGGTGGTTGAAACTCACAAATATCATTCAGTGCAATATCAGTTTAAAAATATTATGTATTAAAAGGGTAATTCTCCCGTACCCATTTTTTTTGGAGTATGTAGGCAACCTGCTATACTAGGTTACCAAATCCTCACATTTGACGGTTCTATCCTTACATTGTGTAGTTCCAACATCACATGTAACAATATTTTTGTAACATTTTGTGGTTCCTTTATTTATTCTCACATTTGACGGTTTTATCCTCACATTATGCAGTTCAAACATTACATTTGACAGTACTTTTGTCACATTTGGTGGTTCGCTTATTTTTTTTCTTACATTTGATGGTTCCATCCTCACATTGTGCAGTTCCAACATCACATGTGACAGCTCTTTTGTCATATTTGGTGGTTCCCTTATTTTTTTCTCACATTTGACAGTTTCATTCTCAAATTGTGCAATTCCAACATCACATTTGATATTACTTTTGTCACATTTGATGATTCCTTTTTTTTTTCCCTCACATTTGATGATTCCATTTTCACATTTTGCAATTCCAACATTATATGTGACAATTCTTTTGTCACATTTGGTGGTTCCCTTCTTTTTACTCACATTTGACGGTTTCATCCTCACATTGTGCAGTTTCAATATTACATTTGACAATACTTTTGTCACATTTGGTGGTTTCCTTATTTTTTTTTTTTTTTTTCACATTTGACGGTTTTATTTTCACATTGTGCAATTCCAACATCACATGTGACAGTTCTTTTGTCACATTTGGTGGTTCCCTTATTTTTTCTTACATTTGATAGTTCCATCCTCACATTGTGCAGTTCCAACATCACATTTGATAGTACTTTTGTCACATTTAGTGGTTCCCCCCTTTTTTTTTTCTCACATTTGATGATTTCATCCTTATATTGTGTAGTACAAACATCACATATGATTGTACTTTTGTCACATTCGGTGGTTTCTTTATTTTTTTTCTCACATTTGATGGTTCCATTCCCACATTGTGCAGCTCTAACATCACATGTGACTGTTCTTTTGTCACATTTGGTAGCTCCCTTATTTTTTGTTTTCACATTTGATGGTTTCATTGTCACATTCGGTAGTACCAATATATCATTTACCAAAAAGTGACTGTAATGCCCTTAAAACCTAAAAAACGACCGTAATGCACCTTAAACCTAAAGAAGACCGAAATACCCATGGAGTCCCAAAAATGACCGAAATGACACTAAAATCTTAAAAAAAAATTTCAAAATACCCTTGAAACCTATAAAATGACCAAAATACCACTGAAACCCTCAACAATTACCGAAATACTCTTAGAACCTAAAAAATTATCAAAATACCCTTAGAACCTAGAAAAATTATCGAAATACCCTTAGAACTTTAAAAAAAAAAATGACTGAATGACCCTAAACCTAAAAAATGACAGAAATTACCCTAAAACATTAAAAATTTATCAAAATAACCAATAAATCTAAAAAACGACCAAAATACCCTTAGAACCAAAAAAATGATCGTAATGCCCCCTATACCTAGAGAATATCTTATATGCCCTTAGAAACTTGAAAATGACCAAAATACTCTTAGTACCTATAAAATGACTGAAATGACCCTGAAAACCTTAGAAAGAACTGAAATTTCACATCTAACTATACTTTTGTCACATTCAGTGAGAGCATTATTTTGTTTTTCACATTTGACAGTTTCATCATCACATTATGCAGTACCAACATCACATGTGACTATACTTTTTCACATTCGATAGTTCTCTTATTTTTTTCTCACATTTAATGGTTCCATTTTCACATCAAGTAGTATCGACATCATATCTAACCGTACTTTTATTATATTTGATGGTACCTTTATTTTTTACTCTAATTTGACGGTTCCAGATTAAAATCATGCAGTACCAATATCATATCTGACTGTATTGTTATCACATTCGGTGGTATCCTTATTTTTTACTCACATTTAAAGGTTCAATCGTTACATTACGCAGTATCAACTAGGGACAGAGGGAGACTTGGACGTTTAGGGACAAGCCCCCCCCCCCCCCCCCCCCACCCATTATTTTTTAAAAAATATATTATTATATACATAGGTACCAATTTCAGCAATTTTTTTCCATAAAATAACACTTTTCCTCCCCTAACAATATTATTGATTCTGTTAAAAGTAATGTTATATGCACAAATTTTTCTACAACATTTTTTCAAAACTTCTGATGTAGTAAATTCCTTTTAGTTTGCATTTTGGCCCACCACTTACATCACTTTTTTACTTACTAATGACCACTCACCACAATAGCAACTCCTAAAAAAATTTGTAACTCTAGCATTTTCCTCCATTCAATACCAAGAAGTAATCAAAATAAAAACTATTATAAGTAGACTGTGATAAGAATTATAAGCTGGCCAATACATTTGCATACCTGTCAGTCTACCCTACTTGTATCCACATAAAATCAACAAATAATTGCAGAAGGCATTAAGTAATAACTTGTCAGCTATAAACAAATTTAGAGTATTTACTTTGCCAGCAGGGGTCGTGAACATTTTACATTTAGTGGACAAAAATCATAACTCCAAAAGGAACTTAAGAAACCAGTGAGGAACAAAAGCAACACAAAACACACAAATGAAGTGAAAGTTACGTTCTTTATTGAATCAAACTTTCAAGTCCTAAGCACCAAACTGAGGGAAACAAGCGAGCCAAATAATTTCGCAACAATAATTAAAATGAAAGATAATTTCAGATTACCTCTACTCTAAGTGGAAGTTTCAAATTACCTTTACTCTAAGTGCTTACTCGTTTTTTGATATTGTTGATGGTTCTTATTCATGTCCAGAAAAATTTCTCAGATATGATAAGGGATTTCCTACCACACAAGAAAATCCAGATTTTCTTCAATGGTGCATAAAAAGATCGAGCTTTAATGTCAATGATCAGTGCTATGTTGTCTCACTCAGCTCTTGCTCTTGTTGTTGGGCAAACTACAGCTAAAGGTGTATAAGATACTTTGGAAAGGCGCTATACTTCCATGTCTAGATCTAACATTCTTGGTTTGAAGAGAGAACTAAATAGCATTAGGAAGAACAATGTTTCTATTGATGTGTACTTAGCCAAAATCAAAAATTGCAGAGACAAATTGGAGTCAGTAGGAGTTCACGTTGAAGATGAAAAGCTTCTACACATTATTCTTGATGGACTCCCACAAGGGTACTATTCCTTCAGTTCTGCTCTAAGAACCAGGGATGATCCTATAGGATATGAACAAGTTCATGTTCTTCTCACCTTTGAAGAAAAATCATTAAAGCATGCCTCTGAGCTAATCAAAGAACCTGTTCATATTGCTATGATTGGTCAAGGACCTAGGCCAAATTCGTCTCCTCCAACCTTTAATGGCCAGTTCCATGGAAACAGAGGAAGAGGTAGATCGACCAATAATTGAGGCAGAGGAGGAAGATCCTATAGAGGTGGTTATCATAATCAAATCAGAATTTTTGTCAAGGTGGTTATCAAGCAAATCTCTCTCTCTCTCTCTCTCTCTCTCTCTCTCTCTCTCTCTTTTCCCCAATTCTTGCTTTAGGTTAAACTCTGTTACTTTAAACTATGCATACATAACTGCATTTTCACAAGACAACCTAATTTGATGAACTATTGTATTTCCTTATTGAGAACCTGTGCTTGTTTTATAACCCCCTTTACATTTTAGTTCAGAAAGTATCAACCCCTTCCAAGAAAATTTATCTTCTTGGGCTACCAAAAATCTTAACAGCCTAGGAAGATACAATCATGTGCACATGCAATTTAAAGAAAAAAAAATTAGCGCAGCATTAATTGAGGAAAACTACTATCTTTTTAGACATAGGATATAATTCAAACTTATAGCATCCACTCTATGATAATTGCTCTCTATTATCGGGCCAAAATACCAATTCTTTTTTTGTGTAGGCAGGATTTGAACCCTATGTCTCTTATTTTAAGACAAGATACTAGTTCCCAATTCAAACAAACCAAGATCCAATGAGAATATCAATTATTGTTCAATGAGTGAATGTCAAATGGCAGACTAATACAACTTGCACTAGAACCAGAGAAAAGAATATATATATATATATATATATATATATATAGGAACTGTGGTGGGCCTTTTTGTAATATTGGGCTGAGCTGCCTCCTGCTGTATTGGACCCAAGTGTTCTGGATTAGGGAGTTGGAACCGTTCCAATTGTAACCCACCTTGGTTCGGCTTGTGCACAAACTATGCCCAGTTTGCTAAAACTATGATCACATGCCCATGATAGGCGGAGTTGCTATGGGAAAGTTATGGCAGACAGATGTAATAAATATAACAAAAGAAAATGCGTTCACTATTTAGACAAAATAAATAAAGGGGAGTGATGAAAGACACCCCACACATGAAACAGCAGAAATAAAAGGGGAAGGAATAGTAATAAATTTTTTGAATCAAAGAGGGAAATGTCAGTCTGCCGTGCCAAATTATATTACAAGGCCAAAACCAAGAAGGGAACCATTTCCTCAATGCAAATAATCTCGCTTGAAAAGAAATTAATTGGTTTAAGGGAGCGGAGCTAAATGGCCTTTGCCCAGGAGAATCTTATGCCTTTAGCAGAGAGTAGGGCTTTAGAGGGAGAGAGGGGATCAACCTATTGGTGCATGCTTGCCATTCTATGCTCTCCGTTTTTGTTCTTTTCAATTCTTTCTTTCTTTCCTTTTTGTTTTCTTTCTCAGTGCTTGTTTATTTGTTGTGATTCTCCTAGAGGTTTTTATTACTGTGTTCGTGATCCCCCCATTGCGCATGACAAGGGTCCTTTTTATAATGTCTATCGTGGCTGGTTTTTACTATTTTAGCCCTTAACTACCTTTGTCTGGTCTGGGTGTCCTTGCCTTGCCAACCACCACTGGTTTGTCAGTCGCCCAGCCAGCATCACTTACCTGTGTTGGCTGTGCCACTCCCCATCGCCAGACAAAAAAGACTATTTTGTTTGTTTGTTTACCGTGGCATTTTTACTTGCTACGATGTGGGTGCTCTCTTTCCTTATCTCTCATGGCATGCACCTAGTGGTTCCAACTCATCATTGCTTCTTTTGGGCGGTATGTCATCCTAACAGGACATTTCCCCCAAAAAAGCCTGAGCAGGAACCCAAGAATAGGTTTTCCCCCTCTCTCCACCGCCAGACCATGCCCTCTTACCTCTGACCCATGACCCACCACTTCCTGTATTGGCTGGGTACAAGCTAGTGATGTCTGGGTCTTACGCGTGCTTCACTTCTGTGTTCGTCCAAAACCTACCTGCTACTCACGCGTTCGCCATGGTCTGGAGGCTCGTTCGCACATTCTACCGTCCATCCTTGACTTCTTATGGCATGAACTGTTTTCTGATTCCCCTTTCTTTATGGCTTGCTCCCCTTAGGGGTTGGGCTTTGTTTGATTGTGGGCTTTGCTTTTTTCAGCTCACTCTTTTGTTCCTTTCTACGATCTTGCTACCATTTCCTGTTGCACTACTCTGCCATTCCTGCTATGATGTCATTTGACCCAAACCTGCTAGGCTTTTTTGGGACTGCTACTTATTCTTCCCTCAATGACTCAGTATGGTCATTGGGCTTTTATTACATTACTTGCGGGCACCTGTGTCCCATTTATGTCTTCTCGGGCAACCTTGGCCCATTTACTTTCCTTGGGGCTCATGGACTTTCCATCAACCTCTTACTTTCTTTACTTGCATTACTTCGGGCTTGCTATGGCCCATTCTCATTTTTCTACATCACATACTGCTCATGGGTTTGCTACTTCTCTCTTTTCGGGCTTCTTTAGGCCCGTTTGCTTCCTCAAGACCTATTTGTTTATTTCAGGGGCCTATGATCCATTATTCCTGCCGCTTGGGCTTAATGGTTTTTCTATCCAATCACTAACTCCTTCCTGCCCATGTTGCTGGGCTTCTTCCTTCTACTGAGCCTCCCAAAATGAGCATCAATAGGAACCAAGGACCACAATATAAACGAACAAGATCATGAAAGGTAAGCCACGAAAATTTACTAACACAAACAAGATAAGGGGGAACAAAATTGATGTGTTCAAAAAAAAAAATCATTTCCAAGAAATCTGTGCTAAAAAACTATTAGGATCAGAAACTTATATTCTAATTTAAGAAGAGGAGTTATCATCTAGACTCTATAGATTAAGAGTTTAAAATACATTACAAGATCAGTGATATAATGGGCTGTTGCAAAATCCAACAACAAATAAAATAGGAACAAAACAAACGAGTTTTGTTTTGATCCTTACCTTCTTCACATACACACGTGGAATTACGGAGTTTTATGTATGTATAGAACTATTAATATCACAATCTAGTGGTTAGAATTTAGGATTTGAATTCATTGATATCCAAATAGAAAATAATGCAAAACGCAATCATAACTCAAGGAAATTTGCGATTTCAACTTGCCTATATCCAGAAAATAAAAAACTAAAGCAACATAATACTGAAATACTGTGCTTCAATAATGAATCCGAAGGATCTAAAATCAATGATATCCAAACACCAAAACCATTTATTAGGGAGTTTAGGGTTCTAAATTCATTCAAATACACGAAACAAAAAACTGAAAATGAAAAGAAAGAAAGAAGACAACGAAGTTTGAAATTTCAAACAAAAAACAAGTTAGAGTTCACACCTTGCCAATCTTGAACTTCATGGAAGTAGTCTCAAGCATCTTCGTTGACATCGCCACTGAATTGAAAGAACGAGAGAGACAACACAACATTTTTTCTTTTTTCTTTTTTCGAGCTTTTATACTATAACTTGTTCTGTCGGTAATCAGTAAGCCGCTAAAACTCAGTTAAACTGCTAGGATTAAAATCTTTAGAATTAATGGTCCAGATATGGGTGGGTACTGTACCCACACAAAAAACAAGTGGGTACCGTAGGATGACCCCCTAAATAAATAAGTGTTCGAATGATGTTGTTGTAGGAAAAACACTATAGCTATTTTTTTTTCTTTTTTTTTTTAATTTAAATTTTAGAAACCACTATAGCTATTTAAAGATGGACAAAGTTTAGACAACCTTACTCAATATCATTAATATTATTACATATTTTAACAATCTAACCGTTTTATTGCATGTTTTTTACACTCTTAATTCACATGTCAAATTTTGTACCAATCGGATATTATTTACTATATGATCTATAAGATTATATTTTATATATAATTTTAAACTACAAAAAACTTGTAATTTAAAAAATTTATTGATAATATAGCTATTAATCTTTAATTTTCTTAAAATTTTACAATTATGAAGGATATAAGATGAAAATATAATCCACTGATGAATTTGTCAAAATTCACCTCCAATGAAAGATATGGAGTAAAGTTGTAACCTTCAACTACAATCAGTTTTGCAGTTAAATTTTGTCTTTTAAATATTAATATTTATATATTTACAAATAAAAAAAATTCATGCAAAGCACAGGTATAAATTCGTTTGGTCATACTTTTTTTTTTTTTTTTTCTTCTTCTTCTTCTTCTTCTTAAATTACTAATTAATTAATATAGTGATCCTAGCCGACTAGTATAACCGTGTGAAGTGCCCAACAACCCTCAGCCCCACCAAATTAGCTCACATTGACTAAACTGTAGAAGACATGAGTAGCTAATAAGATGGGTAAAAAATTTGTAGCAAAAAAAAAAAAAAAAAAAAAAAAAAAAAAAAAAAAAGAGTAAAAGAAAGAGCTAAAGGTTTAAAGTTAGTGTTGACTGAAGTCAGTTCAGATGCGGGTTGGGCCGGGGGAGAAGAGGGAGAATTGTGAGGGTGAAAAAGAAAATAATAAAGCACAAAATTTAGCTACAAAATTAGTTGTGGCTTTAGTCTCAACCTTATTTAATATTATTTTAGTGAAGGTGAATTTTGGCAAATCCACTATTGGATTACATTTTCTTCTTATATTCTCCATACTCACAAAATTTCTAGAAAATTAAAGATCAATAGTTATGTCATCGATAAATTGTTTTAATTTTGCAAGTTTTTGTAATTTAAAATTATGCATAAAATATAATCTTATAGATCATATAGTAAATAATATCCGATTGACATAAAATTTGACATGTGTATTAAGAGCTTAAAGAATATGCAATTCAATGGTTAGCTTTTCAAAATATGTAGTAATATTTATTTTATTGAGTAAAGTTGTGGCCTTAATTACACCTAATTTTGTAGTTAAACTTTGTCCAATAATAAATAGATGATTTAGGTTACTTTTAAGTCCAATGACAAAAGTAGCCACACTCTATTTTTATTGTCTACTTTTAAGTCCAACAAGTAACAACCCACTTATAATCCTTTAAAAAAAGACAAACCCACTTATAATTTTATTTTAGAAGACTGTTGAGGTCCAAAATATCACAATGTTGTATCAAAGCCCAAAACAATACAAATGATTGAAATCTAGAAAAAAAAAAAAAAAAAAAAAAAAAAAAAAAAAAAACATTGGGGCTTTCAATAAAAAGGGGAAGGCCCAAATCCATTAAGAGTCAATAGGAAGGGACCAAAGCCCATGAATGGGCAAGCGTTAGACCTCAAGAAACAAAGGGAAGAAGAAGTCCAGCCCAGCCCTCAAGGGAAGAAAATCTCTGGGGAGCCTAGGGAGAAAGTTGAACCAAGATACCTGGAGATTCCCAGAGGCCTGGGATCCTCGGGATGTGCAGCAAGGCCAGGTTAGGACTGAGCCAGTTCAAGGGGACATGCCCTGAAATACAAAGAACGAGGGTAGATATGTCCCATCAGCCACCTAATGATGCAGAAAATGATCAGAAGACTAGGAACCAACAACTCATGAATAGGGGTCTGGTACCTTGAGGAACTCAGGAAGATGGACCATAAAGGAAGGATGCTGAGGATCTTTCAACCTGATATAATGGAATCAACTCATTTAGGAAAAATGACAAAAGGAAAAAACAGCTAAAAGGTGGATCTGAAAAGGTGGAATCTAAAAGCCTTGGAAAAAGAAGGATCAAAGGTTAGCCCTTTAGGACCCCCCAGAACAGGAAAGTCAGCTAAGGGCTTTTGAAGAGGGAACCTCAAAAGAGGGAAATAATGAAGAATGAGGAAGGGACCAGCCACCAATGTTGTTGACACAACATTGGTTTTAGTACCCAGGGCAGCAAATGGAGGGGATCAATGGTACTCTAGAAACCCTAGGATGACACTATAAAAGAAGGAGCAGCCAACAGTGAAGAACATTCAGCAACAGTGAATTAGAGGGAAAAGACCCTTGAGAAAAAATCTGTGTGAATTCAAAAAGAGAAAAAGAGGGAAAATACCATTCGGGATCCTTAAATAGCCACCAGAGAATACACTTGGATTCAAAAGGATTCAAATTTCGCAAGCCTTAGAGGCCTGAAAAGCCATCTAAGTCTATGATTTTTGAACTTATTTGGACCTTGTAACACATCCTAGTGAGCATGATGTGTTAAAAACTTAAGAAAACAATGAAACATCCCATATTATCCTAAGGATCTCTAACATTTTTTATTTTAATTTTCCTCCTCATATATCATTCTTTACTGTTCCTTGCTGCTCAATGCATATATATTTTTTGTATGTTATCATGTATGTGTTGTAGGATCCACACTTTGTGCACCACTTGGTTTAGAATTAGCCCAACTTAGCTGCGGTGAACCAAGCCTAGTCCCTTAAAACATAAAGCACCAGGCCTAGGATCCTTGCCTTTTTTACTTGGGCCTGTGTGCTGTTTTATCAACAAAAAAAAAAAAAAAAACCCACACAAAGACCTAGTTATAATTAAATAATAAAAGGATATCATTTTAGAAAAGAGTATAATTATTTCTCCTAAAATTGAATGAAAACCATTTTGATATTGAGATTTGTTTGGAGCACAAAATAATTTTATAAGCTTGTTCATACTAAGTGACCATATGCAAGAAAGGACTCGGCACCAAAAAGTATGGTTTTGAAACCTTGACTGGACCGTAGGTTCGACCGGGTTAGTCGGGAAATCGTTCATGAACACGGTTCTTTAAACCCAAGAACTGGCCTATGTGAGAAAGTTAGTAAACCGTTTCGACCGCAGTTGAACCTTTTGGGTCTGAAAACCATAATTGGTTTTCACAGGTCAGATCGTTAGAGAATTTTTTTGGATACTTACAGGTTTACAGCCATTGTTGAAGGCTTAAGCTTCAACCACGTGAGATGCTATCAGATGAGATCACACCACCATTTTTCTGTTCTTATTCTTTGTCTTGTTTGCTCTCTTTCCCTCTCTACATTTTTCATTTTTGTCGATGTTGTTTCTGCATTTGTGGCCTCTGAAGTATTCAGTCTTCTTCTTTGCTGCTTGTGAAGTCTTCTTCTTTGCTGCTGCTGGCTTTACTATCAACCACTAATATTTGCTTTGTTGTCAACTATTAACATTTAATGTTTGCTGTGGGTTCCAGTTAGCTCAACCGGTAAAGTCTCTGATGGTTGTATAAGAAATCTGGGGTTCAAAAGAGATTTGGGGTTCAATCCTCGTTTACACCAAAAACTAATTGATGTCTTGGTTTGATAATAAAGAGTTATCATCAAGAGCGGACGCAGGTTGAAACTCTCTCAAAAAAAAAAAAAAAAAACTTTTAATGTTTGCTGTCAAGCACTTCCTTCTTGGGTTTTGTTTTTTATTTAACTTTAACCAAATTTTAAATGCACGGACATCTTCAGATCTTCTAGCTTTTGATTTTTTTTTTTTTAAATCATAATAAATGTGAACAATAGACTATTCAAATGGGCTTGGAAAAAAAAAATGATCCGTAGTCAAATGGGCTTCGCCATGGGCAAACAAACTTATTTGTCTCTTAACTATTTTAGTGGGTCTCATAAAATAAATAATAAAATAAAAATTATTGGGTACTAAATTGTGCTTCGTCATGACTTAAAAATAATTTAGAAACTCAATAATTTTTTTTTTTTTTTAGAATTTAATAACTCTTATTCGTATTATGAAAGTTATGCTATAAAAAAATACTATCTATATTTGTTTTGGATTATTTTAGTAAAATTTTCAATTTTTACTAATTTAATATATTTATTTATAATTTAAATAATTATTAAATTAATTATGATGTTATCATGGTTCGACTTCGGTTTGACCGCAGTCCAACCTTAAAAATTTTGAACCTCTCCCTTTAATGGTTCATTAAATAGTCCGAGTTTCAAAACCATGCCAAAAAGATGGACTTTCTCATTGCCTAACTTAATAGGACTTTTAAAATACAAATCAACCAAGAATTGAAGAATGTTTGTCCGCCCGCAGACTGTTTGTCCGCTTTGGGGCCAAATGACCCACACGACTTTGTTCTTTGCAAGCGACGTGAGCAGTTTTTGAGACTTGCTCCCACATCAAAGAAAGATGTGCCACACTCATGCCTTATAAGCCTTAGCTAAAGGCAAGAGTGTACAACTACAACTCAAAAACTGCTCACATCACTTGCAAAGAACAAAACTGTGTAGGTCCTTCGGCCCTAAAGTGGACAAACAGACTGTGGGTGGATCTTCCCCCACAAAGAACAATAATATATATTATTATTAATATTGTAACAAATTACAAATATCAAATTACAAGATTCCACAAGTACAAAGCATACCTTAAGTTACAATACTCCAAAGTAACCAAGCCTACTCCTAGATAATTCATGCTAGATGATGTGCATTTGCAAGCATGAAATTATTTTTCCATTAATTGGAAAAGAAATCTAATTTTTTCAGATTAGTTGTGTGTATTATACCTGAATTTGCTTGTAAACTACAATATTTCACCATAATAGGCGTTAGGTGCACCTAACGCCTACAATATTTCACTTTAATAGGCGTTAGGTGCACCTAACCATAACTATAATAGGTGTTAGGTGCACCTTGTAGGAAACTATGTTTGCGGAAAATGGCAGCTTAAGCATATTAGCTGTCCATGCTTGTATTTATAGAAGTATCAATATACAAGTGATAAATATCACTAAAGAATGTGATAATTACAGGTAAAAGGAAAAGATAAAGATAAACTTTACAATCATGATTACACCTATCTAGTATAATACTAATCTACTGGTACGGACTGCAATCTAGTGTTGGCTACAATCTTAGCCTGATTATCTTCTCTAACAAACTTGATTCTATCTTTACTGGTTATGCTAACATCCCCCCTCAAGCTGAAGGGAAGTGCTGAGACCCGAAGCTTGGATCGAAGAAATTCAAATCTATCAGATGTTAAGCCTTTTGTAAAGATGTCTGCAAGCTGTGCATGTGTTGAAATGAATCGAAGTTGAATATCCTTATTAAGCACCTTATCTCTAATGAAGTGATAATCAACTTCAATATGCTTAGTTCTAGCATGGAACACCGGATTTGCTGCCAAGGACAAGGCACCTAAATTGTCACACCATAAAGTAGGAGCAGCAGAAAGTAATATGTGAAGCTCACGAAGAAGCATGCGAATCCAATAAAGTTCTGAAGTTGCAAAGGTCATAGCTCGATACTCGGATTCAGTGCTTGACTTGGACACAACAGGTTGCTTTTTGGCACACCAAGAAACAAGACAAGGTCCAACAAAAACAGCATATCCCGTTGTTGATCAACGATCATCGACACTCCCAGCCCAATCTGAATCGCTAAAGGCATGTAGTTGAAGTGAGCCCTTCCCATAGTATAAACCATGATGGAGAGTACCCTTAAGATACCGAAGAACCCTTTTGACTGCTGACCAATGAGCTGTAGTTGGGGAGTGTAGAAATTGACATAATTGATTTACTGTAAATGCGATCTCTGGTCTGGTGAGCACACAATATTGCAAAGATCCCACAATTTGTCGATAGGCTGTAATATCGTCAAGAGGGTCTCCATGAAATTGAGATAGTTTTGTGCTTGAAGAGAGAGGTGTGGACCATGGCTTAGCCCCATCCATTTTTTCCTTATGAAGTACATCTGCAATGTACTTAGCTTGGGACAAGTGGACTCCTTGTTCATCTCGACTTACTTGGATACCCAAAAAATAATGCAGTGGCCCCAAGTCTTTCATAGCAAAGTCTCTCTTCAAATAGGAGATAAACTGAAGAATTAATGAAGGATGTGTCCCTGTAACAATAATGTCATCCACATATATTAAAACAAATATATGAGCATGAGAGGTATGAAAGGTAAATAGAGAATAGTCAACCCGAGACTCTGTGAAACCAAGTGCAACTAAAGATTGTGACAATCTATGAAACCAGGCCCTAGGTGCTTGCTTTAGACCATATATGGCTTTCTTGAGCTTGCAAACATGAGTAGGATGATGCGAGTCAATGAAGCCAGGTGGTTGTTCCATAAAGACTTCTTCCTCCAAAGGTCCATGTAGAAATGCATTTGATACGTCCAATTGCCTAAGTGGCCAACCAAAGTGAACAGCAAGTGCTATAATAACCCTTATAGTTGCTGGTTTGATTATTGGACTAAAAGTCCCAGAGTAATCTAAACCATCTTGTTGTTGAAACCCCTTTGCAACCAATCTTGCCTTAAATCTATCAACGGACCCATCAGCTTTCTGCTTTACTTTGTAAACCCACTTATTTTTTATCACATTTCGATTATGTGGTCTTGGACATAGATGCCAAGTATCATTAGACTTGAGTGCATTGAACTCATCTTGCATCGCCTGCTGCCACTCAGTGAACTTTACAGCTTGGGAAAATGATGATGGTTCAATAGGTATGGCTGGGCTGTATAAGGCACACAATGGATGCTTGGTTGAGTAATAGATTTTGTAATCTGGAAATGTCTTTGGCTTGAGAGAGTTGGTTTTGGATCTGGTAACCATTGAATGAGAGGGCTGCAGAATAGGTTGAGAAGGAGGAATTGGAGGTTCAGGTTGATCACTAATTGAAGTGGAAGGGAATACTGGTAATTGATTTTCTGGCAGAATGTTGGAAGATGGAGATTCTGAGATTTCTGGTTGATTATGATGCAGTGGGATTGAAGGAGATTCATGTGTTGGTAAAGTGCTATGTGAGTGTGATAGTAAATGATCTATAGATGCAACATTGTCAACAGGAGCATGAGATAAAGAGAGAGTAGAGGAAATAAACCTTGGTGCAGCCACAGTTGCTATTGTGAGAGAAGGATCATCGCTCTTCGGTGTAGACTTCTTTGCAAATGGTTCAAATAGAGAGTAGGCAGTATCCTGAGCTGGAAATTTGAACTCATCAAATACAACATTTCAACTTATGTAAACACGATTAGCAACTGGATCTAAGCATCTATACCCTCGATGATTAGAACTATACCCTAAGAATATGCATCTTTTTGACCTAAACATTAACTTATGATCATTATAAGGTCTGAGTAAGGGGTAGCAAGCACATCCAAAGACTTTGAGGGAAGAGAAATCTGGTTCTTTGTTTAAGAGGACTTGATAAGGAGATTTGTTATCCAAGACACTTGTAGGTAGTCGGTTTATAAGATAAATTGCAGTGCTAAAGGCTTCAACCCAGTAAGTATTTGGAAGATGGGATTTTGCAAGCAAAGAAAGCCCTGTTTCAACAACATGTCTATGTTTCCTCTCAGCTACTCCATTTTGCTGAGAGGTATATGGACATGTTAGTCTATGTTGAATACCATTAGTGGTAAGGAAGTGTTTGAACTGATTGGATAAGAATTCTCCACCATTGTCAGATTGCAAGCATTTGATTTTACAATTAAACTTATTTTCAGCTAGGCATTTGAATTGCACAAAGTAATTGTAAACTTCAGATTTGAATTGCAATGGGTATATCCAAGAAAATCGAGAATAATCATCTATTAGAATCAAATAAAATTTGCAACCTCCAACTGAAGGTACAGGTGAACACCACAAGTCAGAGTGGATTATTTCAAGAGGACTAGTTGAGACTCTAGATGACAATGAAAATGGAAGACTTTTGCATTTTCCTAACTGACAGGACTCACAAACTGACCTATGATCAACATTTCCTCTAATAGGAAGTTGATATTTAGATTTTAAAAGCTGAAGAACTTGAGAGGATGGATGGCCCAAGCGATGATGCCACATTGAGGAGTCTGCAACAACACCTATGAAAGCAGTGAGCCTTCGAGCCTTATTTTTGGAGAGTGGAAGAAGTTGAATTGGATACAACCCATCTCTACTTGGCCCTTGCAAAAGCGTCTGCCCTGTGAGATTGTCCTTCACCACAAAATTATCAGCTGTTAGCTTAAACCAGCAGTTATTATCCTTACAAAATCTTTGGATGGATAAAAGATTAGTGGCAGCCTTTGGGCAATGAAGAATATTAGATAATTTAAATTTTGAATTTGAAGTTGTTTGAAATGTAAAGAAACCAGTGTGTGAGATATACAGACCTGTGCCATTGCCTACTGTTACATCATTGTCACCTTGGTAAGGTTCACTGACTTCGAGGTTGCTGAGATCACTAGTTATGTGGTTGTTAGCTCCACTGTCAACATACCAGGTTTGATCACCATTTGCATGACTCCTTGCAGCCATTGCTGCTAACTGGGCTGGTGGATGACGGCCTTGATAGGAGAAGTTCATCCTGTGGAAGCAATCCAAGGCTTGATGTCCATGCTTGCCACAAATTTGACATGAAGGTCTATTGTTGGATGAGAACCCACCAGGTAAAGATCCTTGTTGATTGGATTGAAAGGAATTTTTCTGCTGATTAGACTGCGAGTTGTTGTACAGTTGTGAGAACTTATGATTGTTCTTGTTTGAGCCATTGTACTTGTTTTTCTTGTTGGAGTTGTTCTTAGGTTTCTGAGAATACAGAGCAAAGCCTCCAGCATTTGTATCAGTTGAAGTTTGGCTAGAGTTTATCAACATCTCATAGTTTAATAATTCAGTCTGAAATTCATCAAATGTTAGTGGCTTATCCCTAATTGCAAAGGAATATGAAGTAACAAATGGATGAAAGACAGTATTTAAACCACTATTTATATAAGATATTAAGTCATCATCATCAACTGGTTTACCAGCCACAGCAAGTTGATCAGACCAAGATTTGGCAGATTGCACGAACTCTGCACAGGTTTTGGTCCCTTGATGTAAGGACTGAAGCTGTTTCTTCAGATGTGCTACTCGTGATCTCGAATGGGATGCAAACCGAGAAGCAAGTAAATTCCACACCTTTTGAGAGGTATTGAGTCCATATACAGAAGACAATACATTCTCAGTCAAGGTGGCATTTAACCAGCTCAACAAATACTGGTCTTTCTTTTGCCAGATAGCAAAATCTGGGTTGATGGTTGTAGTCTCTTTTCCTTCTTCATCTAGGTGAAACTTTGGTGGACATGGGTCTGTGCCATCTACAATTCCCATGAGATCATGACTTCGAAGGATTGGAAGGAACTGAGATACCCATAACAGATAATTCGAGCTGTCAAGTTTGATTGAAACAAGTGGAGTAAGGTTTGGTGCATTGAATGATGGAAATGAAATAGAGGAGGATGAAGAGGCCATTAAAGGATCGATAGTGCTGCTGAGCCGTAGCTCTGATACCATGTAGGAAACTATGTTTGCGGAAAATGGCGGCTTAAACATATTAGCTGTCCATGCTTGTATTTATAGAAGTATCAATATACAAGTGATAAATATCACTAAAGAATGTGATAATTACAGGTAAAAGGAAAAGATAAAGATAAACTTTACAATCATGATTACACCTATCTAGTATAATACTAATCTACTGGTACGGACTGCAATCTAGTGTTGGCTACAATCTTAGCCTGATTATCTTCTCTAACAAACTTGATTCTATCTTTACTGGTTATGCTAACACACCTAACGCCTATTATGGTGAAATATTGAAGTTTACAAGCAAATTCAGATCCAATACACACAAATAATCTGAAAAAATTGTGTAAGAAATAACTACCAGATACAAGTGTCATATTTTTTATCAATTTGTCTCTTACATGATGACATAAGTCACTACTAACCTACTTATTTAGTTTATTTTTTAAATAAACAAGATCTAGAAAAAAGGCACTGCTTGTTCACATGTGTAAGCGAAAGTTGGTATACAGATGCCAACCGACCGGGGGACCCATCTAAATCACTTTTTGGGTTGGATTTATGACCCGATTTTGAGAAGAAACAGTTCAAGTGTGACTGTTTGAGCATATCATCATCTATATTAAGTATAGTCAATGGTATGAACAAGTCCATTGTTAAAAACAATAAATAGAAAATAATCTTAATGTTACCATACAAGAGTAAGTGATACTTGTGAGTGGTAAAGTGATGCAGCGTAGTATTCTATGCTGCATTGTGTTTCCTTGTGTATAGGCTTTTGTAACAAATACTTAAGTCTTGTGTTTATTCTAACTTACATAAGTGGTTATTAACTAGTTAATTACTCAGGTCCTATGTTGAAATGCTAGTCAATTGCATCCATTTTTGTCTTTGTATAAAAGTAGGCAAAACTATTTTATTTGTAATCTGTTTTTCATTTGAAATCTGAAGTACAGCCAAGAGCTATTTATTCCAATGGCACATCTAGGGCTTGTTTGGTAAGTGTGTTTAAACAACAGTTTTTAATTTTTTTAAAAATAATGAAAAAGTGTGTGGAAATATGTGTAATGTTGTTTAAAAACTAAAAATATGTGTTTGAACATGTGTAATAGACATGCCCCTAGTTTCCCAATATTGAGGCACAACCAGAATTCCTATGAAAGCTGCCAGCAGGCGAGCTTTTCGGTGAAATGTGAATTTTTTATCAACTATTTTGTAAACGTACTTCATTTTTCAAACCATTCAAGAAAGACACTTTTAAATGAAAGATTACATTCATGATACATAAATGTTTTCAAGTTCATTACAAAAGTTTGAATTATCATATACATTAATGCATGGTTGAAGCTAACTCCACTTCAGCTTTGCTTGAATATTGAAGAGGTTTGTTTGGACCAGTTGACATAGACGAATTAGTAGAACAACTACTACATCAACATTGCGTTTGATCTTTAGATTTGGCGAAACCCGATGAAGTATTGGATAATTTACATAGGTCCGTTGGGGCCCCAACATACATTGGCACTGGCAACTTTGATGGAAGGTTGGGCAAAGAAGCTTCAAAATTAAAAACGTGTATTACTTGCCTTATAGAAGGCCTGCTAGTGGGATCAGGATGACAACACCATAATCCAACCACCATCAAGCTCTTTATTTGCTCTTCATCAAATTCCATATCTAATCTTTTATCAACGGCTTCAAGGAGTTGACCATTTCCATAGAGATCCCACACCCACTCTACTAGCCTAACCTTGCTTGGTTCTGCCCATGGATCGACCGGCTTTCTTCCACATGAAATTTCAAGACAAACCACTCCAAAACTATAAACATCGGATTCCTTAGAAGCTGTACCAGTGGAAAAACACTCCGGGGCAAGGTAGCCCATGGTCCCAGCTAAAACAGTTGTTTGTAAGCCCAACTCATGGTGTACGAGTCTTGCAAGGCCAAAATCGCCAAGTTTGGCATTGAAGTTTGAATCCAACATGATATTGCTAGACTTTATATCTCTGTGCACTACATATTGTTCCCACTCTTCATGAAGGTAGAGTAATGCAGAAGCCAATCCCTGAGCTATTTTGTACCTTACGGGCCATTTTAGCATAATCTTTGCTCCAAATAGATGAGAATCAAGGCTTCCATTAGGCATGTATTCATATACAAGAAGTAACTCACGCTGTTCATGGCACCAACCAATGAGTTGAACCAAATTCCTATGTCTCAAACGGCCAATGATCTTCACTTCTGACTTGTACTCCTTTTTTCCTTGCTTCGATCCTTTTGAGACCCTCTTAACTGCAACTTCCACATTGGATTCACTTAACAAACCTTTGTAAACTCCTCCGAATCCTCCCTCTCCAAGCTTCCCTCGTTCAACAAAGTTGTTTGTTGCATTGAGAAGTTCACGGTATGTGAACCTCCTTGGCCCTGTTCCTTTTTCAAATTCATCATCCATATTGTCATCATCACCCGAATCTTCTGTATTTCCACCAGCCCTTTTTCTCCAACAAAAAAACCAAAGTAGACCTATACCACAACTCACTACACCGGAACTCACTGCTAAACCAATGATCAACCCCAATTTATTTTTCGTGCTCCCATTTCCCGTGTTGTTTGTTTGAGTAAATCCACCTCCTGTCTTGTTTGGTTGAGTAGACACATCTCCAGCACCTAAAGTTGAACTAAATGACCAAGAAAGTATTGTATGGAACTCAGTCACCGCACCTGTAGTAGCGGAGAAACCAACGCTAACCCATTCCGGCAGAGTAGTCAAGTCAACAGTATCTGAAAGACTAGAACTCCAACTGAATGCTGGTTTAGTAGCACAAGTAAGGAACACACTAAGATTTTGGGATGTTGAGTTGTAACTTACCCATACAGTTGTTGTTGACTCATCCGTAGTAAAATTAATGTATGGTGGCATAGTCCTATTTACGTTTGAGACGATGGAATTGATATCGATTCCCACATGAGGAGCACTTGCATCCCACACGTTTTGGTAAGTGTCAAACTCAACGGCAACAAATTGATTTTGAGTGCCGTTGATAGCGGTTTCATTACTAAACAGTCCAAGATACCCGCCTGCTGAATTGTTAGGGATCATAGAATCAAATGGTGAGATGAAGAAAGCAAGCCCATCAGCAGCAAAATTTTCAACAGCTTTAATGATAAAGGAGAAGTTCGTGGTGAAGTCTGTAACTTTAAGCTTCCCTGTGCTATTATCCCAAAGGTGAACTGGTTCATGATATAAGGCATGGCCAACCATTTCGTTGATGGAGCCGCCACGAGTATCCTTTGTGAGATGAAGGCCATCTGGGCTCGTATATGCATCACCTTGTAAGGTTAGGTTACTGTTATCTGTGTTGAAACGAGGGAAGTTGAAGGAAATTGACGTTGCATTGGGAAGTAGCAACAAAAAGAAGATGAAGAGCTGATTGAAAAGAAATTGGACTTTTTGAGGAGGTTGAACAAGGCCAAAAGGTACGTTGGAGAGCGCCATGGTTGAATGCAGAGAGGAATGAGTGAAGGTCAGTTAGATTGTTAGATGGAAAGTGCCTATTTGTAAGCCATGGTTAAATTGGACTTTTTCTTTTTTGGATTTGGTCTATCCGTATGTCATCATGATAATTTGCCCTTCCTGGTCAATATTTGCCAGCCGCCTGGTCTACCAAATTATAAAGCACGGCACCAACTTGAAGTAATTGGATTGACTTGGTCTACTATATATTACTTTAGACTAGATTAATCAATGATGACCATGTGGACGTACAACTTGCTCAATTTTCTGCCGTGTTGTACCTCCACCCAGCTGTACAAATAAAGATTAACACTTGGATCATAAATCATATACATGATTCACTACAACAAATATGACTTTTTTCAAGGGTCAAAACCCTTGAAAAAGGTATTAAAAAATCTTGAGAAAAATTATTTTAAGAGTCCAATTGACTCTTGATAACTTTCAAAACTTATATCGTCGAAAAGGAAATTTTGAAGGCCTTCGTGGCCCTCAAAACAAGTGTTCTATCTTATTTTGAGGGCCGAGAGACCCTTAAATAACATTTTACCAAGATTTAAAAATTTTACATTTACAACCCTTGATAAATAAGGTTATTTAAGGGGTCTCTTGACCCTCAAAATAAGATTTTGTTTATTTAAAAAAAAAAACCATAATCATGCACAAATATATATATATATACAAAAAAAAAAAAAAAAAAAAAAAAAAAAAAAACAATTACTACAAATTATCACTAGAGAGAGTAGAGAGAGAAACAATAAGTCTACAACTTTTTTCATAACAGTTGAGTTTGCAAGTTGTAATGTACAAATCATAATTTGCCACCTCAACTAGTTGTGAATTTGGTTGTCTCTAGCTTTACTCGGAACAAACTCAAGCTATATAACTATGCATGATAATAGTTGTCAATTTAACCCAAGTAATGTTTTCAATTGAACCAAATGGAGGGTATATAACAACACAAATACGGGATATTACACAATTGGAGTAAACCCAATTAAACATAATGATTCTCAACCAAACACCATAAAAAATTAAAAACAAAGACCCAAAAAACAAATCTTTCAACTGAGCCAATCTTTACAAATTGGGCGTCAATCCAATAGCCAAAAACACAAACACGCACACAAGGTAACAAAGAGTATCTAGTAAAAGACACACACCATTGCATTACTAAGATAATTGAGAACCAAAGGCCTGTTCAGAATTGCTGTTCTAGACCAAGCTTTGCCCTCAACCAATAGCTGCTGAGAGAGACAGAGAGAGAAAGAGAGTTAGTGTGTGGGGGTTAAAGAAAGAGAATAGACAAAAGGGTATTCTTGAAAGTTGAAACTGACACAACTCAAGCTCTCTACTCTCTAGTAATAAATTGATAATAAAAAATTCTAAGGAAAAAATTAAAAAAAATGAGAAGAAGAACAGTATAGTTAATTTAAACATTGATCCAATCCAAATGACCAATGAAGGTAGACTAAATGCACAATTTTTTATGAATACAAAATTCTTTCAAAACCATTCCGCTGGTATGTTGCAAAAGAAGGGACCTAAAGTTAGCAGAATTATATCTGACCACAATATGGGAATCAAAATCTGAAACTATTGTGAGATTAAACAAAGATGAGCAATAAAGATAAAATTATTTGATAATTAAATATATAACGTCAACGTGTCTCCTTATCCAAGCTCTTAGACAGCCCTTAAATTCCTTACACCCACTCCCAATATCCTCAAAATTAAACCCATAACAATTGAAAATATCATCCCTTCCCCATTGCCATGGCGTCCAAACTCCAAAGTCAAGCACCAAGTCACTGAAAGATCACCCACCCACTTCTCACCACAACCATAACCTTCAATTTTCACCTTACATAATTCCAATTCAATATTACCCAAATACAATTAACAAGTAAATGTCTGGGAAAGTGTAGATAACTCAAAAAAGTTTCAGATTTCCTAACCCATTAGAACTACTAATTTCACATTGGGAAATTCCTCATCCCATTCCCTATTCAGTTATTTATAGTTTATTTAGACCCATCAATGTCATCCCTAGTACAAAGAGAAAAATCATCATTTTCCCTTGCCTTAATAGTTATATACCCATAAAGTTTCGGCATTAGCAAATATTTCAATGTTCAAAATTTTCTTGTTCAAAACTCACCCACTTCAGGTTTATTCATTCAAAGAAAGAAAGTGAATTTTTGGCATAAACTAACTATAAGCAACCTTAAAAATCAATAGTAAAAGATAAGCATAAGCTAAATGAAAGACAACAAACTCCTTTGAAAAAAGACAATATATAGATAACAGAAAAGTAAAAAGTTTTAAACTTGAAGGCATTTTTATCAAATACCTTACAGACAATATATATGAGAGCAGAAAGTAAAGTTTTAAACTTGAAGGCATTTCATCAAACACTGACTAGCTTGAGTTGATCTTCATACCTTAGTGATCACTACTAGATTGAGCTGATTGCGAGGTGATATAACTCAACATTTGCATCATCATATTGTCATAATGTGCTTTTTGTTCTGCCATTTGACCAGCTTGTTGTTCCTCAAAATGTCTTCTTTGTTCTGCCATTTGAATAGCTTGTTGTTTGAGCATGCTTTTGAGGTGCTTTACTTCTTCTTTCAACTCTGCATCCGCCTCTATTATAACAATACATGGGATTAAGCACATGGGATTAACCTTGGAATGACACAAACAACTTGAAAAGGTTGAATGATGTAGGGTACTACTTTTATGGGGAAAACGCCGTTGACAAAGATCAATTTAAAACTGAAATACTTGTGAGAATAAATTGACAAATTGCAACCTATATATAAAGATTTAATAATAAACAGCAACAATTGCAACCTACATTTTTACTCTACGAGATTAAGCAAGTAATGTCCACAGTGAGGGAGGAATAAAAGACCCCAAAAAAAAAAAAAAAAAATCATATCTAAAATACAGAAAACCAAAACATATTTTGTCAAAATCCCAAATACATAATATGCTAAGATAAATGTATTTATGACAACTGTGAAAAACAGGTTGAGAGAGAAAGAGAGAGCAGAAAATAAAACCAATGAGAATAAATTGACAATTATAAAGAGCATACCTGTAACAGTGTAGCAATAGTACCAAAAGAATTCCACAACAATGGAGCCAAATCTTGAAATAATTCTCTCTTCTAAAATAGAAAAAAAAAAGAAAAAAAAGAAAAAAACAAACATAAATTAATTAGGCACACCTGTATAAGTGCAGCAATAGTACCAAAAGAATTCCACAGGGAAGGAGCCAAATCTTGAAATAATTCCTTGTTCTAAAAAATGAAACCAAAGGCAGACAGAAGTTTATAATTACAGCATACAACAGCTAAATTGCATAACCATTCAAAGAAAAGAACATGGGCATATTTCATAGAGAGTCTTCAACAAAACCAGTCATTGCACAAATCCAAGTAATTCAGTATCTATATTGTTTTTCTAGGCTATAAAGTCCAATTTTTTTCTTTTATGATAAAGAAATGTGAAATCTTCTTGTACAACCACAAGTACACAGGTAATCTCAATATCAAAATCTCTTGCAGTGTACTATCGAACTACTAGGTAAATTTATCCTAGTGGTTATGGAAAATCACATGTTATTGTTCAAATACTGAAGCGCATATGCTTGGTCATTGTACTATCATGTAATTTCCTTTTTAACTTTGCTCTTGTTACGTATTTTTGCTTTGATTGTTATCTTTATACCGTGTGTAACTAACTTCATAGCATATATGAAGCATGATCTCACTATTTGACAACATAGAACAGAACAATCGTGGCCCTGTATACTCATTGCCCATTTCACAATTAAAATATATGGATTCTCCATCAGTGTCTTTCACAATTAAAATATAAAAAATTGGATGACAGGTATTGCAGAGGATTTTATGTACTTATACCACAAATGGTTTGCCTCAAAGGCTGCATTGCCAAGCAGTCTTTAACATGCTGGCAATTGCCTTAGCTGAAACTCATTCCTATCTGCTGACAGGTAACTCAATAAGCCTTGAAGTACTCTTTTGCTAAACCATGAGAAGTTACAGAACTTCTTCCTATTTTTGTTAATTATGGTTGTAATTAACAAAAAAAAAAAAAAAAAAACCGCAATGGCAGTGGTATAAGTACTTATAGGTAGTGCTTCAAAAAATGCAGGAAATTCGTGAAATGTTAAATCGTATAAACAAATATAGCAAAATCTCCTAGATTTAAACAAAGTTTGGATGATCTAATTAAATAATTATTTGAATTTCGTATTTAATTAAAAAAAATGGAGCAGAAGTTATAGGTAATCATCCAAAAGCGCGGGAAATTCCTGAAAAATCAAATTGATAAACAAACACAAAAAAAAATCTCCAAAAATAAAAGAAAATGAAGCTTAAAGGAGCAAATTAAATAATTACTTTAGAATAGAGCACAGATTCAACCTTACAAATCAACAATCAATAGGTACAGAGAATTTTCCAATTTCAAAATCAACAATCAACAATCAACAATGAACATTTCATAAGAGAGAGTAGAACCTGTAATCAAACTAGTGGAATCAGCGGTGCTGGAGTCGAGATGAGAGGAAACCTTTGATTTTTGAGTTTTCTGAGAAATGTGCGAAAGGAAAATCAAAGAAATGCGGTGAAAATCTACGAGAAAGTGGGAGAAAACAAAGAAACACAAAAATTCAAAGAAGAAATTAGGGTTTGTGATTAGGCAATACCAATTCTTATCAATGCGATTGAGAGGCGAAGAAAACACACCGTGACCGAGAGAGACAAAGTCACGAAGAGAACACCGAGCTTAGATTGAGAGAGACAAAGAGACACAGACGAAGAAATCACGAACTTGAGCTTGAATGCTATGTGATTTCCATGATTACCGAGCTTAGATTTGTATTTGGGGAAAATGAGACAGTGAGAGATCTGAGAGAGAGAGAGCTTGTGATATATGAGAGACTGAGGCCCTGTTTGGTTTATTTTTTTTGTTCACTCATCACTCATCACCCAATTTTTATCACTCTTCACTCATTACTGATAACTCATCACTCTTCACTCAAAAATACTCAAATATCTATAACTCAATTTGTGGGCTGTTTGGCTGAAACATTTCAGTAAAATTTTCAATTCCATTACTCACCTTTATGTCATTCACCGGTCCCACAAAAGTCACTTCCCAACACAGGTGCACAGAACGGTCACAAGCCCGTCCCGCGTTGGCTCTCTCTTTCCTCTCTTCACAACCTTTCCACAACAAAAGCACTCTCTCCCCAACTTCAACTCTCTCTGAGCACACAGCAACGTCTCCACTCTCTCACCACTGATCTTGAGATTTTCAAAGCCTCACTCCGCCTCTCATTTTCTGCCCCTCACTTCTCCACTTCCATTGCGTTAGATCCGTCCCTCATATCGAACTCCAAAAACCCACACGAAGGAATCCCAGACTCCCAACTCTGAACACAACCTAGGTATTGTGGGTTGCTCATCTTTCTCACCTTCAACTGTGCTACCCACAGTGGCGGCTCCAGGATTTTTGTTTAGGGGGGTCACTACAAAATTTTAATAAAAAGAGAACTTGAATATATTGAATTATCGAAAAAAATAATAATAATACATAAAGTTTTACAATTTTATTTTACAAGTTTTCATATTTTGAATGTTACATGATAGTTCATTATGAATATCTATTACTAATGTGGGTAGCTATGAGTCTATGATCATTTTATTTTGTTAAGTTTGTCTAACATTTTTATCTTTATACAATTATTATTATCTATTTGACTTTCTTTTCATAAAAATATTTTAGACTAAATGACTAATTTCAACTCATTGACTCCGTATTAATTATTAACGCACACAATCACACTTATTCATACATAAATTATACACTATGTGTCTACTTAACCATTTTTTTTTTTTTTAGACAAGTCTGCTTAACCAATTAAATCCTTGAATAATCATTTTTTTTTATACAAGATAAAAATTCTATTCTAACCTAATTTAAGTGTATATGTGTGCGAAATTTCCTCCTAAAAACTTGAACCTCGGCCCTTGCTCCCTACACTCCACAAGCACTTATACTTGTGGAGTGACCATCGCACCAAGGGTGTGCGGTGGTAATGCTTGAACAATCATTAACTTTACAATTGTTTTCTTGAATTTTACTAACTTTATTACAAAAAGTTATTATAATATGATAACAATACACACACATGTAAAATAAAAATTAAAAAAAAAAAAAAAAAAAAAAAACCCTTTCTATTTCTTAATTATTAAATTATATAAAGTTATATTATTTTTATATTGTACATACAAACATCCACACACATCATAATTTACACAAATACGTAACATTATAACAAAAAGTAATATACACAATTAATATTAAACACACTCACACACATATAATACAAATTTATAATAAAAAAAAAAAATTACACTTACAATTCACAAACACTTACTCTTTATTCGGTTTCTCAAAAAAAAAAAAAAAAAAATTACTCTTTATTCTTAAAGTCGAAAATACTTGTAATAAAGATGTGTAAAATTTAAGTTAGAGTGTGCAAAAAAAAATATTTTTAAAAATAAATTAAAGTATTAAGCTAAAAAAAACTTTTTATTTTTTATTTTTTATATATATAGCTTTTTATTTTGAAGTCAGGGGGTTCATTTGAACCCCCTGAATTTGCTTTGGCGCCGCCCGTGGCTACCCATCGCGGCACTGTGGGTCTGCTGAAGAGAAATTTATTAGCCCTCTGTTGGTACGGTCTTACTTCTTCCCATTTTCATGATTTTGTCTATATATTTCAGAATTAAACTGGTTCAGCTGTTTATACATTCTTCTCTTTTCTGTTTGTGAGATGTAGCAAATTGGGTGATCCGATTGCTAATCCAATTTGGGACGCTGTGAAAGAAGAGGCTAAGTTGGAGGTACTACTCTGCTTTTAGATTTAACCAATATTTCTTTTTGTTCATTTTGTTTTTGTCTTTGTTGGGTTCTGAGTGATGGGTCTTCTATGGTTTATGGTACTACTCTAAGTGGAGGTACTACTCTGAATTAATGTTTGACTCTAAGAAATTTGGAGCTGTTACATTTGGTTTGAAACTTTAGTTTTATTTTTCTAAATTTTTTGTTGATTAGGATTGGTGTTACTTTAGAGTGAGCAACTGTTACTTTTGGAGCAGCTGTTACAAAAGCTATTGCAGAAAGAGGGAACTGGAATATAATGGGTGTTTACTGTATATTTAAAGAATTCGGCCTCCACTAATTTTTTTGTTAAAAAGAAAAAAGTTACCCTTGCTAAAAGGTAAAAAGATAATGAAAAGTTGAGCTTTTTGAGAGAGGAAATGAAGAAATCAATCTGAAACTATTGTTTATTCACTAAAAGTTAATTATATTATGGTTGTTTTTGAATTTGATACAGCAGAACAAGAATAAAAACTTAAAAGGAAAATATTATGAAATTTATTTGGATATATGAATTTTGATGATTAGATCTCGCAAATTGTCACTTAAAATTACAGTTTATATAAAATCTTGATACTCATTAGTTTTTAATTTTATGAAAGCTTTGAGGTTGATAAAATATAGGAAAACCTTATGTGAAGTTCAAGAGAGAAATGCAGAGACATTCATTGGGATATTTGCCAATTATTTTACTAATAAGGGACGGTTGGATCCTTTGAAAGGGAATGCACTTAATAAGACTTTGTAGGACACTACTCATGCACTTAATAAGACTTTGTATGAAATATATGTTGATAAGAATGATATTTTATTACAGTATTCTATACGTGTTTTATGTTGAATGAATATATGATGTTCTCTTATTTTCATTGCAAAAATGCAGTTGACAGAGCAAAACTGATCGGCGGAGAGACGCGCTTCAGAGATCAGTGCGTGTTGCTGTGCGGCGCTTCAGACTTGTTTTGTGTTGTGGGTTTGGGAGAAAGAAAATAGAAAGTGGTGTAGTGAAGGGCTGGGCTGAAGGTAGTTGGGAAAATAAAGAAATTGCCGTTGGTTTATTTCAGTGGTCTGCCGTGTGATTTGACTAAACACTGCTGTGGGACCCAAAAGCAGCCCAACAATTACATAAAATGCCATTGAGTGAACAAAACTCAAAACTCAAAAAAAAAAAAACAGCCCTCAGGAGTTTCCAAAACTCATATCCCATATCTCAAAATTCTCAGATTTGTTAACTGAGTTCACATCAAGAAAAAAAGCCAAACAAACTTCATGCATGTGGGGCCCACGAATTTTGAGATATGAGTTAACAAAACTCAGTTTTTGTGAGATATGAGTGATGAGTTTCCTAAAATCCAAACAAGGCCTGAGTTTTTTTTTTAAAGGAAGGTTGGGTATTTTATTTAGTTTTTTACTTTTTTTTTTTAGCTTCAGGCTATCGTATAGCATATTCTTTTATTTTTTTAAATATTTTTTTGAAATTTTTTTCAAGGGTTGAAAAATTTTTTTGGGTATTTTTATTAGGGTTTGTGAATTTAAGAGGATTTACATTTTAGTGACAAAATTAACCACTTTTTTATATATTTATTTCAAGGGTTGTGTTAATTATTTTTCAAGGGTTGTGTTAATTATTTTGAAGGTCCTTAATAAATATAGTAATAGTCATACTTTAGTGTATATTTGGACAAATTTTAGTAACCCTTAAAAAAAAGGGTCAAAACAGCTCATGTTGTTTGTAGTGATTGTTGCCGTCTTTTTTTATTTTATTTTATTTTATTTTTTTATTTTTAACTCTGATATTCAAATGAACTCTAGAAACCTTCGTTCTCAATATATATATATATATACATATATATTGTTGATGGATTAAAGGTTATATGAGATACATTGGTATCAGTACAAGAATTATTGCTGAATTTTGGGCTCTTAGGGGCGGTCTCACACTTGCCTCACAGCTAGGAATCACACACTTGGCTGTGGATTGGATGCCAAGGTGGTTGTGGATCTTATTCTTTCAAGAAAAACTCCTAACAACTCATATAAATCACTCCTTAATGACTGCAGGTACTTGCTCGGGCAGTTTCAGCAGACCATGATCAGGCATGTGTTTAGGGAGGCTAACAGAGGAGCAGACAGCCTTGCTAAAGGAGCTTGTTCCTTAACTTTTGATTTTGTTGTATTTAATGATCCCCCTACCCCTGATTTAAATGCAATTGTAAACTCTGATGCAAATGGTTTGTACTCCTTAAGGCTGATAGCCAATACTTCACCTTTTGTGGCAAGTTAATATAATTATCTCCTCTGTTGACCAAAAAAAAAAGAGGTATAGTTCAAATTGCTTTAATCAGCAATCAAATCAAGAAAGTACTATTGCTTAATTAGTAAACAAAATAGGTATTATGTTGGTACTTGGTAATAATCATCTTGAGGAGCGTTTTTTAAATATAATGCCAGGCCTAATGTACATACTCAAGTTTTTATTATTTTTTTTCCAAGGAAAAATTTTACTCTAATCTAATCTGAGCGTATATGTATATAAATCTCTCTCCTAAAGACTTGAATTCTGACCCTTGCCCCTCACACACCACAAACACTTATAAAGTGACCATCGCGCCAAAAGTACATAATAGTTACATACTCAAATTTCTAATTAAAGAAAACATTTTCTTCTTTTTAATGAATATTGTTGTAAAAGCAAAAGCTTTGATATCAATTTGTTTAGAATAACGAAAACACAAATATTTATTTGTTGTTTGTGTATCCAAATAATATACAAAATAGAAATAAAAAATGGAAGAAATAATCACACAAATAACAAAAAGATTTACATGGTTGGGACTTAACCTACGTCCAAGAATATAAAGAAAACTAAAAATTCAAATACATCCAAAGAGTTATGTCACACAAATAATAGAGAAAACCTGTTCTAGAAGCTCTAAAAGTTGAGAAAGTATACTATGTTTTGATAATACCAACTCAGCATCTGTTTTGGTATTTTCTACCCAATAAATGAGTGATACCTGTTTCAAAAAATCACATCAAACTACTCCAATAAATGATTAATTTATCTTTCTAATAGTATAGAAGATTGTGATTAATTTATTGAAGCAGTCTAATATAGTTTTTTAAAACAGATGTCACTCATTTATTAAGTAGAAAATACTAAAACAAATACTTAGTTAATATTACCGAAACATAGTATACTTTCTCCCAAAAGTTGAGCGCCGTTGCTCCTTTCAAATAACCAAAGAAACTTCTATTGGTCAATAGAGTCGGCTGCTTCACGTGGCGTCCAATTACCGAGCCCAAGTTTGAACTTGGATTTCCTAATAACAACCAGATTCCTGTGGCACCACACAAATGATATTTATTGGTCCTATATATAAAGTAGAAATTAACAAAGTACAAAGAGCACAGTGCACTAGTTTTAACTAGTGGGTCACTATGAGCCAAAAGCAAAGCATTCTATTTTGTTTTTCTCCTTCAGGATGGGGAGTATAATAAATGATCCATTTTACTATTACAAAAATCAAAACCATAGATTCCTACCCCCCAATTTTTCTCTCTCCCAAGTAGGAGTTTGTTCTCTCTGGACCAAAAGGTTCTAGTCCTTTCTAGAGAGTTCTGTCTCTCTCTCTTCTCTCTGGATCGTGGTGTCTAGCCCTCTCTCTCTCTCGGCGCACATTTTTGGTTTTCGATAGTGTATGCACGAGCTCATCTCGGTTGGCTTGTGAGCTCATGTTCCATCGTCAGTCCTCCAATCCCTTTGTGGGCCTTTACCGTTTCATCAAGGGTTTTCTCAGAATCTTAAGTGGGTCCGATTGTGCTGTGTAGATCTTAGCCCTTTGTCGTGGGTCCGGTTGTGTTGGAGTGGTTATAGTTATGTAGCTGGTTGGTTTTTTCGGTGGTTAATCTTAGCCCTTTGTAATCTCTGCGAAGATCTTGTACTGAAGGTGTGGGTGATTGAAGCTACCATAGGCATTTTTGTGGGATGAATTTCCAGCAAGTGGGGGTACTCCTAGAGTTGGTGTGATCCGGCCAAGGTGGTTTCCAAGCAATCAGTGAGTATTTTATATGATTTGTGTTTATTTATGTGATTATCAGAAGTTTGATTTTGAGACTTTCCCTTTGTACTGGGTTTGTTTGATGCTTTGTTTATACCCCTATATCCTTTCAATCTTTTTTGGATATGTTTTAATGAGGGTTTTGGGATGGAATTGCCGAGGGCTTGGGAACCCATGGTCAGTTCGAGCGTTGCACGGTCTGGTGCAACAATAGGATCCCGATTTTGTTTTCTTATCAGAAATAAAACTGAAAAAGAACAGTATGGATAAAAAGAAAGGGAGTGTTGGTTTTATTAATGGGTTAGTTGTTCCCAGCCATGGAAGAAGTGGAGGTTTAGCTCTTTTGTGGAGGAAGGATATTAGTGTTGATGTTCAAAGTTATTTAGACAGGCATATTGATGCCATTGTCACTGAAAGTTCAGGGTTTAAATGGCGGATTACCGGGTTCTATGGAAATCCTGAGGTTCATAGAAGGAAGGAGTCATGGGATTTATTAAGGGTTCTTAATAGAAAATTTTAGCTTCCTTGGCTGTGTTTTGGGGATTTTAATGAAATTGTCTCCACTGCGGAGAAAATGGGGGGAGCTCGAAGATCTTAGAAGCAGATGGATGAGTTTAAGGATGCAATTAATTGTTGTAGATTCATGGACCTTGGGTTCTGTGGTCCGGAGTTCACTTGGTGTAACATGCAAGAGGGAAGGCATAGAATGTATCTTCGGTTGGATCGTGCTCTAGTTACACAGGAATGGATTGATAATTTTAGGGACATGAGAGTGCACCATCTTGTGGAAACTACTAGTGACCATTGTGCACTCTTGATCACTGATTCTTTTGCTCCGCAAAGCCCCCGAAAGAGAAGATTTTAGTTTGAAGCTATGTGGACAAGAAGAGAAGATTGTAGAGATGTTATTAAGGAGGCTTGGACTGGGAGTGTGAGAGCTAATAACCCTAGTGATATAGTGGCTGGTCTTAAAAGATGTGCAGATGAACTTTCAAGATGGAACAGAACAATTTTTGGCTATGTTCCAAGACAGATTCAAAAGAAGAGGAATGTTTTAAATGATCTAGTCTTAAGGGATCAAAATGGAAGGAATGGAAGGGAGATAAACAAGATCAAAAAGGAGATTAATGAGTTGCTGGACTGTGAGGAAGTTATGTGGCAACAAAGATCAAAAGTTCAGTGGATGGGTCTTGGAGATCGCAATACAAAATACTTCCATTCTAAGGCTTCCGGGAGGAAAAAGAAAAACACAATTACCAGACTGTTGGATGATATGGGGGTCTGGAGAGAGTCTACTTTAGGCGTGGTAGAAGTTGCTGTGTCTTATTTTGAGAAGCTTTATACAACATCTCATCCTGATATAATTCAGGAGGTTATTGACACTATGGAATCAAAGGTGTTTGTTCAGATGAATCAAGATCTTATTAAGCAATTCACTAAGGAAGAAGTTGAAGTAGCCCTAAAACAGATGCACCCGACCAAATCCCCCGGCCCAGATGGTATGTAACGTCCCAGTCAACTTAAAAAAAAAAAAAAAAGAAGAAGAAGAAGAAGAAGTCAAGACCAGACTTTTATTTTGGGTTCCCACGTGCCAAGCCCCACCTAACCCCACTACCCACTCCCTCTTATCTTTTCTTTTGGCCGGCTCCCTATTTTCTTTCTTTTCTCTTTACTGAAACACACACACACACACACACACACTCACTTCCACACTCACCCGCCGGCCTCCACTCCAAACCACACCATCTCACCATCATTTTTCCGGCAAGATCACCGGAAAAATACTTTGGAACCCCAAAGCATCTTCATCATTTTATTTGAGGTAAAAATTTCTCATCTTTTTGGTGGGTTTTGCACTTTTTCTTGAGGTTATTTTTATCTAAGCTTTAATAATGATACCCATGTGATTTATGAGTATTGGAAGTGATATTTATGTGTTTTTATGTATGGGTTTTGTATTGGTGGAATTATTTGATGAATGGGTATATATTTTGTGCTATTGATGACTACTTTCAGACAATCCTAGTCGTACACTTGTTAATCATCTAAGCCTTCACTTGAGTGCATGTCCCATCAGACATCTTCTTTGACTCTCTATGAATGGTGGTAGCTAAGACTGCACTGTTTAGGGGTCCTCTCCACATAAATGCGGCCAGAAAAGTTGCTGCAGTGCATTTAATGTGGTGGTAGCAGCTTTTCTTTTAGATATTTCTGAGCTCCTATCGCCTTTTATCGCCTTTGTACGTGTCTGAGCTTCATCCTTATTTTTAGAACTTCCTGGAAGGTCACCTAAATTTCCCAAATACAGGTTTGATCGATATTCATCATATCCGAGAAGGAGATACTCCTTGAACTATATCCCTCCATTCTTTCCTTATGTGATTCTCAACTTTGGGGCTGTTAGGACATGTGTTTCACTTGTTAAAGAACATATGTCATTCTCTTATGTAATTGGCTAATCCTCTGACAAAATGCACTTTACTTGTAATTGGGTAGATCTAGGATGTGTTGAAATACTTCAAGAAACTATGTTTCAAGATCAAGTGTGGAAGCCTTCAAATCTGTCCAAGAAAACAAGCTGAAAGTGCAAGGTTACTAAATCTCGACAGCTAGTATGTGTCGAGGTTTAGAAAGCTGTTCTAGCCCGTAAGCTTGACACCTGCTCGACAGCTTCTATCTGTCGAGGTTTATAAAAATCAGAATTCTAATCTGATTTCTTGGGATCCGTGAATGTGTCTTTGGGCCTTCTTTTCTCCTAACCCTAGACATATAAAAGGATTGTTTTAAGGGCCGTCAAACAGTTCACAAGTTGCATAAGCATTGAGAAAACTCTGTTGAAGCAAATTGTGACCGGAGACGAAGTTCTTGCCCTAGTTCATCGCTTCTGAAGAAGTTGCTGTATATGTGCACCTTTGGGTTTTGTGACCAAGCATCTTCTTGATCTTCATCGTGTAGGATGAACTGAAGAACTTTGCAGCTAACCTCTCTTTCAGTTGGTGTTGAAGTCGCGTACTGGGATCCGCGCATTGGTTAGTCATGTACTTGGGAGCCGTGCATCAAAAGGGGAAACTATCACTACAGAACAAGTCCAATTGGGTATTGGGGTAAGGGTTCAACTGTAGGTTCGTAAGGTACTTAGGATTCCTTTACTTGTAACCGCTTGTTGTGATAATATTGGAGTTCCGAGTGTGGTGACCTGAAAATCACCCGGTGGGATTTTTACAGTCAGGTTTTCTCCATTCGTAAACAAATCACCGTGTCATTTAATTTCCGCTGCATATTTAGTTATTTGGTGATTTTTTTGTGCTACCACGTGTTTGTATGTTAAATTGATTAATTAATAACTTGGTTAATTAATTAATTGGTTTAATCACAAGGGGTCAATTCGATTTTTGGCCTATCAAGTGGTATCAGAGCAGGCACACTCTGATTAGGTTTAATCTTTGCTGTGTTGATCCATTGACCCCTGTTTGTCATGGATAGAGGATAGTCATTAATCATACCTCCTTTATTTGATGGCACTAACTATGCATACTGGAAGGTATGCATGAGAGCTTTCTTGCAATCTTTTGATGAGAAGGTGTGGCAAGCTGTAGAGATTGGCTAGACCAAGGCAAAAGAAGCGCCGGCCGATTGGGATGAAGCCAAGATCAAGGTGGTAAACTTCAACAGCAGAGCATTGAATGCCTTATTTAGCGTAGTCACCAATGAGGAGTTCAAGAAGATATCCTCTACTAAAACTGCAAAGGAAGCATGGACCATCCTCCAGACAACCTATAAGGGTACAAAGGCTGTCAAGGATTCAAAACTTCAAAGGCTCACTACAAGCTTTGAAGAAATAAAGATGAAGGAGGATGAGTCGTTCGATGAGTTCTATGCCAAGCTCAAGGACATAGCGAACTCAGCCTTCAATCTTGGTGAAACCATTCCTGAACCCAAGATTGTAAGGAAGGTGCTCAGATCTCTACTCGAGAGATTCCATGCCAAGATTACGGCAATTGAGGAATCAAAAGATATTGACAAGATTCCTTTGACTGAGTTGGTAGGAAACTTGCAGATCTATGATCTAGGGTTGACCAGAATTGGCAAGACGGGTAAAGGAAAGAGCATGGCACTGAAGGCCAAGAGCAGTGACACAGATGATTCTTCCGATGATGAAGATTCCAAGATGAAGTCTTACATTACAAGGCAGTTCAAGAAATTTATGAAGAATGCCAATGGGAGGAACATCGACAAGGACTGCAGACAATCCAGTTCTTCTCAGTCTAAGGGCCAAGACAAAGGAAAGAAGGATGCAAGGGATGGTGGTCAGTACACTGTTCCCACAGGACCTAAGTGTTTTGGATGTCATGGATTCGGTCACATGAAGCAAGAATGCCCCACATATCTCAAGAGCATTGGGAAGAGTAAGGCACTTGCTGCTACCTTAAGTGACACTGAGCTTGAGGATGATTCCGACGATGAAGATGACGGAATCTTGAATGCCTTCACTGCCACAGTCAATCCTACTGAAGGGATTGTTGAAGACGTGGAAGAAGAAGAAGAAGAAGAAGAATTGGTGGATTCTAAGTGTGAGAAGATGGATGATCAAGATGATACCCATTCAGCCTATGAGAAACTATACAAGTTATCTGAGAAGCATGAAAAACTGTATAGGCTGGCCACCAAGAAGCTCAGTGATGTGGAACTTGATCGTGAGGAGCTTTCCACAAAGTTCGATGAGGCAAATCAAACTATTAAAGCATTGAGGTTTGAGAACAATTTCTTGGCTGAGAAGACCAAGAAGCTTGAAGCAGAGCTGTTTCAAGTCAGACTCAATTGGAGAGGACTTCAAGTGCAAAGCTTGATGAAATGCTCAGCATCAAAAATCTGCTTCGGATCGAACAGGTTTAGGGTATGGTCTTTCCTCCTCTAATACTGCTTCTACTAGTGCTACTGTTTTTGTGTCTCCTGCTAATAATACTGAGATTGAGAACACTGATGTTAAAACTGAATTAGCTAGTGAGAACCTAGACAAGGGTAAATCTATCTTAGGAGCACCCCTTAAGCAGGATAAGAAAGATGTTAAAAACCCTAGGGCTAGGAAGGCTAACTCTCAAAAGCCTAAACAGAAGAAGCAGCATCTTTGTCATCATTGTGGAGTTGCCAATCACACACGACCAAATTGCTATAAGTGGTTAGCCACTCAACAGAGCAACGGCATGATAGCATCTGGAAGCCAAAATCAACTTCAAGCCTCTGTTGCTCCTCTTGGAGATCTTCTGAAAGCCCTCATGTTCCTTTCCAACTTGAAAGGGTTAGTGCATGCTAAAATAGATGCTAATAATAACAAATTAGTCTACCAAATATAATGAGAATAAAATATGTTAGTAGAATCACAAAAAGATAATTGCACTAAATTGCTTCAACCAGGCACAAATCTCTTACTGAGGTGGATCAGGAAGCAACGGGTCTAAAGAGGGCACCGGTTCAACATTCCCAAAGTGACCATATATACCTACAAACAGTCATGACTGTCGATACCACCTTCAAAGTGAAGCGAACTTCCAAAGCACCTGCTTCCTACTGAAAACCTACCAAGTTCGTGTATTGAGAGTGTGTGTGATCACCTCCCAATCATGATCATTGGCGGAATGACAATACATATTCCCAAACATAAATTCTCCAAACACAAGATCACATAACTCATCCACACAGTCTTCATCCCACCTTCTCAAGTCCGCAGCCATCTTAAACAACAACACACACATCTCATACGCAAATATTACAATTATTGCACACAAATCCCAATACTGTTAGAGGAACAAATATTGAGCATAGGACCCATATTGAAATAGTAAATACAATACTACTGCAGCCATAAGAAGTCGGAGCCTATTGGAAATACCAATTCATATTAACAAAACTCATAATGTAATCCTATTCACATTAACAAAACTCATAATGTATCCTATGGGCAATAGGTTGCTTCTCTTTGACTAGTTGATAGAGTTATGAAGGCAAAATAAAAAATAAATATGTTATACACAGTGTTGCAATTCCTTTTAAATAACAACCAATGCAACAACCTCAACAACAACATTCTAACTAGAATGAGAAAATTTTATGCAGCAAATCAGAACATATTCATTGAGTTGCAAACAAACACTCACCTACCTACTACTAATTTAAATATATAAAAAAGTTACTAGCATATCAAATGCATGATACAAAATTGCAATATGAAAACAATTCAGTTTCTAACACACCATCATTGAGTCCAAACTCCATAACCTACAAATTTTTAAATGTGGTTTTTCAATTATGGTATGGGAAGGAGTTAACAGGGTGGTGTTTTCATAGAATCCACATACAAGTCTTGTACAAGACTCAATTTTCCAGACTCATTACACAAATTAAAATTTCCAGACTCAATATACAAGACTGAATATACAAATTGAAAATTTTAAAAGGAACATGCTTCAACAACAACAACCTTGTTCAACTAATAGCTGTTATTTTTGAAAAGTTTAATTAATATTAGTTTTGTATTCTTATTTGGTTGTGATTATACATGTGTGTAATCACACATAGGTGGAAATTCTATGATGCTGGAAATGTATAATAAGGTTAGTACAAATTGGTTTTAGGGTTTAACTAAAAGCTTTTATTTTTTAATATAAAAATCAGTGGACTAGTTTTGTACACTAATGTGATAGGAGATGGGGTTCTACAGAGTGTCACCACTTTTGTGGAAGGGATGCTGTATGAGAATCCTACAAGGTCTAAGGAGATTGTCACCAAGGGCCTTTTTAGGGAATGGTTGCTCCCAATATATGCTATTGGGAGAGTTACAGGTTGAGAAGGCTCAAATGTTCATGGAATTGTGTTTGACCCTGTTGCTGGTAGGGTTTCAGAGGGAGGTGAGCAAGCTGATGAGACTAATTCAGAGAAAAAGGAGGATTTGGACTTGGACTTGAAGCTAGGGACTTTTGGGAAGGTCTCTTGATGTTTGAGCCTTAATTCTAAGAGATTCCATATCGTTTAGATATCCATATATGAATAAGGTTGGATGCAGGTTCTATAGGTTGGATGCAGGTTCCTAGGAATTAATGTTTGTCAAGTAGTTTTATATCATTACTTTAAGAATATATGTGTGGTTGCTTAATTTTCAAAGAAATATAAGATATATGTAATGGTGATTAGTTGAACCAATTGAAACCACATGAAATCTTTTTGTTTAAAGTTTTTATTTTTTTAAGTAAGTATCATAAAATTTGCACCTATAACTTTGCTTTTAAAAAGAACCTTGTTCTCACGTTCCCTCAATATCACAACCACCAACTCTAATTCCACGAAATACCACAACCACCATTCCCTTCACAAACAACAACAACAAAGCCTTCATCTAAAACTATGGGATCAGCTATAGATCTTTTTATTAGATTCACAAATTTTTCTGATGATGCCAAAAAATCACCAGTGAGTCACACGTTACTCATACGCTCGAAAAGTCACCTGCACAATAAAAAAGAGAAGACCTACAGAGAGCATCGGTGTGGTGCCGGCCAAAGACCCTCCGAAGGTCAAGTTAGAATCTCTTATAACTCTAGTATGCTAGAGAGGATCAATTATGCGTACCTCGATTTGTGAGGGTATTGGTGCTTTTATAGTAGTCGAAGGTTGACCTCTTTTCCTTGGAGTCGAAGTCCTTTCCTTATAGGAATCCTCTTGAGTAGTCCCAAATGTGATGGACAAGTCTTTTCCTTATAGAGAAGATCTTCATTAATGGGCGCAGCTTTTAGAACCTTATTTGCACTAGGATCCTATTCTTCTTAGGATTCTATGGTGTGCGCCGCAAGTATTTCCCACCTAGGATTTCTGGCTGCCATGTGGACAGTTGATCCATCTATGTTGGGTTCGTTTATGATGGATCCGTCCTGGACAGGTCTTGCACACAATGGACCCGTCCTTTATCGGCCCATGGATGAGGAGTCGTCAGATCCACTTCATGGGATCCGTCACACTATATTTTTCCTCTTCAATTGCCCCCTCACCCCGTGGGTCCGTCGTCGTAGAACAAAAGGACCCGTGGGGTGACAGTCTTAAGGCTGGGGCGATGGTTCTTCATCATGTGGGTCAACGGTTTCAACACTCTGTGAACTGTGCTTATGTCCTGGCAGGTTGTCTGGAAGACATTTATGACTCATGACACGTGTTGTTCTCTTATTGGTTGTTGTCTCAGATCGAGGTGTCGCTTCGTCTTCCGTGCACTCTCTTTATAAATATTACTCCCTTCTCCTCTCATTTTTTCCACTTTCCGCAGAAATGCATTGTCAGAGTATATCCGTCCTCTTTGTCAGAGATCATCCTGTCCAGTTTCTGAATTAGTCATCAATGCTCTCTCTCCATCATCTATTAACGTGGTAAGTACCTTCTTCTTTAAGCTTCTTGTACCGTCAAATGTAATTTTTCTCTCTTTTTTTTTTATTTTTTTTTATTTTTAAATTCTAGACTTTATTCATCTGTCACCCACTTTAGACCCATCAAAGTCTTAGGTTTTGTCGTCGCGTGTAGGAAATGTCTAGTGCGTCCAATAACCAGTCAGTGGTCCGTGATGCGACGGATTACAAAAAGGTTTACCCGTCAAGTCATAAAGACCGAGACAACCTAAGCGAGGAGAGAAGTCCGTTTGCCTCTTCTCCATCCCCAACAAATGAGAATATGGAGATGGTTGACCCAGAAGAAGGTCCTGATGATGGCGAGGATCAATCAAACAAGCCCATCGTAGGTGCTGATGGGCTTAGGGAGTTCATCATGCTACCAGAATGGACGGTGAATGAGTTTACATCCAAAATTAAGGAAAAACACTTTGGTATGCTTAGGGCAAATTACCAAATTCCAGATTACATTCCAATCCGTCTACCTTATCAGTCAGAAAAGTGCTATTATAAAGGGGTAGAAGGTGTCGGAGTGTATAAACAAATGTTCAAGGCTGGCCTTAGGTTTCCACTCAGTTCCCTCCACCGTGAACTCCTCAAATATTTGGGACCATTCGTCAACTAGGTATCCCCGAACGCCTGGAGGGTCTTCATAGCAATGGAGGTTCTGTATGGCGCCATGTCAGACGGTGCTAGAAGGCTGATGGTGCGTGAATTCCTTCACTTCTACCGTCTGGATGAAATAGATAAATCAAGAGGGACGTATAGTTTTGTACCCAGGAGTCCATTGCTGAAAGTTATATACGAAACCCCTGACTCCAATAGGCACTGGAAGAGCCGTTACTTCTTCCTTGAGGGCGATGGGTGGATGTGTCATCCAGGGGACACGGAGTTCATGCCCGTCGATACTACATGGGGCGTATTACATCCGTCTGGTATTCGCCCGTCATAGTGTATACAAATCTTGATGACCGTTCAGTTTATTTAAGCTTCTTTCATACTTTTAACCGTCCTCTTTTTTTTGCAGTGCGACGGCATCCTCAGATTGACCTTGAAGAGTTCAACTTTCTTGAAATTTTTTTTGCAAAGTCCAAGCCAGAGGAACGGACTTGGGCCAAGCTAGTCAGCCTTAACACCATCCACTGGTACTGTGACGGTCCTGAACCAACACCAGCGGCAATTAGATACGAAGATCGAATTCGTTAACGTAAGCCCGTCGACTCACCTTGCTTAAATTGTTTTGTATTTCGTCTTAACCGTACCCGTCTACCTTTTCAAAAGTGGACGATGCCAATAGGAGAGCGGCGATTAGATTACATGCCACCAAGAATAAGGAGGCTGTTGTAGACACTAAGGGGATGGGTTTAAGCCACCCGTCCACCAAAAGAAAGCAGCCGTCCAAAGGGGACCGTCCTTCTAAAAAGCCAAAGATTCTGTTGGAGCCCGTCATAGGACTGATGGCTGGAAACACCCAGACGGTTACCCCAACGAAACATGGTGCTGGCAAGGGTTTGATGAAGGGTCCGTCTGGTGATTAGAAGAAGCCACCCATCCTGATCCGTGAAGACTCTAAGTATGCCTTGGAGAAGCTCTCGTCCATCATGACTACTGAAGATTATGAGGACTTGTGCAATCATTCCATGGAGGCTATGGGGGAGACAGGTCTTTTTTACGTTGCCCAGGTAACTTATCCGTCACCTTTTCGTCCGTATTTGATTATTTGTTTTAAATTAATTCATTCTTCTTTTTCAGGCCATGGTCATGATGAAGGGTTTAATGGGACGGTGTCTCAACCATGAGACGGCCTTAGGCCGCGTCCGTGACAAGGCAAAGTTGACGGAGGATGAGCTGGTTGAACTTAAATCCTGGAGGGTGACCGCTAAAAAGAAGCTCAAGTTGGCAGAAGAAGCTAGGGACGAATATTACAAGCTGGTGGAAGGCCTGAAGAAAGTTCTGGAGGACAAGGAAAAAAAAGTCCGTCAGGCTAAGGAGGTGGCAGTGCGAGAATACCATGACTCCGATGCTCTTCTATCAAAGCTAGGAGTTTCGTACAATGAAGGTTTTGATGACGCATTCCGTCAAGTTAAGACCCTGTATTCGGAGCTCGACTTGTCAACCGTCACCGTCAACGTCCTAAAGCAAACATCTGTCCAGCATGCTCAATCAGAAGATATGGACGAGCTTTTTAGAGAGGATGCTCCCGTCAACAAAGACCCTAGTGATCGGACTGTGGCTAAAAGTGATCCCAAAGATGGAGAGATCCATCATAATGAGGAGAAGGAAGCCCCCGCCGTAGACTAAAATTGCTTTTATTATTTCTTTTTTATGTAAGAATATTTAGAGAACAATTTCTCCCGTCATATTTTTTTGGGCTATGTAGACAATTCCCTTCAAGGGTCTTTATTATTTCTCCGTTTATTTTTACTGCTTATTTTGGCTTAATCCGTCTATGATGATTTGTTGGATGTTTTATTTGTGGGATGCATCCGTTCTCTTTGTGGACTTTGTAATTCTTTCATTTTGAGGAATGATCCGTCTAGTACTTGGACGTCAGTCCGTCCACTTCTTTTATACTTTGTATATTCTTATCATCTTAGGAAGACCCGTCCACCTTGTGGATCATGTGAGAGTTTTATATATTCGTGATGATCCGTCCCCTTTGTGGACTTTGTAACATTTCCCTTCATCCAGTACTTGGACTTTAACCCGTCTAATTTTGGTTTTAGAATTTTCTTCCTCTTGGGATGATTTGTCCATTTTGTGGACTCAGTTTATACCCGTCCACTTTTGGACTTTGAATTTTCACCCTCTTGGGATGATTGTCCACTTTGTGGACTTGGAATTTTCATCCTCTTGGGATGACCGTCCACTTTGTGGACTTGGAATTTTCATCCTCTTGATATGACTGTCCATTTTTTGGACTTATGTTTACCTGTCCACTTTTGGACTTAGAATTTTCATCCTCTTGGGATGACCGTCCACTTTGTGGACTTGGAATTTTCATCCACTTTTGATGTCCGTCCACTTTTTGGACTTGGAATTTTCATCCTTTTGGGATGACTGTCCATTTTCTGGACTTATATTTACCCGTTAACTTTTGGACGTTTAAGAATTTAAGTAGAAAAAACATAGTCGTGTCTGAATATTCCTCGTATAAAAAAAGAAAATCATGCATTTGTAGAAAAGTAGCTGCCCCCTTAGGCTTAAAAAGGCACTTGTAGAAATAATTGTTCGAAGTAAAAACTAATAATAGTAAAAATTAAATATTAAACTGGGAAATCGAAAAGCATTGATGCTCTTCATACGTCTCTATTGGTAGTATTTCCAAAGGTGCTCTGTGTTCCATGGATGCTGCAGTTTTCATCCGTCTAGAGTCTCGAGGTGGTAGGTTCCCTTCCTCTGCCATGATGCAATCCTGTAGGGTCCTTCCCAGTTGGGGCCGAGCTTTCCTTGTGAAGGATCTCTAGCAGTGCCCATTACCTTTCGCAGTACAAGGTCTCCAATCTGGAAGTCTCTATGCTTGACAATGGATTTGTAGTGTTTCGCCATGAGATTTTGATACCGCGCCAACCTCTGCTCTGCTGCCCCCCGGACTTCATCCACCAAGTCAAGCTAAAGGCGCATGGCCTCTTCGTTGTTAACCTCGTCGTAGTTCTCCACCCGATAGCTTGTGAGCCCTACTTCTGCTGGGATGACAGCATCACTTCCGTATGCTAGTCGAAACGACGTTTCCCCAGTAGGTGTTCTTGCTGTGGTATGGTATGCCCATAGGACGCTTGGCAGCTCATCAGGCCAGATGCCCTTTGCCCCCTCGAGCCAGGGCTTAATGATTTTGAGCAAGGACCGGTTCGTGACTTCGACTTGCCCATTGGCCTGCGGGTGTGCAGGCGATGAATAGTGATTCTTAATACCTAGCTCCAAACAGAACTCCCTGAATGTGTTGTTGTTGAATTGCTTTCTGTTGTCGGAGACGAGCACTCTGGGAATCCCGTACCTACAGGCGATATTCCTCCATACAAAACTTTGGATGTTCTTTTCCGTGATAGTGGCTAGGGCCTCTGCTTCCACCCATTTAGTGAAATAGTCGATACCAACTACCAGAAATTTTAGTTGCCTTACTGCCGTTGGGAAAGGGCCTATAATATCTAGTCCCCATTGAGCGAATGGCCAAGGGGCCATCATAGGAGTCAGCTCCTCAGATGGTTGCCTGATGAAATTACAAAACCTTTGGCACTTGTCGCAGGTCTTGACATAAGCTTGTGCGTCCTTTAATATTGTAGGCCAATAGTACCCTGCTCGAATCAACTTGTGCGCTAAGGACTGTGCCCCCGAGTGGTTTCTCCAGATACCCTCATGGACTTCTCTCATCACGTAGTCTGCTTCTTCGTGGTTCAAACACCTCAGGTATGGCCGAGAGAATCCTCTTTTGTATAAGACATCTTTGATCAGCACAAATCGTGAGGCTTGGACTTTCAACTTCCTAGCGGCGTCTTTCCCGTTTGGCAGTGTGCCAGATCTCAGGTATGCCATTAATGTCGTAGTCCAATTGTTTTTAGAATTTACTTCCTGCACATTTGATTCGTCATCAATAAGTGAAGAGATTTGAACAAATGACAATACCAGTTTGGAGAAGAGCATAAATTCTGCTGAGGCAGCCTTTGCTAGACGGTCGGCCCATTCGTTTTCTTCCCTTGGGATTTGAACGAATCTGACTTCGAGGCTACCGATCTGATTCTTCACCTCTTCCAAATACCTCTTCATCCTTTCATTCTTGCACTTGTAGCCACCATTAATCTAACTTGTTACCACCTGGGAGTCGCAATGTATGACCACGTGTTCAGCACCTGCTGCTTTTGCGAGGTCTAGCCCTGCCACCAATGCTTCATACTCGACCTTGTTGCTGGTTGTGGGGAAGTCTAGTCAAATCATGCACTCGATCTTATCCCCCTCCGGGGTTTTGATTACCACCTCGGCTCCTCCAGCTCTTTTGTTTGAAGATTTGTCTGTATGGATTGTCCATTGTGCGGCGTTTTCTGCCCCCTTGCCTTCTGTTTGAGTGAATTTGGCGATGAAGTCAGCCACAGCTTGCCCTTTGATGGCGGTTCGCAGGCGGTACTGTATATCAAACTCACTCAACTCTACTGCCCATAAAACCATCCGTCTGGCAGCGTCAGGGCTACTTATCGCTCTTCTTAGGGGTCGATCTGTCAAGACTATAATGGTATGCGCCTGGAAGTATGGCTTGAGCTTTCGTGCCGTAGTTACGAGCGCGAAGGCCAATTTCTCCATTTGGGGGTACCTCTCTTCCGCTCCTCGGAATGCCCGACTTATAAAGTAGACAGGTCTTTGGGATCTACCTTCCTCTCTTACTAAGGCCGCGCTTACCGCCGCTTGCGAAATGGCTAAGTAGAGGTAGAGTTCTTCCCCTGGTTTGGATGGACTAAGCAATGGTGGGGATGTAAGGTATTTCTTTAAATCTTCAAATGCCTTCTGGCACTCATCCATCCACTTAAATGATTTTCTCATACTGCGGAAGAATGGTAGACACTTGTCTGTCGCTTTTGAGACGAACCTATTTAATGCCGCAATTTTGCCATTCAAGCTTTGCACCTCCTTAACCGTCTTTGGTGGTTCTAACTCCATTATGGCCTGTATCTTCTCCGGGTTAGCCTCTATACCCCTTTGGGATACCATGAAGCCCAAAAATTTCCCTGCCGTTACTTCAAATGCGCACTTGTTTGGGTTCAGCTTCATGGTATATGAACGGAGGGTGTCGAACGTCTCTCGAAGGTTGTCTAGGTGATCATCTTCGTGCACGCTCTTCACTAACATGTCATCAACATAGACTTGCACGTTCCTCCCAATTTGGTGTGCGAACATTTTGTTCATCAGCCTCTGGTAAGTTGCCCCTGCGCTCTTGAGCCCAAATGGCATCACCTTGTAACAAAAGAGTCCTTGGCTGGTGACAAAGGAAGTTTTCTCTTGATCAGCCTCCTTCATCTTGATTTGATTATAGCCCAAAAAGGCGTCCATGAAGCTAAGGAGCTGGTGTCTCGTCGTCTAATCTACTAAAGTATCTATCCAAGGGAGTGGGTAGCTGTCCTTCGGGCATACCCTGTTGTGGTCCGTGAAATCGACACACATTCGCCACTTCCCATTAGCCTTCTTGACCATGACCACGTTCACCAACCAGTTAGGGTAGTATACTTCTCGAATAAAGTCCGCTTCTTGTAGTTTCTTGACCTCTTCTGCTATCACTCTGTCTCGCTCCTATGCAAACACTCGTGTTTTCTGTCGGATGGGTGAGGATGCAGGGTTTACATTCAGATTGTGAACTATGACTGAGGGATCAATCCCGAGCATGTCCTCGTGGCTCCACGCGAAAACGTCTCGATTCATCCTAAGGAAAGCTGTAAGTGCTTGATGTATCGGCTAGCTGGCCAATGTCCCCACCCTAGTCGTCCGTTTGGGTCTTGATTCAATAAAGGTTATCTCTTCTAGTTCTTCGATTGGCTCTGCTATGGTCCGTTTCTTTTCTATGCACATAGTTTGTTGGTGATCTTCCATCTCGAGCATGGCAATGTAGCATTCACGTGCAGCCACCTGATCTCCTCGTAACTCGCCGACCCCTTAATCCGTAGGGAATTTGATCATTAGGTGGTACGTCGATGTTGCTGCCTTCCACGAGTTAAGGGTGGGTCGTCTGAGGATAGTATTGTAAGCAGACGAATAGTCGACCATGAGGAATGTCACATCCTTAGTGATCTGCTAAGGATAGTCGCCCACTGTTACCGAAAGTGTGACCGCACCCAATGGGAATACTCTAGTTCCTCCAAAGACTACCAACGAGGAGTTCGTCAGTATCAGTCTTTCTCTGTTGATTCTCATTTGCTGGAACGCAGGGTAGTATAGGATGTCTGCAGAGTTGCCATTGTCAATCAACACCCGATGCACATTGTAGTCTCCCACACGTACACTGACAACAAGTGTGTCGTCATGTGGATGATGAAGACATTGCGCATCTTCTTCCGAGAACCCAATGATGGGGCTTTCCCTCTGTGCTATCTTTGGTACGAAGCCCGTCAGCTGGATGTTATGGACTGTCCTAAGGTAGGTCTTTCAAGCCTTTTTGGATGAGCCAGTAGTCGCGATTCCCCCTACAATCATCTTTATGTCTCCAATGGGGGGCCTTTGACGCTCGTTATCCAGTTGGGGGGCCTACTCTTGGGGATTTGGATCCACTCTTTCCTTGTTGAGGAACTTCTGCAACTTTCCTTGTCTGATATGGGCCTCAATCTGTTATTTTAAGTCGTAGCAATCGACTGTGTCATGACTGTGGTCACGGTGGAAGCGGCAATACTTGTCTCTAGATCTCTTACTTGGACCGCTCTTTAGCTTTCCTGGAAACGTTAGGGCCCCCTCGTCCTTGATCTACATCAGGACTTGGTCTATTGGGGCATTCAATGGAAACTTCCTCCTGGGGGCCTAGGGCGCCTTTCATCCCTTCTGTCTCCTGTTCTGGGCTTCTTCCGTCCTTGGTCTTGCCGTGTATCTTCCTGTCGCTCTCTGTTCCTTGGCTTTTCTTCCCGAGCCAGCAATGCGTCTTCTGCATTCATGTACTTGGTGGCCCTATAGAGTACTTCTGACATGGTCTTTGGGTCATTTTTGTATAGAGAGAACAAAAATTTACCTTTTCGCAACCCATTCGTGAAGGCTGCTACCAATATCTTGTCGTCGGCTTCATCGATTGAAAGTGCTTCCTTATTGAAGCGGGTTATGTAGGATCTCAGCGTCTCATCCTCTCGCTGCCTGATACTCATCAAGCACGCCGTGGACTTTTTGTACCTATGTCCCCCGATAAAGTGTGAAGTAAACTGAGTGCTTAATTCTTTGAAAGTGCTGATGGAGTTCGGCGTCAGTCGATTGAACCATATCCTTGCTGGGCCCTTCAGCGTTGTAGGGAAGGCCCTACACATGATTTCGTCTGCTACCCCTTGAAGGTGCATCAAGGTTTTGAAGGTCTCTAGGTGATCTAAAGGGTCTTTAACTCTGTCGTAACTTTCTATCTGTGGCATGAGAAACTTATGTGGTAGGGGAAAGGAGTTGACAGGTGCAGTGAACGGAGAGTCGATCCAGTTGACTAGGTCGTCAAGGTCGCTGGACACTCGTCCCTTAAGGGCGTTCATCATGACCTCCATCTGTTCCTTCATCGCTTACATCTCCGCGACAATAGGAGGTGAAGCTGTATCCATGAGGGATGGGAGGCTCATATTTTGCCATTCTGGTCTGCTTGGGGCATTGCTACCTTCAGGCCCCTCTCGCTCTCTTCGCTCGACACTAATACCTTCTTGGTCCTCCCTTTGATTATTCGGTGCTGCGTTTTTCTGGCGTAGCTGTTCTTCCAAGTTGCGGTTTTGTTTGGTGAGGCGTTCCATAACAGCAGCGAGAGTTTGGACCTGTCTCTCGAGGGCAGTTGTGGGTGGTTCCTCCTCTTGGATGTTGTTGGTGGTTGCCATCGAGCGGGTTAGCACCATGCAACTCTTTTGTCCGAGAAGCGGTAATATGGCTTGTAAATTGCAAAAGAAGCCTTCCCACAAAGGGCGCCGACTGATGATGCCGAAAAATCACCAGTGAGTCACACGTTACTCACACACTCGAAAGTCACCTGCGCAACAAAAAAGAGAAGACCTACAGAGAGCACTGGTGTGGTGCCGGCCAAAGACCCTATGAAGGTCAAGTTAGAATCTCTTACAACTCTAGTATGCTAGAGAGGATCAATTATGCGTACCTCGATTTGTGAGGGTATTAGTGCTTTTATAGTAGTCGAAGGTTGACCTCTTTTCCTTGGAGTCGAAGTCCTTTCCTAATAGGAATCCTCTTGAGTAGTCCCAAACGTAATGGACAAGTCTTTTCCTTATAGAGAAGATCTTTATTAATGGGCGTAGCTTCTGGAACCTTATTTGCACTAGGATCCTATTCTTCTTAGGATTCTATGGTGTGTGCCGCAAGTATTTCCCACCTAGGATTTCTGGTTGCCACGTGGATAGTTGATCCATCTATGTTGGGTTCGTTTATGATGGATCCGTCCTGGATAGGTCTTGCACACAATGGACCCATCCTTTATCGGCCCATGGATGAGGAGTCATTAGACCCACTTCGTGGGGATCCGTCACGCTATATTTTTCCTCTTCATTTCCAAACCCTCCCATCAAAGAAAACGAATCTCAAACAAGGAAAAAAGAGAGAAAAACAACACACAAGCACCACGATTTGGAAAAAATCAACAAGGAGGAAGAATACAAGGAAAAGTTATAAATAAAATCTAAACAAGTTTTTCCAAGGGGCATTCATGTTTGTTTTTTGGAAGAGAGAGTGGCGGATCTACCTTGGGGTTTCTGAGAAACGACGAATCAAATGCTCGAGGGTCTGAGCTGTGGCCACCGCGGGGTGGATGACGTCCTCGGCTTGGTAGATGCGGCTGGGCTGAGGGATGAAGAACGAAGAGGTCCTCTGTGTGCTGCTCTAGGAATGGAGAAAACCAATGGGAAGAAAGAGGTCCTCTGTGTTGCTTTTTGGTGTGAGGGGAACATAGCTCATTAGAGCAATAGAGCCGTTGGTGGGGTGTGAGTGAAAAGGAGAGCTAGATTTGACAAGGCTCTGACTATGGACCCCTGACTTGTGAGTGATTTACAAAAATTCCACCATTACTCAATTTTCATTACTTAAAATCATCTAAAACTTGTTAATTTGTTTCCAGTTTGTGTAACTCATTACTCATTTTGGTAAGAATTGAGTGATGAAAACAAATTCTGAAAACACATCCAAACAAGCCTTGCCTCCATGAGACTTACCATTTTTGAGTGATGAGTGATTGAAATAGAGTTATGAGTGATGGAAACTCCAAAATTCAAACAACCTCTTATTTAACTAAAACTAAAAACTTTTTATTGAAAGCACTATAGATAAAGTTAAAAGGTAACTGAAATAGTACTATGGAGATTATAAATAGTACCAAAAAGTACAATGAGACCCATGAATGATAGCAAAAATAAGCTGAATGGTAGCAAAAATAAGCGTGGCATGTTACATTCATCATCAATCAAATCATATAAAGAGGCATACAAAGCACAATCCATGGCAAATAAACCAAGGAGTCAAGGATCACACTTAGGTATTTAAACCACAACAAGTGTACCTGCTCTGATACCAATTGAAAGTTCAAATAGCGTTGAAAACATTATGAATGTTTAGACCCCCAATAACAAATTACCAATACAAGCTTATTATCAAACAATTAATGTGCAGAACATGAACATAAGCCAAACACAGAATTGATAAACAATCTAAGTCAATTATAATCACATCCACAACAGAAAATAAAAGGCAAAGATAAATGGAAGAGAGATGCAAACACAAGGACAACACGCGATGTGTTATCGAAGAGGAAACCGAAGCCCTCGGCTTAAAACCTCTCCGCCGCCCTCCAAGCGGTCAATAATCCACTAGAAAATGTAGTTGGGATACATGAACAACAATAGACCCTCCAAGCCTAATCTACCCAGGTACTTAAGCCCTCAAAGCTTCTTGCTCAAACAAGGTTGCGCCGAACCTTTTTCTTCTCTAGCTTACCGGATTTCGCTATAACCCATAGCATCAACCAATAACCATTGGTCCCTTCCAAACTACTTCCCTTAGCACCAAAAGACCTTCTCACAGACGTGGGTGTGATGAGAAAAAGATTTGGTCAATAACCTCTCAAGGATGTATCAATGGAGAGGAAGAGAGTAGAGGAATTTGAAGAGTCTTTTAGTGAAGATTGGGGATGAGGCAATCTTGTTTTTCTCTAGGGTTTCTCTCTCAAAATTTTCTCTGGAAGCTCTCTACATTTCGTGGGTATAAGGATATATATATAGTGGTGTATGTTTGGAATACGAAGAGTCAGTTTTTCCCAAACAGGGCTGGTTGGCAGCTTGGCCTCGCAACTGGTCTAAGTCGCGAGTTCAAGTCGCGAGCTAACAGCCTGGCTAGCCTGGGACTTTTGTCCTGTAGTGCGACAGCTGGCGTGACCCTTCACCTCCCCGCATGCTTCTCACGTGTGTAGCAGTTGGCGGCTTACAAGTCGCGAGTCATCCACAAGTCCTAGCCGCGAGTCCCTGCTTCTTTGCACATTGTTGAGCAATTCTTCACACTCTCTTTACACACTACCCTTACATGAATCCCACCTAAATACAGGGTTACTAAGTGCTAAATTACAAGCAAATTGGCACGGAATAAAGCCAACAAGATGGTTGATAAATTTCAACCTTACAATCTCCCCCTTTGGCTATTTCGTGACAAAACCCTATAACAAACTCTAGACTTAACGTGTGAGTTGGGAACAGTTGGAAAACTCACTCACACCTAACTCTAGAATCTGTGAAGCTTTTGAACCATAAGAACAAGTATCTCCTGAAACACAACAACACAATAAGTTCATTGTATGCAGAAAACTTGTAATACATATGGAGCAAGCACAATGCGATCAAGCACAATGGAATAAAGCAATAAACTATGGCAAGACCAAAACAAGCAATCACTATGAACAAGTGATCACAATGCTCATTCACACTTGGAATGAACATCTGGACATTCAAGCTGATAAACACAAGGAAAATCACTTGAATGACCAACACTCAACCAATGCACAGTACATGAAGTATATGCATCTAGGAATAAAGTCCTACAAGGGCACAAGAGTAAGAGTACTTAAAGAAAATGCATAACATTTAGCAGCAAGTACTAAAAACCTTAAAAGCTTACAGAAGCAACAGGTACAAACAAAAACAAGAACCTTAAAAACCTACAAAGGTACCAGGTACAAACTATAAAGTACTTCCCTTATCATATCACTCCCCCTATCATGAATCATAGGAGCTGTGATGAACTTGGAACATATATACCTGTAACCTGAAACACTTGCACAAAACACATTAGACCCTCAAGGTAAAGCAAGTAATAAACGGACAAGTATAACGTAACAAGTAAAATTGCGATCAAGAACATGATGTGAAACATGTGAGCAACTTGATCATACACCATACACCAAAACAAAGTTTTCTTATTAGCTCAATGTCCTCTCCCCCTTGGTACATGCATCTCCCCTATGGAATATCTCTCCCCTACAAATGTGCACGAGAAATAGAATTTCTACCCCTAAGAATGTGCACAAGGGTCATATGGAAATGACAAAAACTCTCCGGTGTACTCCCTAGAGTATACTCTCCCCCTTTTTGTTAGGAATAGACAAAGGGTCAAGGAGAAACGAAGGTAAGAGATGAAGGTATGAACAATGACAATGATGCATGAGGGGTGCAATGATGTGAGAAAATGAAGCTCAAACCTAAGACGAAACAAAATGCTACAAAGCATAAGGTAAACATGACATGCTAGGATGAAGAAACAAGATATAGACCAATGCATGACAAGGGTAGCTGAGGTGTGTGCAAGAGGTGGCTATGTGCAATGCATGACCAATGCATGAAAAATACACATGTGGGGCAAGGTGTGTTAAATACACAACCAATGAACCAAACATGTTCCTAATGAGGAAACATGAGAAACCCCAAAGTTTGATACTCATCGGAGTCCAAACAAGCGAGACAATGCCTAAGAGGCATTTTATCAAACACCTAGCATGCACACTATGAATAACAATGTGAAACAATGCATGAACATCATGAAATCCACACTTAAAACATGTTCTTTTTGCCACAAGGGGCCAACATCCAAAGAAAATCATCAAAAGAAACCAATCCCATACAAAATTTTGATAAAAATTAAGTTTTCCCAATCCCTATGATGAAAATCCCAACCAAGAGCACAAAACTCACCAAAACATAATCCAAGGATTCAAATCAATGAAAAGAGTTTAAAATTACCATAGAGATGTTAGTGGAATGAAAAACCATTCAAATTGGTTGGGTTTTGATGTAAAAATATTGAAAAAAGAGTTTTAGAGAGGATGGGAGAGGTTTAAAACAAGTTTCCTACGAAAAGCCCTTTAAAAAGCTGTTTTTGGGCGTTTCGCGACTAGGCGAGTCGCGAAGTTCAGTCGCGAAAATTTCGCGAGTCGCGAGCGAGTCACGAGTGAGTCGCCAAAGCTTCTGGATGAAATTCGCGATTGGGGTTGGCGACTGGCGAGTCGCGAGTAAGTTGCGAGCGAGTCGCGAGTGAGTCACAAAAAACTCTGACACCTGTTTTTCAACACAAAACATGTTTAAACACTGAAAAACAATGTAAGCACTAAACATGAACACAAAGAGTGATAAAAATCACTTCCAAAAACATATAAAATGATCAAAAATCTTTTTGGATTGATCCATATAGAGTTGAGCACACACACATCACATTTAAACAAGTACAATCGAACAAATGAATAAGGCATTCATTGAACATTAGGCATGTGTGTTGTGTGTGTGTATCAAGTGTGGAATAGTCCTTAGTCTAGAATGAAACTTCAATGATCAATTCAATCAAGTCATACACAATTAGAACTAAGACAAGTGGTCTATCTCAATTATAGAAATGAACATATATGACCTCCCACAAGAAAATGATTACATATCTTTGAAGCTTTTCATTTGGCTTCTTTACAATTCGTAACATTTGATCATTTTTTATCTTTACATCTCATTTTGAGATCGATGCCTGAAATTTTTGATATTTCACTTTGATGAGTTAGCCTTTGGCTCTTTGGGCATCATACATTTTATTTTGGTCGCTTTCCCTTTTTCCTAGTCAAATACTAGTATGTGCGACAAGCTTTTGCAGCTAAATATCTCTTTTCATTTGGAGATTTATATTTGGAGAGCTCTTTAATTAAAAGCGATAAAATAAAAGTGGGAAGAGATATAGGCACAAGTCTACGCATGTATCAAAACCAACATGACTATTGACTAATCATTCATCACAAGCTTGAAGATCGATTTACAACAATCACACAAAGATGTCAAGATATTTTCCACAAAGATATAAGTGCATAAAGAACAAGCTAAGCTCGTAAATGCATAAAGCCATTAGTACGAAGTGCAAGGCAAAACTCACATGTGATATGTGCTCAAACATATACGATCAAACTTTTTGAATTTTTCACTTTTTATGTGGTTTTGGATTTTTTACTCACACAAAACTAAAACATAAAAGTAAGATCAAAACAAAAACAATGCATACAAATAAATGCAAAATACACAAATGCATGAAGATATGACAAACAATGCATGAAAGGTCCTACAAAGATCGAAAGAATTAGATCAAGGACCAAAAGAGCAAAAGCTCAATCATAGGAACCCTTCCTCATCCAAACGGAACGATTGTTTGGATTGAGTGTCTCATGAGAAGTGAGACGAGGGTTGGAAGAATGAGAATCGGAGATGCACATAGTCAAGGAGTTAAGAGCATTAAACACTTTCTTTAACAACATGCTATTTTCACTTAAATCCGGTTTAGCTTTCATAACATAACTTCCAAGAAGCTCAAGTTTCTCTTTTCTTTTAATTCTTTTAAGAGCATGAAACTTAGAGCAGTGAGGTCTTAGATGACCAAAAGCACCACAATGGTGACAAATAATGTGTCTAAGTCCACTAGGCTTTTTGGGAAAGGATCTAGCAACATGTTTTTGTTCTCTCTTCAACTTAGAACATTGAGGTCTTATGTGACCGATCACACCACAATGGTGGCAAGTTGGAACAAACTTAGATCCATCCAAAGCCTTAGGTTGAGACCTAAATGGAGGCTTTGATTTAATAGCCTTTCTCTCCACCTTTTGGTTTCTTTTATGTGGAGGAATGTACACCGATTTTTCCTTAGAGGTAGAACACACATTAGGCACAAAATCGGGTACCACAACATGATTGCAACATATATTATCATCCATTTTAGCAATAGGTTCAGCAATCAAACACTTGGCATGCATCTTAAGAAATTTATTTTCACATTTAAGATCATCAACAAGTTTTTTAGACAAAACAAGTTTAGCATCCAAGTCCATATTCAAACATTCAAACTCTTTTAGCTTTTCAAGAGAAATTTCAGCAAGTTTTTTATATTTCTCAACCAATTTGTTGGATTCATTGAGCTTAGCAATCAAATCATCATTTTCACAAAATAACTTGCTCAAATTCTTTTGAAACTTCTTAGCATTTTTCTTCAAGAGTTTATCATTTGGAATATCAACAACATCCAAAGATTCATGTAACATAGCATCACAATTATGAGGATTATCACTCATAGAGGCATTTTAACAAACACGTGGCATGTTACATTCATCATCAATCAAATCATACAAAGAAGCAAACAAAGCACAATCCATGGCAAATAAACCAAGGAGTCAAGGATCACACTTAGGTATTTAAACCACAACAAGTGTACCTGCTCTGATACCAATTGAAAGTTCAAATAGCGTTGAAAACACTATGAACGTTTAGACCCCTAATAACAAATTACCAATACAAGCTTATTATCAAACAATTAATGTGCGGAACATGAACATAAGCCAAACACAGAATTGATAAACAATCTAAGCTAATTATAATCACATCCACAACAGAAAATAAAAGGCAAAGATAAATGGAAGAGAGATGCAAACACAAGGACAACACGCGATGTGTTATCGAAGAGGAAACCAAAGCCCTCGGCGTAAAACCTCTCCGCCACCCTCCAAGTGGTCAATAATCCACTAGAAAATGTAGTTGAGATACATGAACAGCAATAGACCCTCCAAGCCTAATCTACCCAGGTACCTAAGCCCTCTAAGCTTCTTGCTACAACGAGGTTGCGCCGAACCTTTTTCTTCTCTAGCTTACCGGATTTCGCTATAGCCCATAGTATCAACCAATAATCATTGGTCCCTTCCAAATTGCTTCCCTTAGTACCAAAAGACCTTCTTACAGACATGGGTGTGATAAGAAAAGGATTTGGTCAATAACCTCTCAAGGATGTATCAATGGAGAGGAAGAGAGTAGAGGAATTTGAAGAGTCTCTTAGTGAAGATTGGGGATGAGGCAATCTTGTTTTTCTCTAGGGTTTCTCTCTCAAAATTTTCTCTAGAAGCTCTCTACATTTTGTGGGTATAAGGGTCTATATATAGTGGTGTGTGTTTGGAATACGAAGAGTCAGTTTTTCCCAAACAGGGCTGGTTGGCGGCTTGGCCTCGCGACTGGTCTAAGTCGCGAGTTCAAGTCGCGATCTAACGGCCTGGCCATCTTGGGAATTTTGTCCTGTAGTACGATAGCTGGCGTGACCCTTCACCTCCCTGCATGCTTCTCACGTGTGCAGCAGTTGGCGGCTTGCAAGTCGCGAGTCAGCCACAAGTCCCTGCTTCTTTGCACATTGTTGAGCAATTCTTCACACTCTCTTCACACACTACCCTTACATAAATCCCACCTAAATACAGGGTTACTAAGTGCTAAATTACAAGCAAATTGGCACGGAATAAAGCCAACAAGATGGTTGATAAATTTCAACCTTACAATGTGAATATGTACAATATAAAATAAAAGGAATGGGAAGGAAAGATGTCACCTTTTAACAAATTTATCCTACATTTTCTCATTCTCATGCCAACATAATGACCCAAAACATTAGTGCCAAAGGGAGGGGAAAATATGTCAGCTTGATTGGTGTCTATTGGTTCAATGAAAATGAACCATAGACACAAACCTCAAAAGAATGCATTTCCAAAGATTCAAAATAGTGCACGTGAACGACAACCTTAAATTTTTACCTTTTGAAAGATGAGCAATTTGTTTTTATGAAAACATTTGAATTTTGGGAAAGTTTTATTTTGAAACTAAGATTCACACATTTTTTGGAAAAAGACCAAAAAAGGAGATTTTCTTTATTTTTTTGGAAAAGGGTTTTTCTTTGATGTAAAAATCATAAATAATGTGTTAATTTTAAGGAAAATGAATTTGGGAAGCAAAAGCATTTTATTTTTATTTTTTTTAGAAAATGGATTCCATGGCTTTATTAAAAACCAAGATTTTTCTTCATTTTTTATAGAAAGAACTTGATGAAAGGTTTAAACACTAAAAACCATTTTATTTTAAGAAGGTTTTCCATGATTTTATTGAAAACCATGGTTTTTATCCAACTTTCAAAAGAAACTTAACTTTGTACTTTTTTTGTTTATAAAAAGATGAGCAAAAAGTTTAAGTTTGAAAATCATTTGTAAAGAAGATTAACGCAAAGGGTGCAACAATTAGTTTGGAAAAAGGTTTATGAAACCCTAATTGAAACATTTGAAAATGATTGAGTTAAAGAAGACGGTTTCCATGGGTTTTCTTTTGAAAAAGGGAGTTTTCAGTTTAAAAATCCATGGTTTTTAATCATTTTGAAGAACATAATGCAAGAAGGTTGTTTTAAGAAAAATATTTTTAGGGAAATTTGTCTTAAATAAGTCTTAAACCTTATCACATCCAAGCTTAAGTATTCTTTTCCATGTTGGTAAATGGGAGTCTTGGAGACTTCTTCTATTTCCTGAAACATATTCATATTGTGCTTAGGGACAAGTTTAATACCCATTTAAAAGAAACTAAAAAAAATGGGTTTCCATACTTTTGTGAAAGAAGATGCCAAAATCTTTTTTAGGTTTAAAATCATTTTGGAAGAAATAGGATTTTGAGAAAAAGGTTTGAAAAGTGACCTTTTGGAAGGCTTTTATGGATTTAAAAGGAAACTTTCTTTTGAAAATATGCATTTTTAGAAAGGGGGTGGCCATTGGAACTGTTTTTCATCTTTTGGTAAAAAAAAATTTTAGAGGTTTGTTTATCCAAGATTTTCACTATATGCTAATGTAGGATTTATGGTGCTAGCTAGAAAGCTAGCACCCATAAACCATATTACACATGATAAAGGGGATAGAAGTATAAAACAAGCTTAAAGTGCATAAATTAAAAGAGCAAAATATTTAAAGACTTGAATGTAAAGGAATTTAAAGACAAAAGTAAAAGCTTGAATTTAAAGACAAGATAATAATGTAAATGGGTTGATTTGAAATTCTTTTTAAAGAAATTTCTCCTAAAAAAGCTCTAATCTTGTCACATCTAAGCTTATGAGTTGTTTTCCATGTTGGGAAATGGGAGTCTTGGAGACTTCTACCAATTTCCAGAAACATACTCATATTTTGCTTAGGAACAAGGTTTAGAACCCATTTAAGAGAAACCCACCTATGGTAAATAGTGTAGGGAAAGTTTTAAATATAGAGCATAAGCAATAAAAAAAAAAAAAAAAAAAAAAGAGAGAGAGAGAGAGATATAGAAAAATATGTAAAGAGCAAGAGAGTAGATGAACAATATAAAAAGGGAGAGCATTTCATATATAATGATGTATTTACAAGGAAAGAGAGAAAGGGGATGATGTAGCTATGAACAAAGCTACCCATCTCTAAATACATAGCTTACCAAGTTTACCTAAGAGCTTTGGAGGTGTAAAAATGGTGGAAAAGAGGGCGGGAGTTGTTGTTTGGAGAGGAGATTTCTAAATAAAAAGAGAGAAAAACTATTTTTGGACTATGTAGTTAACTAACTATATGCTTTAAGCATTTTATATCATTTAGGGATTTCAATGTATATACGCTCAGGGATGTATATAGATATGCCATAACAACATTCATTAAGCACATATTCAACTTTTCTATAACTACCAAGTTAGTTAAAAACCTAAATGTAGTTACATCCATCATAGGAGCATATATTTCTTCATGATCAATACTAGGTCTCTGCAAGAAACCTTATGTTATAAGTCATGTTTTGCACTTCATAATTTCAATTTGTTTTCGTACATATAACAATTTTGAATTTATTTGTCCTAGTCCAAATGAGAAAAATTAAGGTATTTTTTTCTCCATTTCATTCTATTTGAAATCAAGTCAAATTCATTTTTTGTAATTTTTTTTGTTTTTTTTGTATTTTTTTTTTTTTGGTGCAAAAAATGCTATTTCAAAATCATACTTAGTTTATGGATAGTTTACTTTATTTCATATGTCATGTGTAACATTTATAGAAAAGGTTTCCCCCTTCTTTTGTGAATTTATTAAACTAGTACACTATTAGAATCTATTATGGGACTATAAATTTGTGGATTAATGTATTATTTAACTTTTATCCTTTTAAGTGTTTTCTTTAAAAAAAATATTCAAGAAAAGATGTTCCAAAGTATGTTACTTCCTTCCTGACTTGTCAAAGAATAAGTCATTCCAAGTTGACCTGACTTGTGCCAACGGGGGCTTGGCTGAGTGGGTAAGGCTCGAACGTTTCGTGCAACACACCTAGGTTCGAGTCCCGCTACCCGCAGGTTTCCGTTGGTGGGTAAACTTAGTGGTGAGGTGTACTCACAAATGTGAGGTGACTCCCACACAGTGGTACAGAAAGGCTCCCGAGATCGGGCTACCTCGACCGAGGCCACTGGCTCCCTGCCCGGGGGTGTAATATGACCATAAAGACCCCATTTTTTGATATTCTCAAAAAAAAAAAAAAAAAAAAAGTTGACCTGACTTGTCAAAGACCAGATTAAAATCATAGAAATAACAAACTCTTTTAGTCCAATATATAAATTTTTGTCCCATACTCGACCGAATTTGTTGCCAAGTTTTCAGTTTCTATTTTCCAGTCTATCCCACGAGAAGGGGTGAATTATTAGCACCGTTGGTAGAATTCCTCTCTCGGGGTAGGACGTCGACACAAGGCCCACCCCACACGTGACTGTGAAGAAAGAGTTTTTATTTTATTTTATTTTATTTTATTTTATTTTTATTATCTAACTTTCTTCCTCCATCTACAATTGAAATCCACCCGTAACTTAGACTTTATACATAATTGGAATCTAAATGTAAAATTTCATCTTTATTTGAAAGAAAAAAAAAAAAAAAAAAAAAAAATTCCAAGATAGTGCCCATAGTCTGCTGTCGCCCCCTTTCGTGTACTTGAAGTTGAGAAAACCTTTTGATTATCCACACAGAATCATTCTTAATTGTCGGGCATACATGAAGTGATGTTCAGCATGGTCATAACATGTTAGTCCATTATTGGTTTTTATTATAAACTTTTCAAATTTAAAGATTTAATTTGAAATTGTCTTAAACTATACTGGAATTATGTCATTTATTTAATTATTTAATAAATGATAGCCACTTAAAGTAAAAAGAGTGTGGCCACTTAAAGTAAATTATATTAACAATCATAATGTATTATAATTAATCACGTGATGTAATTTTATATGAGATCACGAAGTAGCTGTTAGGTTTTTTTGCTTTTTGTTTTTGGGATACATTGATAATTGAGGTGAGGAATTTGAACCATGTTCATTGAAAATATTATAAAATATTAATCAATTAAGTTATAAAAGGCATGGGCTTTATAGGGCCTAATTTTATAACTTCATGTGTTTAGTAAAAAAAAAAAAATCATAACTTCATGTTATGATGCTACTATGCTAGATTTTTTTTTTTTTTTTTTTTTTGATAAACTGGCCAATAGTGATAATTATAAGGAGATGAGTATTCACATTTGGTTTTTACAAAAAATTTTATTTTACCATCTTAAAATTTATTTTATTATTTATACCATATCATATTACATTATACACAACATCCCAACTTTTACTTTCCTATACAAAATATTAAAATAATATATCTATCCAATAAAATATATAACCCAAAAGTGATTGAGAGAGGGAGAGAAAAGTCATTCAGGGAGAGAGAGAAGAAATTAACAAAATATAGAGTCCGTTTAGATAGAACTTATTTTACTAAAACTGAAAACTGAAAACTGAAAATACTGTAATGAAATAATTTTTAAATGTGTGAATAGTACTGTGAGACCCATTTTTAATAAAAAAGTTGTTGAAAAGTGTAATTTGTGAGACTCATAAACAGTGCACAGAACACTGTTCACAGTTGATAAGTCAACTATCGTGGGTTGAACAAAAAATAAATAAAAAAATAAAAGGAAAGAAAGCTGAAACGCACACGTGGATCCGCGTAGTCTAAGTTTTACAAATTACTATAGTACCGTCTTATATGTAAGACCATACTATAGTACTATTGCAAATTTTTTACAATTAGCAATGCAAATAGAGCATGTCTTTTGCACTCTAATGGTAAAGTATCTTAACATAAGCAATGTACAAGTTCGGATGTGAATGCCAAGAACGAATTAACATGAGAGTATACGGTTTTCAAAAAAAAAAAAAAAAAAATGACAGTAGACGTGTTGACCAAGTCAAAATGATAAAATACCCCCTTTTTTTTTTTTTTTTGAATTTGAAACAAAATTCAGGCAATTGAAGAGATTTTTTTTTTTTTCATGGCTTCGAAATACGTACGACATCTATAAATATTTCATTCATTCCTAGGTCTTTCCATCCAACTGACCTTCATTCAACCATGGCTCTCTTCCGCACACGTTCTAGCCTTCATCAAGCTCAAAAAATCCATTCTCTCCTTCTAAATCAGCTCTTCATCTTTTTATTGTCACTTCCCCATGCCAAATCAATTCACTTCAACTTCCCTAGTTTCCAACCAAATGAAAGCAACTTAACCTTTCATGGCAATGCATACGCTGACACAGAAGGTCTTCAAATCACAAAGAATACACGCACCCGCTTAGTTGATAATAGTGTTGGTCGTGGTTCATTCCACAAACAAGTGTGCCTTTGGGATAACAGCACGGGGAGGCTTACAGACTTCGTCACTCACTTCTCCTCTATCATTCAAGTAATTAATGGTACAGGAACAATCACAAACCAAACAAATATGCTGTCTGGTGACGGACTCTTCTTCTTCATTGCACCATTTGAGTCCAACATCCCTAACAATTCAGCTGGGGGATACCTTGGACTGTTTAGTAATGAGCCCGCTCTCTACGACACTCAAAATCAAATTGTTGCAGTCGAGTTTGACACTTACCAAAACCTTGATTTTCCTGATCAAAGTGATAATCATGTAGGAATCGATGTCAATTCAATTGTCTCAAAGACATATGTCTCATCCAGTAGAAGCTTTAAACGTGGCTCAACAGTGGATGCATGGGTAAGTTATAACTCAACAACCAAAAATCAAAGCGTGTTCCTTACTTTTGCAGATAATCCAGTCTTCAGTAAATACTCTAGTAGCCTTTCATATATTGTTGACTTGAAGACTATCTTGCCGGAATGGGTTAGAGTTGGTTTCTCCGCTGCAACACTTGATTTGGTCGAGTCACATACAATACTTTCCTCGTCATTCAGTTCAAACTTGGAGCCTAAACATAGGTTTACTCAGCCGAACAAGACGAAAAATGGTGGTACTACTCATCCAAACAAGACAGTAGATGGTAGCCATAAAAAGAAACCAGGTTTGTGGATTGGTCTGGCAGTGGGTTTGGGTGTAGCGAGTTGTGCATTAGGTCTAATTTGGTTCATATATTGGAGAAAAAGGACTAGTCAGAACACAAAAGACCATTTGCGCAATGATGTATGTATGGATGATGAATTTGAAAAAGGAACTGGGCCAAGAAGTTTCACTTATCGCGAACTTATACATGCTACAAACAACTTTACCAAAGGAGGAAAGCTTGGAAAGGGAGGATTTGGAGGGGTTTACAAGGGTTTGTTAAGTGAATCTAATGTAGATGTTGCAGTTAAGAGAGTCTCAGAAGGATCAAAACAAGGAAGAAAAGAGTACATATCAGAAGTGAAGATCATTAGCCGTTTGAGACATAGGAATTTGGTTCAACTCATTGGTTGGTGCCACGAGCATGATGAATTACTTCTTGTATATGAGTATATGCCTAATGGAAGCCTTTATTCTCATCTATAGGGAGCAAAGACTACTCTAACATGGCCAGGAAGGTATAATGTAGTCCAGGGATTGGCTTGTGCACTATTATACCTTCATGAAGAATGGGAACAATGTATTGTCCATAGAGATATAAAGCCCAGCAATATCATGCTGGATACAAATTTTAATGCCAAGCTTGGTGATTTTGGTCTCGCGAGACTTGTAGACCATGATTTGGGCTCAAAAACTACTGTTTTGGCAGGCACCATGGGCTACCTTGGCCCAGAGTGTGCCATAACTGGCAAAGCTTCTAAAGAATCTGATGTCTATAGTTTTGGGATGGTTTCCCTTGAGATTGTATGTGGAAGAAAGCCAATTGAACCACAAATAGAACCAAACGAGGTAAATCTTGTAGAATGGGTGTGGGAGCTCCATGGAAAAGGCCAACTCCTTGAAGCAGTTGATTATAACTTAAATATGGAATTTGACGAGGAGCAAATCCGATGCTTGATGGTAGTTGGCTTATGGTGTTGCCATCCTGATCCCGCTAGTCGACCCTCTGCAAGGAAAGTGTTAAATGTTCTTAATTTTGAAGCTCCTTTGCCCAAGCTTCCATCAAAGTTGCCTGTGTCAAAGTTTGGGTCTCCAATGCACAAATATAAGTTCTCCAATACATCACCTTCTCTCATGGGGTCAAAAGATCAAACCCAATGTTCATGTGGTAGTAGCTCTACTAATTTGTGTACATCAGATGGCCCAAGCAAACCTCTTCCATGTTCAGGCAAAGTGGATGTGCAATTAGCTTCAATTGTGAATTGATATGTATGGCTAGTTAAACATTTTGGTAAAAAATAAAAAAATGGCATGCATGCATGCATCATAAATGTAAACTTTTGAAAAGAGTTTTAATTTCCTAATTAGTTTGAAAAGTGAGATAGTACTTTTACAAATAGTTGGTATGGATCATTATCAAACACACCGCATCTGCTACAAAATAATGCAATTTGAACCCGTCAATTATAAGACCTTTGTTATTCTTACTGGATAGAAAATGACCACATGGGCATCACATGAGCCAAAACAGGTACATGGGTGGTGTAATATTTATATATACGGCCAGGTCAGGGAGTTCATTTGAACCCCTGGCATTAAGGTAAAGCCGCCCCTGTATATGTTCAAGTGATCATTCTTCGTGCAAAAAAAATGACGAAGGTTTAATATATAGAAGGCCAATTTTCTAGCACAAGGGTGTGTTTGATAATGACCTATACCACATCCCTTTTCATAGTGCTGTTTATATATCTATCTCCGCCATTTGTATATAGTCTGATTCAGCAAATACCAATCACTATTAGTCATGTGGCTCTGCAATCAAACAAGCAGTTCCATTGCTGCATAATCATATTAGAATCTATAATCTGTAGTATAAGTCTCAATTTTGTTAAGAATTAAGCAACAGTTCGTTACAAGATTTTATTTTGTGATAACGTACATTCATGTATCTAATTATTCTTGTTAGGGTAACCCGGTTTAAGGATAGGCGGTATAAACATTAATTATTGAAATGAACTTCAAAACAAGAGCGGATGCATGTGCATGACATGCATCCCACATGGCCAATATTTACTGTAAACATAAAACAATCCAAACCCTGTACAAAATTAAAGTAAACAAAATGGTGGTTCCTTGTAGACCTCATTTTAACCCTCTTGCTTTGAAACTTCCACTCTTACAAAGTCACCCGAGTCAACTTAGACTCCTATTTAAGTCTCAGTGCTCCTGTGGTCCATTTCTTCCATTTTCAAGTTTAAAAAATGTTCATTTATTCATTACAAATAATTAGTATGTGATTCAATGCCGTGTTGGTAACTTTTTTTGTGTTTAAAACTATGACTCAAATTAACATATACCCTCTTTGATTAATAGTCTATGGAAAAACCATGAGGATGGAATCCACAAGAAATTATTCAGTACAAATAAAGAATGGTCATGTGGTTCTCCCGTTCAAAATAATTAAACCATTTCTTATTAGAGTCCACGTATTGAAATCCAAGTCCTTGAAGCTCATTAATAAAAGTTAATGGAGATAACTTGATTGAATAATCTTAAAAGTAAAACTCATAAGACTGAAATGGATGAAAACAAAATTAGATGATTAAAATGAATTCTAGTGAAAGTGAATTTTGCATTTTAGCCTAAACTTAATAAGATAATGCAATTAAAATTTTTTGGATAATCTCTTTGAAGTTTTATGTGGTAGCACAAAGTTCACATTATTTTTTTTTCTTTGGGTAAATTAAAAATTGCACTATTTAATTTTGTTAACGTATATAGTGTTATGGGCTTTAGGCCCAACTAGATTACTTGTATAGAACACATTCTTGTACTACACTCATATGCCTCCTATATAAAGGCACTCATGTATATTCTTTCATTGAGAAATATAATACAATTATTCAGTATTTTCTAACATGGTATCAGAGCCACTGCTCTGACATTTTCTTAGCAGTTTTGTCTTTATTGGTGTTACTTCATTCTCAACATCGCTTCCGCCATCATAACAGCCTCCGTAGCCTTTTGCCATTGAACCTCTTACGTCTTCTTCCAGCCGGCGTCCTTGGGTTTCGGACCTGCAACCGCCGTCATTGAGGAGTTTCACACTGCAAAGACCACTGCCCTTTGAGTCACCGCCGCGAATATTGCTCCGATTATTCTTCTGCAAGTACCACTGAGATCGTCTTGCGCCGATCTACAAAATCTTGGAAGCCTCGAAGCCATCGAAGACCGCACGTGCCTCCACGCGCTGCTCAAAGGCTCTGTTACGCATCTCACGCGCCCCACGCGCCTCCACGCGCCACTGCACAGCTGGGTTGCCTTTCCACATGCTCCCACGCGCCGCATCATCAAGTCACGCGCCGTCACGCGCCTACACGCGCTGTCACGCGCCTCAACCCCTCTTGCTGACGCCTTTGCTGACGTCATTTTGCCACGTCAGCCCTAGTTACGTCATCGCTAATGTCACTTCCTTACGTCAGCCGCTGATGTCATCGTTTGACTCCTGTTGGGTTGACCGTTAACTTTTAGCATGGTTGACCGTTGACTTTTTCCCAGAGTTGACTTTTTGCAGTCCAGATGCTCCTTACCCAGTTTTTCATATAGATTTCATTTTTGCAGTCCATTTTTGCATATTTTGCTTCTATATGAAGAATAAGGACAAGTCTTCTTCCTTTTGCAACAATCATCGCCGACAATCCAACAAACGTTTTTGCAATTTTTGCAAACGTTTTGGCCACAATATTGAGACTTGCTATCATCGCAACAAATCAACTATGTCCATTTCTGCTGCTACTATTGCTAACACTGAAAGTGTCCAACCAATGGCTCCTGTCTCTACACAGTCTAAGTCTTCTGGATCCACTTTCTCGATTTCCAAAGATGATCTTATAAATATCATCGCCAATGTCATTCGTATGGTTGGTAATGCATCTTATTCCTCTTCTCTCTCAGCTTTATCTTGTATGTCTCCTATCTCTTGGCTTATGGATTCTGCTTGTTGCAATCACATGACACCTCACTCGTCCTTATTTTCTGACCTTACACCTGCACCGCACCCTCTTAATATTCGCACAGCAAATGGTTCCACAATGTCTGGTCATAATATAGGTTCAGTTTCAACCTCCAACCTCTTGGTTCCTGGAGTCTTTAATGTTCCTGACCTTTCTTATAATTTATTTTCTGTGGGACAATTAGCTGAGTTGGGTTATCGCATTACCTTTGATTATTCTGGGTGCTTTGTGCAGGATCCTAGGACGAAACAGGAGCAACAAGTGGAAGACGAAGGTTGTCCATGGGAAACATTCGCCCAACTCTGGGACCGGTCCCAAGCTCCTGTCCCGTCCTGAAGATCTTACACAAGACATTCCACCTCATCACTCAACTTGGGTAAGATCTATTCCTGCACATTTACTTGACTATCATTGTTACACTGCCCTTGCTACACTACACGAGCCTCACACCTATCGTGAGGCTTCCATTGACCCTTTATGGCAGATTGCAATGAAAGAGAAACTTGATGCATTATCTAAAAACCATACTTGGGATTTGGTGACACTTCCTCTTGGGAAATCTATGGTTGGTTGTAAGTGGATCTACAAGATTAAGACTCGCTCTGATGGGTCCATTAAGTGCTACAAAGCTCGTCTTGTTGCAAAAGGTTTTACACAAGAGTATGAGATTGATTATGAAGAGACCTTTGCTCTGATTGCTCGTATCTCATCTGTTCGTGCCATTTTAGCTGTTGCTGCTACTAGTAAATGAGACTTTTTTCAGACGGATGTCAAAAATGCATTCCTTTATGGGGATTTAAGTGAAGAAGTGTATATGCAACCTCCTCCTGGTCTTTCTGTTGACTTAAACAAGGTTTGTCACCTTCGACGTGCACTTTATGACCTTAAACAAGCTCCACGAGCTTGGCTTGCCAAATTCAACTCTACCATATCTCGCTTGGGTTACATGGCCAGTCATCATGATTCTGTCTTATTTCTTCGTCGCACTGACAAAGGCACTATTTTACTTCTCCTATATGTGGATGATATGATCATAATTGGTAATGACCTCAGTGACATTCAAGAACTCAAGGCTTTCTCAGTCAGCAGTTTGAGATGAAAGATCTTGGACATCTTAGCTACTTATTGGGTCTTGAAATCACTCATTCTATAGATGGACTTTATATTACTCAAGCCAAGTATGCCTCTGAACTCTTGTCTCGAGCTGGACTCAATGATAGCAAGACTGTTGACACTCCAGTTGAGCTTAATGCGCATCTGACTCCCTCAGGGGGGAAACCATTATCTAATCCCTCTCTTTACAGATGCTTGGTTGGCAACTTAGTTTATCTCACTGTCACTCGTCCAGACATTTCCTATGTTGTTCACCAGGTGAGCTAGTATCTGTCTGCTCCACGATCGACTCACTATGCTGCTGTTCTGCGCATTCTTCGATATCTAAAGGGCACTCTCTTCCATGGTCTTTTTTACTCTGCTCAGTCTCCTCTTATTCTCCGTGCATTTTCTGATGCTGATTGGGCAGGAGATCCCACTGATCGCTGGTCCACCACTGGTTATTGCTTTCATCTTGGTTCTTCTCTGATCTCTTGGCGAAGCAAGAAACAAACTCATGTGGCCCGCTCCAGTACTGAAGCAGAATATCGTGCCTTTGCTGATACCACATCTAAGCTCCTTTGACTACGATGACTTCTTAAAGACTTAGGTGTGTCTACATCCTCTGCTACTCCTCTTTATTGTGACAACCAGAGTGCTATTCATATTGCTCACAATGACATCTTCCATGAACGGACTAAACACATCGAGATCGATTGCCATTTTATCTGTTATCATCTTGTCCATGGTGCTCTCAAGCTGATCTCAGTCTTCTCTAAAGATCAACTTGCAGATATCTTCACCAAGTCACATCCTAAGGGACGCCTTCATACTTTGGTTGACAACCTCAAGTTGGTCTCACATCCACCTTGAGTTTGAGGGGGGTTGTTAACGTATATAGTGTTATAGGCTTTAGGCCAAACTAGATTACTTGTATAGTACACATTCTTGTACCACACTCTTACTTGTGCTGCACTCATATGCCTCCTATATAAAGGCACTCATGTATATTCTTTCATTGAGAAATATAATATAATTATTCAGTATTTTCTAACAAATTTTACTTAAAATTCAATTCATTCCTGTAATTTGAATGTCGTTCAACTTGGTCCTCTAAATTTTAACATTATTTAATTCATTTTCCCATTAATGTCAGTTATAATTGGGTCGTTAGTCAAGCTCCCAAATATGACATAATTTTGATTTTTTTTAAAATAAAAAAGACTAAAAAATAAAAATAAAATTGTTTTAAGTTTTAAAATTCAAATATTTAAAGAAAAACAAAAAAACAAAAAAAAACAAACAAACAAACAAAAGTACTAAGAAATTTACCATAAAAAATTAATTTGATTAGACTTTTTAAGAATACAAAGAATAGAACACAAAAAAGTTCGTGAAAGCGGACCAAACTGAACAACATTTCAATGATTCTCTTTACATGCACAAGTTATTTCACACCGGTTTCATGTGAATATTATTATTTTTTCCTTTTAGAATGTGTACATTAACATATAAAATTATGGATATTATACTAAAGGGTATATAAAATAATTGTGAGAGAATATTTCCCTATAAAAATAGTTTCTAAATTTCTAATCTAAACAACCCATTCATATTTTGGAACTGCAATAGAAATTATCAAACCGGCACTATTTTCAAAACAATGTATCCCCTTTTCCCAACTAGTACTTCTGCTGTTCTAGGACCATTAGTTTTGGATCACAACTTTTGTTAGAATTTTGCCACACGCTAGAGTTGTGGCACAAAAGTTGTGGATACAGATAATTCCCTACACATTTACACATTCATAGATCATAGTGCTCATATAAAGTTCACTACATATACATGGTAATGGTGGTGCCTAGTTCCGAGATCAATTCGCTACTAGCGTCACCCCATGCACGCTCTCTCTTTGCTTCTATCTCTTTTTACTAGCTTGGTCATGTTGAACTCTCTACTCTACTATTTGATTTGGGTCACATTGGATTTTCACTCTCTCTGATCAAATTTGAGTTGTCAATTCTAGATTTTTGTGGTTTTAAGCTCTTTCTATCCGACTTGATCTGGGATCTTACTATTCGATTGATGGCATTGTGGTTGTTTTGAAAGTTAGTGTTCTTCCATTAAGTTTTCTAAAAATTATATAATGGCTTAAAATCTATATATATATATATATATATATATATATATATAGAGAGAGAGAGAGGGGTTTAAGTTACACCTAGTGTTATCCTAAGTAATGTTACATTACCCAATAACTTGTTATTGACTTTATATTTTGAAAATTTCATCATTGGATTACATATTCTATATGTTCTTAACATGCATACCAATTTTCATATCAATCAGATATTATTTACTACTAGTCGCTAACTCGTGCGATGCACGGGAAAATTCAAAAAAATGTTCAAGAATTTTTTTTTTTTTTAATTCTTCTTCCTCTAGATTGATGAAAGCTATAAGATTAATTAATAATATTCATGTACTTAAACAACAAGTTTAAATGGTTAAATGTTGCAAGTTTGATGAATCCAAAATCATAATTTTTAAAAATACTTCATTCTAGACTTACAAAAGTAAATTTATGAATCTTTTCTCCTCCTTCGGCAAGCTCAATTATTCTCCAAATAAATCTCCTTTCAAATATTGTTTCTCATTAATGGTACATTTTGTAGTTGGAAAAGAGATATGCAATTCTAATGTTTTGTTCATATTGCAAAGTTACATGCTATTTATAATTTGTTTATAAATATTTGAAGATTGATCTATTTAATGAGGCATGTTATATAAACTAATTCATTAAAAAAAAATATCAAATGTTTCTTGAAAATTCAATTGGTTGAAAGCACAATCGGTTCTATCTAACAAATTTCCACTTTGAATTCATTATATTTTATTAAAATGCAAAACTCCATTTAAGACTAACAGGTATTTGCTAAACTATCTAGCCATGCAACTATATAAGTTGATAGTGTATATATTGTGTGCGGGAATGTGGATATGCATACACAAAAACACACAAAATTAAATACAAATTATGTGTTCCTACTTCTCTATAAAATCTAAAAGGCAATAAAAACCAACATCAAAGTTGAATAAAAATTGTATCCGAAAACATAATATAAAAGACATTTCTTATTAACTTATATCTCAAAATTTTAAGGAACATCTCAAGTAGTTTAGTAGCTAAACATAGCTTTTAGTAACTATAGCATTCAGCAAGAACTTTCAATATCTAGCCTAATTTACAATTTTTTTTTTCAATAAGTAGCCTAATTTACATACATGACAGCTTAGCAACTGAGAGAAGACTTCCACTGAAACTTCTATGGCACCATCAAACCCCAAACTTGTCAACATGCTTTAATAGCCTTTGAGACATTTGTTGGTTCCTCTCTCCTTTAGATTCAATTTTTCCACCATGTTCTATAATAAGTTACATACAATCATCATAGAACTCCTAATCATAACTTGAGGCAAATTTTCAAGAACTTCATAGAACTAAAATTATGGTTTTCTTCCACTCTATCTATGTGTGGGAGTGCACCATCAGGTACATAATTCAATATAAACATTCATCTTTAGTCTAGAAAAAAAAAGGTAAATAATCATCAGTTGAATTATTTCCATTTAAAATAGATTTTGGATGCATGTTTGATTCAATAACTAAGTAAAAAAATAATTAATAGGAGTTTCTTTGAATATATTATGTTGAACATATGACTATATAAGATTTCAAAGAAAATGTTACCAATTTAAAGCTTAATATAAAGGAAAAACAAAAATCTTGAGATAGAAGATAGGTAGCTCATTATCTTTGTCTAAGTCCCCCCACATCACCATTCACATCCCGTAAATCAATACGAACTACAAAACACAAACATAGAAAACTCATCAAATTTTTCCCACAAGTAAAACAATAGTACAAATACAAAATAAGTTTGTCACTGAATCCTTAACATTAAAACAGTAAGCAACGGAATTGATGTTAGTTGCATTGAAATCTATACATAAAATAAAAATCCATAAACAATTTCATCTAGAATAAGAAAAATCATGTTATTTCAATTTCAACTAACAAATCAAACGACAAAGCTATATTAGGGGAATGAAAAGAATTGAAACAAAAACATGCCAGCAGACTTCCTAGATGTTCATGGCCTTCATGTTGGACTTAAGTTGTTCATGGCTTTCTTGTTAGACTAAAGTTGGCTTCCTAGACAATAAAAGTTTATAAAATTTCCACACTATTACATTCCCCAAAATTCACCAAATTTGAAACAATATTCTAACTGCAAAATGTATGTACTAAAACCTCAGTAACTTACTCAAAATTTAAAAATTAACAAAATCAAAATTCTTTCATTTAAAAAAAAAAAAAAATCTTTCTGGGTAAACTTTGTAAAATAAGCAAATTTAAGAGGAAGAGAGAGAGAGATTTATCGTGCACAAAATGCTTTCACCAATTCATTACAATTATCTAACATTTCCAAAAATCCAACAACAATATTAGGATCTGCATCATTTTTCTTATATTTCTTGATCACTGCATCCATTATATGTCCTATTTCATTATCTGTATCATAGTTATAGAGTTGAGCGAATGTAGGTTTTTCCCCTTCAATAGGAAGAAGTGACCCAATCTTATGATAATTTTGGCCATTGAGATGGAAAACATGTGGGCCTGTACCATTATTTACCGATCTGTCTACTTTACCACCCAAAGAGGTAAAAGCAAACAATGAAATTCTTCCAAGTAGAGGTATATTTTCTCTATTTCTTGTCTTCTTTATTTCTTAAATTTATCATATATTTTCAACTCTTTTCTTAAATTTATATTTTCAACTCTTTTCCTTTCACTTGTGACTCATTTAACTTGAAATTTCATGGAATCAGATAGCTAAATATATAGATAAACAGCTGATTTACATACTCTTTCTAAGAATAACTCCATTGCCCAACATTTTCATTAATCTTCTTAGTCAAAGTCTAATATAAAGAATATTAAAAATAATAAAAAATATTATTTCTATATAGTATTTTTATAGAATTCAAAACAGGGTTTATATTATTTACATGTAATCTAACATACACATATTAGTGCATTTGAGGTCCGAAATATTTAATTAGTTAACTCATGTTAAACATTACTGACATCTCCTTGTTTAAAATATTGTGTCAATTTTTTTTTGGTTTGTCTTTTGGTTGTAGTTGCATATTCTAAACACATTGATTCTAATTCCTTTTCATCCATTTGTTAGTAGAGTAGTAGAGTTTAAACAGAACTCATTTGTGTGAGCAGTTGGTTTTTTTTTTTTTTTTTTTTGGTCTCTTCTTTCATTTTTTACTTCAGTAGTTTAGATTGATTTTAGCATTCTCAAATAGTAGAGTAATAGAATTTTCGTTAGAATCAATTTTCTTAGAGCAAAAATTGTGTCATCACTGAGTTTTTCTTGGAGTTGTGAATTTTCTTTATTTACTTATTTTTTATGCAGCAGCTGGAATTTATATGTTTGAGTAAAGTAATACAATAATTTATATAAAATTGGCTAAGCCACAAATCAAAAACCATTGTACACTGATAAACTAATATTAATATAATTATTATAAATAAATAGTATCTCTCTCACCAAACAATGGATATTCAAAGTAGTTAAAATTATTATCCTAACTGTGTAATGCCCCACCAATCAAACTACCAAATATGCTAGAACTCGAGTCCTCCATCAATTCTAAATAATGCATATTCTTATGTTATGATTAGGGGAAAAATACAAAACAAAAGGGAGTGAACCCACACATGGGGTAACGTGAGAATTGTAGAGAGTAAATGGCAAAAAAACAAAAGCAACACAGAGCAACGCAAATAAACAAAAAAGCAATGCAGAGCAACCCCAATGAAACCAAACGGCATGCTAATGCCAACCTAGGCTAAAACCAAAAACATTACCACGTTTAGATTAAAACCAAAAAAGAAAAAAAGAAAAAAAAAAGGCCACTCCCACATAGCCACAATTCTACACTCCCACGTTTAGATTATAAAAAGAACACTCCATTGCCATGGAAATACACTCCCACGTATAGATTAAAAAGAAACATTCCCACCCCCAAAAAAAAAAAAAAAAACTCCACATTCCACGTTTAGATTTAAGAAAGAAAAGAGAGAGAGAGAGAGAGAGAGAGAGAGAGAAAAAACCAATCCCTAGTTTAACTCGAATACCCCAAACTTAAAGCATTCTTACCCATATTCCTTAATCAAAATCAAATTTAACCCAAACACCTAATTCAATATCAGTTCAACCAAAATATAAGTATATAACCAAATCCATTAAATCTACATTGACACAAACACAGAAAATTGTTTCAGCTACAACAATATTGCCTTATTTTGCACATACTACACAAACTAATCTGAGTCACATCACAACATTCAAGAGGCAGTAGGCAGTAACAAAATGTAAGAAGGGAATAAAAACATCAAGCAATCAAGCAAAAAGAATAGAGTAGAAAACAAACTGGGATTTAGAGATACCTGAACTGAAGTATCCAGCTTCTGTCAGTATTTATAAACTATGAGGAAAGGAGTAAGAAAGATAGAGAGGTTGCCGTTAGAAGGTGGGGAAGGGGAAGGAACATATTTTGCATAAGAAGTCTGCGGTTAGAAAGTGGGGAAGGGGAAGTCACACAGTTTGCGTGAGAAAACTGCCGTTAGAAGGTGGGGAATGGGAAGGAACACGTGAGAAACAAAAGGGAAGGAAATTAAGGAGGTTGAAACCGTGATTTTCAAAGGGTTTTCAGTTTAGAAGGCTTGGGTTTGGGCTTTAAGTTAGAATTTAATTTATAAGCGGTGGGCTGGTGGAATTAAATTTAAAATAAGTGGGCTTTATGGTGGAGATAGTTAGGAAATAATTTTAGTTTTATTAGTATTTTAAAATTGATAAAAATTATTTTTAAATTGTAGTATAAATTTAGGAAAGAGGATGGGAATGACATGGCTGCTGACGTGGCTCAATGTGAGCGTAGCAAAATTAAATGCCACGTTTCAGCTTTTAATAATATATATATTTGATTAATAAACTCATCGTTTATGCATTATTTTAAATTACAAAAACTTAAATATAAACAATTAACTAATGACATGGCTATTGATCTTTGATCATCTTGAAATTTCACAAATATGGAGAATATATGAAAATAATGTAATTCAACGGTAGTTTTGTTAAAATTCGTATTCAATTAAAAAAAAATATTGAGAGTTATTTAAATAAAATACAAAAAAAATGAAGGGATTTCTTTATGATTAATGGTGCCGTGGAAGCCGCATCTTGATGACAACGAGCAAAGTACTTGGACATGGAACTGAGGCAGTAGAGCCTGCAAAAAGGAAAACTATATATCAACATTATGAACCAGAAAGCAAACAAGCACGCCATGGGGCACCAGACTTCTTTGCTACAGATCATTGCCCTTTTAATTAGAACGTTCTCATTTCTCCATTTCACATTAGTCTTTCACCTTGATGATTATTTGACAATGTTAGGCACTCGTACATATTTACTTCCTGATAAATTCTTGATAATATTCTAACCTTAACGTAATACCAACGCTTTTACTTTGTGAAAAATCCCATTAGTCTTTGTGCACCTTCTACTGTATTCTATCTGCTTATTACTTTCTAACACGTCAGGTTGTAAAATTGGAGGTTGTGACTAGTGAGTTGTGACCATTAAGAGAATTGTATGATACAGATGAACTATCTTTTCCTTCCAATATTATGCTAGAAGTGATTAGGACTATGAGTGTTTTACGCTCTCTAACACCTTGGCCTTTCCATGACTCTTTATATGCCACAGAATTCTATCAAATTTTAGGACCATGGTACTGACATTATTAGAAGCATATTCATGTGCTTCAGATATCCATATACATATTATAACATATCCTCTAAATAAAAATTTTTAAATTAAAAATTATAAAAAATTTTAATTTTAGTTTGATCATGCACGCATATAAAATTATTCCAAACAAAAGAGATCATAGTACAATTTAGGAGTGAAAACAAGCAAATAAAGCCCTAATACCAATGTTGATTATAGATGATAGGCTATATATTCACTTACCTCTTAGGAAAATGAATACTTAGTACTCACATCCAGATCTTCCTTAGTTTTCTTTACAAACTCTTCACACAATCTCTATTGTTATTGGAACACCTTCTTGTTTCTATAAAGGCTACCTAATTCTTTACAGGGATTCCGCACTTCAAGTTTTAGGGTGTTATTGATGGGAAGTCTAGAGAGATGGCTTGCTAGAGAGAGAAGCACACACAAAAAATCTGCATATTTTTTGTCTCTCAATTTTCTATTAGGTAAAATTATGGGTAAACTACATATTTGGTTCCTAACTTTTAAGGTATTTTTCAATTTGGTCTTTAACCTCTCAAATGTGTCAATTTGGTTCTAACCTTTTGCTATTGTGTTAAAATAGTCCCTACCAATAAGTAATGGATGAAAAATACTGACGTGGCTAACAGTCTTATTAAAATATTACTTTTTATGCCATATGGAATTCTACATAAGCTGACACGTGACACTAATTTTTGTTTTAATAAAATCAAAGATAAAATCAATCTACTCTCTACATAAACTGACACGTGACACTAATCTTTTTCCTCTTTCTGATCTAACTCTCTCCCGCTCTCTCTGCTCCGCCTCCATAACCAAAGCTCACCACTCTCTAAGTTCCTTTGACACTGCTTGCCATCGGCGGATGGTCTCCAAAACCAAATCTCTTTGTTATTTTCTTTCTTGGCCTACTTTCTCTCTCTCTAAACCTGGTTGGAACCACAATGCCCGAGCTTGAATGCCCTGTCACCGCCACTGCTATTCGCCGTAGCTTGCCACCTCCATCACGGTGGTGGTTTCCAAACCTAGATCCTCTTTCGCAGCCTCCTGCTCTCTCACTCTAACTCGCTTCCTCTCATCAATTTACGAAGTTTGCAGCTAAGCTTCTATCTGTCTTTGATCTGGTGCCTAAGGAGAAGCTAAAGGAGATGGGTTTGGTGATTTCAAATGGGTCAGCTTCGGGTGGATGCAGCACTTTGTATTTATGGGTTTTGTTCATTTGTGATAGTCGTGTAGGTGGGTATGACTTGATTTGGATTTTGGATTGTATTTCAAAATGGGTTTATGGGTTTGGATGTTTCATTTGGTTTGTAAACGGGTATGGATGTGAGTGTGTTCTTTGTGTAATCTAATTTGTTTGGGTTTAAAGGTCTAGGTATTGTTTTGGTTTGCATTTTTTTGTTTTCTCTAAGTAGAATAGCCGGGTTTTGAGCTTATTGGGGATTTTCTCTGGAATTAATCTATGTATTTTTTTCTAATTTTATCAGTAGAAGAACCAGTTCTTAGAGAATTTTCTTTTCTAGGAAATGAAAATATTTTAAGGTTTGAGAGGAAGACCAACACATACAGATTTGGGAAAGCTCACATGGTGGCACCAGGTATAGGGAGTGAGGTCAATAAAGAAAATAAGAGAGAGCTTTGGGTTTGGAGACCACCGCTGCTGGCAAGCGGCATTGAAGGAGTTCAAAAGTGTGCTTCGGTCATGGAGGCAGAGAGATTTAGAGTGATCTTATCTTTGATTTTTTTAAAATTTATGTCACATGTCAGCTTATGTGGAAGTCAATAAAAATAATATTTTAATAAGATCATTAGCTTTTCCATCCATCACTTAATTGTAGGGACTATTTTGACACAATACCAAAAGGTTAGGGACCAAATTGACACATTTGAAAAGTTAAGGACCAAATTAAAAAATGGCTTAAAGGTTAGAGACCAAATATGTAAATTACCCTAAAATTTTATATTACTAGTGAATGGATATTTAAAAATAGATGGGATGATTAATTCTATAAAGATGAGTGGCCTTACAATTACTTAACCACTTATCTTAACAACTCATATCAACTTAATTTTAAAAATTAAAATCTCACTTATCATAACCCATGTGGACGCTCATATCAACTTAACTTCAGCCGAATGATATCCCATCCCCTCTACTAAGCCGATTAAGCAGTAGGGTTTCTTTGGTTTCTCCCTTATGGGTAGGAAAATTTATCTAGACTTTCTCTACTCCGTCCCAGTTTCTTTTACCTCTCTGATCTTTCTCCATGGAGGAAATTCTCAACGATTGGAAGAAGCTTTCTTTGACAGATGCAGAAGGCAAAAAGATTAGCTTATCAAAGTCAAGAAATCAGCTTAACAAGGAATACGTGCTTGCTGCCAGATTTTTCACAAGAAGAGCTCTCAATGTGAAAGCGGTGGGGCGGACCTTTAAACCCCTTTGGAGATCACGACAGGAGTTCACGATAAGGGAAGCTTGCGACCATGTACTCTTATTCGTCTTTGAACTCAAAACTGATGCTGAACGAGTCCTAGCGAATGAACCATGGTCTTTTAACAAGCATGTAGTCCTCTTCCAGCAATTCAATGCTTCTGTACCAGCAAGAAGTCTATGGTTTACCAAGATGAAGTTCTGGGTACAAATCCACGGCCTGCCTATGCGAATGTTAGATCCCGAAACAGCTTATGAACTGGGCGAAACTATTGTACTAGTTTTACGATCCGAAAATGTGAAGGAGTTGATAGGAGGGGATTTCCTTCATGTTAGAGTGGAAGTTGATGTATCACGACCCCTCTGTCGAGGCCGCAAGGGTGTCCTCAAAGATGATAAGGAGATTTGGGTATCTTTCAAGTACGAAAAACTCCCTGATTTCTGTTATTGGTGCGGTATGGTGTCCCACGTGGACAAGGAGTGTGAGATTTGGTTGGCCAACAAAAGTAAGACACCTGCAGCAAAACAAGAATATGGTGCATGGCTAGGCTCATTGCCCTACAATCTGGGGAGAACTCGTTACACAATGGTGCCAGGAATGGGGGATGGCTTTGGAGGACTAGATCAGAACGATCAGGTTTCACACTCAACCCCTAAACCAAATAGGGCGGACACTCTGATCAGTGATGGCGAGGTTCAGGTAGACCCCGATGGCGGCAGTGGTGTGGACTTTCCTCATGCATCAAATATGGAAACTACGGAAGTTAAGGAGGATTTCCCGCAGCCTACTGATATTTCTAATGCACCAAATCATGAGGTAAATGATTACGTTCCAAATTTATTTCCTTACCATACTAATCTTCAAGATTTTGAAACTTAAATCCAGAAATAGATACGGAGCTTCGAAAATTTGACCACCAACACTCTGAGCTAATTCATAAAACAGCCAACATCCCACATATCTCGGCCTTTCCATAGAAAGAGTTGGAGATTTCTGTGAATGCACGTGAAGCCACTTTTCAGGATCTCACCCCTCGCTTGAATGACGTGAATGACTCTAATGACCCTCCCTCTTCAGAGTGCACGACTTTACAAAAGTGGAAAAAGTTGGCACGTGATATTCCCATGCAAAATGGCCCGAGTTACCTACAAAAAAGCGTCAGGTTTTAAGGGTGGATGTACACAACTTATCATCGGTGAAGGTTGTATAGTAGCCCCGCCGTCCACAATGAGTCTACTAGTGTGGAACTGTCGCGTGCTTGAGAACTTGCACACAAGAAAGGAGCTCGAGGTGTTGAATCGAGCCAAAGATCTCTCCGTCGTGTTCTTAGTCGAAACATGGACCGATAAAGCTAGGCTAAAAGAAATTCAGCGGAATATTAATTTTGAGAACCTATTTTTTATGGAGAGAAATACTAGAGGAGGTGGTTTAGCCCTTTATTGGAAGCATTCACTTGATCTACATGTTGAGTCTTCTTCTAAGAATCATATAGACTTCATCATCAATAAGGGAAGGGATGAGGCTTGGAGGTTCACTGGTTTTTACGGTGAACCAGCCACGCACAGGAGGAGTTAAGCATGGAATCGTCTTCGACTATTAAACAGTAGTTTTCAGCTTCCTTGGCTTTGTGTTGGGGATTTTAATGAACTGACCTGCGTGTTAGAAAAGGTGGGAGGTAGCAATAGAAGCCAAGCTCAAATGCAACTCTTCCGAGATGTCATTGACGAATGTGGGTTCATCGACCTCGGTTTTGTTGGCTTTCAATTCACTTGGAGGAAGCATTTTGCTGACGAACACTCCATATGGGAAAGATTGGATCATGGGCTTGCCAACCATGAGTGGTTCTTAAAGTTTTCGGGTACTAAGGTCCACTATCTCCACTCTGATTCATTTGACCATAGTCCATTATGGATCACACCTGAAGGCTTAGAAATTCCTTCATTTGCTAAGCCTTTTAGATTTAAAGAAATGTGGCTTTCGGATCGTGGTTGTTCTGATATCGTGGAGGCGGTATGGTGCTCAAGGGATGGGATGGCTAATCCAGCAGTGAAGGTTACTCATAAAATTAAAAAATGTGGAAAAGAGATAACTCAGTGGAATCGGACCCACTTTGGGAATGTGAGACAAGAGCTGACCAGGAAAAGAAAAGAACTTGTTAAAGTTAAAAAGCTGGCCATGCGTACTGGTTGTAATGGGAGAGTCTGTTGCCTTAAACAGGAGATTGCTACGTTGGTTGACAAAGAAAATAGAATATGGTTTCAGTGATCCAAGGTTTTATGGGCAAAGTTTGGAGATAGAAATTCCAAATTTTACCACTGCCACACCTCACAAAGAAAAAGGAAGAATCTGATCCATAAAATCTGAGACAACCATGGTGAGTGTATATCAGATAAGGACAAAATAGCTGATGCTTTAGTGCAATACTACAAAGACTTGTTCACGTCAGCCAACACATTGCCTTGTGATTCAGCCACAAATACCATCCCAAAGGTTATTACTACTGAAATGAACTCCAAACTTTCCACAGCTTTCTCAGAATAGGAAGTGAAGCAGGCAATAAAGCAAATGGCTCCCCTTAAGGCACTAGGTTCTGATGGTATGCCTCCTCTATTTTTTCAGCATTATTGGGATTTAATTAGTGATTATGTCTCTCATTCTATTCTCCATTTTTTAAACACTTCATCTCTTCCTGAAAATCTCAATCATATTTTCATCACCCTCATTCCAAAAAAGAAAAATCTGGAATTTGCATCTAATTTCAGACCCATCAGTTTATGTAATGTATTTTACAAAATTTTTTCAAAAGTCCTAGCAAATAGACTTAAGAGAATTTTACCTAATATTATTTTTGAACATCAGAAGGCTTTTACCAAAAGCCGTCTTATTTCTGACAACATTTTGGTAGCTTTTAAGTCTCTTCACAGCATGCAGAAACACAAAGGGAAGGAGGATTTTATGGCCATAAAACTTGACATGAGCAAGGTTTATGATAACGTGGAGTGGCACTATCTTGAATCAGTCATGGTGAAGATGGGGTTCTCAGATCATTGGGTCAAATTGCTCATGCTATGTGTCAAATCTGTTTCTTACTCGATCCTTGTTAATGGCGAACCAAAAGGCATGATTATTCCTACCAGAGGCATTCGTCAGGGTGATCCTCTATCTCCCTTCCTTTTTTTGCTTTGCACAGAAGGTCTTCATGGGCTTATCACTCAAGCCACAATACAAGGAGATATTAAGGGTCATTCACTTTGCAGAAATGGTCCGAGACTCACTCATCTTCTATTTGCAAATAATAGCCTATTATTTTGCAGGGCCACTATCCGAGAATGTCAAAAAATTATGGATATCCTAGAGGTATATGGTAGATGCTCAAGTCAATAGATTAACCGGAACAAAACAACAATCTTTTTCAGTAAAGCTACCTGTGAGGATACTCGAAATCATATAAAGATGGCTTTGGGAGTTCCGAAAATTATTCAATATGAGAAATATTTGGGGCTGCCCTCTCTTGTGGAAAGAAATAAAAAAGCCAGTTTTAACTATATCAAAGAAAGGGTTTGGAAGAAAATTCAAGGGTGGAAGGAAAAACTTTTGTCACAGGTAGGAAGAGAAATTTTAATTAAGGCGGTGGTTCAAGCAATCCCAACATACACAATGACTTGTTTCAAACTCTCATTGGGTCTTTGCTTAGAAATTGAAAGTCTTATCTGGAGATTTTGTTGGGGTCAGAATGGAGAACGGAGGAAGATTCATTCGGTCAAATGAGATACTCTTTGCCAACCCAAGAATGAAGGCGGTATGGGTTTCAAAGATCTAGCAAATTTTAATGATGCTTTATTGGCCAAACAACTTGGAGGTTGCTACACAATAAAAATTCTCTATTTTATAAAGTTTTCAAACTGAAGTTCTTCCCGGATTACTCTATACTCGGGGCCACAGATTCTATGTCTGGCTCGCATGCATGGAGGAGTATACTTCAAGGTAGGGATGTTCTTTTGAGAGGGGCTAGATGAAGGGTTGGATGTGGAGAGTCTATCAGCGTTTGGAATGACGCCTGGCTGCCATCTCTAGATTGCCCCAGAATCAAATCACAGGTTGTACCCAGTTTTGAAGAGGCCAAGGTTTCGAAGCTTATCAACCCAGTTACTAGAAGATGGGATACAAACCTCCCACGTGGCTTATTTCACCCTACTAAGGTTGACCTTATACTTAGTATCCCATTAAGTCCGCTTCCCGTAGAGGATAAGGTTATATGGCCTTTTAATTCCTCTGGTGTCTACTCAATAAAATCGAGCTCAAGGTTTCTAGCTAATGAAGCCATTCCCACAACTTCGCAAGCCAACCAGCACCATCATAAAGATATTTGGAAGAGAATTTGGAGTCTCCCTATTCCAAATAAAGTCCGGAGCTTCCTTTGGCATGCATGTCGCGATGTGCTATCAGTCAAAAGGAACTTACGGAAGAGGTAAATTCTTATGGATGATGTATGTGAGCATTGCCTTCCAGCCCCTGAGACAACTTGCCAAGCTTTATAGGAGTGTCCAAAAATCTTTGAAGTATGGGAAGCCATTCCGGGGTGTGACTTTCGGCAAGTGCATAGCTTCTCTTCTTTTTGGGAATTGATGGACTTTGGTTTTTCGGAGGATAAAAATATGGAGCTGATGGTCATGGTGATGTGGTGGACACTTTGGTACCGTAGGAATCAGATCAGAATGAGGCACCTAGATTTCCCCGCTTCTCAAGTGCTCCCTCAAGCTTCACAACTGGGGCGCTAAGGGGCTTTTGTTTTTGGAACAGATGGCAGTGTTTTGCTAACGCCTGGAATCAAGCTTTTCTGACTTCAAACAGCATAATATTTCACTCCCATTGCAGCAGGATGTCAGTGGGCAGTTACAGGCTCGATCTCATTGGTCTCCACCTCCCATGGATTGTTTCAAAGTTAATTTTGATGGGGCCACATTTCCTGAGCTGGGCAAGGCAAGGCTGGGTGTTGTAATCCAAAACTGGGAAGGGAATGTTATTGCTTCTCTTTCGGAACAAGCTCCACTTCCTTTCTCTCCCAATATTGTTAAAGCTATGGCTATTGCTAGGGTGATTTCATTTGCTCAAGAGCTTGGTACTAGACCTTTCATCCTTGAAGGAGATTCAGAAGTAGTGATCAAAACCTCTATGGCTGCAAAAGACTCTCTTTCCTCATTAGGTCACATCACCTCTTTGGCTAAATCCACCTTAGTTACCAACGAGTGTATTTCTTTTTCTCATACTTATTGGAGTGGTAATAAGGTTGCTCATAACTTAGCTAGACATATTAGACATGTTAGAGGTTTGTCTATATAGATGGAGGATGCCCCTCCCCACCTTTATTCTGTTCTTTTCGCTGATTTGGGCTAATATTATTAGATGTTTTCCTTCTCAAAAAAAAAAAAAAAAAACACTTAATTTTAAAAATTAAAATCTCACTTATCATAACCCATGTGGACGCTCATGAGTCATGGGCAATGACTTACAACAAGTTGGATCACCGCGCCAAATTACTAACATCTTAAATGGTAAACACTTATAGGTAAAAAAAGTGCAACTTAACCTTTGAAGGTGATGCATACACGGACTCAAAAGGTCTCCAAACCACTAAGTGTGTGTTTGGTATTAGCTTAAAAAGCCAACTTTTTCCACTATTTAACTTATTTTTGTTACTATTCATAGGCCTATTGCACTTTTTGATACTATTTATGAGTTTGACTATACTATTTCAACTTTATCTCATTCAGTAAAAAAATTTCAATTTTAGTTAAATAACCTGTTCTCAAGCAGACAATAAGAATACACGCACCCGCTTAGTCAATTCTAGTGTTGGTCGTGCTTCATTCCATATACAAGTGTGCCTTCGGGATAACAGTACAGGAAGGCTGACAGACTTCATCACTCACTTCTCCTTTATCATTCAAGTAATTAATGGTACAGGGACAATTACAAACCAAACATATATGTTGTCAGGTGACAGACTCTCCGTCTTTATTGCACCGTTTGAGTCCAACATCCCTACCAATTCAGCTGGGGGATACCTTGTATTGTTTAGTAATAAATTCGCTCTCAACAATACTCAAAATCAAATTGTTGCAGTCAAGTTCGACACTTACAAAAACCTTGATTTTCTTGATCAAAGTGATAATCATGTTGGAATCGTTGTCAATTAATTCAATTGTCTCGAAGGCACGTCTCATGGAATAGAAGTTTTAACTGTGGGTTAACAGCAAATTCATGGGTAAGTTATAACTCAACAACCAAAAATCTTAGTGTGTTCCTTACTTTTGCAGATAATCCAGTCTTCAGCGGGAACTCTAGTAGCCTTTCATATGGTTGACTTGAAGACTATCATGGCAGAATAGGCTAGAGTTGCTTTGTCCGCTGCAACAGGTGAATTGGTCGAGTCACATGCAATACTTTCTTGGTCATTCCGTTCAAGCTGGGAGCGTAAACACGGGCTTACTCAGCCAAGCAAGACAAAAGATGGTGGTACTACTCAACCACAGCAAAGGAAAATCCTAATACTGTTCAAAAGATGAACGTTGATGGTACTACTCCAAACAAGATGGCAGATGGTAAGTGGTAACAAGAAAAAGGAATTGGGCTTGGGGATTGGTTTTGCTGCAGGTGTGGGTATAGTGATTTGTGGAGTAGTTGTAATTTGGTTCATTTGTTAGAGTAAAAGGGCTGGTGGGAATAAAGAAGATTTGGGTGATGATGTCTATATAGATGACGAATTTGGAAAAGGAACTAGGCCAAGGCGTTACTCTTACCGTTAATTGTGCAACAAACAACTTTGCTAAGGGCGGGAAGCTTGGAGAGGGAGGATTTAGAGGCGTTTACAAGGGTTTCTCAAGTGAATCCAATGTAGAAATTGCAGTTAAAAGAGTCTCAAGAGGATCGAAGGGAAAAATGAGTACATATCAGAAGTGAAGATCATTAGCTGTTTGAAACATAGGAATTTGGTTCAATTCACTGGCTGGTGCCATGAACAGGGGGAGTTACTTTTTGTGTATGAGTGCATGTCTAATAGAAGCCTTGATTCTCATCTACTTGGAGCAAAGAGTACACTAATATGGCCAGTAAGGTATAATATATGTTAAGACCAAAGGACTAGGCATTGGCAATTGATGTCAAAAATATTGAGTCTATTTGAGTTCTTAATGTAAATTAATAAGTCCAAGACAAAAGTTCAAGATTTGCCGAAGAAACCTGAGTTTTTGTCAATTCAACTGCTGGCTCGACACCTGGCTCAATCGATCGATATTAGTTCAACTCCAGTTCGATTGCTAGTTCGACCAATCAAGAATCGTAGATTCAAAATTTGAAATCTAACGTGATTTTTTAAGTTTGTTGTATAGGTGGTTTTTTATAACCTTAATGGAGAGTCTATATAAATGCCCATTAAAAAAGACTTACTAAGAGATTATAGAGGCAAAAACCTTAAGCTCTTTAGAGAATAGATCTAAGCCACAATCTATCCAAACTGTGAGATTTCTAGAGCACATTTTTACACATTCAAGAGGGCAATGTTATGCACACAGATTTGTAGATTTTTCATACCTTTTTGGAGTTACAGTTGGAAATCTTGTGCAAACAACAGATTTAATTATAAAACAAAGTTGCTGCATACAATCAACCACAGTTGTTGATTTAAAAGCTTTGAGTGGAGATCTCAAAGTCACAAACAGGAAAGTTTATGTGCAACAGTTTCACAATAGAAAAATCTGTGGATTTGAAGCTATGTTTGGTCATACCATTGAATACTACATGAAGTAACAGTAGATTTAAGGTTAAGTCTATTGTATAAACTTTGATTATATTTTAATAGATATGTTGCCTTGCGAATTGTTTAGGTCAAATCATCCTTAGGATTTTTACTTTAAAACCACAGTTTCAAAAGTTTCCTGAGTCATCATTCTTGGTGTTCATGTGATATGTACTTGATTGATGTGTTAATCATTTTAATCAGGATCATAATTAATCTAATTAATTATTTGGGTAAAAGTTGATTAAATCTGAGGCAATTGGAGTCTAAAACCCTAACAATATAGTCCAGGGATTGGCTTCTGCAATACTATTCCCGCATGAAGAGTGGGAACAATATGTGGTGCATAGAGATATAAAGCCTAGCAATATCATGTTGGATTCAAATTTCAATGATGAACTTGGTGATTTTGGTCATCTTGCAAGACTTGAAGACCATAAGTTGGTCTAACAAACAATTGTTTTGGTAGGCACCATAGGCTATCTTGCCCTAAAATGTGCCACCAAGGGTAGGACTTCTAAGGAATCTTATGTCTATAGTTTTGGGGTAGTTTCCCTAGAAATTGCATGTGGAAGAAATCCAATTGAACCACAAATAGAACCAATCAAAGAAAACATTGTAGAATGGGTGTGGGACCTCTATAGAAGAGGCCAACTCCTTGAAGCAATTGATAAGAGATTAAGTATGGAATTTGATGAGGATCAAATAGAGTGTTTGATGGTAGTTAGCTTGTAGTGTTATATACTTATATAAAGCCATAGGGGTCTTGTTGAGCAGATTTGATGTGCACCAACTTTTTTATGTCCATATTATAGAAGTTCGAAAGAATGGCTAGGAGGGCGGAAGGAATGCCAAAGGTGTAAGTAGCAACCTCTGAGGACATGTACCGGAGTTTCTAAGAATGACAACGGAATACAAAAATTCGGATTGAGATTCGGTGCATATGCTATTGCACCATGTAATTACCTTTTGAGGGAGAGAAGTTAAAAAATAATAATAATAATAATAAAAACTAAAGGTTAATTTTTTTTTTTTTAATTCAACAGATGAGATTTAAAGTGAATTTTATAACTTTTGATCTAAATCATTGATTTTCTATTGCAAGGTACAATAGCTAGGGTTATTGCAAGGTGCAATAGCCCACTGCATATCAATCCCAAAACTTCTATCTCACTTTTTGTGTTCTATTTTATGCTCCACCATTCAAGATATGTCACGTGTTTGATTTTTTTTTCCTTTTTAAACTTTGGATATTTTATAAAGAAAGTGAAACAAATATATGACAAGTTAGAATTGATAGAATATAAAGTGGAAACAAAAAAAATGGAATAGAAATATTTGCATTCATGACAACGAGGGTAAATTTGAGATTGGTTTGGTAAGAAGCGGAGGGCAATGGTTTTGGGGAATTTATACCCTCCCTATTTTCATTTCCATGTGAAATGATGAGGTCCATATATTTAAGGGGTCATAATTTAAGGTGGAGTAAATTTAAAGTCTAACTTGTGTCAACTTACTTAAAAACTTATAACTTTGGTTTAGTTTAACAATAATTAAATTTAACTACATAAAATTTTAAACGAGTTGACACAATCTAAACTCCAGATATATTCAAATTTAATGAAAGGAATGTGTCATATGTAATTGGTATAGAAGGAGACAGCGGGTTTGATTGTACAATCACATTTGGATGAAAGTTGATAGGGAAAATTACAACTTACCTACTTGTAATTTGGTCGAAATTTAAGTTGCCTACCTATGATTTGAAATTTGACACTTTACCTACTTGAGGTTAATTTAGTTAGATTTCCTTAATCAATCTCTGTTAAAAACATGAGTAAATATGTGATTTTGCTTCACTTTTATGTTTCTCTATTCCAAATACACAAAAAACATAAAATTATAAGATCAAATAAGAACAAAAAGAATCCAGCAGAACACTTGCATCATGAGATTTCAAAACACAAGTAGCAAATTAAATTTTGGTCAAACCTTAGGTGGATAAAGTGTCAAATTTTAAATCACAGGTAGGCAACTTAAATTTCAGCCAAATCTGGATAAGTTATAATTTGCCCAAATTGATATTGATTGTAGGCTTTTTGAAACTATAAGGTACAAATACTGCCAGGATACTACTAGACCCATTAGTCCATGGGTGAGGTTTGGGTCCAGTGCCTAGTTGCACTGGATCCGTTAAGATAATGGCACATGTCGCCATCTCAACGGATCTAATGGACCTAAGCCTCACCCTTAGTCCATATGGTACCTCCCAATAGGGTATTTGTTTTTAGTATTTATATATTACTAAAACAATTCTAAAAAAAAAAAAAAAAAACTGTGGTATCAGCCTATGGACATATTTGACTTGTGTGTTTGCTTCTTTTTTGTTCGGTAGCCATGTTTGAATTCAAATTACACAAGCACTAATATCTCTTCACAAATGCCAATAATTTTGCAATTCAATTGGAACTTTTGGTGTTCCCTAATGAAGACACCCAAGATCAAATGCCATCTCCCTTGAATATTGAATTATCAAAAAAAAAAAAAAAAAATCTCTTGACAATCATATCAAAATCCCCCTTTTTAGTCTCTAACATGCACTCTTACATCTCTCTCTCTCCCCCCCCCCCCCCCCCTCCCCCCTCTTAGTATCTTTTCCCCATCTCCTAAAAACAAATCGAAAAAGGCTCTCCTTTCAATTAATCTATTTTAAATTCTCTAGGTCTCCATTTCACTCTTTTTCTCTCCACGCCTCAATCTCTCTTTTGCAAAAAAATAGATTCAGAAAACAAAAGATGGCCTGGGCTTTCAGGAAAGACGAATGAGAATGACCACTTTCAGCTTCCAACGAACAACATTTTGCTTTCACAACGAACTAGGTCGATTTTTAGCCATTTTGTAGCAAAATATTTTGGGGAAGAAATTGACAAACCCACTAAACCAAGCGGTTTGGCCACGATTCGAGTAGTTCCCAACAAAAATGGAAATTTCCAATTTTGTGTGTTTTATAAAATAGATTGGTGGTCGGTTCTCAGTTAACCTAGTCTCACAAGATAATTCGATCTGGTTTTTAAACTACAATTACAACAAAGTGGTATTAGAGCTAATGTTCACTGCCTAGGATTTGTTGTCTTTGAAGATTATGTTTAGTGAATCATGGATCTAAGTATTGGAGAGAAAGATGTCAAGTTGGTCCTCTACAAAGCCTTTGGCAATTAGGACTATGGACTCAAATTCCAAATATGCGGTAGAGACATTTGATGGAATAAACAAATATTTTGGCGTGTGGCAATGTGAAGTTATGGATGCTCTAATCCAACAAAAATTTGATATTACTTTGGAAGAGAAACATATAGAGATGTCAAAAAACAATTAAGAGAAAATCAGTAGATAGGCCGATAGGTTTGCGGTACCATCTTTTTTATTTTTATTTTATTTTATTTTTTATTATTATTATTATTATTTTTTTTTGACGGAGTGGTACCATCTATTTGTGTTTGACAAAGGATCACAAGTATATGTTATAAGGGAGACAATGACTAAGGATAATAAGTACATTATATTCTCTTCCACTTTATTCTTGAAATTATTGATGAGAGAAAAATTCTTCTTCAAAATATTGGCATTGTTGATAATCCAATAGACATGAGTCAATCCATTTGCACAAATTCAAATATTTCTTGGAATTGATTAATATTTACAGTTTTAGATGGGTCGGTGGAGCTGAATAAGAAGCTTCATTTGTGATGTTTGACTAAATTCAAATCAAAATGGGGATTTGTAGTAATGTGTGGTTTATTTTTTGGTTAGTAACTCTGATAAAAATCAAGTGACATTAAGGACATGAACTCAACTAGATTTTTATGCGTAGTAATGCCATTCCCACGCCTCTTTGAAGAGTCTTTGCTGACCTTTTTTTTTTCTTCTTTTTTAGTTTTGTATTTGTATTTGAATTCTGTTGCTTGTGCAGTACTTCACTCAACAGAAGTGTTAAATAAATATTTAGTTAGCACTTGTGACAACTGGAAGTACTAATTTTTGTTTTTCATTATGAAAAAGAACTCTTTGGGTTTATTTAGGTTTTACGAGCTAGAGAGCTCTTCTCTTGTTTGTAGTTGAGTCTATTTAATTTTCCTTTTAGCTCTCTTTATTAGTATTGTATGTTTATGAGACTTTTGTCATGTCCATAATGATTTTCATTTTTTTAATCTTGTGTGGAAGTATTTCAGGATACCATCAAAGATACCGGTTTCAATTACATATTACATCATTCATTACGTTATCACAATTTGACTTCCAGTTAAATATCTACTATAAACCTTGAATGCTTCCTTTCCCTAGTTTATTATTATTATTATTATTATTATCACGCAATTTTAGAATAATGGTCATAATATAATATGTTTGGGACAACATCTTAAATCTAAAAGCTAATTAACCACTCACATTGGGACTGTGAATACACGTTGTATATGACCCTAGACTTCTCTCTAATCCTCATCATCAAAATGATGTTCATTCAATACTCCAGGATATATGGTTGAAATTTTTAGCCAAAAAAAAACAAAGGATATATGTTTAAAATTTGCAATCATGGTTCGATATATTCTTGCCATTGGTCAAATGCTTAGGATTGTCTCACAAGTGCGACTCTTACCAGGTAAATAATTATTAAATACTCACGCGGACAATTCAGGACTAACCGATTCGTCCCAGATGCAGCTCTTACCTGGGAGCAGATACTTACCGATGAGAACAATTCAACACACGCGACTGAGCACACGAGTTGACCAAGTTAAAAATACTAACTAAAATACTAAATAAAAAGGAGAACGAAGCCTTGAAAATTAAGATAAAACATACATATACACTGTTGAAGTACTCCTATATAAGCCTGTAATTGGACACCTTCATTTTCTTCTAATCGCATTCAACCATGGCTCTATCCAGCACACGTTCTAGCATTCTTCAAACTCAAAAAATCAGTTCTCTTCTTCTCAATCAACTCTTCATCTTCTTTTTATTTCCACTTCCACAAGAAAAATCGATTTACTTCGACTTCTCCAGTCTCCAACAAAATCATTTCGAGTCAAGCAACCTAACTTTACAGGGTGATGCATACCCGGACCCAGAAGGTCTCCAACTCACAAAGGATTCAGCCAACAGCCCCCTCAATTATAGTGTTGGTCGTGCCTTATATTATGAACGAGTGCACCTTCGGGATAAAAGCACTGGGTGGCTTACAGACTTCACCAATCACTTCTCGTTCATCATTGCAGGTGTTGATGGTCATGTGTCTGCCGATGGGCTAGCCTTCTTCATCGCAACATTTGGTTTTGACATACCTAACAATTCAGCTGGCGGGTATCTTGGACTGTTTAGTAATGAATCCGCTCTCAATGCCACTGAGAAACAAATCGTTGCAGTTGAGTTTGACACTTACCTAAACCCAAGGGATCCAAGCTGATGAGTCCATAAAAACCATTAAGGTCATCCATCTTAATGGACAATCATTACATCATTAGTAGGCCATCAAAGATAGATGAGTAACCGCCCAACACGTTCAATAACAACTATCAAAGGTCTTAAACTCTCTCATCAAGACAGAATGTTACAATTAGGGTAATAATCACCCTTATTTATGTACCAACAGCTACCTAAGTCAACTATAAAAGGGACAGTTTGTCCATTTGTTAAGGTATGTCAAAAACTACTACAAAATACTACAAAACACTATCTATATACGAAATATATGGGTTGATACTAACTTAAGCATCAAAGGCTCCCCCACCGGGCACAACCTGGTGGTCTCTTCGATCTATCTCTCTTTTATCTTGCAGGTCCTACAAGATCGTCTAATGCTCTGGATTGGACGAGTGACCAAACTGACAATTTTGGCATAATCAGTTTGGCGCCGTCTGTGGAAACTCGACAAGTCGTTAAGCTATTCCTGTGACAAAGGGTCATTTACTTCAATCAAAAGATATGAACACCTCGATGAAATCCCTCCAAGTCTTACAAAAGATAGCCTAATTCAAACATATTATACTGAAGCATTGTCATTGTCAAGATTGGGCTGAGATGAAGGAGATAAGGAGGTATCGTTGAGACACCACCGTCGTCAAGGCATGACTTGTTAGCCAAACATGTAGACAAAGATGTGAGAACCCAAATCAAAGGTCTCAAACCCTATGGCCTTTACCTTTTCTCCTTGAGGGTCCACGCTAAAGAAGCAGAGAAACAAAGCATTCATTATAAGGCACGAACTAAACAAAGGACGACCACAAAATTCGAGCAATCTCGACAGTCCTCAAGGGTATGGTCCAGTTCAAAGAACACATTATGGTCTAAAGGTCAAATTTATGTGTTTCCCCCTTTCTACTCTCCAAGTATTTGGGAAAAATTTGCCAAACAGTATATTTCCCAAAAAAAATTAGGCACGTGGCATGCGTTCAAAGTTATTTAGGAAGGTAGACTGTTTTTGAAAATCGACTTTGGGCTGGAAAACGCACACTATAGTGACGTTTTTTTTAGTGGCGTTTGTAAAAACGCCACTATAGGTACCCTATAGTGGCGTTTTCTATAAACGCCGCTATAGGCACTAAAAAAACGCCACTATAGTGTTCGTTTTCTAGCCCAAAGTCGATTTTCAAAAACAGTCTACTTTACTAAATAACTTTAAACACATGCCACGCGCCTAAATTTTTTTCGGAAATATACTATTTGGCAAATTTTGCCCAAGTATTTGAAAACAATATTTAGGCTTATTTCATGCTACATTGTTCTCAAGAGACATGTGGGTGAAAGAAATAAGAATTAACAAAATAAATTACTATAGTACTTTTCCATCCTTGAATGCAAAAAGTCAGACAATACTATAATTCCCAAGTTCTATGTTAAGCCATTAATGGAAAATTCCATAATTTAATTAGAAAAGTGTGAATTCCTGATAATCAATTTTAGGGAAAATAAATATATGCCGTTTAGAGAAATTTCAAGAAAAATATGCCAGCCTTAAATAGCCTTGATTGTTGAATTTAAAATTTCAATTTTGGGTGTTAAAGTCTGGATTTGAATAGCTGTACAACTGAGAGGATTTATAACTACAACCTATACACGTTCAAAGAATGCAACGTGTGTGTGTTTATATATATATATATATATTTTTTTTTTTTGAGAATCATATATATATATATATATATATGGCAAGGGAAAAGAGAATGCAATGAGATCAATGACCAAAGAATCTCACCACTTTCTCTTTAATATCCCCACCATTAAAGCCAAATATAAGTCAAAAATTATGGCCTTGATATCCTAATTATGGCCATCAAAAAGAGTTTTACTACATTTCCTATTATAACCTGAGCCGTTTGTGTCTCTTTATAGCATTAAATAATTGATGAATATTTATGCGTTATGGCTTTTTATATCACTACTTTTCTTTCCTAATGCATCATGCTAAGATAGGAAAATTGAAGTCAAACTTTATTGCATGGCCCTCGTCAAAGGTAAGAAATCTCATATTTTACCATTTGAGAAAAGTGAAGCCGAAAATTGACATTAAAGAAGTAGATTCAAAACTTACTGCCTTTCCAAGTTTGATAAAACCAGAAATTATTCAGATATCTTTTTAGAAAATTGACTCGCATCTCAAAAAAGCTCTTCAACAAAGGAAATGAATGTATTTTTCTACATTTAATTCTGTAATGAAAATTATGGATCCCGTCAGTGCTCCTTAAAGTCTTAGACGACATTCACATTAAGTTCGTCATTTGAGGACGATCAACAAAAACCTCGACATGAAATAAATCATCTAGCAGAAAGAGGTCAGGGCGTAGGCACCACATGGAACTACAATAATTGTTGAGAATATATATTGCAAATGTTTTCCTACCAAGTCAGGTCCTTATATCTAAATTTTCACTTATTTATTAATATTATTACATTACTTGCTTTATTGAGAATAGAGAAAATTCTAACAGTATTCGAACCACCATAATGTGGGGGAAGATATTACACCCTCCTCTTAGTAACATTATTTATGGGTAAGTTATTGCCCCATCGTAGTTGCTATATATTGTTTAGATAATTTCTATGTTAAGGGCCAAGGGCTGGGCAACTGTATGCGGTGGTTAAACATTTGTTGACAAATTTCATAGTCAACTGATGAAGGGAACATTTTTCATAAAAAGAAAGCAAATGAGATGGTAGGCTATTTCTACTTACTTTATCGCTACAAAATGGACTTGGCAACCGATGTCCACGTGTGTGTCATATGGGCTGGAATATATACAAGAATTTATTCCCTTATTTGTTTGTACTAATTTCCATTCGTGAATTATATGCAATCATATCATGACCTTCTCTTATCATTTCATAAGGTTGCCATCCTTGTAAGTATATGTTAAGCTATAATGGATGAAGGTAAAATGAGACACAAAGCTTCTCATAAATGGCCTATATGTCGTTCACTAGTAGCCACCTTGGCTTGAGGTGTCAATATAATTAATTATGGAATTTCATATCTTGAAAATATCACACCTAAGATGATGGTATTTTCCATATTTATTCTCCCAAAATTGAATTGCTATCACCCTGCACTATGAAATAATTTATCAGTTAATTATTACTTTCATTCTACTCATTTATTTTAAAGAGTAGCGGTGTCTTTTTGGGGCCACTATAATTTTATACATAATTTTCTATCATGAACATATTACCTCATCTCTATCCATACATATTCATAGGCATTGGTCTATAAGTTTCTAAATTTTGTTCTAATAAATTGGCCACGAAATTTTATGAAGGTTTCCCTTTGGACTAAGATTAAGCCCAAAGGAAGAAAAATACAGGTACAAGCCATGACAGGCCATTCTTTTGGTCATCATCCAATAGTGAAAGTATGTTTCATGTTTGAACTGGGGCAAACCCTTTGGATATATCTACATCTTCAAATAGCTAGAACAAAATATAGCAATGATGCAGCCCAGTTCTTGGGCCTCAAGTTCAGATTTAAAATTTTCTTTTCCTTTTATCTCTCCAAGTATTTGCAACAACATTTGAAGTTAAGTTTTAGGCATAATGACAAATATCATTATTGCCAAATAAAAAACCTAGCTATTTACGAAATTTAAAATTAGATCATAACTGTTTACCATGATAAATCTGATGACTGTTTATCATAATGGCAAATATCATTAAACACACCGAATTCCAACACTCTTTAAAAAGTTTAAACACTTTGCCAAGTGCTATTTAGTTGCACGAGAATAGGGTAATAGTTATGAAAACGGTTGTTGAAAAGGCAAATTGCTAAATTACAAGATTAGTACAAATATGCATAATTGACACAAAAGACTAGATACTTTCTTGCTAAAGTTAAAAGGCTTGACTAGTAATATCTGCACTAAATAGTGTGACCTATTTTAGATTTTTGATCTCTAACCGATCAAATGATCTTAAGTTCGTCCATTGCTTTTGCTATTCTACTATCGCTAAAACAAAGAAAAAAGTGGAAATAGTTGAATTGCCTATAGAGCATGTGCTTCATACGTAAAATAAGACAATTCTATTTGATTGCATGGCATTAAGTGTGGCTTTAATCCTCACTAAGTTTTCATACTCTTACATGAAATGATATTGTTTGGATATAAGCTATATCAATTCACCCAAATTTTGTATAATATGTAAACCTATAAGCGGTTTGCTAAATTACTAGCTTCAAATATGCAAAAAAACATATATTCCAAATTTTCTAAGGGGATGTCATAATTTGACAAAGAAAAACCCTTAAGAAGAAAATAGAGATATGGCTAAAAGTTGTGAAAATTCCATCTACATAACGTATGTGTTTGGATTCAACTGAATCCTGCGTCTGCGTTTAGTCATTCACGTCTTTTTTTTTTTTTTTTACCCGTAGTTATTGACTTTTAGAGACAAAATTTACTGTTCATGAACAGTGCACTGTTCATAAACTGTTCATGCATTTAAAAATATTAAAAATGGGTCCCACGACACTATTCATATATTTAAAAATTATTTTGCTACAGTATTTTCAGTAACAATCTGTTTTCAGCAACAATAAGTTGTATCCAAACGAACCCAACAAACGCCAAGTTTAACTCCTATAAATTATGGAGTCGTACAAATCCAACAAAGAAGAGCTCTATAAGTAAGAGTTCAACAATGAAGAGTTCGTCAAAAAGACTACAACAATGAAAAGATCGAGGTATGTACAAAAATAGTATCGAGATTTAAGGTCTTCTATTGAGGTAACTCATTTCTTTCTTTCTTTTTTAATTATCCATGAGATTATTTTATTGAAACTAAATAAATATGAAGCTTGCATGATTATTACAAATGTGTATGTGGAACTTGTTGAAAATATTGATATAAAATTATTACAATTATAACAATCAATATGACTATATTATTAGTAGCATATATTTCATCGTCATGAATCCAAGAAGTTCTATTAAGTCTCTTAGACTTAAAATGCTAGATGATCGTGTTCACAAAATGGTCATGAGTTTAAGTCTCAATAAATTTCCGCTATCTTCGTCAACTCACCAAGATCTTTTTAAATTGCTTTAAAAATTATATACAGTTCAAGCAACTAACAAAGACCAGTTTAAAGAAACATATAACCAAATAGCTTCAATTTTTATATATCAAAGAATACTTCTCTATAATTCATATGGAATGCACTTCGTTAAATAACATCCATAATTGTATAGCATGCAATTGCATATTTGTACATTGTCATGCAGCTAGCACTATTGAAGTGACTAAAGCGTACAATTAAAGAATAAGGAAGAGATAATTGCTATTACAAATAGCAATGACCATGGTTGTCAAAAGCACTCCCAAAAAAAAAAAAAAAAAAAAAGGTTTCGATCATGATAGAGCATGCCTTTGGTCATCAACAAACGAGAATTACACTTTTCATGTTTGAATGGGGGCAACAACGTGGCCTAGTTTTTACACCTTCAAAAAATTGTAGCAAAAGAGATCTAGGCCTTAGACATGAAGTATCATGTTAAGCTTAAAAAATCTTGAAAAGAGAAGATCTCGTCATCTTGAAAAGAGAAGAGTTTGTCAAGAAGATCCCAGCAATAAAAAGATCGAGGAATGTGACAAAATAATGTCGTCATTTAAGGTAACACATTTATTTCTGTCTTTTTTATATTTCTCTATAAAAATTTACACCTAGTAAGGTTTCATGCAAAAATGTATGCACTACTAGACAAATCACAAAAGAGGTAAAACTCTAGGATTGCAAGAAAATAAGAAAAATGCCCACCTAGGCCATTGGTAACTTATTATTCATGTATAAATTGTTCTAAAATTCTTGTTTAACCAAATTTTGGCAAATGCGTGTGCTACTTAATGCAGATATCAACATGGCCTCAAGAAGGTCCAAAACAATATAGCGTCAAGGAATCTTTCTAGCAACAAATGATACAAATTCCCCAAGCAGAAATATAAATCATATGACAAGAAAAATGATACAAATTCTCCCAATAAGAATATAATTCATACGATGAGCTAATGATACAAATTCTCCCAATGAGAATATAAATCATACAACGAGCAAAATGATACAAATTCCCCAAACGGGAATATAAATCATACAACGAGCAGATGATACAAATTCTCCCAATGAGAATATAAATCATATGACGAGCAAGATGATACAAATTCTCCCAATGAGAATATAAATCATCCAACAAGCAAAATGATACATATTCTCCCAATGAGAATATAAATTATACGACGAGCAAATGATACAAATTCTCCCCATGAGAATATAAATCATATGACGAGTGAAAGTCTTTCTACAAAATGCAATCACTTGACGAACAACAAACAGAAAAACATCAAGTCTTCCCTAAAGCCTCATCATCAAAACAACAAATGGTGCGGCCGAGGTAAAATAAACACTTTAGCATTAAAATTTAATTTGTGCAAAAAAGTGAAATTAAAAATATTCTGCGATACATTCTTTGTGAAAGAATAAAATTGTGCAATCAACAGATGATTCTTCACACGAGAATATAAATCATGGAAGAATAATATCATCCAAATATCGAAATTATTCAAGCTACAAAAGAATGATGAAGGGATCCAAAGAGGCCACTAAACCTCACACATGTCGTCCAAAGAAATCAGCTTACTTTCAAGATCAATCTATGATCCTTCGAATGTCCAAAAAGACCTTCAAAAGGCAAATACAAAGAAGTCGTCACAAATAAACTACCATTCCTGAAGAAGAAAGAAGTTGAAGATAAAGAAGTCTGAATCTAAACAAGTCAAGAACATTCCCTAAGCCTGACCAGCATAAAGCAAAATCAAACTTAGGAATGGGGGGCAATTGATGAGACCATAAAAATCATTAACGTCGTCCATCTTAATGGACAACCATTGCATCATTAGTGTGCCATCAAAAAAAGATGAGTAACCGCTCAACACATTCAATACGACCATTAAAGGTCTTAAACTCTCATTAAGACAAAGAACGTTACAATTAGGGTAATAATCACCCACATTTATGTCCAACAACTATCTAAGTCACCTATGAAAGGTACAATCTACCTCATTTCCTAAAGTAGGAAGAAAACTATTACAAAACACTATCTACATATAAAAGATATGGGCTAATACTAACTTAAGCATCGGAGACTCCCCCACCGGGCACAACTCGGTGGTCTCTTTAATCTATCTCTCATTTATCTTGTAGGTCCTACAAGATCGTCTAATGCTCCAGATTGGACAAGTGACCCAACTGACGATTTTGGCATCATTAGTATTGTTATCACAGTTGGTGGTACCCTTATTTTTTACTCACATTTAAAGGTTCAATCGTCACATTACACAGTATCAACTAGGGACAGAAGGAGACTTGGACATTCAGGGGCAATGCCTCCTCCCCCCCCCCCCCCCCCCCCCCCCCCCCCACACACCCAATTATTTGGAAAAATATATATTATTATATACATAGGTACCAATTTTAGCAATTTTGTTTCATAAAATTACACTTTGCCTCCCCTAACAATATTATTGATTTCGTTAAAAGTAATATTATAGCCACAAACTTTTCTACAACATTTTTTCAAAACTTCTGATGTAGTAAATTCTTTTTAGTTGTATTTGGCTCATCACTTTTTTACTTACTAATAACTACTCACCACAATAACAATTCATAAAAAAAATTTATGACTCTAGTATTTTCCTCCATTTAAAACTATCACAGTTAAGAATCAAAATAATATATATATATATATATATAAACGCTTATTTGAATTTTTTTTCACCATTGAGCTTCTCTCTTTCTCTCTCTTTGAGTATTGGTATCTCTCTTGCCTTCTTTGCATTTAAGATATTTTAAAATATTTTGAAATTTAAATTTCATATTTTTATAGAAAAATATTGAATTGTATAGAGTCTTGGTATGTGTATCACTCTCTCTATCTCTCCAAGTAACTCTTTGGAATGAGTGGCTCAAATTGTCATTGTTCATTAATTTTAATAAAATTCATGATAGTGATTTCTTGTAAGTTCCAAAATATCATCATTATCATCTCAGAGTTTGAGAAATTCTTAAGATTATTTATTTTTCTATAAAGAAATTAAAGGGTAAATGGATCAGAATAAGTTTTAAACATAGGGTTTCAACAGTTGTATAGAAAATCTAAAATGGCTTAAAAGTTTTCGAGAAAAGCAATAAGAATAAATCGCAAATACTTATTTCTATTGAATAATGAATACATCCACAATGGAGAATATGGACAACTATATTAGCCCAAAGAAGGATATGAAGTTTATGAGTAACTCAACTTTATAAGCTATTTGAAAATTCCAACCAAATACAGGGAAAAAGTAGAAAGGAATGAAAAAAAAATTTACAGCCAAATACTTCAACTGCCATCTTTCAAATATGTGTTTGTTTCTTCTGCAAGCGTCTCCCACATGTTTGCCATCTTCTCTGCATATCACGCCTATAAACATGCATATTTTATTATTAGAGCAAAAAATTGCTCTTATTAAGTGTATAATGTAGCATTATTTTTGTTCGGGAATACATATTGCCAGTGACAGAAGAAGGAACCTGATTTACAACAAATCCTCTCAACATAACAATAAATTTGGGGCCAATCTACCAGAAGCAACTTAGAATTTTAAATCATACATCACAATTTATGTTGTCACATGTTTAACAATCAAGTAATAATAAGCTCTCATTATATGTACTTAATACATAAACAGAAGAGGCATCAGGCCTCCTAGTGATGATTTTCCAACAACAATACAACTCTTAGTTTTTACCTAGCAAACCCAAAAGGAAGCCACGTTGCATTTGACTGGAAAAATACCACATCTTCAATACCAAGAAGTAATCAAAATAAAAACTATTGTAAGTAGAATGTGATCAGAATTATAAGCTAGCCAATACATTTGCTTACCTGTCAGTCTACCCTACTTGTATCCAAATTAAATAACATCACTAAAGCCTGTAATTTACATTAAAAAGGGAACCACATAAAATCAACAAATATTTGCAGAAGGCATCAAGTAATAACTTGTCAACTATAAACAAAGAGAATTTACTTTGCCAGCAGGGGTCATGAACATTTTACATTTAGTGGACAAAAATCATAACTCCAAAAGGAACTTAAGAAACCAGTGAGGAACAAAAGCAACACAAAACACACAAATGAAGTGAAAGTTACGATCTTTATTAAATCAAACTTTCAAGTCCTAAGCACCAAATTGAGGGAAACATGCAAAGCCAAATAATTTCACAACAATAATTAAAATGAAAGACAATTTCAGATTACCTCTACTCTAAGTGGAAGTTTCAAATTACCTTTACTCTAAGTGCTTACTCATTTTTTGATATTGTTGATGGGTCTTATCCATGTCCAGAAAAATTTCTTAGATATGATAAGGGATTGCCTACCACACAAGAAAATCTAGATTTTCTTCAATGGTGCATAAAAAGATTGAGCTTTAATGTCAATGATCAGTGCTACGTTGTCTCACTTAGCTCTTGCTCTTGTTACTGGGCAAACTACAGCTAAAGGTGTATGAGATACTTTGGAAAGGCACTATACTTCTATGTCTAGATCTAACATTCTTGGTTTGAAGAGAGAACTAAATAGCATTAGGAAGAACAATGATTCTATTGATGTGTACTTAGCCAAAATCAAAGATTGCAGAGACAAATTGAAGGCAGTAGGAGTTCATGTTGAAGATGAAGAGCTTCTACACATTATTCTTGATGGCTGCCACAAGGATACTATTCCTTTAGTTCTGCTCTAAGAACCAGGGATGATCCTATAGGATATGAACAAGTTCATGTTCTTCTCACCTTTGAAGAAAAGTCACTAAAGCATGCATCTGAGCTAATCAAAGAACCTGTTCATATTGCTATGATTGTTTAAGGACCTAGGCGAAATTCGTCTCCTCCAACCTTTAATGGCCAGTTCCATGAAAAAGAGGAAGAGGTAGATCAACCAATAATTGAGGCAGAGGAGGAAGATCCTATAGAGGTGGTTATCATAATCAAATCAGAATTTTTATCAAGGTGGTTATCACACAAATCTCTCTCTCTCTCTCTCTCTCTCTCTCTCTCTCTCTCTCTTTTCCCCAATTCTTGCTTTAGGTTAAACTCTGTTACTTTAAACTATGCATACATAACTGCATTTTCACAAGACAACCTAATTTGATGAACTATTGCATTTCCTTATTAAGAAACTGTGGTTGTTTTTATAACCCCCTTTACATTATAGTTCAGAAAGTATCAACCCCTTCCAAGAAAATTTATCTTCTTGGGCTACCAAAAATCTTAACATCCCAGGAAGATATAATCATGTGCACATGCAATTTAAAGAAAAAAAAAATTAGCATAGCATTAATTGAGGAAGACTACTACCTTTTTAGACATAGGATATAATTCAAACTTATAGCATCCACTCTATGATAATTGATCTCTATCATCAAGCCAAGACCCCAATTATTTTTTGGTGTAGGCATGATTTGAACCCCATGTCTCTTATTTTAAGACAAGATACTAGTTCCCAATTCAAACAAACCAAGATCCAATGAGAATATTAATTTTTGTCCAATGAGTGAATGTCAAATTGCAGACTAATACAACTTGCACTTGAACCAGAGAAAAGAATATATATATATATATATATATATATGTATGTATATATAGGAACCAAGGACCACAATTTAAACGAACAAGATCATGTAAGGTAAGCCACGAAAATTTACTAATACAAACAAGAAAATGGGGAACAAAATTGATGTGTTCAAAAAAAACTATTAGGATCGAAAACTTATATTCTAATTTAAGAAGAGGAGTTATCATCTAGACTCTATAGATTAAGAGACTAAAATACATTACAAGATTAGTGATGTAATGGGCTGTTGCAAAAATCCAACAACAAATAAAAAGGGAACAAAACAAACGAGTTTTGTTTTGATCCTTACCTTCTTCACATACATATGTGGAATTACAGAGTTTTATGTATGTATAGAACTATTAATATCACAATCTAGTGGTTAGAATTTAGGATTTGAATTCATTGATATCCAAATAGAAAATAAAGCAAAACGCAATCATAACTCAAGGAAATTTGCGATTTCAACTTGCTCATATCCAGAAAATAAAAAACTAAAGCAAGATAATGCTGAAATATTGTGCTTCAATAATGAATCCGAAGGATCTAAAATCAATGATATCCAAACACCAAAACCATATATTGGGGAGTTTATTGTTCCAAATTCATTCAAATACATGAAACAAAAAACTACAAATGAAAAGAAAGAAAGGAGACAACGAAGTTTGAAATTTTAAACAAAAAACAAGTTAAAGTTCACACCTTGCCAATCTTGAACTTCATGGAAGCAGTCTCGAGCATCTTCATTGACATCGCCTCTGAATTGAAAGAACGAGAGAGAGAGAACGCAACATTTGTATTTTTTTTTTTCAGCATTTATACTATAACTTGTTCCGTCGGTAATCAGTAAGCCGCTAAAACTCAGTTAAACGGCTAGGATTAAAATCTTTAGAATTAATGGTCTAGATATGGGTGGGTACTGTAGCCACACAAAAAACAAGTGGGTACCATAGAATGACCCCCTAAATAAATAAGTGCTCAAATGTTGTTGTCGTAGGAAAAACACTGTAGCTATTATTATTATTATTTTTTTTTTTTTTGGCGTAATTGCACTTTTAATCTCTACATTTTTTGGTCATTTCTATTTTGGTCCATACAGTTTCATTTTACCACTTTTAGTCCCTAAACCAATTAATGCGTGACATTTAAGTCCTTATCGTCACCTAACTAACAGAAAAATCTAACGTGGCTGACAGCATATTAAAATAATAATTAAAAAATCTATTTTGGCAATAAAAAATGCCACATCAGCATCTAAATTAAAAAAATTAATTTATTAATTTTAATTAAATAAAAAGAATTAAAAACTAGAACATCAAACCCAAAAATAAACCCAGAAACGATATCAAACCCAAAATCAAAGAGCAAACCCAGAATAAAAGAACATGAACATCAAACCTACAGGAAAAAAAAAAAAAAAAAAAACATGAACATCACCAAATCAAAGAGCATGAACATCATCGCAACGTGTCCCAGTCGTCCATCGTCATCCACGCCCAAAAGAAAACCCAGATGTAGATCCACCAAACCCAGTTTCAAACTAATTCTAGATATTTCAAACAAAAGCCCCAAATTCAAAGATTCGAACAAAAGCCCCAAATTCAAAATGACGGAGATTGAGTCGAAGGATTGGCCTCCGTTACACTTTTCTTTTTTTCTCAAATTCTGTTTGTTTCCGTTTCCTCTCTTCTTCCTCATACCTCTCTTTCTCTTCCCTCTCATCTTGCCTCTCTCTGCCTCCTTCACCGATCAAAGCCATGATTTGAACCGATCTCAGCCATGTTTTGAAGCCACACCATCGATCTCAACCATGTTTAAAGCCACACCGCCGATTTGAAGCTACACTGCCGTTCTCAAGCACCACTGTTGAAAGATGCCTCCACCATCGATTGCTGCCTCTCTTACCAACTTGTTTTGATTTTGATCTAGTTGTGGCTTCTTCTTTTTTTGGTTTTTTTTTTTTTTTTTTTTTTTTTTTTTTTTTTTTTTTTTTTTGTGGTTTGGGTTGATCTGGTATTGGTGGATTGTGGTGGTTATGGGTTGTAATGGGCTGCTTTTCGCAGTTGTGGTTGAGGTGGTCAGTGGTGGTTGGTTAATTTTGGTCGGTGGTTGGTTTAATTTGGCTGGTGGTTGAGGGTTTTGGTGATGGTGGTGGGCTATGATCTGGTAGGGGTGATGCTATTTTTGGATTTGGGTCTTGATGCTATGGTTTGGCTGGGTTTTATGGCTGGTGGTGGTAGTAGCAGGTTTGAAGTTAGAGAGGGAGAGTGGGGTTTTAAGGATTGAGTCAAAGTCAATATCAAGTTCACGTATTTAAAGAAACCTCATCACACATGGATGTCGGGTTCTGGGTTTCAATGTGAGTTTGGTGATTGAAGAAGTGTGGGTTGTGGCTTCTGGGATTTGATGATTTTGCTGGGGTTGAGAATGGGGGCTTTGAGATTTATGATTTCTTTTTTGAGCTGAATTTTTTGGGTTTTTTTGTGTGTTTGTTTCTCAAGAAAATTTCTGGGGATGAACCCAAGGAACATGAACATGTTCTTCAGAAAAAAATAATGAAAGAAATAAATTTTTTTAATTTAATTATCTTATTTTATTTTAAAAGAGTTTAGAAAAAAAAATGAAAATGTCTTTTTTTATTATTATTTTATGCTGACTTGGCATTTATTAAATAATAAATAAATTTTTTATTATTATTTTATTCGCCACGTCAATATTTACTGTGTCAACAGTGCACTCTGTTTACCACTTCAACTTTTTCTATTAGTTGAGTGACGGTAAGGACTTAAATATCACGCGTTAATTGGTTTAGGGACTAAAAGTGGTAAAATGAAAATGTAGGGACCAAAATAGAAATGAACCCAAAATGTAGGGACTAAAAGTGCATTTATGCCTTTTTTTTTTTTTTTTTTAATTTTGGAAACCACTATGGCTATTTAAAGATGGACAAAGTTTAGACAATCTTATTCAATATCATTAAAATTATTACATATTTTAAAAATTTAATCGTTGGATTGCATGTTTTTTACACTCTTAATTCACATATCAAATTTTGTGTCAATCAGATATTATTTACTATATGATCTATAAGATTATATTTTATATATAATTTTAAAATACAAAAAAACTTGTAATTTAAAAAATTTATTGATAATATAGCTATTGATTTTTAATTTTTTAAAAATTAGAAGCATGAAGGATATAAGAAGAAAATGTAATTAATCCACTGATAAATTTGTCAAAATTCACCTTCAATAAAAAAATATAAAGTAAAGTTGTAGCTTTCAACTACCATCAGTTTTGTAGTTAAATTTTGTTTTTTTAAATATTAATATTTATATATTTACAAATAAAAAAATTCATGCAAAGCACGGTATAAACTTGTTCGGTCATACTTTTTTTTTTCTTAAATTACTAATTAATTAATATAGTGATCCAACAACCCTCAGCCCCACCAAATTAGCTCACATTGACTGAACTGTAGAAGACATGACTAGCCAATAAGATGGGTAAAAGAAAAGCGACGGGCTCCTCTCCCGTTTGTTACTCTTTTAAAGTCAGTTCAGATGAAGAGGGAGACTTGTGAGAGGGAGAAAAAGAAAATAATGAAGCATAAAATTTGGTTATAAAATTAGTTGTGACTTTAGACTCAATCTTACTTAATATTTTTTTAGTAAATGTGAATTTTGGCAAATTTACCATTGGATTACATTTTCTTCTTATATCCTCAATACTTACAAAATTTCTAGAAAATTAAAGATCAATAATTATGTCATTGATAAATTATTTTAATTGCAAGCTTTTGTAATTTAAAATTATGCATAAAATATAAGCTTATAGATCATATAGTAAATAATATCAAATTAACGCAAAATTTAACATGTGTGTTAAGAGCGTAAAGAATATGCAATTTGATGGTTAGCTTTTCAAAATATGTAGTAATATTTATTTTATTGAGTAAAGTTGTAGCCTTAACTACACCTAATTTTATAGTTAAACTTTATCCAATAATAAAATAGATGATCTAGGTTACTGTTAAGTCCAATTACGAAAACAGCTACACTCTATTTTTATTGTCTACTTTTAAGTCCAATTACGAAATAGCCACACTCTACTTTTAAGTCCAACAAGTAACAACCCACTTATAATCCTTTAAAAAAGACAAACCCACTTATAATTTTATTTTAGAAGACCTAGTTATAATTAAATAATAAAAGGATATCATTTTAGAAAAGAGTATAATTATTTCTTCTAAAATTGAATGAAAACCATTTTGATATTGAGATCTGTTTGGAGCACAAAATAATTTTATAAGCTTGTTCATACTAAGTGACCATATGCAAGAAAGGACTCGGCACCAAAAGCATGGTTTTGAAACCCGGACTGGACTGTAGGTCCGATCAAGTTAATCGGGAAATCGTTCATGAACACGGTTCTTTAAACCCAAGAACCGGCTTATGTGAGAAAGTTAGTGAACCGTTTCGACCGTAGTTGAACCTTTTGGGTTTGAAAACCATAAACGGTTTTCACAGGTCAGACCGTTAGAGTTTTTTTTGGATACTTACAGGTTTACAGCCATTGTTGAAGGCTTAAGCTTCAACCACGTGAGATGCTATCAGATGAGATCACACTACCATCTTTCTATTCTTATTCTCTGTCTCACTTGCTCTCTTTCTCTCTCTACATTTTTCATTTTTGCTTGTTTCTGCATTTTTGGCCTTTGAAGTATTCAGTCTTCTTCTTCGCTGCTTGTGAAGTCTTCTTCTTTGCTGCTACTTGCTTTATTCTTAACAACTAGTATTTGCTTTGCTGTCAACTACTAATATTTAATGTCTGCTGTCAAGCACTTCCTTCTTCGGTTTTGTTCTTTATTTAACTTTAACCAATTTTTAAATGCACAGACATTCAAATCTTCTACCTTTTGATTTTTTTTTTTTTTTAAATTCATAAAAAATGTGAACAGTAGACTATTCAAATGGGCTTGGAAAAAAAAAATGATCGGTAGTGAAATGGGTTTGGCCATGGGCAAACAAACTCATTTGTCTCTTAATTATTTTATTGGGTTTCATAAAATAAAAAAAAAAAAAAAATTATTGGGTACTAAATTGTGCTTTGTCATGACTTAAAAATAATTTAGAAACTCAATAATTATTTATGTTTTTTTAGAATTTAGGCGTAAATGCACTTTTAGTCACTATATTTTGGCTTTTTTTTATTTTAGTCCCTACATCTTATTTTTTCCACTTTTAGTCCCTAAAACCAATTTACGCGTTCCATTTTAGTCCTTTCCGTCAATCAACCAACGGAAATTGCTGAGGTGGCAGCCGGAAGAATTAAAATATTATAAAAAATGCCACATCACCCTGACACGTCAGCATCTATTTTTTTTTTGGTAAATAATTTGTAAATTTTAACTAAATAAAAAAAAATTTAAAAAATACAAACTCAAATTTAAAAAACAAGAACACAAGAACATAGACACAGAAAATCAGACCAATCACACGAATTCAATCACACAAATTCAATTAAAATATAACTTCTTTCTCTCTCTTCTTTGAATCACACGGTGACTCCTCTCTCTCATTTCTCATCTTCCTTTCTCTCTCCCCTTTCTCTGATTCAGTGTCTCTCTCGATCGGCATGGACTGGAGATCGAAATCGGCAGCATGGACTGAAGATCGGCGACAACAGCGTGGTGTTTTGGAGATTGGCGGCGATGGCGTGGTGGTTTGGAGCGGCGGCGATGGTGGATTCTCTCTCTCTTTCTCATTCCAATCCTCTCTCTCTCACTTCGATTCTCTCTCTCAGATTGGATGTGGGTTTTGGTTTTTCTTTGAATTTTTGTTGTGGGTATTAATGCAAGATTCATGGTGGTGTTTTGGAGATCGGCGGCGACAGCGTGGTGGTTTGGAGCGGCGACGATGGTGGATTCTCTCTCTCTCTATCATTCTGATCCTCTCTCTCTCACTTCGATTCTCTCTCTCAGATTGGATGTGGGTTTTGGTTTTTCTTTGAATTTTTGTTGTGGGTATTGATGCAAGATTCATGGTGGCGGTGGTGGAGGATTGTTGTGTTGTTTGTGGGGATGGGTTCACTGTGGGTTTAGGGAGGTTGCTACTGATGTGGGTGGCGATTTGGTGGCAATGGGTCTTTGGGTGTTCTGATTCTCTCTCTCAAATTGGATGTAAGTTTTGGTTCTGCTTTGAATTTTTGTTGTGGGTATCAGTGCATCTGCAGCTTCATGGTGGTGGCAGTGGAGGGTTTCACACTTAATCCATTGAGTTTTTGGGTTTCTGGGTTTCTGAGTGTTTGAGATTTCTGGGTTTCTTTGATTTTATGATTTTGGCTATGAATCTTTGGCGAAGAATCAGAAAAATTGATGGGTTTTCAGCATGGGTCTTTCAACATTGGTCTTTGTTCTCTTCTCAAATTTTATTGCATTATTGATTTGATTTTAAGTGGGAAAGAAAGTTGATTCAATGGGTTTAATTTTGAATTCATGTTGTTGGGTCTAATTTTCTGGGTCTTTGTTCTTGTGTTCTTGTTTTTTAAATTTGAGTTTGTATTTTTAAATTTTCTTTTTTTATTTAGTTAAAATTTACAAATTATTTACCAAAAAAAAAATTAGATGCTGACGTGTCAGGGTGATGTGGCATTTTTTTATAATATTTTAATTCTTCCGGCTGCCACCTCAGCAATTTCCGTCGGTTGATTGACGGAAAGGACTAAAATGGAACACGTAAATTGGTTTTAGGGACTAAAAGTGGAAAAAATAAAATGTAGGGACTAAAATGGAAAAAAGCCAAAATATAGGGACTAAAAGTGCATTTACGCCTAGAATTTAATAACTCTTATTTGTATTATGAAAGTTATGTTATAAAAAATACTATCTATATTTGTTTTGGATTATTTTAGTAAAATTTTCAATTTTTACTAATTTAATATATTTATTTATAATTTAAATAATTATTAAATTAATTATGATGTTATCATGGTTCGATCTCGGTTTGACCGCAGTCCAACCTTAAAAACCTTGAATCTCTCTCTTTTACGGTTCATTAAACGGTTCGAGTTTTAGGACCATGCCAAAAAGATGGACTTTCTCATTGCCTAACTTAATAGGACTTTTAAAATACAAATCAACCAAGAATTGAAGAACAATAACATATATTATTATTAATATTGTAACAAATTACAAATATCAAATTACAAGATTCCACAAGTACAAAGCATACCTTAAGTTACAATACTCCAAAGTTACCAAGCCTACTCCTAGATAATTTATGCTAGATGATGCGTATTTACAAGCATGAAATTATTTTTCCATTAATTGAAAAAGAAATCAAAATTTTCAGATTATTTGTGTGTATTGGATCTGAATTTGCTTGTAAACTTCAATATTTCACTATAATAGGCGTTACGTGCACCTAACGCCTATTATAGTATATTTACTATAATAGGCGTTAGGTTCACCTAACGCCTATTATAGTTAAATATTGAAGTTTACAAGCAAATTTAGGTCCAATACACAAAAATAATGTGAAAAAATTGTGCGTAAGAAATAACTACCAGATAAAGTGTCATATTTTTTTTTTATCAATTTGTCTCTTACACGATGACATAAGTCACTGCTAATCTATTTATTTAGTTTATTTTTTAAATAAACAAGATCTAGAAAAAAGGCACTGCTTGTTCACATGTGTAAGCGAAAGTTGGTGTACAGATACCAACCGACCGGGGGATCCATCCAAATCACTTTTTGGGTTGGATTTATGACCCGAGTTTGAGAAGAAACAGTTCAAGTGTGACTATTTGAGCATATCATCATCTATTAAGTATAGTCAATGGTATGAACAAGTCCATTGTTAAAAACAATAAACAGAAAACTAGCCTCTGAGCACGTGTGTTTGGATTAATGTTAATAATTTGCATCTATTATAAATTGGGATTACTATATTTCGCAATCACAAAAATACCTAGAGGTGTGATGAATGTCATGCGTTTGTACCAAATATTAAAATTATTAACTTTTCTCCACGCATAACACTCATCACACTCCTAGTTATTTTTGTAATTAAAAATGTAGCAATCCCAATTTATAATAGATGCAAATTATTAACATTTACTCAAAAAATAGAAAACCCTTTGAGCACGCATGTGAGAACGTGCTCAGAGGCTAGGTTTTTAAAAAAAAAATCCTAAAAGGTAGCCACTTAGTCATAATATGTAGCCATTAAGTACGCATCCATAACAAAATTTCAAATGCCTAGATAAAATTAAATAGTTTTAATTTAAATAATTTAATAAGATTGTGATTATGGGAAGTCTCTCATGTGAGCAATAATATCATTTAATTTTTAAAATGCATTTTCTTGAAAAAAATGAAAAGAAGTTGTAGTGAAAGGCACGAAAATTGTTAAGGATAATTAATTAATTTCATATGGAAGAGATGTGATTGAGAAAAATAAAGCTAAACTGTACATTAATATTTCAAAAAACAATAAAGTGAATCCAACATATAATTACACAAATTGATAAATATAGGCATAGGTAGGATAAATATTTTTTCTTATATACAAAAAAGTTATTAACAACCATTTGATAGATGACCACCACTTTATGTGAGCTTGGAATCATACAATAATTTTTGCAATCTTATCCAAATTGAACAGTTTGTCAAGTTTAATAATATTTTTTTCATTGATTAAGATTGCAATATAGTTATTTTGTTCATCTTTTTTTATAATAGTAGAGTAACACAATTTAATACTTATCCAAATTACACAGTTATTTAAAAAAAAAAAGTTTTATGTACGGTAATATTGTAATCAAAGATTTTTTTTTTAAAAAAAACAAAGTTCTACGTACTGCAATATTGTATTCAAAGAAAAGCAATAAATATTCCATCTTTTTAAGGTAATGAGTAAGCTTTAACCCACAAACGCATATCATACAGAAAAAGAAAAAGAAAAGAAAAGAAAGATAATGATAAGTAAATATGAAAATAAAGAAAAGCACTTCAAAGTCCATATAATTAGAATAAGGATTAACAAAAGTAACCTACCCAAATTCAACAAAAACCAACTACAAATTGCATAATCCTCATCAAATTTTACAAATGCGGTGACGGTGATTAAAAAAAGTGTTAGAAGACTGTTTATTTCTTTATTAAAAAATAAAAAAGAAATGAGCTCTAAACATTAAGATACCGTTGAGATAGAAAAGCTTTTTTTTTGTTTGAGTAGGAACAATTAGAAAAGATCTTTTGTTTTTGTAAGTAGAGTTTCTTTTTCCTGTATCTATTTCTATAGTGATTGTAAAACTTTAGTGACCCTAATCAAGAAAAATAAAAATTATCACAAAGAATGAAAGAATACATATCACATGTAAATATTTATGTAAAATTCAAATATTAGTTATATTCATTGAAAAACACATACCTCCTACGCAGTACACCTTTCACACTTTCAAGGTGATTTCTACAATCGTAAAAATCAATTTCATTTGTAATTTGTAGGTGCAGTACCCCTCTTCAACATCGAAGGTACTCTCTACAATCGTTAAAAAAAGAAAAAAAAAAGAATTTTATATGTAATCTAGAGATAGGGGTAAGTATTGTGATTTTGGTTAACTGCTTTTGTAGAGGTCTGATTGAATAACAGATCCAGTAATGGCTGATAGCGGGGAGAAATTAGTGGAATGGTAAAATTTGTAGCTAAAATTGAGGAGTTTTTAATCTGGATGATAACTTCGAAACTTGAAATATATGTTTAACTGGCTTCTAAAAAAAAAATGAAATATATGTTTAGCCAAAAAAAAAAAGCCGGTTAATGATAAGGGGGAAATTTAAAACTGCTAGGTAGAAGTATGGAGTTTGTGTCTCAAATTTGTGTACGGCTTTTTATTTTATTTTATTTATTTTATTTTTTTATTTTAATCAGTAAAGCATATGTGTTTTTACAAAGAAAACTGTTTTTTTTTTATTTAATTTTTTTTATAAATGGATAAAGCAATTTAAAAACCATCAGGAGAGTGGTCATGTTTTGTAGGCAATGTTTTAGTGAGAGTTAATGAAGCATCATCTTCAAAAAAAAAAAAAAAAAAAAAAAAAAAAGAGTTAATGAAGCATTTTTACCAAGTTTTGTCCCTACTTAAGCGTAGATTGTAGGAGTATTTTAGAACCAAAAAAAAAAAAAAATCCGGTCCAAACATGGATAGTTTCTTAAATAGTAGTATAAATAATTTTAATGTTACCATACAAGAGTAAGTGATACTTGTGAGTGATAAAGTGATGCAGCGTAGTATTCTAAGCTGCATTGTGTTTCCTTGTGTATAGGCTTTTGTAACAAATACTAAGTCTTGTGTTTATTCTAACTTTCATAAGTGGTTATTAACTAGTTAATTACTCAGGTCCTATGTTGTAATGCTAGTCAATTGCATCCATTTTTGTCTTTGAGTAGGCAAAACTATTTTATTTGTAATCTGTTTTTCGATCATTTTAAATCTAAAGTACAGCCAAGAGCTATTCATTCCAATGGCACATCAAGTTTCCCAATATTGAGGCACAGCCAGAATATGAATTTTGGGTAAAATGTGAATTTTTATAAATTATTTTGTAAACATACTCCATCTTTCAAACCATTCAGGAAAGACACTTTTAAATAAAAGTTTACATTCATGATACAGGCATGTTTTCAAGTTCATTACAAAAGTTTGAATTATCATATACATTAATGCATAGTTGAAGCTAACTCCACTTCAGCTTTGCTTGAATATAGAAGAGGTTTGCTTGGGCCAGTTGACATAGACGAATTAGTAGAACAACTACTACATGAACATTGCGTTTGAACTTTAGATCTGGTGAAACCCGATGAAGTATTGGAAAATTTACATAGGTCCATTGAGGGTCCAACATACATTGGCACCGGCAACTTTGATGGAAGGATGGGAAAAGAAGCTTCAAAATTAAGAACGTGCTTTACTTGCCTTATAGAAGGCCTGCTAGTGGGATCAGGATGACAACACCATAATCCAACCACCATCAAGCTCTTTATTTGCCCTTCATCAAATTCCATACCTAATATTTTATCAACGGCTTCAAGGAGTTGACCATTTCCATAGAGATCCCACACCCACTCTACTAGCCTAACCTTGCTTGGTTCTGCCCGTGGATCGACGGGCTTTCTTCCACATGCAATTTCAAGACAAACCACCCCAAAACTATAAACATCAGATTCCTTAGAAGCTCTACCAGTGGTGAAACACTCCGGGGCAAGGTAGCCCATGGTCCCAGCTAAAACAGTTGTTTGTAAGCCGAACTCATGGTCTACGAGTCTTGCAAGGCCAAAATCGCCAAGTTTGGCATTGAAGTTTGAATCCAACATGATATTGCTAGACTTTATATCTCTATGCACTACACATTGTTCCCACTCTTCATGAAGGTAGAGTAATGCAGAGGCCAATCCCTGAGCTATTTTATACCTTATTGGCCATTTCAGCATAATCTTTTCTCCAAATAGATGAGAATCAAGGCTTCCATTAGACATGTACTCATACACAAGAAGTAACTCACGCTGTTCATGGCACCAGCCAATGAGTTGAACCAAATTCCTATGTCTCAAACGGCTAATGATCTTCACTTCTGACTTGTACTCCTTTTTTCCTTGCTTCGATCCTTTTGAGACCCTCTTAACTGCAACTTCCACATTGGATTCACTTAACAAACCTTTGTAAACTCCTCCAAATCCTCCCTCTCCAAGCTTCCCTCGTTCAACAAAGTTGCTTGTTGCATTGAGAAGTTCACGGTATGTGAACCTCCTTGGCCCTGTTCCTTTTTCAAATTCATCATCCATAGTGTCATCATCACCCGAATCTTCTGTATTTCCACCGGCCCTTTTTCTCCAACAAAAAAACCAAAGTAGACCTATACCACAACTCACTACACCGGAACTCACTGCTAAACCAATGATCAACCGGTTGTTTGTTTGAGTACCTCCTGTCTTGTTTGGTTGAGTAGACACATCTCCAGCCTCTAAAGTTGAACTAAATGACCAAGAAAGTATTGTATGTAACTCAGTCGCCAAACCTGTAGTAGCGGAGAAACCAACGCTAACCCATTCCGGCAAAATAGTTAAGTCAACAATATATGAAAGACTAGAATTCCAACTGAATACTGGACCAGTAGCACAAGTAAGGAACACACTAAGATTTTGGGATGTTGAGTCGTAACTTACCCATACATCTAAAGTTGACCCATTCGCCATAAAATTAATGTGCGGTGGCAAAGTCGCACTTACGTTTGAGACAATGGAATTGATATCGATTCCCACATGAGGAGCACTTGGATCCCACCCGTTTTGGAAAGTGTCAAACTCAACGGCAACAATTTGATTTTGAGTGCCGTTGATAGCGGTTTCATTACTAAACAGTCCAAGATACCCGCCTGCTGAATTGTTTGGGATCATAGAATCAAATGGTGAGATGAAGAAAGCAAGCCCATCAGCAGCAAACAGATCAACAGCTTTAATGATAAAGGAGAAGTTCGTGATGAAGTCTGTAACTTTAAGCTTCCCTGTGCTATTATCCCAAAGGTGAACTCGTTCATGATATAAGACACGACCAACACTTTGGCCGATGAAGCCGCCACGAGTATCCTTTGTGAGTTGGAGACCATCTGGGTTCGTGAATGCATCACCCTGTAAGGTTAGGTTACTGTTATCTGTGTTGAAGCTGGGGAAGTTGAAGGAAATTGACATTGCATTGGGAAGTAGCAACAAAAGGAAGATGAAGAGCTGATTGAAAAGAAATTGGACTTTTTGAGGAGGTTGAACAAGGCAAAAAGGTATGTTGAAGAGCTCCATGGTTGAATGCAGAGAGGAATGAGTGAAGGTCAGTTAGATGGAAGTACATATTTGTAAGCCATGGTTAAATTGGACCTTTTTTTTTTTTGGATATTGGTCTATTCGTAAGTTGTCGTGTTAATTTGTCCTCATCGATACTTGCCAGTTGCCTGGTCTACCAAATTATAGATTCACCCTGAAGCAATGGCTGAGAGTGAAAGGTAAATTTTTCAACTTTCAATCTCCACTATTAAATAAAAATAAAATATATTAAAGATAAGTTAAAAAATAAAAAAATAAAAAATTTTGTGACTCAGTCCCCAAGCATGGCACCAACTTGAAGTAATTGGATTGACTTGGCCTACTATATATGACTTTAGGCTAGATTAATCAATAATCACCATGTGAACGTACAACCTGTTAAATTTTCTGACGTGTAGTACCTCCACCCAGCTGTACAAATAAAGATTAACACTTGGATCATAAATCACATACATGATTGTTGCCTTTTTTTAACTCTGATATTCAAATGAACTCTGGAAACCTTTGTTCTCAATATATAGATTTATATAATTGTTGGAGATATAGATCAAATTTCTTTAATCAGCAATCAAATCAAGAAAGTACGATTGCTTAATTAGTAAACAAAACAGGTATTATGTTTGTACTTGGTAATAATCATGTTGAGGAGCGTTTTTTTAGCTATAATGCTACATACTCAAGTTTCTGATTAAAGATAGCATTCTCTTCTTTTTAATGAATATTGTTTTAAAAGTAAAAGCTTTCATACCAATTTGTTTAGAATAGCGCAAGCACAAATATTTATTTGTGATGTGTGTATCTAAATAATATACAACATACAAAATAGAGATAAAAAATTGAAGAAATAATCACACAAATAACAAAAAAGATTTACGTAGTTGGGACTTAGCCTACGTTCATGGGCAGTCAATGTCTAATGAACAAATTTCACCAACAAAAGAAGGAAATTAAAATAATAGTATTAAGAGCCCGTTTTTTTAGGTGTTTACATTGCACAGAACGCCAGTTTCACGAATCGCGATTCCGGGACTATGTTTGGCTAGGCGATATCTGTGGGAATTGCGTTTTCAATTCCGCAGATTTTCGTGATTTCAAAAATGAAGTTTTCTATTGCTTTTTCAACATCGCGTGGTTTGGACGATTGGGTTGCTGCTAATTGTTTCGGCTGAAAACCCAAATTAGCCTTTGAGGAAATTATTTACCGAAATCCCGGCCTATCCCTTCATGACATATATGTATCTCATCAGTCTTGGTTCTCTCCTCATCAATTTCACGATATTCACTTCTTTCTTCTCTGTTACTCTCTCCGATTATCGTTGTCGTTCTGCATCACGATTTCCAGGTAAACATTCTCCATTACCCATCTCTGAAATAATTATATTGATTTGGGCTTTTGCATGTTAGTTTAGATGACTGAATAAACTCAAAATATTAGAACTTACATGACTGAGGGATTTGTTGTTGCTGTTGTTTCTTTACTAGTTGTGAAGTTTTTAAAACAATTTCAGACATATGAGGTTGATCAAAACCATTTGGATTGGATGGGATTAGTTTTTTCTTGTTGAATAGTATATGGGTTTGAAGAATATTTTAGGTTGTTGTTGCTGTTGCTGTTGCTATTTCTTTACTAGTTGTATGTTTTAAAAAAAAATTCAGATATATGGGGTTAATGGAAAATTTCAGGTTGTTGTTCTATTGCTAGTTCTGACGTTTACTAATCTGAACTAAAACGCATTGCTAGTTTATTACGTGTGAAATTGTTTTACCTATAACATAGTATTGTTTGTAAGAGCATTGAAATTTTTACATATTGAGTTATATATACATAGAGAAGCATATATGAAAGAAATGTGTATTTTAATTGATTGTTGTTGGATTGAAAAACTGAATGAGTTGAACCCAAGCTTAGTGCTCTATGAAATCCTTCAACTAATTAGGCTTTGTTGTATTACTTAGACTTTAGCCTCTGTAACAACAGAGTTTTTGTAGCTTTAGAAGTGTACCAAGTTCTTTTCCATGAATTAATGCAACTCTTTGAAAGTGGAATTAATCATATTTTCTATAAGGGTACACTAGAGCCAATGAATAAAAAGTTTTTGATTGTTCTAAGAATTTTAAGTTGCAAATGCATATAATGGAGTTACTTTACTGGTTGTCTGATTTGGGCATTAGCCTTCCAATTTGTAAAAGACAATTTGAATTGAGCAAGGAATATATATATATATATATATATATATATGGTGCTTTTGTAGTGAATCTTATGGAAGTTTTTGAATTTGATTAGAGGTCCTCAGTTTATCTAATATGTTTGATAGTTTAATGCATGCATATATATATATATATATATATATATATATATATATAGTTTACCACTTATTAAGAGTAAATATATAGAAGATAGTGAGGATCAAGCCATAATACAGGCACTGTTCTAAGCATCAGTTATGATTTTGGGGAGATTAACTGGTTTTCAATTCCCAATTTCATCTGTTTTCTGTTTGGAATTACTTAGATAATGAAGGGATTGAACTTGAGTAGTTGGTAGGTTTCAAGGAACTTAAGCTCTAGATTTTAACTACATATGATTTGATCAACACATAGGCTGTTAGCTGATGCTGTCAAAGGGGAGTTGGTTACTCATATACTTTTTCAGTTTTTGGCAGCTTAGAATTATAGACTATTGTGGCTTTGGTGTTTGCTCTCATTGGTTTAATTGCAGACTGCAAAGATCTATAAATAACAATATTGGTTGCTGGAAAGGGTCAGGGGGAAGGTTGCTCTCATTGGTTTAACTACAGACTGCAGGAGCTGCCATTTAGGGTAGAGCTCATGGCCCTCTTTGTCTAATTTATGATATCTATAAATTGTTGGACATGGTTGCTATAGCTGGTTAGTACATTACTATATATATTCTTCTTAGAATTCATATCTTGGAGACAATCGGCTTCTGGTTGCCATTTGGCTGTCTTCTGACACAAGAAAAATGTTACTAGAATTCATTTTTCTTACTATTATATAAGGTTGTCCTTTTAGGTGTCTTTTCTTTTCAGCACTTGATATGTTGTAGACCTTGAGGTAAATCAAAGAATTGAGATTAGGTACAGAGAGTGCAAACAATTCTATTATGCTTATAGAGGAAGGGTAAAATGTTATGGTGCTTGTTTTGTATTGAATTTCTTGATATTCAAACTTTGGTTTTACGTTTTCCAAAATTTTCTATGGTAAAGTGACAGATGATTTCCTGACTAGAGTGTGCCAGCAAGACATGATTTAATAACTAGATAGATGACTTCCTTGGTTATTAGAGTTGACCACGGTTTAGATTCCAAATGCTTATTTTATTCTATTGACTGTGAATGCATGATTTAAGTTAGTTTTATTATTCTACTTAACCTTTACTCTTAATGAATTTTCTGAAAAAATTCATGTTTTCCCTTTAAACTTGTGGCAAATTGCTCACTGCCCCTGAATGTTAAAGGACTGTCTACCCCTGGAAAGTTTAACTATCAAAACAAGTTAAGGCTCTTAGCTCGATAGTCCAAAAAGCAATAGTAGTGGAGAAGGTAGTAGTAGACAGGCAAACGTTGAAAATATACAAGATGAGGAAATGAAATTTGTTTGTGACAAAATAGCTCGATCCATTTGTGGGTTGTAAACAATATTTTTATTATTTCTGTTTTGGTGTTTAATTTTTCGGACAATAACTTTTTTATTATTATAATGGATTGTCTAGTATTGATATTGTTGGCAATTAACATTTTAATATAATTATTTTCCTAATCATTTTTGTGGGGCCAGAGAATTTGGCAACCCCGGCCCACTCTACGCTAAGCCCAGGCCCATGCCGAGGATAAGGATGTGTCCGAGGACGAGTCCTTCCGCTAGTAATACTGTCGAGGACAACCACGTCCTCGGCACGCACTGATCGTTGTAAGGAAGAACAAAGTGTCTTCGGAGATAAACTTTCACAGCTATCCAAGACAGAAGCAGGTACAACGGGTTGGACATAGGAGCATGGTGGAGGAGCAATCCCAGGAGGAACTGTCACCTCCACATTAAATGTCCACAACTGACGTTCTGGCCACATTAAATGGAGAAATGACCCCTGAACAGTGCCGCCTCAGCTACTACCACCCACAGAAAGGATGGAAGGTGGCTGATGGGACAGGCACTGGCATGATGACCTAGATAAGCGACACATGGAGGGCCGAGATTAACCGGACGGGGGGTATAAAATGTAACAAGTCCTCCAGAAAGGGAGAGGACACTTTTTGGAAAGGGAGAAGAGGAGTGATAGTATTGGTGTAATCTTTGTAACCCAATACCAGGAGAGAAAGAAGAAAAGAGATCATAAAAGAGAGTGGCCGATGAGCCTAACTTGATACTTTTGGTCTGTATTCTTGTCAATCGACCCTTATATTACCATGCTTAATTGTACAACCCTCGCTAGGGCCTAGTTCTTTATCCCGCTCTCTACAAATTCATTGTACTGGGCCAGCTGGGCTTGAGTCCACTCATTCGCAAGGAATAGTGCTCGAACCAGGTCCCTACAATTGGCGCCGTCTGTGGGAAGAACTTGTGCGTTAGTCAGGGCAGCGGTCAAGCATGGTAGGAAAAGGCCCTCACCAAGCGGGATCCCACCAGTCTAAACCAGCGAGGTCACAGGCACAAGGTACTTTTCCCAACCCAGAGCGCGGTCGAAACGAAGAAAACGGAAGGTTTCGAGAGGGAAGTGCACACACCACACAGACCAGCGGAAGCCACATCCGCGGGGGCAGCCACGCGCTACGGAGACAAAATGACGACCAGACTGTGCAGTCGGAAGAGGTCAGAAGCCATGCGTCTAAGAGACCAGATGATAAGGTGGCCATGCAATGGGAGATAGACGATCTAAAGAGAAAGTTGCGCCACGCACAGCGAAGGCAGTCTCGTTCTAGTCCCGACACACCCTCCGACGAGGATGGTGACGATGACTATAGGCAGAGGTCAAGGACCCCCCCAAGCAAGACCTTCTCCCACGAGGAGGAGCGCTACTGGAGGCGCAAGCGTAAGAGCTCGTCCCCTAAGGGCGTGGGGAGCGATGCCATGAGCCGAGCACTGGATCAGCTCTCAAAGTCACCTTTCACTCGTCACATCGAAGAGGCTACGCTTCCTCGACGATTTCAGCAGCCGACCTTCACTAGTTATAACGGCAAGACGGACCCTGTGGAGCATGTGAGCCAATATAACCAGAAGATGGCCGTCCACGCCAGGAACGAGGCGCTTATGTGTAGAGTCTTCCCCTCTAGCCTGGGACCAATGGCAATGAGGTGGTTCAACGGTCTCAAGACGAATTCTATAGACTCATACAGGCAGCTGACCCAAGCCTTTGGCTCCCGCTTCGTCACCAACAGAAGAACTCCTTGACCCTTGAGTGCGTTGTTGGCTCTAACCATGCATGATGGGGAAACTCTAAAGGCCCACTCGGACTGATTCTAGGAGATATACAACGAGCTGGACGGCAAATATAAGGATGTCGCAATCAGCACCTTCAAAAACAGTCTCCCGACGGGGCATGGCCTGAGGAAGTCACTGACTGGTAAACCCGCTACTAGTGTGCGCCAGCTGATGAATCAGATCGACAAGTATAAGCGGGTGGAAGAGGATCAGCTACAAGGCAAGGGAAAAGAGAAGGTTATCCCTCAGGAGAGGAGGAATTTCAGGTCGGACCGACACAACGGCAATCGCCTGAGGAGGGATTTTACAGGGCAATCCGGGCCGACCAGCGCTTAGGCTGTCAATGCCGTATTCCGAGAGCCAGTGCACAGGGTGTTGGAAAAGATAAGGAATGAATCATACTTCAGGGAACCGAATAAGATGGCCGGGGACCCCACGAAGCGCAATCAGAACCTGTATTGCCAATACCATCAGGACCACGGGCACACCACGGAGGATTGCAGGAACCTCTGGGACTACCTGGATCGTCTAGTCTGGGAAGGGAAGCTGAAGCACCTCCTGCACCATTCCAGTGGCCGCCAAGGCTAGACTTATCAGGAGCCCCAGAGAGACGCTGCCTTAAGGGCACCAACGGGGACGATCAATGTGATCTGCGCTAGGAAGAACAGGCGCGCGCCCCTCGCGAGTATTATCTGTGGCCCAGACGTGTGCCGAGGAGTCCCAATCAGGGCCGAAGAAGGCTAGGAAGAATTTTTGCCCAACCCTATGCTTTTCAGAGGAAGACAAGATGGGGGAATACCCAACCCCACGATGATGCGTTGGTCATCACCCTCAGAATTGGGGACTATGATGTGAGAAGGGTGATGGTAGATGGTGGAAGCAGAGCCGAGATTATGTACCCCGACCTCTACAAGGGGCTGGGGTTAAGACCAGAGGATTTGACACCTTATAACTCCCCTCTGATGAGCTTCGATGGGAAGCTGGTGATCCCAAAGGGCATGATTAGGCTGCCCGTTCAGACTGGCCCAGAGGTGGTGGAGGTAGACTTCATAGTGGTGGACACCTACTCCCCGTACACAGCAATCGTCGGCAGACCATGGCTCCACACCTTGGGGGCTGTCACCTCTTCCTTGCATCAGAAGGTGAAATTCCCATCAGGAGACCATGTCCTCGAAATTCGTGGTTGCCAATCCACATCAAGGCAATGCATGGTGGCTGCCACATTGCATCGGCTCGATGCAGGGACCTCGGCCACCGCTGAAGGTGGCTTATAGCAATTAAAGGACCCGGACGCGCCTCCTGATGCAGCCGCCGAAGAGGCAAAATATGAAGATCTGGACAAGGTGATCATTGGAGACGATCCGGAGAAATTCTTTCAAGTAGGGGCTCGGCTGCCTCCGCAGGAGAGGAAGGACTTGATCGATTTCCTCAGAGCAAACCTTGACGTATTTGCATGGGACGCCTGTGATGCTCTAGGGATCGACCTGGACTTTATCTGTCACCATCTCAACGTCAACCCATCCGTCGTTCCAAAGCAACAACCACCTCAGCGCCCATCAAAGGAGCACGCCGATGCAATTAGAGAAGAGGTGAAGAAGCTTAAGCATGCGGGGGCCATCAAGGAGGTTTTTTACCCTAAGTGGTTGTCCAACACCGTGGTAGTCAAGAAGAAAAGTGGAAAATGGAGAGTTTGTGTAGACTTCACGGACCTAAACAGGGCATGCCCAAAGGACCCATTTCCCATGCCTCGGATAGACCAGCTAGTGGAAGCCATAGCGGGACATCCTCGGATGAGTTTCTTAGACGCCTTCTAGGGCTATCATCAAATACCACTAGCCCTGGATGATCAAGAGAAGACCGCTTTCGTGACACCCGTTGGGAATTACCACTATAAAGTGATGCCCTTTGGCCTGAAGAATGCTGGGTCCACCTATCAGAGGATGATGACGAGAATGTTCGAGCCGCTGCTGGGTAAAAACATTGAGATTTATGTCGATGATATGGTGGTGAAGAGTAAAGTGGTGTCCGAACACTTAGGAGACCTTGGCTGCATCTTTGACGTCCTAAGGAAGCACAAACTGCGCCTAAATGCATCCAAATGCTCGTTCGGTGTAGGGTCAGGCAAGTTCTTGGGCTACATCATCACCCACAGGGGGATTGAGGTCGACCCTAATCAAATTAGAGCTATCAACAACTTGAAGCCTCCGCGAAATCCTAAAGAAATCCAAAAACTCACTGGAATGATCGTGGCCCTGAACCGGTTCATTTCCAGGTCGGCTGATAGGTGCAGGCCTTTCTACCTCCTGATTAACAAGTGGAAAGGATTCGAGTGGTCCGAGGAATGTGCCGTAGTATTCCAGCAGCTCAAGGAATACCTATCTCGGCCACCAATCATGTCTAACCCCGACGCCGACGAAATCCTGTATGCCTACATCAACATAGCCCCACACGCGGTGAGCTTGGTACTGATACGGGATGACAGTGGCATCCAAAAGCCAGTCTACTACGTGAGCAAATCGCTGCATGAAGCAGAAATCAAGTACTTGCCCTTGGAAAAAGCCCTACTGGCTGTAGTTCATGCCACGCGAAAGCTTCCCCATTATTTCCAGGCGCACACGGTAGTCGTCTTAACTCAACTGCCCTTGAGATCTGTACTCCGGTCTACTGATTACACTGGAAGAATTGCCAAGTGGAACACGATTCTAGGGGCCTTTGACATCAAATACATGCCTCGAACCTCTATAAAAAGCCAAGTCCTAGCTGATTTGGTGGCCGAGTTCGCTGAACCACTGGAAGCAGTGGCCGAGAATGGGGACACGGAGAAAAAGCTGGTCGGGGCAATCTCTATTCCAGGGCCCCCGCGCTGGGAAGTGTACGTTGATGGCGCCGCGAATCAAAGGGGGTCTGGAGTGGGGCTAGTCCTGGTGTCCCCAGAGAAGTCTGTCGTGGAAAAGTCCCTGAGACTTGGGTTCCCTGCCATAAATAATGAAGCCGAGTATGAAGCCTTATTACAAGGTATGGTCATGGTGCAAAAAATGGGCAGAAAGGCCGTGGATATGTTCTCGGATTCAAGGTTGGTGGTGGGCCAGGTAAACGGAGAACTGGAAGCCAGAGATGCGAGGATGCAAGAGTATTTAAGCCAAGTTAAGCGCCTGCAGTCGGACTTCGACCTTTTCAGCTTGTCACATGTCTCCAGAAGTGGAAATACCCATGCAGACTCCTTGGCCACACTTGCCACGTCGTCGGCAAGAGACTTGCCCCGAATTATCCTTGTTGAGCATCTTGAGAGGGCAAATGAGGGGGCAAAGGGCATAACCCATGTCCACCAGGCTAGGGCAAGCCCCAGCTGGATGGACCGTATAGTGAGTTTCCTCAAGGATGACATCCTGCCCGAAGAGAAATCAGAGGCCGATAAAATACGGAGGAAAGCCCCTCGGTTCTAGTTGTCCGAGGACTACAAGCTATATAGGCGCTCCTACACAGGACCCTACCTACTGTGCATTCACCCCGAGGCGTCAGAACTACTACTCGAGGAGTTGCACGAAGGGATCTGTGGGAGTTACACAGGAGGAAGATCCCTGTCGCACCAGGCCATCACCCAGGGATATTGGTGGCCGAAGATGCAAAAAGAAGCCCTGGAGTATGTAAAGAAGTGCGACCAATGCCAAAAGTTTGCCCCAAACATTCATCAGCCAGGAGGCGTCCTAAATCCCTTACCCAGCCCATGGCCGTTTGCCCAGTAGGGCTTGGATATTGTAGGACCTTTCCCCAAGGCACCGGGAAACAAGAGATATCTGCTAGTCGGCACAGATTATTTCACCAAGTGGGTCGAAGCTAAGCCCTTGGCCAACATTAGAGACGTGGATTCTAAGAAGTTCATCTGGAGGAACATTGTCACGCGATTCGGGGTCCCCCATACCCTCATTTCGGATAACGGGCTTCAATTTGATAGCAAAGCCTTCAGGAGATACTGTTGCGAGCTGGGAATCACGAACCGGTACTCGACCCCGGCCTATCCTCAAGGAAATGGGCAAGCCAAGGCTGTCAACAAGGTCATAGTTAATGGGTTGAAGAAAAGGCTAGATGACGCCAAGGGAAGATGGGTAGAAGAGTTGCCGCACGTCCTATGGACCTACCGTACTACACCATGGCGGTCAACAGGGGAAACACCTTTTGCTATGACCTATGGGGCCGAGGCTGTTATCCCCATAGAATCAAACTTTCCAACACTAAGAACAAGCTCTTTCTCCCCGGACGGTAATAATGAGCTGCTGGGGGAGAGCCTAGATCTGATCGATGAGCGAAGGGAGAAGGCAATGATCCAGCTGGCCTACTACCACCAAAAGCTTAAACAGGGATACGATGCCAATGTGAAGCTAAGGCCACTAACACCAGGGGACTTAATGTTGAGAAAAGTTGTGGGCGCTGCCAATAACCCATCCCATGGGAAGCTAGGACCCAACTGGGAAGGGCCATACCGGATCACCTCAGTGGCGGGAGTAGGTGCATACTACTTAGAAGATTTAGATGAAAAACCTGTACCTCGTCCATGGAATGTAAATAACCTGCGAATGTATTACTATTAATAAAAGCATCTTTGTCAATTTATATTTTAAGTCTGTCGTGATTACATGCTTCTCACCCTAATGACACTATAAGTGTTAGACAGAACCTAGGTCTTGCATGGTCCTCGGACTCAAACCTATGGGAAAACTAGTTATTTCAAAATAATAAGTGCTGGACAGAACCTAGGTCTTACATGGTCCTCGGACTCAAACCTATGAGGAAACTAGTTACTTCAAAATAATAAGTACTGGATAGAACCTAGGTCTTGCATGGTCCTCGGACTCAAACCTATGGGGAAACTATTTACTTCAAAATAATGAGTGTTAGACAGAACCAAGGTCTTGCATGGTCCTCAGACTCAAACCTATGGGGAAACTAACCAGTTCAATAAATACTATAAGTACTGGACAGAACCTAGGTCTTGCATGGTCCTCGGACTCAAACCTATGGGGAAACTAGTTACTTCAAAATAATGAGTGTTAGACAGAACCAAGGTCTTCCATGGTCTTTGGACTCAAACCTATGGGGAAACTAACCAGTTCGATAAATACTATAAGTACTGGACAGAACCTAGGTCTTGCATGGTCCTCGGACTCAAACCTATAGGGAAACTAGTTACTTCAAAATAATAAGTACTGGACAGAACCTAGGTCTTGCATGGTCCTCAGACTCAAACCTATGGGGAAACTAGTTACTTCAAAATAATGAGTGTTAGACAGAACCAAGGTCTTGCATGGTCCTCGGACTCAAACCTATGGGGAAACTAACTAGTTCGATAAATCCTATAAGTGTTGGACGGAACCAGGGCCTTGCGTGGTCCTCGGACCTAAGCCTTTGGGGAAACTAACTACATCAGCAAATCCCATAAGCATACAACAAGCAAGGGAAACCAAAATGCGCGATACATTAATTTCATGAAAGGTACGCAGCAGGAATCACATTCCAAAAAAAAAAAAAAAAAAGGCAAAAGCGCCATTACATTGTTCCAAAAAAATAGAAGGGAGACAAAACAAAGGCGCCAAGGGGCCTACTTCTTCAACTTAATCTTCTTCCCCCCTGTGGATGGCTGATTGTGGCAGCCTCGGGATCCTCTGAGCTCTGACTTGGAGGAATAACCTGCGAGGGCGGCGCAGAAGGTGCTGTATCCTCAGCAAGAGAGGCCTGGACATTGGCTGAGAGGTTTGCTACCTCCTGAGGTGTATCTTCATTCGGACCTCTGGCCATTTCAGTCGGCCCGAGAGGATCAGTTCCCACGACAGGACCATCGGAAGGTGTAATAACCACCTCGGTAATAACCGTTGCCTCCTCGGCTCCTTCACCTGGCGTAGCATCAGTCTCCTCCGTAGTCGCCCCGGCCTTAGAGCTGGGAGGAACAGCCTCACGAATGGCAGGGGGTAATACACACTCTCCTCCTTCCACAGGTCGGACGAGGCCTCCACCTCAGCTTGTTTGAGGGCCTCACTCCATACCTGGGAGCAATAAAGCCTGCATACCTCAGGGACTTGGGCTCTGAGAATAGCCTCCGTTTCAGCCGCCCCAGCCTCATAAGCCGCCTCCTCAGCTTCTTCCTTGGAAGCCTGGGCTTCCTCTCTGCCAAAGTCCGCCTCAGTTTTAGCCCTAAGAGCCTCCTCTTTGGCCCATTCAGCCACCTTCCTGGCCCCCTCAGCATTAGCCACCTGCTTTTTCAGATCAACGATCAACTCGTTTGCGAGCTTCAGCTGTTCCTCCACCCCAGCCAGACGCCTCGTCTGTTCTTGGGCCTGCTTTTGGGCACCCGACAGGCCTGCTTTGGTGCTGTCCCGAGCCTTAGTTACCTCCTTTAGCTCCTCTCGAGCCTTCGCTAGATCAGCCTCAGTGACCTTGAGGGTCCGGCTAGTCAATATGCGCTTGTCGCGCTCTGCGTCGGTGGCCTTGTCCTGTTTGATGGAAGCCTCCTCCAATCTGAAAGTAGCTTGAACAGCTTGCCAATCGAAGCAAACCCACAAGTTAAAAAAAAAAAAGGAAGAAGAAGAAAATTAAAGTCAGAAGAATCTTAAGTACTGAGAATCTCACCATCCCCAAATATCGCTTGAGGCTGAAGAAGACCTCCTTACTCTTCAAAGTCTCCAACTCAACCATATCCGCCGGGAGTAGCAGGGACCGCTCCAGCGCGTCGGCTACAAACGCGCCTTCGCCTCCTTGGAAATCCCTGAGAGAAGCATTACCCATCAGAGGCTCCCCATGGAGCATTGGGGCTGGGAGCTAGGCATTAGCCTCGGGATGGGCAACGACTTGCCTGTCCTGACCATGGGTCCCTATCTTCAATTGCTTCGAAAGTCGCTGAGTATCGCCCTCCTCCCGGGGGGAAGGGGGCTTCTTTCCTCCAAAGGGCCTTTTACCCTTATCCTTCCTCTGCTTAGGATCAGAAGGCTCGGGCCTGGATGATGGACTTGGATGAGATGGAGGAAGGGGAAGCCTAGACTGGATGGAAGCTGACCTGGTCTGGGCAGACTGAGACTTGGGTGGAGGAGGAGGAAGCTTAGGCTGGTGCTTCCCCGACTGGCCTTCAAGCAAATCAAGCAAGCTGGACTGAGTTTTCCTCTTGAAACCCATCTCGGCCCGAGAAGAGTCCTTTGCTAATAGTAAGTCTGCTTCGGTCAAACTCTGGTCGCCCGAGTCACCAGAAGGATCCTCGGATTGGCAAACCTGTTCGAACACACCGAAATCGTCCTCGACAGGACCCGAGCTGGCACCTCCTTCCTCTGTTCGTCCACCTCCCTCCTCAACCTCCGCAGCTCGACGGGATGTAGAGGAACCTGCCAATGGAGTGCCCTCTGAAGCAGGAGATCCCTTCGGGATCAAGAAACCGTCCTCGACTACGGTAATTCTCTAGAGCCGAGGATCCTTAGCCCTAATCACACACTTTGGCGCGGCAAATGACTTCTGGATAGGAACGTACCTCAAGATCCTGTGAGCAACCCTAACTTGGTTGTAGGCCTCGTTCACAAAGATCTCCGCCCTCAGCACCTTCTCCAAGTCTTCTTTGTTGACTAAGCCAAAATGACGCTCGAAAGCATGTGGATCTGCAAGAAGCAAAAACGTACTACTATTAGCAACCAAACAAAGCAGGCAACAAAAATCCAAAGAGTAACACCCTCTCCTATTCCGAGTGCCCCACCTGGTGTCCCCTCCACCGTTGGACAATGGAGGCCATCATGCCACTCCCCGGACACGATGAGGAAGTCCTTGTCCAGCCCCTTGCTAGACGAGGGGAGGCATTGAATAAGCCGAACACTATCATCCCTCGTCTTCATATAGTAGGACTTGTCCTTTAGACGCTGAAGGTTATAGCACCAATTCACATCATGATGGGTTAGCCTCAACCCCATCTCCTCATTTAAGGCATCTACACAACCCAGGATCCTAAACATATTGACGCCGCATTGGGTGGGGGCGAGACGGAAGTGCCTAAGGTAACTTGTCATCACCTGACCCATGGGGATTCGCATACCACCCTCTAAGAAGGCGATTATGGGAATCACCACCTCTCCTTCTTCCCTCCTAAACCTCCACTCCCCCTCTTCGCAGTACCTTAGACCTACGGTGCTGGGTATCCTATAATCAGCGATGAATTTCTCCATCGCCTCTTCAGATTCAACAAATTTCTTGAGCCTACCCATTCCTAAAAACAACTAAGAGACACGAAGAAAGAAGTCTAAAAGAGGGGAGAACGTAATTGGAGAGAGAGAGAAGGACTTACAGAAATGAGGAAAAGCTCATCGGGCAGACTTTTTTGTGCTGAAAGAAGTCGCGGTTTCAGTTGAAGACGTGACCAGATTCGAAGTATGTGTACAATATCTCTTGAATGCGAAAGTAAACGGGCGGATCAGTTCAAATGAGTATTTATATCCCCAATAACAAGTGACAACCGTGCAAAGTTTTCCCGCCCAATTAGTCAAGAAGATCACCACCGTTAGATTTTCATCACACCGTTGAACGTGGGGAACACGAGGCCGCCCGAATTTAATGCGAGTGCGCCCCGCATACCAAGGCGTCAGAAACGTGCCTTGGACAAGCGAAAGGGCACTGATACTCATGGGGGACAAGACCCAACAGGCCGCGGCAGAGGCCCGAGAACGTCAAAATCCTTCTCTCAGTCCGAGGAGCCTGACAGCAGAATTTCGAGGGGCTATTGTGGGGCCAGAGAATTTGGCAGCCCCGGCCCATTCTACGCTAAGCCCAAGCCCATGCCGAGGATAAGGATGTGTCCGAGGACGAGTCCTTCCGCCAGTAATACTGCCGAGGACAACCACGTCCTCGGCACGCACTGATCGTTGTAAGGAAGAACAAAGTGTCTTCAGAGATAAACTTTCATAGCTATCCAAGACAGAAGCAGGTACAGCGGGTTGGACATAGGAGCATGGCGGAGGAGCAATCCCAGGAGGAACTGTCACCTCCACATTAAATGCTCACAACTGACGTTCTGACCGCATTAAATAGAGAAATGACCCCTGAACAGTGCCGCCTCAGCTGCTACCACCCACAGAAAGGATGGAAGGTGGCTGATGGGACAGGCACTGGCATGATGACCTAGATAAGCGACACATGGAGGGCCGAGATTAACCGGACGGGGGGTATAAAATGTAACAAGTCCTCCAGAAAGGGAGAGGACACTTTTTGGAAGGGGAGAAGAGGAGTGATAGTATTGGTGTAATCTTTGTAACCCAATACCAGGAGAGAAAGAAGAAAAGAGATCATAAAAGAGAGTGGCCGAGGAGCCTAACTTGATACTTTTGGTCTGTATTCTTGTCAATCGACCTTTATATTACCATGCTTAATTGTACAACCCTCGCTAGGGCCTAGTTCTTTATCCCACTCTTTACAAATTCATTATACTGGGCCAGCTGGGCTTGAGTCCACTCATTCGCAAGGAATAGTGCTCGAACCAGGTCCCTACAATTTTAATATCTTTTTCTTGATGAGTTATTTTTAATATTTTAAATTTGATAAACTTCTCTCCATGAATTTCAACAACGAAAACATCATTATTGTTGTTATTATTAATGTAATTGTTAAGCTTAATTACATATTTTCAATAATAAAAAAACACTGATCACATGAAAAATGACAATATAACCTTGAAAAAATAGTTAAGTCTTTTTTTGAAATTTACACTCAAAACAGCTATTTTTAAAACAGCTTATCCAAAAGCTTAATATGGTTTTAAAAATAGAAAACGTATATTTTCACATTTTTACCAAAGGTTTTTAAAATGAAGTTTTCAAAACGCGCATTTTAAAAACGCTAGTTTTTAAAACGCATTTTTTGAAACAGCTTATCCAAACAGGCCAAGAATATAAAGAAAACTCAAAATTCAAATACATCCAAAGAGTTATGTCACAAAAATAATAGAGAAAACCTCTTGTAGAAGCTCTTAAAGTTGCGCGCAGCTGCTCCCTTCAAATAACCAAAGAAACTTATATACCATTGCCACTAATTTGGTCAATAGAGTCGGCTGCTTCACGCGTTGTCCAATTACCAAGTTCAAGTTTGAACTTGAATTTCCTAGTAAGGACCAAATTCCTATGGCACCACACAAATGATATCTATTGGTTCTATATCACAGGCTCGTAGCTTTTTACTACAAAAGTTAGAATTAACAAAGTACAATCAAGGAAAGCATATGCTGTTTCTGAAACTCCAACTCAGCATCCGTGTGGTGTTTCTAGGTCCAATAGAAAATTGACATATGTATTAAAAATTACAGATTAGCAGCTCAGTTAAATTAAAATAAAAAGACAAAAATGCCCAAAAAATTTCAAAGCCCCGCCATTAAAACAACAACACGCATTTTTCCTTTTTTGAAAATCAAAATCTTCTCTCCATCTCTGTTTTCTCTCGCACCGCTCTCTCTCCGCCAAACTCCATAGCCACTACCTAGCATCGTCGCTGGAGCTGCCGGACATAACCAATTCCGAAAAGATTGGCCTTTGTCTGGTCAAAAAACCTCAAAATCATCTCTCATTCTCGTTGCTTCCAACCCCAAAACCAGAAGCTTTCTTACCGTTTCCAACATCTGATTTCGCAAAAAAGTTTTCTTCTCTTTTTCTATTCATTTATTTGTATTTTTTACATCTTATTTTTTTTTTTTTTTTTTTTTTTTATTGAAAATGGGTCTATCTTTTTATGACGTTGGATTTGGCAACATAATCTTTCTTATTTTTATAACCAAATCTTATCTGAAATGGTTTTATTCTGTTATGGGATGAGAACATCTAATGTTGCAAGATTTGTATGATGATGGATTTGGCTTTGCAGGTCTGTTATAGGGGTGAGTTTTGGTTGTTTTTATTTAGGGAAGAGACTGATCTAATGGGGACTTAAAGTTGGAGTTTGGAATTGTAGTTTGGGGTTTATTTGCTATCATTGTTTTAATTTGTATTATTATCTTATTATCAATGTCTATAAACTTTACATGGGATTGGACTGCCTAGATTAATTTTGATGGTTCCTTATAGCTAATTTATGATGCTGTACATTTTTAGACCCCTTAAACACAAGCAGATTAACCTAGTTATTTAGCCAAGTGATTAACTTAGGTAAATTATTCAAATCTAGGTTAACACAAGTAGATCATATCAAGTAAACAATGAAGAAAATAAAGAACACAATGATATGATAACCCAAGAAAACCAAACCGGTAAAAAACCTGGGGATGATTTAACCTAGCTATCCTCAAGGTAAAACAGATCCACTATGAAAGAATTGAAGTTTTACAATAGCGACTTAGACCACTAACATCCTATTGCTACTTCGAATAGAAAACTTACTACCACAACCATGTGACAGCCCCGAGTCCACGGACTATTTCTTTCTTGGGTTCACAGCAACCACAAGTACTCCCACTTGTGTTTTCTTTAAGCTCTTTATGCAGCAACTAAAGCGATCACCAAGCTTTCGACATCAATCTTGATCTTAATAACCCTAAATATGTATGAAGGCAAACACCTCAAGATCTCACAAGAGATTCACACACACAGCATAAACAACAACAGTAAAACGTAGCTAGGGTTTTTCCTTTTATACTTAAGGCAAAACATAAAACCCTACACGTCATACGAGCTTGGGCTTAAGTTGGAAAATTCTGCAGAAAAACAATCCGCACGAGCTTCGATCGATCGAGTCTAATTTTCAATCGATCGACCTTTGCAGATTTACACAATAAATCCTACAATACACTCGATTCCAACTTTACACAAAAACACAATTTGAGTAGCCTAAATCTAGATTGAATGTTTTGATCATGGTTTGCCAACATTACACATTAAAGTTCTAATACATTAGTTCCTAATTCCTTAGAACCTAACAAACTCCTCCTTTGGCAATCCATGACAAAACACATACCAAAACAAAAATGCTCAAAGTTACAAAACAGTCCAACCAAAAACAATTCAACCTAACTACTATCTATCAGTTGCAAGTGTAGACAGCAGTACGACTAGATCAACCTATATATTCCTATAACACTTAACAAACACATAAACGCATGTGTGGAAAATACAAGTAAAAACAAAATAAATTCTTGATTTCACAAAACAGAAAATAAAAGACATATATCATGAATAACCTCATAATATAAATCAATAATCAATGTAGCACAATTTGAAACAAGAAACAGAAATAAAAACATAATGTCTCCCCCTAACATATACATCACATAAAAATAAATGAATACAACATGAGCCAAAAACATAAGTACATCATGAAGCACCTAGATACAATCTAAAGCTCCAAAGCTCCAAAAAAAAAACAAAATCTCCCCTTATCCCCATCCATATGTACTCCCCCTTTTTGTGACGAATTGCCAAAGGGCAATCAAGACTCATCATCTAAAGGAGGCAGTGGAGAATGTCTAGAACTCGCCAAATCAGCACGCAAAGCCTGAAGCTCAATGAGCACATCCACCAAAATCTGTTCCTGAGCCGCTTGAATGGTCATGACAGTCTCCAGCATACTCCACAAAGAAGCATCGCTCGAAGAAGAACTCGATGGAGGATCAACAGTGGCTGTGGGATCGACATACTCCTCAGCTATAGGGTCACCTAAAGAAGGACGAGGAGAAGGTGCATCAGAGGAACCACTTGTACGTTTTTAGACCCCTTAAATACAAACAGATTAACCTAGTTATTTAGCCAAGTGATTAACTTAGGTAAATTATTCAAATCTACGTTAACATAAGTAAATCTTATCAATTAAATAATGCAAAAAATAAAGAACACAACGATATGATAACCCAGGAAAACCAAACCGGTAAAAAACCTGGGGAGGATTTAACCCAGCTATCCTCAAGGTAAAACAGATCCACTATGAAAGAATTGAAGTTTTACAATAGCGACTTAGACCACTAACATCCTATTGCTACCTCGAGTAGAAAACTTACTACCACGACCATGTCACAGCTCCGAGTCCACGGACTACTTCTTTCTTAGATTCACAGCAACCACAAGTACTCCTACTTGTGTTTTCTTTAAGCTCTTTACGCAGCAACTGAAGCGATCACCAAGCTCTCGACATTAATCTTGATCTTAATAACCCTAAGTATGTATGAAGGCAAACACCTCTAGATCTCACCAGAGATTCACACACACACAGCATAAACAACAACAGTAAAACGCGGCTAGGGTTTTTCCTTTTATACTTATGGCAAAACATAAAACCCTACACGTCATACGGGCTTGGGCTTAAGTTGGCAAATTCTGCAGAAAAACAATCTGCACAAGCTTTGATCGATCAAGTCTAATTTTTAATCGATCAAGCTTTGCAGATTTACACAATAAATCCTGCAGTACACTCGATTCCAATTTTACACAAAAACACACTTTGAGCAACCTAAATCTAGATTGAATGTTTTGATCATGGTTTGCCAACATTACATATTAAAATTCTAATACATTAGTTCCTAATTCTTTAGAACCTAACAGATGCTATTCATGTTGTGAGTTTGGGGTTTAATAGCTATTATTCCTTGTTTTAGTTTGTATCCTATTTATTATCAATGTCTATAAACTTTACGTAGGATTGGGCTCCCTAGATTAATATTGATGGTTCCCTGTAGCTAATGTACAATACTACTCATGTTGGTCGCCAAGCTGAAGTAAGATCATATAACGATACTACTCATGTTGGTCGCCAAGCTGAAGTAAGATCATATAACGATACTACTCATGTTGGTCACCAAGCCAAACTAAGATCATATAGTGCTAGCCATGTACTTTGTTACTTGAATATAGGCTCTACTGTTATGTTTAGTATACATTATATTTTTGTTGATATAATTTTTTTTTCATGGTGCAGAGATGGATTTGTAGTTTTGTTTTATTGCACAGTGGAAGAACATCTTGGATAGTATTTTTTACTTGAAAATTATTTAGTTAGCATAGCTGAAAATTTGGATAAGTGATTGTATAGCCAAACATTAATTATAGCTGTCAATTTGGAAAACTTTTGTAACTAATGAAGTTACTCAAACATGATAGATTTTGTGTATGTTTGAGTAGCTTCTAGTTAAAGACTAATTATATGCAAATGATGAAAGTTTTTATGCAATAGTACATTTTATTCTTATATATTATTTTCTATATGTGCATGATATGGTTATTCAAGGTGAAGGATAGTTATGCATTGTCTTCTTTTTTATGACTTTGTGGCTAACCCGATAAGCCATCATTGATAGTCACAGTTAAATCACCTAAACCCACTGATTGAAGACAAATCAGCCATCGTATGACCCGTTCCACAGAAAGAAGGAAACCTGACAATGACTGTAAGTAATTTGCGGTTTAGGTTTCATATTTTGGGACTTGTGTGTTTTGGATTTTGTTTTTTTTAGTTTCATATTTGTGTAAATGTTTATGTTAGGTAGATTATGTTAGGTTCTAAGGTCTTAGGTATTTATGTATTTAGAACTCTAATTTGTAATGTTGGCAAACCATGATCAAAACATTGTATTTAGTCTTGTTTAGGCTTGCTCAAAGTTGGTTTATTATTGTACAGTTGGAATCGAGTGGCTGCAGAAGTACTTGGGACTTTTGGCCTGGCTCGATCGATCGAAGAATAGACTCGATCGATCGAAAATCGCACAGGTTGATTATTCTGCAGAATTTCCAACTCAGCCCTACTTCATTAAACGTTTAGGGTTTTATGTTTTTACCCTAGGTATATAAACAAAACCCTAGCCACGTTTTTGAAGGTTGTCCATATTGTTATGTTGCTCATATTTGCTGTTTGTGTGAATCTCTTGTGAGATCTTTGAGGAGCTTTCCTTCACATAAACTTAGGGTTGTCAATATCTTGATGATCAACATAGTTGCAACTATTGGAACTTAAAAGAAAAGCAAGCGGGGAGCTTGTAGTTGATTGAGGAATTCAAGAAAGAAGTAGTCCGTGGACTCGAAGCCTGCGCGTGGTCGTGTCAGGAAGTTCTACTGGTGGGTAGCATTAGGAAGTCGAGCGGGGAGCTTGTAGTCCTTTTGTAAGAACTTCAATTCTTTCATAGTGAATTCTATTATGCCTTGAGGATCGGTGGGTCAAATCCTCCTCAGGTTTTTACCGTGTGGTTTCCTGGGTGATCATATCTTGTGTTCATTTATTTTCCGCTGCATTATTATTCTTGATATGATTGTTGAATTGCTTTAACCTAGAATTGCATAATTTGACTAAGTAACAACTTGGCTAATTAATCTAGGCTACGCAATTTGGTTGTTTAAGGGGTCTAAATTTCCATCAAGTGGTATCAGAGCGGGTAGCTCTTTTTGTTTGAGATTTTTAATCTCTGAGCTGATCCTTGACCCCTGTTGTCATGGAGCATGGACACTCTCTGTTTGTTCCTCCTCATTTTGATGGGAACAACTATGCTTATTGGAAAGTAAGGATGAAAGCATTCCTGAAATCCATTGATGAAAGGGTTTGGAATTCCGTTGAATACGGATGGGTGAAACCCGCTACTCCTGTGAGTGAGTGGCAAACTTCTGAAAAAGAAGCAGCAAGCTTCAATAGCAAAGCTATGAATGCCATCTTTAATGTTGTTTCTATGGAGGAATTTAAGAGGATCTCTAATGTTGAGGTTGCTCATATTGCCTGGAAAATCCTCCAAACTGTGCATGAAGGCACAAAGGCAGTTAAGATTAATAAATTGCAACAATTGACTTCTAGGTTTGAAAGTATTAGGATGTCTGATGATGAATCCTTTGATGAATTTTATGCCAAACTGAATGATATTGTCAATTCTGCTTTTAATTTGGGTGAAATCTATGATCAACCTAAAGTTGTTAGGAAGATTCTTAGATCTTTAACTGAAGACTTTAGACCCAAAGTGACCGCCATCACTGAAAGCAAGGATGTGGACTCCATCCCTGTTGATGAGCTTGTAGGATCTCTTCAATCCTATGAGTCTGACCTACCTAAAGTGAACAAATCCAAATCAATGGCTCTTAAGTCAGTTGATGATGTTGAGGGTGGTGGATTTGATGATGAGCTCTCTGCTACAGAGATTGCCTATCTTGCCAAAAACTTTAAGAACTTTCTTAGGAATACAAATAGAAAGGCAAGAGGTACTTACACTGCTGAACCTAGAAATTTTAGGAAGAATGATCCCACTAAGGTTAACAATTTTGAAAAACCTAGAGAAAATTTTGGTCAATCTTCTAATAACTCTTTGGGTCCTCAGTGTTTTGGCTGTCAAGGGTATGGTCATGTGAAATCTGAATGTCCTACATTCTTGAGGAATAAGGGTAAAGCTATGGCTGTAACCCTTAGTGATAATGAGGTTTCTGATGATGAGTCCGGTGGTGACGAGGATGGAAACTTCATTGCTTTCACGGCTATTGCTATAGTCAATGAAAGCATATCTGCTGAGGAGAACCCTTCTGATGGCGAACTCTCTGAAGATGCAGATCTTCAAGAGGCCTATAACAAACTTTGCAAAGTTGCTGCAAAGGATGCTATGAAAGTTGAACTTGGCCTAAAGAAAATTGATTCTCTTGAGCTTGAAAAGAGAAATTTGCTTGTTAAACTGTTTGATGCTAATGAGCTTTTGAATAATGTTAAATCTGAGAACATGCTTTTACTTGATAAAGTTAGAACTTTGGAACATGATTTATCTGTTGCTAGATCTGCTAGTTCTAAACTTGATCACATGCTGAATGTTCAAAAGTCTCCTACTGATAAAATTGGGTTAGGATATGTTGAAAGCATTTTTGATTCTGGACCACATTCCACTACTTTTGTTCCTTCTTCTTCTTCTGAACCTTCTGTGAGTGAGGTTGTGAGTGAAACTATCAAACCACCTGTGAGTGAGATAGTTAAACCCGTAGAAGTTTCACCACCTAAGAAGATTAGGGTAGATTTAAGAGAATCTAAACCTAAGGAGCCTACCAAATCTAAGGACAAGATGCATGGTAAACCTGCTTGGGTTTGTCATTATTGTGGTAAGTCTGGACATATTCGTCCTAACTGTTACAAGCTTCAAGCTGATAAGAGAGCAAATAAACCAAAAGTGCCTGTGCCTCAAGCACAAGATCCTATGGCACTAATTGGTGAATTGGTAAAGGTGTTAAACCTTTATTCCAATCTTGGAGTTGGGAATCACTCGAATGTGAATAAGAACTCCAATGCTCATGGTGCATCTAAAAGGTTTTGGATGCAAAAGACTCGAACTAACTGAGTCTTTCTGACATGGTCCTTGTGCTTCATTGCTCTACTCTTTTGTGACCATTGTTCTTTGGTTTTTGTGTTTCTTTTGTTCTAGGACTTGCATTGCATTACATTCATGCATTTCATTCTAGGATTTATTTGTTTTCTCTTTTAATAATAATAATAATAATAATAAAAAAAAAAAGGGAAAAGGAGAAAGCAAAAATTATGTTAGACACTATTTTTCTTGATTTTTGAAAACAAGGTTGGTCTATCTTTTGACACATGTCATGTTCTGTGTACCTTGTTTAATGTTGATGAGCTTAAATATTGCACTTGACTAGTTAAAGCTTTGTAGTGCATGTTGTGTGGGAAAGATGTTTGTGGTTTTTAATCACTTTGTCTTGATCTTGAAGTCACATGTTATTTGACTGTCGGACTTGATCCTTTTGAGAAAGGCATAAATAACCATCTCACCACTGTTCACTAGTCAATCATGAACACCTTAGTGCAAATCATAAGATTTTGTGCTCGAGAAAGTGTAGCACTTGTACAAAAAGAACATAAGGTGTAGCCTCTTTAAATGCTTAATGCTTAAAATTGGTGTGTACTATTAGGCTTGATGCCATTTCACATAATCTAATCTGGTGTGTACTATTAGGCTTTATGCCAAATTTCACCTAAATAATGGGGCAAAAATACAAGAAACTTACATGATTGCAAGCTTTTGTTCTAGGAGATGTGGGAGTTATAGGATGTAACTCTTTAGGTGATAGTCTCTTTTAAATTCTATGTGATGAATTGTGTAGACTTTGTGTTTGATTGCTATTCACATATCACCTCACATGTATCTCAAGTTTTTGCTAGTATCACACACTACACAAGTTACTCTTTGTTAAACACTGTACATGCTAGTGTGTGTGTTTTTGGTCTGACCAACCAAGTTTGAAATTATCTTGAGATTTGTGCACAATATATTTGTTGCTTGAGAAAATTCAAAGGAAGAATAATTGAAACTTGTTTTTGAGAAAATTGGGTTTAAAATTTTGGGTTTTTGAAAAAGCATTCCATCTCATACTCATGCATTTTATTTCTGTAATTTAATGCTTTGAGGAGTTGTTTTTCAAAATTTGGTTTGTCTTACAAAACTATGATTTTTCTCAAAATTTAGTGAGCCTCTGCCCATTTCGATCAATCCAGTCTGATTTTCGATCAATCGAAAAAGTGCTTTCATTTGTCTCAAAATGACTGTGTGTTTCGATCAATCGAATCTGATTTTCGATCAATCGAAAAAGTGCTTTCATTTGTCTCAAAATGACTGTGTGTTTCGATCAATCGAATCTGATTTTCGATCAATCGAACATCGTGGAAAAGCTTTTTTAAAAGTTCTGATCTGACTTTTTCAAAGTTCTATTTCAAACTTTTTCAAACTTTTCTCTCTCCAACGAGGCAAGGCTCCACATAGAGATTTTTGTCGTTTTCCTCCGTTCTTTTTGCAAAATCTCTCTCTCCTCAAGTCGGTAAGACCCTTGTGCCCTTCCTTTTGAATTTATTTTCATCTTTTCATGCATAAATCCATGCATTTGAGGGCGTTTTTCGCACTTTGCCATTTTTGGGATTTTCTGTTGATTCAAGCCCTATTTTATGAAATTGATCATTGGGTTTTTGTGGGGACACTTCATAAACATGATTATTACCTGTTACTTGGATCAAATTTGAGTTTGGTGAAAAATTGAAAAATCTAGGGTTTGTTCTTGATCCGAATTGGGGCTTTTGTTAAATTGGGAAGAATTTGATGAAATTGGCTTGTTGTGTAGTTGTAATTAAGCATTATAATCTATGTAATGTGTTTTATAATGCTCAATTCATCTTTTTGGTAAAAAATTTCAACAAGTGGTTTTCAATTTTTGGGATTTTTGGTAAAAATTCCATGTTCAAGCCAATTTTGTCACTTCAATCTCAATTGAACTTATTTGTTTACTGCATTAGATCATGCATCACAACATTATTAATGTTCATGCATCATATAGATTTTTGTTCTATATTTTTTATTGTGCTAATTTGCAGTCTGCCCTTGGTTCTGTTTTCTCTTGTTCTTTTTGGTTTTTCACTTTGTGTCTCTGTCCTTTCCTTAGCACTATGCCTAGGAAAACTAGAGCCCGTAGGAATGTTCCCTCACCTTCTCCTTCACCCCCTCCATCCTATGACCGTGAGAAGTTTTCGAGTGAGAAAAACCAAGAGATTTATGAGAAGCTAAATGTTAGGAGAAAGATTTGGGCTGAGCGTTCTGTTCACTTAGATGAACTTGATCCTGCCATTAGGGCAAACTTTGAGCGTAGGGGCTGGTTACCCTTGGTGGATGTTTCTGATCCTCCTCCACCTTCTGCCTTGATTAGAGAGTTCTATTCGAACATCTCTATCCGCATCTATGATTCCAACACTCTAGTCAAGAGTTGGATACGAGGCGTAGAGTACTCCATTACTCCTCAGGTAGTGGCTGATGCTCTAGGGGTACCATTGGTTCGACATCCTGTTTATCCTTATGACGTGTCTCCCGAGATTAGTGATGTCTTGTCTTACATCACTGGGACTACTGTCCAGTGGGGTTCTGATCCTCGGATCACTTCTGCTGAGCTCTCCGGGTTACACTATCTCTTCTTTAGGATAGCGTGTCATTCTATCTGGCCCATTTCCCATGTTCACACCATTCCTCTTGAGAGGTGTGTATTTTTGTACGCTCTGGTTACTGATGCTCCTATTAGTTTTCCCCATCTTTTTCTTCGTTCTTTGAACGATGTTTATAGGAGTTCATCTTCTGCTCATGCTCTTGTACATCCTATTTTCATTCATAGGATTCTCCTTTATCTTGATCTTGGTGGCTTCCCTTCCTCTGAGCCCGTTCATGTTATTGCTCCTATAGGTGCGTCTTTTCTTAGACAAAGGGCTGCTCATCTTCGAGCTGGTTCTAAACACCCTAGGTCTGAGCCCTCTAGTAGCGCACCTCCTCCTTCTTCTTCTGCAGGTCTTGCTGGTGAGGATGTTCCTGATCCAGTTGGTGATGATGCTGCTGCTGCTGATGTTCCTCCACCTCCTTCGGCCGACTTCGATGTTCGTCGTACTTTGGAGGCTGTCATGACCGTTCAGGCGGCTCATGGTCAGATTTTGGTGGACTTACTAGATGAGTTTCGTGCTCTACGAGCTGACTTGGCACGTCTTCATTCACCCTCACCACCTCCTTTTGATGGCGACTTGTGATTGCCCTTTGGCATTCCGTCACAAAAAGGGGGAGTGGTATTTTTGACTTGTAGAGGGGTTTTTGTAGTTAGGGGGAGACTTTTGTTTTTGAGGAGCTTGTGGAGTTTTTTAGATTGTATCTAGGTGCTTCACTTTGTATATCATTTTTGGGGATATTCATGTTAGGGGGAGTAACATTGATTGATATACATGTTATTTTTGTTGATTCTTGTTGCTTTGTGATTCACTGCTTATTGATTTATATTTATGAGTTGATCATTCATATATGTCTTTATTTTGTGTTGTGTGAATCTTACAAGAATGTTATACCTGTTGTTTTACTCTTTTCTGTCATACATGCGTTTATGCGTTTGTTGAGTATTTCAGGAATATACAGGTTGATTCAACTAAGCTGCTGTCTACACTTGCAACTGATGGATAGTAGTTAGGCTGAATTTGTTTTATGAGCATTATCTTTGTAAAGGGCTTTTTACTTGTAAAACTTTGAGCTTTTAATTATGGTTTTGTCACGGATTGCCAAAGGGGGAGTTTGTTAGGTTCTAAGGTCTTAGGATTTTATGTATTTAGAACTCTAATTTGTAATGTTGGCAAACCATGATCAAAACATTGTATTTAGTCTTGTTTAGGCTTGCTCAAAGTTGGTTTATTATTGTACAGTTGGAATCGAGTGGCTGCAGAAGTACTTGGGACTTTTGGCCTGGCTCGATCGATCGAAGAATAGACTCGATCGATCGAAAATCGCACAGGTTGATTATTCTGCAGAATTTCCAACTCAGCCCTACTTCATTAAACGTTTAGGGTTTTATGTTTTTACCCTAGGTATATAAACAAAACCCTAGCCACGTTTTTGAAGGTTGTCCATATTGTTATGTTGCTCATATTTGCTGTTTGTGTGAATCTCTTGTGAGATCTTTGAGGAGCTTTCCTTCACATAAACTTAGGGTTGTCAATATCTTGATGATCAACATAGTTGCAACTATTGGAACTTAAAAGAAAAGCAAGCGGGGAGCTTGTAGCTGATTGAGGAATTCAAGAAAGATGTAGTCCGTGGACTCGGAGCCTGCGCGTGGTCGTATCAGGAAGTTCTACTGGTGGGTAGCATTAGGAAGTCGAGCGGGGAGCTTGTAGTCCTTTTGTAGGAACTTCAATTCTTTCATAGTGAATTCTGTTATGCCTTGAGGATCGGTGGGTCAAATCCTCCCCAGGTTTTTACCGTGTGGTTTCTTGGGTGATCATATCTTGTGTTCATTTATTTTCCGCTGCATTATTATTCTTGATATGATTGTTGAATTGCTTTAACCTAGAATTGCATAATTTGACTAAGTAACAACTTGGCTAATTAATCTAGGCTACGCAATTTGGTTGTTTAAGAGGTCTAAATTTCCATCAGATTAATTGTGGATATGAAGTACTGTTAGTTTGTTTGTCGTAGGGAAAGAAAGTTCCAAGCTTCACAAGGAAGATGGTTGGGAGGTCTAAGCAGGGGAGGGAATTTTTTGTTGGTGACAAGCATGGAAATGTGGCCCATCCCAAAGGGAAGAGAAGGCCACCGGAATGTGGACCTGTTAGTCAGCCTATTTACAAGAAGACTTTCAGAAGCACATCAGCCCCACCAAGAACACCATGATCAAAGAAGCATGACATAGACAAACTTTATAGTCTATTTTTGGATACCACTAATTGTGTCTTTTCTAAGAATGCAAAAAAAGAACCAAGTGTATAACATTTTTTTACCTTTTGCACCACCATTAATTAACATGGATGTGAAACCTTAGATAATTTGGTAAATGTATTGATGGTAACACCAAAACATGGGAGGTGATATTGTGGAATGAAATTATACAGGTTGTTTTTTTGTTCATGGAATTGTTATCAGATGTGTGGAAACTCACTTCTTGGAATAAGCATCTTTGCTATAGCTACATTGTAATTTAGTACAAAACTACTTGGAAAATTTTGCTAGTTATGAGCTGATTAGTTTGTAATAGACCTTGATGGCAATGTGATGCATTAATAATAGAATTGTTGCATAGATATCATGAATGATGACCAAGTACAATGTAAAATATATGGTTCAAGTTAATGGCTTGTCAATTACACATATAAGCTTTAATCATTGGAGGAGCCAACTTTGCTTCTGCTGTATCTGGTTATGATGAAAATGCTGCCGTTGTCTTAGGAGTTGGAATACTTGTATAAATCAATGTTAGAATTCCTCCAAAAATATACAATTTGAGATTTCATGAACAAAGTGCCATGTTTATTTATTTATTTTAATCTTTCAAAACAGACAATCCATCAGATGGGTGACAAAGTACATTACAAATCATAACAATAACATTAAAATGTAATTTTGATCCAAATTAGCTAAACTTTTGGCAAAATCTTTTTGTGCTCCACTCTAGCCCCATTGCACCATATCATAAGAGTCACAATATTACAAATGCAACCCACTATAACAACAATGCAATCCTCAACTTTTTCTCCTCCTTGTGGTGTACAATTAACTCATCTTGATCAACTCTATCTTTATCAATCTTTTGCATGTGTTCTTGTAGTCAACATATAACTCTGTTCAAACCAACAAAGAATGCCCTCCCCTATTCAGACCTCCCAGCTCTCTTCTTGGTGAAGCTTGGAACTTTCTTTTCCTACAGCCAACAAACCAGTAGGTAACACATTATAACCAATGGAACTTAAGAAATTGAACTCAAATAACTATATATTGAGACAACATCAACTTTAGCTAACGCATCTCCAGCTAAAGTCAAGGGATTAAATAATAATGTTTAAGAGTTCTTATGTAATCCAATCACTACAGTATAGCTATCTATTGTGTCATCTAGTAAAACAGATCTTTGTATATGATTTAATATAAATATAATTGGCTATTACTTAGAATTAATTAAGGAAGCAAGAAACAAAATATTCTGTATTAGTTTCTTTAATAATTATTTAACAATGGGGTAGGCTATGTAATTATATCAACAGAAATATAATATCTACTAAACATAACATCAGTAGAACCTATATTCAAGTAACAAAGTACACTATTAGAAATATATAATCTTACTTCAACTTGGCGAACAACATTAGTAGTATCGTACATTAGCTACAAGGAACCATCAATATTAATCTAGGCAGCCCAATACAGTGTAAAGTATATAGACATCCATCAATATTAATCTAGGCAGCCCAATCCATTGTAAAGTATATAGACATTGATATGTAAAGTTTATAGACATTGATAATAAAATAGGATACAAACTAAAATAAAAAATAATAGCTATTAAACCCCAAACTCACAACATGAATAGTATCATAAATTAGCTACAGGAACCATCAAAATTAATCTAGGCAGCCCAATCCCATGTAAAGTTATACACATCTATATATTACTAAAAGCTGAAGCGTAGCATTTAATGTTGCTACGCTCACATTGAGCCACATCAGCAGCCATGTCATTCCCATCCTCTTTCCTAAATTTATCTTACAATTTTAAAATAATTTTTATCAATTTTAAAATACTAATAAAACTAAAATTATTTCCTAACTATCTCCACCATAAAGCCCATTTCTTTTAAATTTAATTCCACCAGCCCACCACTTATAAATTAAATTCTAACTTAAAGACCAAACCCAAGCCTTCTAAACTGAAAACCCTTTGAAAATCAAGGTTTTAACCTCCTTAATTTCCTTCCCTTTTGTTTCTCACGTGTTCCTTCCTATTCCCCACCTTCTAACGGCAGTTTTCTCACGCAAACTGTGTGACTTCCCCTTCCCCACTTTATAACCACAGACTTCTTACGCAAAATATGTTCCTTCCCCTTCCCCACCTTCTAACGGCAGCCTCTCTATCTTCCTTACTCCTTTCCTCATAGTTTATAAATACTGACAGAAGCTGGATACTTCAGTTCAGGTATCTTTAAGTCCCAGTTTGTTTTCTGCTCTATTCTTTTTGCTTGATTGCTTAATGTTTTTATTTCCTTCTTACATTTTGTTACTGCCCACTGCCTCTTGAGTGTTGTGATGCGACTCAGATTAGTTCGTGTAGTATGTGCAAAATAAGGCAATATTGTTGCAGCTAAAACAATTTTTTGTGTTTGTGTCAATGTAGATTTAATGGATTTGGTTATATACTTATATTTTGGTCGGACTGATATTAAATAAGGTGTTTGGGTTAAATTTGATTTTGATTAAGGAATATGGGTAAGAATGCTTTAAGTTTGGGGTATTCGAGTTAAACTAGGGATTGGGTTTTTATTTTATTTTTTTCTCTTTTCTTTCTTAAATCTAAACGTGGAATGTGGAGTGTTTTTCTTTTTGGGGGGGTGGGAATGTTTCTTTTTAATCTATACGTGGGAGTGTATTTCTGTGGCATTGGAGTGTTCTTTTTATAATCTAAACGTGGGAGTGTAGAATTGTGGCTGTGTGGGAGTGCCTTTTTTTTTTTTTTTGGTTTTTAATCTAAACGTGGTAGTGCTTTTGGTTTTAGCCTAGGTTGGCATTTACATTGTCTGAGGATTCTGCCTCTCAAACCGTTTACAAGGTTTAGGTTGGCATTTACAATGTCTGAGTATCAGCTGTATACACTCTTTTCGGCATGCCGTCAAATCAGTGATTGAGACGGATCAAGTTTTAGGGACTAAGACAGTTTCATTGGTGAGACACTATGTTGTTTTCACTTAATGGGTTTTGGCTAGGATCATATAGGCGTCGGGTAGACGATACGGTGTGTTGACTTTTGTTTTTGATTTTTCTATCACTCTTGCTCTGCCTCAGCATGCCGTTTGGTTTCATTGGGGTTGCTCTGCATTGCTTTTTTGTTTATTTGCGTTGCTCTGTGTTGCTTTTGCTTTTTTGCCATTTACTCTCTACAATTCTCACGTTACCCCATGTGTGGGTTCGCTCCCTTTTGTTTTGTATTTTCCCCTAATCATAACATAAGAATATGCATTATTTAGAATTGATGGAGGACTCGAGTTCTAGCATATTTGGTAGTTTGATTGGTGAGGCATTATATAGTTAGGATAATAATTTTAATTACTATGAATATCCATTGTTTGGTGAGAGAGATACTATTTATTTATAATAATTATATTAATATTAGTTTATCACTGTACAATGGTTTTTGATTTGTGGCTTAGCCAATTTTATATAAATTATTGTATTACTTTACTCAAACATATAAATTCCAGTTGCTGCATAAAAAATAAGTAAATAAAGAAAATTCACAACACCAAGAAAAACTCAGTGATGACACAATTTTTGCTCTAAGAAAATTGATTCTAACGAAAATTCTATTACTCTACTATTTGAGAATGCTGAAATCAATCTAAACTACTGAAGTAAAAAATGAAAGAAGAGACAAAAAAGAAGAAAAAAAAAATCCAACTGCTCACACAAATGAGTTCTTTTTAAACTCTACTACTCTACTAACAAATGGATGAAAAGGAATTAGAATCAATGTGTTTAGAATATGCAACTACAACCAAAAGACAAACCAAAAAAAAATTGACACAATATTTTAAACAAGGAGATGTCAGTAATGTTTAACATGAGTTAACTAATTAAATATTTCGGACCTCAAATGCACTAATATGTGTATGTTAGATTACACGTAAATAATATAAACCCTGTTTTGAATTCTATAAAAATACTATATAGAAATAATATTTTTTATTATTTTTAATATTCTTTATATTAGACTTTGACTAAGAAGATTAATGAAAAGGTTGGGCAATGGAGTTATTCTTAGAAAGAGTATGTAAATCAGCTATTTATCTATATATTTAGCTATTTGATTCCATGAAATTTCAAGTTAAATGAGTCACAAGTGAAAGGAAAAGAGTTGAAAATATAAATTTAAGAAAAGAGTTGAAAATATATGATAAATTTATGAAACAAAGAAGACAAGAAATAGAGAAAATATACCTCTGCTTGGAAGAATTTCATTGTTTGCTTTTACCTCTTTGGGTGGTAAATTAGACAGGTCGGTAAATAATTGGTACTTGCCCATATGTTTTCCATCTCAATGGCCAAAATTATCATAGGATTGGGTCACTTCTTCCTATTGAAGGGGAAAAACCTACATTCGCTCAACTCTATAACTATGATACAGATAATGAAATAGAATATAGAATTGATGCAGTGATCAAGAAATATAAGAAAAATGATGTAGATCCTGATATTGCTGTTGGATTATTGGAAATGTTAGATAATTGTAATGAATTGGTGAAATAATTTTGTGCACGATAAATCTCTCTCTCTTAAATTTGCTTATTTTATAGAGTTTACCTAGAAAGGTTTTTTTTTTTTTTTTTTTTTTTTTTTTTTTAAATGAAAGAATTTTGATTTTGTTAATTTTTAAATTTTGAGCAAGTTACTGGGGTTTTAGTACATGCATTTTGCGGCTAGAATATTGTTTCAAATTTGGTGAATTTTGGGGAATGTAATAGTGTGGAAATTTTATAAACTTTTACTATCTAGGAAGCCAACTTTAGTCTAACAAGAAAGCCATGAACAACTTAAGTCCAACATGAAGGCCATGAACATCTAGGGAGTTTGTTGGCATGTTTTTGTTTCAATTCTTTTCCTTCCCTTAATATAACTTTGTCGTTTGATTTGTTAGTTGAAATTGAAATAACACAATTTTCTTATTCTAGATGAAATTGTTTATGGATTTTTATTTTATGTATAGATTTCAATGCTACTAACATCAATTCCATTGCTTACTATTTTAATGTTAAGGATTTAGTGACAAGCTTATTTTGTTTTTGTACTTTTGTTTTACTTGTGGGAAAATTTTGATGAGTTTTCTATGTTTGTGTTTTGTAGTTCGTATTAATTTACCGGATGTGAATGGTGATGTGGGGGGACTTAGACAAAGATAATGAGCTACCTGTCTTCCATCTCAAGGTTTTTGTTTTTCCTTTATATTAAGCTGTAAATGGGTAACGTTTTCTTTGAAATCTTATATAGTCATAAGTTCAATATAATATATTCAAAGAAACTCCTATTAATTATTTTTTTACTTAGTTATTGAATCAAACATGCATCCAAAATCTGTTTTAAATGGAAATAATTCAACTGATGATTATTTACCTTTTTTTTTTTTTTTTTTTTTCTAGACTAAATATGAATGTTTACATTGAATTGTGTACTTGATGGCGCACTCCCACACATAGATAGAGTAGAAGAAAACCATAATTTTAGTTCTATGAAGTTCTTGAAAACTTGCCTCAAGTTATGATTAGGAGTTCTATGATGATTGTATGTAACTTATTATAGAATATGGTGGAAAAATTGAATCTAAAGGAGAGAGGAACCAACAAATGTCTCAAAGGCTATTAGCGCATGTTGACAAGTTTGGGGTTTGATGGTGCCATAGAAGTTTCAGTGGAAGTCTTCTCTCAGTTGCTAAGCTGTCATGTATGTAAATTAGGCTACTTATTGAAAAAAAAAATGTAAATTAGGCTAGATATTGAAAGTTCTTGCTGAATGCTATAGTTACTAAAAGCTATGTTTAGCTACTAAACTACTTGAGATGTTCCTTAAAATTTTGGGATATAAGTTAATAAGAAATGTCTTTTATATTATGTTTTCGGATACAATTTTTATTCAACTTCGATGTTGGTTTTTATTGCCTTTTAGATTTTATAGAGAAGTAGGAACACAAAATTTGTATTTTAATTTTGTGTGTTTTTGTGTATGCATATCCACATTCCCGCACACAATATATACACTATCAACTTATATAGTTGCATGGCTAGATAGTTTATCAAATACCTGTTAGTCTTAAATGGAGTTTTGCATTTTAATAAAATATAATGAATTCAAAGTGGAAATTTGTTAGATAGCACCGATTGTGTTTTCAACCAACTGAATTTTCAAGAAACATTTGATATTTTTCTTTTAATGAATTAGTTCATATAACATGCCTCATTAAATAGATCAATCTTCAAATATTTATAAACAAATTATAAATAGCATGTAACTTTGCAATATGAACAAAACATTAGAATTGCATATCTCTTTTCCAACTACAAAATGTACCAATAATGAGAAACAATATTTGAAAGGAGATTTATTTGGAAAATAATTGTGCTTGCCGAAGGAGGAGTAAAGATTCATAAATTTACTTTTGTAAGTCTGGAATGAAGTATTTTTAAAAGTTATGATTTTGGATTCATCAAACTTGTAACATTTAACCATTTAAACTTGCTGTTTAAGTACATGAATATTATGAATTAATCTTATAGCTTTCATCAATCTAGAGGAAGATGAATTAAAAAAAAAAAAAAAAATTCGTGAACATTTTTTTGAATTTTCCCGTGCATCGCACGGGTTAGTGACTAGTTGATAATAATATAGGATACAAATTAAAAAAATGATAGCAAATAAACCCCAAACTCATAATTCCAAACCCCAACCCCAAATTCCCATCAGACCTGTCTCTTCCATAAACAAAAACACCCAAATCTCAAACCATAACAGACCTGCAAAGCCAAATTCATTATCATACAAATCTTGCAACATCAGGTGTTCTCATTACATAACAGAATTAAACCATTTCAAGTAAGATTTGGTTATAAAAATAAGACAGATTATGGTGCCAAATCCAACATCATAAAAAGATAGACCCTTTTATTTTCGGTAAGAAAAAAAAATACAAATAAGATGTGAAAAATACAAAAAATAAATAGAAAAAAAAAAAAAAACTTTCTTGCGATATCAGATGTTGGAAGCCACAAGAAAGCTTCCGGCTTTGGGGGTTGGAAGCAACGAGAATAAGAGATGATTTTGACGTTTTCTGACCAGATAAAAGCCGATCTTTTCGGAATTGATTATTTCCGGCAGCGAAGCTCCGGCACCGATGCTAGGCAGTGGCTATGGAGGTTTGGAGAAGAGAGAGCGGTGCAAGAAAAAGTAGAGATGAAGAGAAAATTTTGATTTTCAAAAAAAGGGAAAATGCATGTTGTTGTTTTAATGGCGAGCTTTGAAATTTTTAGGGGCATTTGTTTTTTTATGGCAAAAATGCAAAACTGACCCTTTAACTTTCACTATTTTTCATTTCAGTCTTCTAACTTTCAGTTTTATCAATTCAGTCTTCTAACTTTCAATTTTTGTCAATGCAGGATTCCATTAAACCTCAGTTATGTGCTGCTGTCAATGTCACTAAAATGACGCTGTTTTTTTTTTTTTTTTTTTGGAAAAAAAAAAAAAAACATTTTCCTCATCAAACCTTCCCCTAAAATCAAAACCGAGGACCTCATCTTCCTCATCAGTATCGAACTCGTCATCGTCCTTGAAGCCTTGGAAATCGAGCTTGAAATCGCTGTCAACGTCGACCACAGGCTTCGAGAATCTCCTTCCCGAGGTGGGTTTTTTCTGATCTCTCCAAAGATAGTCTGCTGCGAGCTGCCGAGGCAAGACCGGTGCTATGAGCAAATTCAATAACTTTATCAGACAAACCCATTCAAACCAGTTTCTGCTAATACTCAAAACCCACAAACCCCAAGTTCTGAAACCATATACCCTTTAAACCAAAGCACCAAGATAAAACCAAACTATGATAAAATTCAATAAATATCAAACAAATCCATTCAAACCAATTCTTGCATTTACACAAAACCCACAAACCCCAAGTTCTGAGACCATATACCCTCTTAACCAAAACACCAATTAACATGAAAATTTTCTGATAAAACCACAAAGTAAGGAAAACCCAGCAAATTTATCAGATAAACCAACATGATTTCGACAAACCCATCATCAATCATCCAAAAATTTTCACAAACATTCATCAGATATATCAAAATATAGGTTGTAACAAATTTGGGTTCAACAGGAAAGAAATTCCATTTAGGAAAAACAAGAAAGTTGGTACTTTTCAAGACACTTCAATCGATAACGACGACCAAGGAAGACAGCGACGAGGTTTGCTCAATCAATTTTTCTTTTTTAATATTAGTTTTTTTTTTCTTTAAATTCCGAAATTTATTATTATTATTTTTTTTTAAAAGAGCCAAAACGACGTCGTTTTGGCTCAATTAATGGCATGACATAGTTAGGGTTTAACGGAGTACCAAATTGACAGAAATTGAAAGTTATAGGATTGAAATGACAAAACTGAAAGTTAGAGGACTGAAATGAAAAAGACTAAAAGTTAGAGGGTCAGTTTTGCATTTATGCCTTTTTTTTATTTTAAGTTAACTGAGTTGTTGATCTGTAATTTTTAATACATGTGTCAATTTCTTATTGGACCTAGAAACACCATATGGATGCTGAGTTGGAGTTTCAGAGACAACATATACTTTCTCTTCATGGACAGTATTTTTGGTTTAGTGAGCTTTTCTTAAAAATTTCTTTTAATTTAAGTTCACCAATTTGGTTTGAGCTTTTTTTGTTTTGTTTTGTTTTTTTTTTTTTTTTTGAAAGATCTTAATTTGTGTGTTTACTTTGTATTTATAATTTAAGCTTATATTGTATACATAAAAAAAGTGGAAAATATTATATACATTGGCAAATATATATATATATATATAGAGAGAGAGAGAGAGAGAGAGAGAGATTAAATTCTATAAGGATGTGGTGTAAAACCCATGTTTTACCCCTTCAATCCTAACATGCCACATCATCTTATCACATATTTAAGAATAAACACAATTACACTCAATCAATTCTAATGCCCATATATAAATCCAATCAAATTGGGAATTTATTGAGATGTTATTAGGTGTGATAGGATGTATTGAATTTTAAGTAAAATGTTGACGTGGCAATCACTTATTAGATGGTGTAAAACATGGATTTTACACTCCATCCTTATAGAATTTAATCTCATATATATATATATATATATATATATTGTACAAATTTTGCAAATGTGTCCAACATTTGCCAATTTTTATGTGTTTACAATATAAATTTAAATTGTAAGTACAATGTATATTTCTATATATAAAAGAAGTGAACGGAAAAAGCTAAAGTAGTTTTGTTTGTTCAATTTTCATTGTTTCGCTGTCCCTTTTTTTTTTTTTTTTTTTTGTGTGAAGGTATAAAGCTGCAGTAGATTTGCTCTATTATTTTTGGTTTGTCCAATTCGCATTGTTTCACATTATAATAAAATATGGTCACAACAAATTGGCACATTATTTTCACGATTGTTGAGGTGTTAATTCATTATAGGTCAAAATAAAATAATAAAATATTATACTGGAGCCAACCACAACTAAAAATAAAGGTATTGTGAAAAAAAAGTGTTATATCCACAATATTTTTCACAACAATTTCATAACAAATCATAGGTGGTAAATTGTTATTAGTTCTAATTTAAACTTAACAATGAAATTACCTTTTTGCCCACCAATAACAATCTGTAGCAACCTACTACTTATGATTTGTTGTGAAAATGTCATGGACATAGCATTTTTTGTGTGAAGATGTTAAGACGTCTTGTTGCCGTCACAATATTTTCAAAACTGCTGAGCTATCAATTCTTTACAAGTCAAAATAAAATATAACAAAATTATAAAGGTATTATGAAAATTTTGTGCCATTCTGTTGTGTTTTTAGAAAAATTTTGTTGGTTTAATCAGTTTTGTTGAGCCAAAATTAACTATTTCATATACAATTTTCTTGAGTTGACTTTCTGTATTTTTTTTATTTGCATACCATTTTAAGTAAAAGCACATAATTTTACACACACACACACACACACACACAAAACTTAGGAAAAAAACATTTTTCATCCTTTATGTTTGGGGAAGTTTACAATTCCTTCTTAAACTTTAAAATCAAGCAATTTTTCCCTTAATATTTTGGAAAAGAGCAAATATGTCATATTGTTATCCTCTCAATTAAACCCTAATGAAAGCTTATGGGTCCGTTTGGATATAACTTATTGTTACTGAAAGTTGTTGAAAACTGAAAACACTGTAGCAAAATAATTTTTAAATGTATGAATAGTACCGTGGGACCCATTTTTAATATTTTTTAATGCGTGAACAGTGCATGAACAGTGCGTGAACAGTGATTTTTGTCCCCTGCACAGTGAACCCATGTGATGTTACTGTTCACGCGCAGGGGAAAAAAAAAAAGGCAAAACGCGAAAGCTGAAATGCAGCTTTCAGTGGTATCCAAACGGGTACTATAATTCTTAAAATATTTTATTGCATAATATCTAAATTACTCCCACTAAATTTTAACATCCCAAAATTTTTTTTTTCATGTATTTTGAGTTTTAGATGGTAGAAATTCTTGGAAAGTTTGAATGATGATATAAGGTGTTTTATTTGTTATCTAAAGAATTTTGATTTTCTAGGTTTAAATTTTTGAAACTTATAATTTATCAAATGAAAAATTTGATGAAACGTGCCTTTTGTTATCATTTTTTATTTTTATTTTTAATTTTCTTTGCAAAACTTAGTTGTTTATTGTTGAAAGATGATAATATTTGTTATTATTCTTAGAAATTTTTAGTGAGTGGAAATATTGCCTTTAGCAAGTAGGTATTTGTTGACGCCCGGCTTCGATCGGTAGCGGGGCAGAAAAACCGCCATTGTCGACGCGGGCCTTCGTTTGACCACCCACCATGGCAACAGCTCCCGCGCGTGCGGGGCCCCATTGGAAGGCCCCTCTAGAATGATAGAGTGTGGTTTTCGCGTGGAGCTTTGGGTGCTCTCTCTCTCTCGGCAGAGGAAGGTAGGTCTACCTTTGGCGTTATGGCAGGAATCAGGGACAAATTTTAAGGGGTTACTAAAGGTAAATGGAGTCGCCACCAATTATTGGGTTTTTCTAAGGTGTGATTGGTCACCTATTTCTAGTTGATTTTACTACCGATCCTAGGTTAAGAGAAAGGGCATTTTTCCTAATCTAATGTGGATGGCAAAAAAATCATGATTCTTAGGTCTGGAATTTTGGTTATGTGTGGGAAAGGTGTTAGGCACCTCACAATGTCTGTCCAAGGACAATCCTTTGTGTTTGATAAAACCTTAGTTTTTGAAAATTGGCAGTAAAAACATGATTTTGGCATTATCTTTCGAGGCTTTGCATGCATGGGGGCTTTAAGGCTTGGCTTTTGAACAGGTGTGGTCCCAATTTATGCTTTCCTAAGGCATTCGGGCAAAATGCCAGATTTCCACATCGAAAATCCAGCGACATGTCACCTTACTTTCGCGACAAGAATTAGGCATAGCTTGGAACTTACATATCCAAGATCAATATCGTGGTCGCAGATATCATCTTAGTCAAGATCAGATTCATTGGTCGCAGGAGCCTACGTATCCAAGATCAATATCGTGATTGAAGACACTTCTTTCGTCAAGATCAAGTCCTTTGATCACAGACACTTCTTTCGTCAAGATCAAGTCCCTTGGTCGCAGACAACACCATCATCAAGATCAGGATGAAAAAGTCTCTCAGTCACTTCAATTGTCAAGAATCACTTCCAAAGTTCATCAGCTACCAATTAGGTCAAGTATTTTCATTTTTTGTCAAAAGGTAAGGCACTAGTTCTATGTTCCAAAGTTTTAGGTTCGAGGGCTAGGTAATCTTTGAAAGTTCAACCTCATCATGGTCGCTAAAATCAGTGTCTTTGTTTTACATTGAAATTCACTTTCCAAGCACTGTCAATGAGGGACATTCTGTAGACACTCGATTTTGCACCCATGATTTAATTAAGGAAGATGGCTGAAATGACCATCCATGTACCCCAAAAATCATGATTGCATTACATGCATCAATTTGATCTTACATTACATGCGTTAATTCATTCATTGCATATCATAAAAATGTTCTTGGGGTTATTGCGGTTGCAACAGTGTGTCTAGTTTCCAAATCGGACCATCGAATCGAAAGATATCACATGATCAAGTTTGCATAGTTAGCATGCATTATGTCTAGGTAGAGCCAACCACGCACAATTAATTTAAATTAATTCTGATTGGTTAAACAGTTAAAATTAATTAAATAATTTTTTGATTGGTTGATAATTAGTGTCTAAAATAGGATTGCTTGCATAGGAATAAAAGGGATAATTGGATAACAATAAAATTATGAATAATCTGAACTTTATCAAAATTTATTTTAGGGTATTCATCTACAAGATAATTATTCCTAAAAAAAGACCTGAATTATCAAGAAAAGAGATGAAAAATCTTAGAATACAGATGAAAACACATCTAGGTGCAAGGATCGGCTCAAAAAAACCTAAAAAGGGAGTCCAAAACACACTTGAACACGAAAGTACGTTTAGGGCCCAAGAGTACCATTCGGCACTTTTGGAGTGCCGAACGGCACTTTAAAAGTGCCAAATGGAATTCTTTTGGGCTTTGGCCCAATTTCCTTCTGGTGCTGATAAGGCACACCCTTTTCGACTTTTTCACAGAAAGACGCGTCCCGATTTGCATTCTAATCATCTGAGCTATTTTTTAGAGTTTCTAGCCTCTATAAATAGAGACTAGATCTCATAATTTAGCACACTTTTTTACGCTTTGAGAGGCACACTCTTTTAGGCTCTCAAATTGCTCATATTTTCTGATCCCCTCTCTGATATTTTCTGTTGAAGCTCGGGTTTTTAGGTTTCAAAGATAATTGCATAAATTTCTTTGAACCCTAAAATATCCTCTCATGTAGAAGAGTGCTCAAGCAAGAGGTTGTTTTCTAACCCTTTCTTTATGCTTCTCTTATCATGATGATGCATGTTTGTATATTTCTTTCAGTTTAATTGTTTTAAATATTCATATCATGATTTGTTAATTTAGTTTATGAAAACATGCTCTTGATTCTTTTTTTATTGCTATAATTTATTTCTTAGTTTCAAAAATCTGCATGTTATCAACTTTTTCTTTTCCTTAAATAAAAACGGATCTGCATCTTCCTTAGATGTAGATCTAAATTAAAAAAAAAAAAAAAAAAAAAATGGATCTACATCTTCCTAGGATGTAGATCTGAATTTTTTTCTTAATAAAAATGGATTTGCATCTTCCCTAGATGTAGATCTGAATTTTTCTTAATTAAAAAATGGATCTGCATCTTCCTTAGATGTAGATCTGATTTTTTCTCAAAATAAAACAGATCTACATCTTCATTAGATGTAGATCTGAAATTTTTTTCAAACTAAAAACGGATCTGCATCTTCATTAGATGCAGATATGAATTTTTCTTAATAAAAACTGATTTGTATCTTCCCTAGATACCTATTTGATTTTTTTAACATATGCAAATTTTGAAACAAAGAAAAAGATTATGCATGATTGTGTTTATGGTTGTTTGTTTTGTTTGGTTCATATAGCATAAATTTATGTCATGAATGAAATTCTCTTCATAAAAAAAACTTTTTCATATTTTCGAAAATATAAAAACAGATCTAATTTTTCTGTCATCAAAAAACCATTTTTATTATCATCACAAAACAGATCTGGTCTTTTACAAAACTAAAATCATTTTTTTAAAATTCCCTTAAAACAGATCTGGTTTTTTTTTAAACCAAAATCAATTTTTGTAACAAAGAAGAGGATACATTCATAAATAAACTTATGTGATTTAATTTTTGATTCACATGTGCAACATATCATTCATAACATGCATGAAAGGGGTACATAGGACATAAGAGTCTAGAAGACCAGACTCTGTCTGGGCGGAATGGGTGCCTGACACCTTCCCATTCCGTAACCTAGCCTCCGAATTTAGGTCTTTGAATAAGTAGATCTAAGTTTTATCTTTATTTTTATTTTTGGGTAGAATGTAACTAGGACAAAAAGCCATGTATTTTTTATTGATTGTAACTAGGACCCAAAGCCATGTAATTTTCAATTTTTTCAAACATGTATTTTTTTAATCAATAAAGGAACTATTCAAGTCATGTATTTTGTATTTAGTTTTTTTCTTATTTTTTCGTATAAAAAATAAGTGGCGACTCCACACCACTTACCCAAAAAGAGAGATGTCCTAAAAAGCACACAAAAATCTCTCTCTCTTTCCTGAGAGGCACCTTTTGCGATCTCTCACAACAGAGTAGGAAAGTAAATGCCTGCATCCCTAGAGCATGGCCCAAAATATAGGTACAGGAAAATAAACAGGGGTCGCCATACTCTAGAGATGAGGACAAATGGCATAAGGCATGATATACCTAATACAAACCATCTAAGAGATAAAAGGAGGAGGAAGAAAGGGGTTTAAAAGAGTACATAACCAAATGGGTGAGGCTAAACTCCTAAACCTACTGACTACAGCCGCTTGACTTATATGTAAGGGGACATAGAGGAAAAATGCATGTATATTTTTTGCCTTTGCCATATAAGTGCAAACATGCGGAAATTTAGATGCCAAAAATAAAGTGGGACATAGGTGAGGGGACTTACCTGATATTCGAAAATAGTGAAAATGGCAAGACGCATGGGATTGCCGCTAGTTACCTTCGAAATAAAGTGTGAGCATATGGCATAGCTGCTATCACCCACAGTAGATTAGGAACTTGGAAATTTTTTAGAAACTTGAAAATTGTGTGATACGAGGCACACGACACAGTCGCTATTACCTCAAGAAGGGATGTGAGCATACGGCACGGCCGCTATGACCCACTGCGAATGCGAACTCGGGATTTCTTAAGGAACTTGATATTTGTGATAACGTAAGGCGTACGACACGGTCGCTATTACCTTAGGATGGGATGTGAGCATAAGGCACGGCCGCTATCACTAACTGCAAATGTGAACTCGGGCTTTCTCTAGGAACTTGATAATTGTGATGATGTGAGGCGTACGACATGGTCGCTATTACCTCAAGAAGGGATACGAGCATACAGCACGGCCGCTATCACCCACTACAAATACGAACTCGGGATTTCTCTGGGAACTTGATAACTATGATGCTGCGAGGCGAACGACACAGTCGCTATTACCTCAAGATGGGATGTGAGCATAAGGCACGATCGCTATCATTAACTGCAAATGCGAACTCGGGCTTTCTCTAAGAACTTGGTAATTGTGATGACGCGAGGCATACGACACGATCACTATTACCTCAAAAAGGGATGTGAGCATATGGCACGACCGCTATTACCTCAAAAAAGGATGTGAGCAAACGGCACGGCCATTATCACCCACTGCAAATGCGAACTCGAGATTTTTCTCTGAATTTCATAATTATGATGCTGCGAGGCGTATAACACGGTCGCTATTACCTCAAGAAGGGATGTGAGCATACGGCACGACTGCTATCACCTACTGCAATTGCGAACTCGGGATTCCCTTAGGAACTTGATAATTGTGATGATGCAAGGTGTACGACATAGTCACTATTACCTCAAGAAGGGATGTAAGCATACGGCATGGCCGCTATCACCTACTGCAAGTTGATAATTGTGATGATGCGAGGCGTACAACACGATCGCTATCACCTCAAGAAGGGATGTGAGCATACGGCACGGTCGCTATCACCCACTGCAAATGCAAACTCGGGATTTCTCTAGGAACTTGATAACTGTGATGTTGCGAGGCATACGGCACGGTCGCTATTACCTTAAGAAGGGATGTGAGCATACAGCACGACCGTTATCACCCACTGCAAGTGCGAACTCAAGATTTCCTTAGGAACTTGATAATTGTGATGATGCGAGGCGTACGACACGGTCGCTATCACCTTAGGAAGGGATGTGAGCATACGGCACGGCCGCTATCACCTACTGCAAATGCGAACTCGGGATTTCTCAAGGAACTTGATAATTGTGATGCTGCGAGGCATACGACACGGTCGCTATTACCTCAAGAAGGGATGTGAGCATACGGCTGCAAGTGCGAACTCGGGATTTCCTTAGGAACTTGATAATTATGATGATTCGAGGCATACGACATTGTCACTATCACCTTAGGAAGGGATGTAAGCATACAGCACGGCCATTATCACCCACTGCAAATGCAAACTCGAGATTTCTCTAGGAACTTGATAACTGTGATGCTACGAGGCGTATGACACGGTTGCTATTACCTCAAGAAGGGATGTGAGCATACGGCTGCAAGTGCGAACTCAGGATTTCTCAAGGAACTTGATAATTGTGATGCTGCGAGGCATACGACACAGTCGCTATTACCTCAAGAAGGGATGTGAGCATACGGCTGCAAGTGCGAACTCGGGATTTCCTTAGGAACTTGATAATTGTGATGATTCGAGGCGTACGACATTGTCACTATCACCTTAGGAAGGGATGTAAGCATACAGCACGGCCGCTATCACCCACTGCAAATGCGAACTCAGGATTTCTCTAAGAACTTGATAATTGTGATGCTACGAGGCGTACGACACGATCACTATTACCTCAAGAAGAGATGTAAGCATATGGCACGGCCGCTATCACCCACTACAAGTGCAAGCTCTGGATTTCTCTGGGAACTTGACAACTGTGATGCTGCGAGGCGTATGATACGGTCGCTATTACCTTAAGAAGGGATGTGAGCATACGGCACAACCGCTATAACCCACTGCAAATGCGAACTTGGGATTTCTCTAGGAACTTGATAACTGTGAAGCTGTGAGGCGTACGACACAGTTGCTATTACCTCAAGAAGGGATGTGAACATACGGCACAGCCACTATCACCCACTGCACATACGAGCATACGGCACAGCCACTATCACCCACTAGAAATGCGATCATACGGCACGGCCTCTATCACCCATTGTAGAATGCGAGCATACGGCACGACTACTATCACCCACTGTAGAATTCGAGTATACGGCAGGGCTGTTATCACCCACTGGAAATGCGAACATACGGCACAGCCGCTATCACCCACTATAGAATGCGAGCATACGGCACGGCCACTATCACCCACTGTAGAATGCGAGAATACAGGTACGGCCACTATCACCCACTGGAAATGTGAGCATACGGCATGGCCACTATCACCCACTGTAGAATGCGAGCATACGGCATGGCCGCTATCACCCACTGTAAAAGCGAGCATACGACACGACTGCTATCACCCACTGTAGAACGTGTAAGAATCTACCCTCTTTGTGAGAACATGTGCTAGATATAGACCTGCATGATATGTTTAGGAAAAGTGTTAGTTCATCTGCATTGCCATTTAACTCATGGGCTTACCACTTATGTCTAAATTTCTGGTTGTTTTGTAGATTATATCAAAGAGAGCTAGTTCTAGGGTAGATCGGGGGAAGGCCCCTATGTATGCCATGTCCCAAGGGGGCGATTCTTCTGATGATGAGACCGCTTCTGCTAGTGAGCTAGTGGCTTGGGTATTGCAGAGCTGTTTCGATCGCGGGGAGGAGGATGCTGGTCCTGCTGGCATCATATCTATCGAGACGTAGTCTAGCAGACAGCGGTCGGTTGAGACAGCCAGTGCCTCATCTGAGTCCAATACCATTTCAAGTAGGGCTACTTCACGGCACAGGCCGGTCAGATGGAGGGGGCCCTCCAGAGGAGCGAGGCGAGATGATGACATCCTCATAGACATAAATGAGGCCTTTGCTAGGCCCGAGGTCTTGCCGGAGTTTGGCGCTCGGAGGTGCAATCTGAGACCGAGGTTCCCATCGTATCAGGCTGGGGCCGACGCTCATACTCGCACCATAGACAGAGGTTCTGATTTCGATTATATGCATGTACTAACAAATAGCTTCTAATTTTGAATGCAAGGAAATGAAAGGCTTAGTGGTCGGGGCTCCTGGTCCACTTTCCTTTAGATATTGTTTACTCCTAGGACCCGTCCACAATATGTCGTGCTTTTGAGCGAGCAGGGATTTAAGAACTTCTTGCAGATTCCCCCATTTACCACGAGGCACGAGATCTTGGAGGCTTTGGTGCAACGGTTTCATGCCGTGATAGGCACCTTCCATTTGAGTTGCGGGGAGTACACGGTCCTCCCTTTTGACTAGACAGCCATTCTGGGCGTTAGATTTGGTGGCCATCAGATTCCGACGGATGTGATGACCTTCGAGATGGCCAGCAATCTTTTGGGCATCCCTCTCCCATTGACTGTTGAGACAAGGGGGTATTTTGGGCCCACCGCATCACCACAGATTAGTACTGTGTGGCTGCAGCGTAGTATTCCTTGGGATGAGGCCCCTATAGACGCTCATCTTTGTCAATGCTTCTTGTGGTTCCTCAGTAGTTGTTTCTTGGGCAACAATTGATCGGTGTTGACTTGTCAGTTGCTGTGGACTATAGGAGTAGTCTTCGGCATTAGGGCGTACAACTGGGGTCAGTGACCTACAATTTCTTCATTTCTTTCTTGAGGTGGACCTCCTAGCGAGACTTCAAGTGTTTGGAGGGATGTTGTCAGATATTGACATTGTGGACATATGAGTACATCCTAGCCCTGCGACCTCATTATACAGGCTTGTCCTTGACATCATACCCTTGAGCATATGCATGGGCTCATTGTGGGATCACAAAGGTAGTAGTAGTGCAACCAGTCACCATTTCTGTAGCTTTGGATTGCGTCACCCGGGATGAGATCATAGTTCGTCCATATGATAGCATGCTACTGAGGAGATAGGAGCCTACTATAGCTATGGGCCAGTCGAGGATTCGACGTTGGTTTTAGGCCTTTCTAGCAGAGAGGACCTTCCATCAAGTTATGCCAATCTACGGAATGCCTATGGATTTGCCTCCTCGTGGTTTGTCATTCGAGGCCATGGTTCTGGATGACCTGAATTATGCGACGGGTGCTTTTAATTCTTATGTAGACACGAGTAGAGACTATTCTACCTGGTTTGCAGAGTCGTCGGTAAGGCCTATCATTGGAGACGTCCTCATGAGTGGGGGTAGAGTACTGGGAGGTGCTATCCGAGCTCAAATGGCCATCAGGGTTGAGTGGAGAGCACGTGCAGAGACCACAAAGGCTAGAGTGATAGAGTTTGAGGCCTTATTTATTGCTAGAGAGGCACACATGTAGGAGAAGATAGCTCAGGCGTTAGCCTTAGAGAGGGAGATCTGGTAGAGAGATAGGGAGAGACTAGTTGCTGCGTTAGACAGAGAGCAGTGCCAGTTTCATACTAAGCTAGCCCTGCATCAGGGCTATTCCATGCTTTTGATGGGAGAGTTAAGAGCGGCTCATCTTCCTGTTCCAGCTGCCCCTGAGATTCCCGGCTGGGGGCCGATCATTCCTCTAGGCTCACCGGGCAGTTGGGGTTCTTTTGCTCAGGCTCCGGTGCCTTCCTAGGGCCCAAGGTATGCTCCCGACACTTCAGGTGGTGCGGGTCCTTCCACTGGCCCTTTTGCAGGCAGCGATGATGGTGATGGTGCCGATACAGATACAGACCAGTTTATTGTGGGTGATGATTCTCTGTAGGATTACCTATTGGTTGTACCATGATGTAGCCCCTGCGTGGGCATGTATTTTTCATGTATTCTGTAGACATTGCCCCTTGATGGGCCAGTTATGTATGTATATTATGTATTGCCTTTTTGTAGGCCTGCACATGTATGTATTGTATCGCCCCACAGTAGGCTTTGATGTATGATATTATCTTTTTGTAGCATGATGTGTGTATGGAACAATGCCTCTTACTGGGACTTATATGTATAATCCCAAGGACACACCTTTGAAAGGGCGGCTGATGTATATGTAAAACAATACCTCTGATTAGGGCTTATATGTATGAATCCAGGGACGTGCCTTTAAAAAGGCAGCTAATGTATGTGTAAAACAATGCCTCTGATTAGGACTTACATGTATAACTCTAGGTAAACGGCCTTTGAAAGGGCTGTTGATGTGTATGAAAGACAATGCCTCTGAATAGGACTTACATGTATAGCTCTGTATATTGCCTTTGAAAGGGCTATTGATGTGTATGAAAGACAATGCCTTTGATTAGGACTTACATGTATAGCTTTGTAAACTGCCTTTGAAAAGGCTGCAGATGTGTCTGATTAGGACTTACATGTATAGCTCTTGTAAATTGCCTTTGAAAGGGCTGCTGATGTGCATGAAAGACAATGCCTCTGATTTAGGACTTACCTGTATAATCTAGGTAAATCTCCTTTGAAAGGGCTTCCGATGTGTATGCACTATCGCATTTTCACTGCGGACGGTGGTCTTGAACCAGCTTATGTTGCACCTACTCGTTTTGCACCGCAGCTTCATGGGTTTATCAGTGGCTTTTGAACAATGATCGTCCCGCTGGGGGAAATAGAAAGAAGATATCACATAAAATAAACTGCCCCAGTTTAGGGTTTCATGCGATTTTCGACACAAGAGACACATCCTCAACAGGATGGACCCATTCTTGTATATTGGACAAAGGGGGAGAGAACCGCGCAAAATAAACTGCCTTAGTTTAGGGTTTTATGGGGTTCCGAGCCTGTGGACTGGCTTTGTAGACCATGTCATAATGCTGATAACGAATACGGACACTCTGAACGAGATATCTTTAGACACACCATGAAGCGGTATGCACTGGTTGCTCCTGTTATTACCTGAGCGGGCTAGAAATCCCAGAACAGGACTCTTGAGGTACCCTCATGATAAACAACTCCTCTGTCCTTCAAATAAGCTGAAAAAGCTACCAGACGGCCGAGATCTGGCTCTAGCATTTTTCTGCTGTAGATTCTGACTATCAGGGCTGAACCGACCCCTGAACCGAGCTTTGAAAATGAGGTTCAAGACATCCGAAGGTGTTAAACAAGGCGCACAAATATAAACTGCCCCAGTGTAGGATTTATGTGGCCTCGGATGCACGAGCGAGAGTTTTCGATAATCCGGTTCACTTCTGGGTTGATCACGCATTACAGTGAGCACTAAAACGAGGGAATCTTCGCTCTAAAGTGATCAGAAACATGTCAAGTAGGAGGGTGAGTGTCAGCACATGTTTGGATTTGTGCTTGGGGGGTTGAAAAGCCCTGGCACACTTCCCGAGGTCCAGCGGCCCTTCAAGGGCTACCGCCTTGGGATGTGTGTATAAAAGCTGGGCATCAGCCTAGCCCCAACTCATTTGGTTCTGCGATTTTTTCTAGGTCTTCTCCAGCCCTTTCTTCCCTCAAAACACTTAGAAAACACCATTTACCATCATTTTTTACGTAGATCTTCATCAGATTGTCAGATCAAGTAGGGCTTACTTATGGATGTTCTTGGTGCTCATTCTTATGACACCTTGGTGGAGCTTGAGAGAGAGGAATACCATGAGAAGAAGCTCAAGAGATGGTGGGGCACTTTTTCTTGCAGTGACTGAGCTCTCCTCCGACAGCTTCTTGGAGACGCTGCCACTCTGCTCTATACTACACTTGATTGGCACTTGCTAGAGGTCATCACTTCCTGTTGGGATCCTGCTTTGAGGGGTGCCACTATTGGAGACGTGGATTTGGTGCCCACTTTGGAGGAGTATGATTGCTTCCTCTCTCTTTCTACTATTGTGAGCACTGTTTTCATTCCACCCGTGTGGACACGATATCGCAGGAAGCTTGCTGATTTGATGGGCTTTAAGAGGCCAGTTGTGGAGGCACTAACTTGGCATCGTAGTAGGGGAGGAGGGAGCATGTCCTTTTGGTTCCTACATAATCGGTTCCATCTATCAGAGTGCCCTGTTGGCTACCGCGACGATTTTGTGGATTTAGAGCAATGGGCATCTTATCGGCGTCAGGCTTTCCTAGTGGCCTTCTTCGGCGCAATACTATTCCCTTCACCATCGGGAGCTATCAGTTTTACCGTTCTTCCTCTGGTGAGTGCCTTACCTCATGGTACCTTTTTCATTCCCGATTTACTTTTTGAGACCATTAGGTCTTTGTCCTTGTGTCGGGAGGCTGGTAGGGGTAGGCTAGGTTGCTGCGTTCACATGTTACAGTTGTGGTTCTGTAGTCACTTAAGCGTTATCGTTCGGGATCAGCCTATGGGCTTTGTGGATAGGAATAGGATTCAGGATACTGTGTATCCGATCTTCCTTTTTCTAGGGACACTGATGGTTAGCTGAGATATTTGTGCAGCCTGAGTCCCACTGACTGGACTTGGAGGGTCAAGTGGGGCGTCACTAGATGGCAAGGATAGTCCCATTGTGTAGGTTTGCTCGGTATTTCCTTGGTGGGCATCTGGAGATGCACAGGATATTTCCCGGGCATAGCCATGAGACAGTTTGGGGGTATCCAGCATATCCCCCGACTCAGTGATCTTTCTACTGTCACCTGTGAGTATGGGCTAGTGGACATCGACATAGCCATGGTAGGGCATGCCTCGAAGTTCTGGGAGGCGTACAGATCGAGTATAGATTTCCCTTTCTGCTCTAAGGATGACTAGGAGTGGTTCTCCGCTGAGTTTAGGGTATGGCGAGACATGCAGGATCCCATCTTTGTGTTTGACTTGTTGTTGCCAGTTTTGACTAATATGCCACTTCCGGTGGATATTCTAAGAGATTATACCCTAAAGTTCGAGATCCGAGTTGAGAGAGCTCTCGTAGACCTGAGGGAGTGCTTGAGAGAAGCTATCAGGGACAGAGATTGCAGTAGAGAGCTAGCTGATACACTTATAGAGGACATCGAGAAGATGAGCAACATGCAGGAGAGGAAGCTTGCTGCTCTCAGGGCAAAGCTCGATCGGAGGGGGACAGCCCCTTCAGGCATAGAGTCAGAGTATGTCTAGTTGAGATCCCGGGTTGCGGGTTTGGAGGACAAGCTTGTGGCTCTTACTCGAAGGTTTGCCACTCTAGATCACACTTGGGATAAGGAGAGAGCCACACTGGAGGTTAGCAGGGTCGCGGCTGGAAGCCGGGTTGATGATTTAACACTAGAGCTACTACAAGCGAGATCCTATATTCACTTTGCTTTGGACATGGAGTACGGGCAAGAGGATGATGAGCCTAGCAAGCCACAGCGGGCTTTCCGCCACCTTCAGACTAAGCTGAACGAGAGAGAGGAGGCCCTGAGAGTTGCTATTGCAGAGGTGAGCACCTTGCAGGCTTTGCTAGAGACTGAGAGGTAGAGCTCTACTTCTGATCCCACGATGGAGAGAGAGCTAGTCTGTCTTTGGCATTCTCATGACAGACTTAGAGAGGTAGCTAGAGATTTAGGCTTCGATGCAACCGAACTGCTTCGCACTCATGCTTAGGATAACCCAATCCTCCTCACTGGTTTTAGGAGGTTGTGCCAGGCCGTGTTCGATCGTCTGGGTCATGTTTGATCTGCTGGCATTCTTTCTGTTTACTTTTTTTCTGCACATGAGCTAGGTAGTTAGTATTCCACCATGTATGGAAAGGTCCTTCATAAATTGCTAGGCAATTGCGTAAGGCCTTCTGCTTTTTGTTTTGAGTTCTTAAAGCATAGTCTAGTCTGTTAGGCATGCTTAGAAACTGAGAAATGGTGTAAAGATGTTTATGAGGATATTCAAAAGATATATATGAGATGAGATTTCATGTTTTGGTACCAGAATGTTTGAAAGAAACAGAATGGCACAACACATGCATGTTAATGAATATGCAGGCAAAATCCTTGCATATCAATATCTTGTTTTTCCAAGGATACATCCTGTTCTAGACGTATCTTTTCCTTTTCCCATTGAGGTACATTTTCCATTGGCATAAACCAGAACATCTTTGAGTAGACCACCGAGTCGTGGCAGTATTGTAGACAGAGAGTAATCTCGAAGGTGTCTTTATATCTTGAGCAGAAATTCAAGCAAGCGCAACTGACTGATTTTTCTTTTAAGATGTGACCGAACCAAGATGGTTGCCTACGTACCTCCACAAGGAAGGATCAGGTCATCACGTAGTTTAATTGAGTTTTGATTGCCTTAAATTTTGCCTAGACCGCCCTTTCAGGTTTTCAGTCTAGCAAGCTTTCTCACACTCTTTCTTTTACTCTTCTTTTGCGTAGTCCGTCCTTTCGGGTTTTCAATCTACCTTTTGTATTTTCCCACGCTCTCTTTTTGTGTAGACCACCCTTTTGGGTTTTCGATCTACCTTTTTAAATATATTTTTTTGTTTTTTGTTTTTTGTTTTTTTGTTTTGACATAAAAAATAAAAATGAGGTTCACTGCAAGGCCCTTTCATGCAAAGTATCGTATGACAGCATTAAAGTTGGTGGGCATACTGAAGTTACGCTCATCCGTGTCGATTAAAATCAAGGCTCCTCTAGAGAAGGCCTTCTTTACCACATATGGGCTCTCGTAAGTTGGGGCAAACTTTCCTTTGTGATTAGGCATGGCTTGGTTGCGCTTCTTCAAGACTAGATCGCCTTCTTCAAAGACTCTAGGTCTAACTTTCTTGTTGAATGCTCACTCGGCGTGGCATTGGTACAACTATCCATGGCACATTGCTGTCATGCGCTTCTCATCGATCATGTTTAGTTTTTCGCATCGGGAAAGGGCCCATTTATCTTCTGACAGCTCTGCCTGAGATAAAATCCTGAGAGACAAGATCTCTACCTTTGCTGGGAAGACGGCTTCCATGCCATATACCAATGAATACGGGGTCGCACCTATGAAAGTACGAACAGAAGTGCGATGTGCGCACAGAGCAAAGGGCAAGTACTTGTGCCAATCCTTGTATGAGTCTGTCATCTTTACCAAGATTTTCTTTATGTTCTTGTTAGCGGCTTCCACTGCACCATTCATTTGAGGGCGATAGGGAACCAAATTTTTGTGCTCGATCTTGAACTATTGGTCGAGTTACTCGATCATTTTCCCATTTAGGTTTGTCCCATTATCTGTAATGAGCTCTCCTGGCACGCCGTAGTGGCAAATAATGTTATGTTTTAGGAATCGGGCTACCACAGCTTGAGTGACGCTCTTGTACGAAGCAGCTTCCACCCACTTTGTGAAATAATCGATGGCCACTAAGATGTACCCACGACCGTCTGAAGCTTTCAAAATCACGGGTTCGATGACATCCACACCCTAAGCTAAGAAGGGCCATAACGCTACTAAAGTGTGCAACTGCTGTGGAGGAGCAATCTTTCAGTCTTGATAGGCTTGGCAATGGTGTCATGTCCTTACGTGTTTAATGCAATCATTTTCCATGGTAAGCCAATAATAACCAACTCTCATAATCTTGTGGGCCAATAGGGGTCCACTAACATGAGCTCCAAGTAAGCCTTCATGCATCTCTTCCGTTAGATGATTAGCCTCGAAGGCATCTATTCATCGGAGCAAGGTAGAGTTGTGGTTCCTTTTGTACAGGACTTCTCCACTTAGGAAAAATTGGCAGGCCATGCGCTGGATGAACTTCCTTTCACTGTCTGTTGAGCTGGGCGGGTATTCACTGTTCTTGATATAAGCCTTGATATCATGGTACCATGGCTTTCCATCGGCTTCGACTTCGACACTCATGCATTCTTCGATGTTCATACAATAAGCTGGGACGTCACGGACTTCTATGCGCAGTTACCGCATATTATCTCCTTCTGATATCTTAACCATGTTGACCAGTGTAGCCAAGGCATCTGCAAACTGGTTATGTGCTCAAGGAAAATAGGCAAATGTGATATTTTGGAACTTCGAAATCAAGCAGCTGACACATTTTTGATACGAAATCAACTTGGTGTCTCTAAAGACGCTCAAGTCATAGGCTCCAAATTTTAGGGCCACTTGTAGGCCGACTAGGCATGCTTTGTACTCGGTGACGTTGTTGGTGCAACTGAAGTTCAGTTTGACTGAAAGAGGAATTTTCTGTCCCTTAGGGGAAACTAAGAATGCTCCCACTCCATTTTTAGTAGAATTGGCGAATCCATCAAAATAAATCTTCCAACGCCACGATTCCACACTGTCTGGTTCTGGCTCCAGTGCCATGACATCCTCATCAGGGAAGAGGGATTTTGAAAGTTCCGGATCATTCAGTGGCTAATTCGCTAGGTAATTGGCTACGGCCTAGCCCTTGATGTCCTTTCTTGTTACAAACACAATGTCAAACTCTGAGAGAAACATTTGCCAACAGGAGATCTTCCTTGTGAGAGCTGGCTTTTCAAAGATGTACTTAATGGGATCCATGCAGAAATGAGTCGCATGGTGAAGTAAAGCATATATTGTCGCAACTTGCGCGATGCCCAACCTAAGGTGCAACACGTCTTCTCAATGGCGATGTAGTTAATCTCATAACTAGTGAACTTCTTGCTTAAGTAGAAAATCGCCCTTTCTTTCTGGTCGGGTTTAGCCGCTTGGCCTAGCATGTAGCCCATGGAAGTTTCTTGTACTGCTAGGTAGAAGATCAACGGATATCCCAGCTTTGGAGGAACCAGAACAGGAGGGTTCAACAAATACTGCTTGATCTTGTCAAAGGCCACTTGTCACTCATCTGTCCATTCTATCTTAGTGTCTTTCTTCAAGAGTTTGAACAACGAATCACATGTGGCAGTCAACTGTGCTATGAAGCGAGCTATGGAATTGACTTTGCCTAAGAAGCTGTGAATCTATTTCTCGGTTTGTGGTGTCAGCATATCTCGGATGGCTTGGACTTTTGCTGGGTCCACTTTGATTCCTCTTTGGCTAACTATAAAGCCGAGCAATTTCCCTGAACTAGCTCTGAAGACACACTTGTTAGGATTTAGTCTCAATCTGTACTTGATAAGGCACTTGAATAGCTTTCTCAAATCTATCAAATGATCATTGACTGTATGGGATTTGGCAATCATGTCGTATACGTAGACTTCGATCTCTTTATGCATCATATCAAGGAACAAGGTTACCGTGGCTTGTTGATAAGTAGCAACGGCGTACTTTAAGCCGAAGGGCATAACATCATATGCATAGGTTCCCCAATGAGTGGTGAATGCTGTATTGGCGTTGTCCTCCTCAACCATCTTGATCTGATATAGCCTGAGAATCCGTCCATGAAGGAGAAGAACCTGTTGGTGGCGGTATTATTGACTAGGGTATCGATGTGTGGCAATGGAAAATTATCCTTGGGGCTGGCCCGGTTCAAATCCCTATAATCGACAAACATGCGTACTTTCCCATCTTTCTTAGGCATGGGCACAATGTTGGCGAACCAATCTGAGTAGGCTATCACAGTAAGGAAACCAGCTTTCAACTGCTTTTCTACTTCTTCCTTAATCTTCAAAATGATCTCAGACTTCATTCTTTGAAGGGCCTGCCGTACCGGAGGGCATTCAGGTTTAATTGGAATTCTGTGGACGACAATCTCAATATCTAACCCTGGCATGTCTTGGTACGACCAAGCAAAGATCTCTATGAATTCCTTGAGTAGTGCTATAAGCTCGGGCTTCATGTCTTTAGGAAAGCTTACCCCAATCCTGACAAGTTTTTCATTCTTGCCTTCGCCAGCAAGGTTAAACACTTATGTCTCTTCTATGTTGGGCTTGGACCCTTCGCTCTCTCTGTTTAATGCTTCCAAAATATCACGAGGTAGACTTGAAATTTCCTTTAATCCTTCAATATCATGCTCCAACTCTATTGTCTCATTCACGTCATCAATATCCTCATTATAGCAACAGGACGATGTACCCACTTGGGAATTAGAATGGATCCTATAGGACGGAACATATATAAGGAAATATTAGACAATTTGCACACACATATTCATAGGAAAGCAGGTAAAGAGATAAAGGATTTCCTGAATAGTACACTGGATAATTTCATTAGTGGATTATAGATAGCGGGATTAACAAAGTTCATGCCTGATAATGATAAAAGGGGAAAAAAATTTTCTTGGAAAATAAATTGGAAAATGCAAACAAGGAATGTAGGAAACAGGAAATAAACATGCAAAACAAACTAGATGTGCTATCCCAACTCTTTTGGGCAATTGGAGGACCCAACCACATGATAATGGAATACTCCTTACTCAGCCGATGCAACAACAAAGCAGGGCTCGGTGGTCTAATGGCCTATTGTCTCACCTGGCACATAGGGCCTGATAGTAGCAGTCAGAGCATCCCTTGGGGATATGATGGCATTCACTGAGAATTCCTCTAGACAGAGATGGATGAGACAAGCCAGATTTGATTCTTCCTCACACGATTCCTGCGCTACTTCTGATCTAATGACCTCGGTCGGAGCCAAAAAAGTGACCCTGATGTGGGGAATGGACATCTCTTGGCCAATGCACTTCCTTTTCTTTCCCCTAAAAGCCTGGAAAATTTCTTCATCAGAGGGGTCATAGCCTAGACCGAAACCTCCTTTGTTGTCTGGGAGTTCAATCAAAGAAGCCTTCCCGTGTCCTACGGCACCGAGGCCTTGGCCTAACTGGTACCCAAATTTCAGCATTTCCTTGGTGGCCATTAAAGTAGAGGAGGGCCATGCCGACTCAAGTTCTAAAGCTCGGGAAATCATGGAGACTAGCTCGAAGCTGTGAAAAGTTACCTCCGGAAAGGCATTTACACCTATGGAGGGGACAGAAGTCTCCTTGAAGAAAGTCAGGGGTTCTTCAGCCATAATGGTGACCATCAGATCTTCGGATGGGAAGTTGACTCTCTGATGAAGAATAGAAGCAACCTCACCTGCAGCTAGCCAAGGCCTCCCTAGGAGCATATTATATGGGGAATCCACTTTGATGACCTGGAAAGTGACTATGAAGAACATGGGGCCAACTCCAATGGCTAAATCGATCTCACCTTTCACCTCCCTGAGAGTGCCATCAAAGGCTCTAATGATCATGGTGATAGGGCAGATAAGAGAGGTATCCACATTCAAATGCTCCAAAGTGGACATTGGGCAAACATTTAAGGTCGACCCATTATCAATTAGTACTCTAGCGATGATCATATCCTCACACCTTACTATAATGTGCATGGGCAAAGTGTTGTCTCTACCTTCTGGCAACAGCTCATCATCTGTAAAGGAAATCTGGTTGGTGGCCAACACTATTGAGACCATACCCTCAAAGGCGCGGATTTTGTAGCACTTATAGGTACACGTGTCTCTTTCAAGACTTTCAAGAGCGCATTGCGGTAAACATTGGAGGATAGCAATAACGCCAAGATGGAGATATGAGCTAGTGACTTGTTTAGCTACTGAATCACACTATACTTTGAGTTTTCGATGACTTTCAAGAAATCTTCAGCTTCTTCGGTTGTGACCCTACTTCTGACAGGTTTGACGATACCCTTACCAATCTCTTTCCTTGTCTTTTCTAGCTCCTCAAGAGTATAGCAACGGCCACTTCTAGTAAGCCTAGATAGACCTGAAGAGATGTTGGAACAGGCCTCCTCTTTTCTGGTTCGAGTGGAGATCAAGGACACATCGTATTTCTAGGGGACATGATGACTATCTTCATAAGGGAACGGCTTTGGCATTCTAATGATGACACCCTCTTGAGTTTGTAAATTGCAAATTAGGCGCAAGTTTTGGTAGAATAAGAGGATCAAAACCTCGGATAGCTAGAACGATGGCGGTTCCCTCTTGCGTTGACGGTGAAGTTAGCCCTGTGACCGTAGGTAATGCAAGAACTAGAGGAACGAATCCTCCAATGGCAGATGGGACTTGCCCATTCCCTAAATCTAATGACCCTGAATCCACAAGTGATTCTATGATCTCCTTAGTAACTATCGAAGAGGAAGGTGCTAGAGCAACCTGGCCAAGGCGTTTCAGTAAATACTCGTCCCAATCCTTCCTTGACCTAATTGATATGGCATTGTAGCTGGTTTCTGATTGGACGGATGGGGGACACAAGCTGGCGGCCATACAATCACCTTTTTGCACAATTTCCCTTTTAATCTAGACGATACCTTGCTCGACTAGACTCTACACTTGTACTCAGAGCACTCTACAGTCAAACAGGGCATGACTGTCTTCATTGTCGCAGAATAAGCAGATTCCCCAGTCAAATCCTGGGATTCCCATACCTTTAAGATCAAGGTGGCTCTCTTGGACCAAGGCTAGAAGCATAGCCTTCCATGGGAATAATGATGAGGAAAAATCTGGAACACTTTCTTCCACTGTGAAGATGGCATTCACATTCCTTTCCTGGTTAGGAGGCAAAGGGTTGGTGATGATGTTCGGAATGGCTGCATTATCGAATTGTATCAGCTTATTGTCAATGAGGCCTGTACACTATCTCTCAACTAGAAACATTCTTCTAAAGTATACCCCTCAGCCCCAAAATGATGTTTGCATTTCTTGGACGGATCAAATCCCGGAGGGAAAGGACCTTCTCTGGGCCTCTAAAATAGTGGAGTAACTAACTTCCTTTCCAGTAGGTAAGCATAGAGATCTGCCATGGGCATAGGTAACAGAGTGTACTTCTGGTTTTCCCTCTTAGGGGAACGAGATAGATCTGGCCTTCCTCTCTGATTAAAGGCTCAGTTAGGTACTTGAGCGGACTGATTCTGTTGTTGATAAGGCCTAGCAGCTGGGGCAACATAGGCAGGAGTGACACCCCTAGGTCTTTCTAGCGCGTTATCAACCATATGAACATCGGCTTCCATGGCCTTGCGATCGGTTATTCTCTTGACTTGTTGTTCAACCATGGAACTCAAAGACTCAGCATCCATGATCTTCTTGCTTCTAATACCTTCAATGCGCTTCCCAATAGGGATGAGGCTGAGTGACTTGGGTGCTGATCATCTTCTCATATTAAAGAGGCTTAAGGTTGTCAATAACCACTTTATCATCTCATTTTCTATCATGGAAGGTTGCATTTGTGTGGCTAGCTCACACCACCTCTAGACATACTCATGGAAGGATTCCCCACTCTTCTTTTCTATCCTCCGAAGAACGGTGCGGTCGGGAGCTATCTCAATGTTGAACTGGTAGTATTCTAAGAAAGAGTTGGCCATTTCCCTCTAGCTAGAGATCTTTTCTAATCTTGCATACCATGTGGTTGCAGGTCCGGTCAAACTATCAGGGAAAATTTGGCAAAGTAGAGGGTGATTGTCCCCATAGGGAGCCATCTTCCTACAGAACATGCACAGGTGGGCGCAAGGATCTCTTGTACCATCATACTTGATAAACTCTGGTGCCTTGAACTTGGGAGGCATAACGACCTGAGGGAAGTTGGTCAAACTGTCTAGATCAACACTTCTATGGACACTGGAGCCCTCTATGTTACAAAGCTTCTCAGCTAGAGTTTCCAATTGGCTTTTGACTTGGCCATACCCAGATTTGGGGTTCTTGTCCTTAGAAGGATCTATTTCCTGGTCATTGCCTTGGGGCGGTACATGGTGGCCCCGTTCTTGTATTGGAGGAGGCTGATTTTCATTCTTGGTTTGGGGACCTCCTTGACTATGATTGGAAGAGTTTAATCCTCCTCATATAACTAGTTATTGCATCATACGCATCATTTCTGCCATTTTCTCCTTCAAAAGAGCAACTTTCTGAACAGCTTCCTCAAGGGGAGAAGTACCACTAATAGACATCTCTCTTGCACGCGACCTAGTGACAATGGGATCACGGCGTGGTGATAGCTTAGCTTGTTTCTTTCTAGCAATCTTTTAATCCTAAGAAATAGTAGGAGGTTAAAGAAACGGGGTGCATTTGACAAAGTGGAAACATAACACCAAAATCAAGTTAGTTTACGCTCTTGCTATTTAACATGCACCTACCATTTTCAAGCTGTGGTTGGCTTGGGTCTGTCGCAGTACCAATGGATGGTATCTAATGTGACCAACTTGGACCACGTCCTCTCTTCTAGCTTAGACTTCCTAAAAATTCTCTCTAGAAAACTCCACTCTTCGAGAGAAACTTGTGGACGGTCGTGAACTGCAAAAGAAGACGGTTAAAATGACATGGCGAATAAAAGATGAGCCTAATATAGACGGGTACATACCAGACGGTGGCAATATGCCCCACGTAGTGTCAACGGGCATAAAATCATTGTCACCAAGACGACACATCCATTCGTCACCCTCTATTAAAAAATACCGACTCTTCTAGTTCCTGTTGGAGTCGGGGGTCTCACACACAAGCCTCAGCAAAGGACTTCTAGGCACGAAGCTATACATACCCCTTAACTGGGGAATCTCATCAGGACGGTAATAATGAAGGAATTCCCGCACTGTCAACCTCCTGGCACCGTCGAACATTGCCCCGTACAATACCTCCATGCCTAGGAAGACCCTCTAGGCGTTTGGGGAAATTTGGTTGACGGACAAACCTAAGTGTTGAAGGAGTTGATGGTGGAGCGAGCTCAAGGGGAACCTGAGCCCTGCCTTGAGCATTTGCTCGTAAACCCCAACACCTTCAACCCCGTCATAATGGCATTTCTCCAACTGGTAAGGTAGACGAAGAGATATGTTGTCAGGTATTTGGTACTTGGCTCTAAGTGTTTTGAAGTGGTTTTCTTTGATCGTGGAGTTAAAATCGTTTACCATCCATATGGGCAACATGATGAATTCCCTAAGCCCATCAGGACCCACAACGGATTGAATTGGGGCCTCAGCATCATCCAGGCCTTCACTATGGACATCTTCTGACCTTTCCGTCTCCAAACCCTCATCCCTTAAGGAAGGAAAACTAGCTGACGGACTCCTTTCTTCACTCGGATTGTCAGGATCTTTGTGACCTGACGAGTACAATTCATCGTAGCCAGCTCCGTCGCGGACAAACAACTAGTTACTCGACACACTAGACATGACCTACATGTGACGGTAAATCCTAAGATTATGATGGGTCTATAATGAATGACAGAAGTATCAAGTCTAGAAGTGAAGTGCATAGAACTTGAGGAAAGAATTCTTACCAGGTTAGGACTGGACGGTACGATCGTCTGACAATAATGATGGAATGATCGTCTGACAATAATGACGGATGCGCTCTAATCGTAGATTTTAGTTGAAAAGTAGAAAATGAGAGAAAGAGAGCTTGGCTTATATAGAGGGACAGCACGGAAGACGAAGGGACGCTTCGATCTAAGTGAGTGACCATCCAGCAAACGCCATGTGTCCTTCGCCATTAATGATCTGTGGACAACCTGTCAAGGCCAGGTGTTCCCCGAGTAATCAAGTTGAACCGTCACCCCATGAGTCCTTCCACTATGATATCACGGACCCATGGGGTGAAGGGAGCAACTGAAGAGGATTAGAACTAGAGGTGACAGATCCATACAAATGGACCTAACGGTGCTAAACAAGATGGACGGGCACAGGGTCGACGGATCAAAAGGCCACGTGGGGCCCAAGTGGACATTGTGTGATCTCCAAGGAATCCTAAATGGAAACGGTTAGTACCTCATGATTAACCCTAGTCCATAGAATCCCAATACGAATAGAATTCCACCATAAGAAGGATTCTAGAATATACATGCATTAACAAGAGATCTTCCAGATAAAGAAAAGACTTATTACGCAAGTATGGGACTCAATTATACACTACTATAAAAACCCAAAGACCCTCAGAAAATAGGTACGCATAATTTACCCCAGCTCTAGCACTCTAGAATTGTAGAAAAGTTTTCTGACTTAACCTTCGAAGGGTCCTTGGCCGGTACCACACCGGTACTCTCCTAGGGTTTTCTCTTTTTGATTGTGCAGAGATTGTTTCGAGTGTGCGAGGACCGTGTAGGTCACTGGTGATTTTATTCGGCATCATCAACTTCAACTTTCATTTTAAAAAACAAAGTAAGGGGGAAAAAAAAAAAAAAAAACCAAGAATGTATTGTTAGCAATATTCATTTAAATTTTACTCACTTTGATTTGGTTAGCAACATTCTTTAAGGGGTTCAATGTTGAAAGTTGAGGATGGTGCATCTAGGAAGACTCTGCCTGTCTACAATGGCTACTGCAGTCATGTTGGTTTGTAGCTATTGCCTTGTTAGGAAGGAGATGGAGTAGAAGAAAAAAAGTGAGGAGGCAGTTTTGGTGTGTAGTGTGTGCATAGGAAACGGATGAACTATATGTGGGTTAGTGGGAGGTTTAGATTTTTGGGATTTGTTTATGTGTTTATCCCTGTCGGTTTTTGTTTTTATTTTTTTTATTTTTTAAAATTTGCACAAAAGATGGGAGTGTTTTTTTTTTTTAAAGAATTAAAAAAAAAAAAAAAAGGGGGACGGATGGAGATTTTTTTTTTAATTCTTTTTTTATAGTCAAACCTATTTAATTGATGTGATAATTTATAATCTATTTTTCTATCTAAAAAAAAAAAACAACAACAACAAATGTATAGTTGCTTTGAAGAAGTGGATTTGTGAGAAAGTGTTCTTATTTTGTAGGCAATGTTTTAGTGTAAGTTAGATATGTATTTTTACTGGACTAACCTTTAGTTTTATCTCTACTTGAACCTAGGGGTGTAGGGATATTTTGGAACAAAAACAAAATCCGGTCCAAACAGGGGGAAACCCCTTAAATAATAGTATATATAATATGTAGCAATCAAGGCTTTATTACTATGAATGTAGGCCATTAGGCCGAACTACATAAACATTTGTGTGTGCTATCTTTTTAATACTCTTGCTTATCATTCAATCATCACACACAATCACATAAATCATAATTTTGTAAAGAGAGATGCTACGTTTACAACATTTTTTACAATATTTTTACAACAAATCACAGGTGGTTAGTTGTTATTGGTTCAAATTTGAACCTAACACTAAAATTACTTTTTTGCCCCAATAATAACAACTAGTAACAACCTGCTACTTAGGATTTGTTGTAAAAATGTTGTATACATATTATTTCTCTTTTGTAAATTATGAAATCTATTTTATTTATTAATTTATATTCATCATAATCATAAATGTGAACTTTTGAAAATGGTCTTCCCTAAATGGTTTGAAAAATGAAATATGTATACAAATAGTTATACAAATGCAAGTTTTACTCAAAAGCCTGCCTACTTATCATAGCTTTTAGTAGAATACTGGCTGCGCACAACGACAACGTAAGGGGTCCCTCAGGTATTGAATTAGGAAACTAAAAAATCTCACCAACCATAGACAAACTGATATTTTCTCGAACAATTATTGTGCAACATATATACTTCTATCTCCCGATTAATATATTCTGATTTTGGAATAGAAAACTCCATTTATAAGCACACATCCACACCCTCGTGATGGATCACAACCCTCCTAACAATCGTAACATTTGCCCAAGGTTTTAATCCAAAGAGTCCAACTTTTTTTTACCAAGAGTCGCATCCTTTCATCAATACGCGCTCATTCGGATTTTGCTGCCCAATATTTCTAACATTCAAGTTCAAAAGCTGCTTATTCCAAATAATTAGTATATCCATGCGCATGATTCTTTGAACCAATTAACATCGGGCCGTTATTGTTGAGAGTTTGAATTGAAGATCTATAACTAAAGGATATGGTCGTAACATTTTATAATTGAAACCTTAGTAGAATTAAGGACAAAATGGGCTTACGCCCTTTTCGGGCAAATTATATAGGGAAATGCCCCCCTTCCCAAACTAAATAAGAAAATACCCCTTTTTTAAAACTCAATTTATGATAAATCGAGTTAGAAAAAAAAAATTTCTAAAGCCCTATAGTGGTGTTTTTAAGGAGCCTATAGTGACATTTTAAGGACCTATAGTGACGTTTTTTAACTCGATTTCAATGAAATCGAGTTATAGGTAAAAAAACGCCACTATAAGTCGATTTCATTGCCTATAACTCGATTTTATTGAAGTCGAGTTAAAAAACGTCACTATAGCTCCTTAAAAACGCCACTATAAGACCTAATAAATCGAGTTTTAAAAGAGGAGCATTTCCCTATTTAGTTTGGGAAGAAGGACATTTTCCTATATAATTTGCCTGAAAAAGGCAGAAGCCCATTTTGTCCGTAGAATTGATGTCAAACTGTGATTAACTTATTTACAGTTTTTCTATGATCACAACTTTGGTGTAGTCAACTATAATTAATGTAAAAAAAAGCAAAAGAAAAAGTGAAGGACAAATCATAAAGTTTGGTAGAATTAGTGGACCTCATTCTAGCAACCTTGCTTTGAAGCTTCCACTCGTATAGAGTCACTTGAGTCAAACTTGGGTCTTCTTTTCATGCGATGTTGATCTAACTTTATCTCAAATATCTAACCTATAATCTCTTTCAGCCAAGGAAAAATCATGAATGTAGGTAGGATGTAGAGCTCAATATTCTCCTTTCTTAGATTGTCTAAGTTCCAAAGTTGCTCATTCCAAATAACTTCATGATTTTCCTCACTATCAGTAATTTGTAACCACTTAAGAATTTCATGTGAAATGTTGTAAAATTGTAGTGTATGTAATATTACTCCTAAAATGGGGTCTTTGAAAAAAAAGAAAAGAAAGAAAAGAAAAGTTATCCTAGTTAGTCACGTTCCCCTTCCCTTCCTTTTCAATTTGTTCCACAAATTAGGGTATTTGATAATTTCAAAGAATGGGTTAGCCACCACCGCCTGGGATGTATAAGAATAAGAGTAATGTCCATGGAGCCATTTTTTAGGAGGTTCAGTCAGCTGAGGTTGGACCAACTGTTAGAGGCAATAATGGCTATCTTATAACATTGCAGCGTTAAATGCAAAAGAACCACCTGTGAGGAGTGCTGAAGAAAGGGAGTGTTAACTTTGCTTCTTTAGAAAATTGAGTGTTACACATAGACCATATGAAGGGGCAAGGAAAGCTTAACTTTTTAATCACATGCATATATCATTTATGAATGGCGAACGCCCCTGCAGTGATTTTATTCCATTTTTTTTTTAGTCTTCTATTAATTTTTTGAAATTAAATTCAATTCTGCCGGGAAAATTAAAGTATATAAATGGCACGTAGGATCATAAAATATGATTTTGCAACGTCTCATTCCAGTCGGACCCATGCTTTAATTTGAAATTAACCATCAAAAGGATTTGTGGAACAAATTGAGAAGGAAGAGGTAAAGGAGAAGGTGACTGACCGGATGGCTTCTTGTTTTTTCAGAGACCTCATTAGGTAAAAGAGGTCAATTGATAATTATCATGAAGAAGGATTGTGTGTAATAGGCTTCTTTCATTAATGTGTGAAATGTTTTTTTTTTTTTTTTTTTTTTTTTTTGAGAAACTAATGTGTGAAATATTAATGTGGCATGTTGGTATTAGAAGGTATAAACAATGAGTTTTACACTAGGTCCTTACTGAATTTAAATTCTTATAATTTATGAGTTGTTAATTTTTAAACCATTATTTTAGGAGATTTGTTAGTGGATTAATAACATTGCAAAATCTAGACCCTTTATTTTAAATGAAATATTAAAGTGAAAAAAACTCTATATATATAATAGAGTCCCTATAGGAACATTAGAAAATTTTGATCCTTTGTAACTAGAATTTAGTTGTGTTTATTGTAACTAGAGTAGTCACTAGCTAGTTATTTACTCAATTAGCTCTAAAGTACAACCTAGAGCTATTTAATCCAACAGCGTCCTCTTGAAGAATTTAGTTTTTTCCCTTTAGCATTCTATTTGAGTCCGAGCTCATTAGTAGCAACATATTTGTTTATTTATTACTCCCGATATTCTAATTTATTAGTTTTATGTGGAAAATCCCAATCTTCAATTGAATTTCAGTATCACGCCCTAAAACTTAAAAGTTTTTTTAAATTTTCCGCATTGTTTTGCAATTTGCACAATAATACATTCTAACATCTAAATTTGCTAATTGGTAGATTTTATCATGCTATTTTTTTATTCAACTATATATTCAAACTTCAAAGTGGATAACAATAGTTAGCATCTAAAAAGGGTTAAAGACCAACAAAATGAACCCCGTGTTTCAATACATATCTTAATTAAAAAATAACTATATGAATTGTTGTGAAAATAATCCACTTACCCAAGATTAAAGAAGAGAAAAAAAAAAAAACATATAGACACAAGGAATTTACATAATTTGGCAAAACATTTGCTATTATGTTGCAGACTTGCAGCATCCTTTTGTTAAATTACCATTTCTCTTGAAATGTTAAGCTATTAGAAAATAGTAGTTTTAATTATTTATCATATAATTCTAAAACTTCTCCTCAGGTAGGTGAGGCCTAACATAGGATTTTAAATTAGATATAGAGTGGAGGAAACATGAATGGTACTCAAGACCTCCTGCTTTGATATACCATATTAAATTTTTAACTTTACCAAAAGTTTAAGTTATTATGAGATGATGAATTTAACCACATAATTCTAATACATTTATCTCATTTATGCCGCTCACTCTTTCACTGAAATCAATTGCCTCATGACATCAAATACATATGATAGACTGTGTGATTGTTGCCGCAAGCCCAAACCAAATAGGACTTGGTTTTTCTTGCCTAGTATTATGCTTGATCTACTTCTGCGCAAGTAGGACTTGGTTTAGCCGCTACCGCAAAGCTACCAACTTTGTATTGCCAAAGTCAGGCCACACGCAACAGACTTCAAAGCCTCTCTTGGGCTTTCGCTAATATTACTTGCCAAAAAAAAAAAAAAAGTAGTGACTAGTGCAGGAATGAATGGAACTTTTTTTTTCTTATAAATACTAAAAAGAAATCATAATTAATTTAAAACAAATTTAGCTTCAAAACCACCACATATCTTTGATTAAACAGATTTGCCAAACTTAAATGGCACCTCCTTACCTTAGAAGTTCTGGACGGACGGTGGAGGTCGTGAGTTTAAAACTCCTTAGGTGCATGTGTAACTTACCAATAAAAAATCTATGATGATTAGAGTTACTTCCAAGAGGCTAGCATTAATGCAGACTTGCCGCATCAACTCCTATTTGAAAATAATAGAAGCATTAAGAGTAAATTGTATGTGTAGGTTGATGTTTTTAGTAAAGGATGAACCCAGGATTTAAACTTAAGGGGGGCCGAAGCAAAAGTGTCATTTCATACTAAAGTTATTTAAGTTCAGTTAAGAAAAAAAAATGATATATTTTGGTACCAATCAATCTTAATGTATCTTTTAGACTTATTATATTTAATTTGTTTATAAATTAGAACCCCACTTTTTAAATAATTATTTAAGAGCTTTAAAAAAAATATGAATTCATATAATCTATTTTCCATAAATTCATATATCTAACTTAATAATATATTGCACAAGACACATTTTGATTTCTATCGCAACTCATTAATATAAAAATCAAAATAGATAAAAGTTTAAATTTAAAAATAAAATAAAAAAATTGTGGAGAAGTGAATCCCACGTGTAGAGTAGATGGGCTCTTGGACAAAATACAATAGTAAAAACCACATGTGTGTCTAACATTTTTTATCAAAAGCTTAAAAGTAGATATAGGGAAAATAAACTTGAGAAATCAAAGAGACAATGAGCTAGTGGAGAAATTGAAGTAGAAGAAAGAAAATAAAAGAGGAGGATTTCAGCGAACTGGTGGAGAAATCTAAGCCAAAGAAGAAGAAAAAAATAGAGGAGGATTTAGGTAAAAAAAAACGATGGTGACTGGAGGAAGAATAAGAGTTGAGAGAGTGAAATTGAGGGAGAGAAATTTAAATGGGTAAAATTGGGAATTTGTGATTTCTGTTTTGTTATTACAGATTTGTGGCATGATTATATTGTGTGTGCTTTTTTGTTTAGACCGAAATTTTGTTCTTAGATGTGTTTATTTGGAGATAAAATATGATAGATGAAAAACTTTGAAGATAAAATAGGTAAAAAAAAAACTATTTTAGAGTGTGTTTGGTTAGGTGGGGAGAAATGAAAATAAATGGTGGGGCTCGGGTGTTTTCTCCCTAAGCCCACCAAAAAGTTTTCTCCCCAAAGTGGGAGGGAATGAGCTTCTAAAAATACCACTCATGTTGGACTTCACCTCCAATGTGGTGGCTTTTTTTTTTTTTTGGATGTGTTATAACTTTCTTCTTCTTCTTCTTCTTCTTCTTTTTTGTGCTCATATGTTTATTTTCTCATTAATTTTGGTTGGTTTTTGTTTTTGTTCTTTTATTATTTTTTAGAAAACAGTTATGGGTTAATTTCTTATGCTATGTATATATATATATATATATATATAATTTTTTTTTTTTTACTTTTTTTAAAAGTATAATGTGTTACTTTTTGTTTTATTTAATAGAGACATGATGATACATTTATACATACTTTATTTTCAACCAAACAAAAAAGTTTTCCATCCCTCCACTTTTCCGCCCTCCCAACCAAACACAAATGAGGAAAACTAAAATCTTTTCTATCCTCCTACTTTTCCATCTTCTCTCAATTTTCTATTCTCCTAGTTTCCCATCCTCCCAACCAAACGGACTAAAGGTTTTTCTTGCTACGGGTTGTTGACTGTTGTGATCTCTTTGGGCTGATTTGATGAAGTCGGGCTAACATTTTGATGATGGGGGCCTAGATTTTGGAGAGAGGAGGGGCCAAAGTTGTATGTGATTATCTAACTTGATGCATATTTCTACTAATTTTTTTTATTTCTTACGTCAAGGGGTATGGGCCCCACTTGAGTCTGTCCCTGTTTTCGGGAATAGTAATAAGTAATAATCCTAACTATCACATTCATTTTTAATAAACAAAACTAAGGTAGGAAAGGGGTCGTTGAGGTTGTGAGTCTTGGTTTGAATTCTACTGCTGAACAGAAAATGAAATATTGATGTTAGGTTGTTAACATATTCCAAGTGGTTCAAATGAAGCTTTATGGCTCATACCCTATGAGGACAATGGTTGATCAAAGTGTAGTAAATATCTTTAAAAAAGTTAATGTTGTAAGTAACACTAAATTTGTCAAAACAAGTGTGTTTTGACATTTGTGCTGCTAAGAACTTCGTAACTCAATTGACATATTCTAATATTTTCAACAAAGATATCTGCTCCCTCTATCATTGTAACTATCCAATCAAGAAAATCCTAAGGAATGAGTAATTAACTTTTAAAACTAATATGTAACTAACTAATGATTTTGCAACTAATTATTCAGACAAGTCTTGGCTTGGTTCATTACAAACATATAATTATTATTATTATTTATTTTATCTCCCACTGGCCGGCCAGCCGGCCAGGGGAACCCATATTCCAAATGACGTTTTGAGTTAGATTTATCGCCCGAGTTTGAGAAGAAACAGTTCAAGAAGTTTTACATTGAGCATATATGATATATATATATATATATATATATATATACACTTATCTATTAAGTATAGTCAATGTTTGAACAAGTCCATTGTTAAAATAAATAAAAAAATAGTAAGTATTCTTAATGTTGGCTATACACGTGTAAGTGTGAGTGGTAAAGTGATGATGCAGTGTATTATTCTAAGTTGCATTGTGTTTTCTTGTGTTTAGGCTTTTGTAACATATGATACTAAGTCCTGCTTTTATTATAACTAAATTAGTGAGCTGCCCTAGCCTATGTTAATAATACTAGTCAATGGCATGCATTTTTGTCTATATATAAATGGGCAAAACCATTGTAATTGTAATCAATATTTTATTCGAACTCAAAAGTACAGCCTAGAACCCTTCATTCCAGCGGCTACATCAAATTTTATCAACTAGCAAACATACTTCATTTATCAAACCATTTACCCTTATAAAAAGTTTACATATATGATGTATGCATGCTTTCCAGTTGATTACAAAAGTTTGAATAATCATACATATTAATTCAAGAATAATTGAAGCTAACTCTTTTTTTTTTTTTTGAGGAACAATTGAAGCTAACTCTACATCAGCTTTTTCTGAACATAGAAGAGATTTACGATGCATGCATGAATTCAAGTTCATTACAAATGTTTGGATAATCAAAAATATTAATGCATAATTGAAGCCAACTCCACATCTTCTTTGCTTGAATATAGAAGAGGTTTTCTTGGGCCAGCTGAAGTAGACGAATTAGTAGAGCAACTACTACATGAACATTAAGTTTGATCTTTTGAGTTGATGAGACCAAATGAAGTATTGGAGAATTTACACTGGTGCTTTGGAAGCCCAAAACACATTGGCACTGGCAACTTTGATGGAAGATTAGGCAAAGGAGCTTCAAAATTAAGAACATGTGTTACTTGCTTTATAGAGGGTCTAATAGTGGGATCAGGATGGCAACACCATAATCCAGCTGCCATCAAGCTCTCTATTTTCCCCTTATCAAATTCCATACTTAATCCTTTATCAATGGCTTCAAGCAGTTGGTCATTCCCATAGAGGTCCCACACCCACTCTAATAGCCTAACCTTGCTTGGTTCTGCACGTGGCTTGATTGGCTTTCTTCCACAAGCAATTTCAAGGCAAACCACCCCAAAACTATAAACATCAGACTCCTTTGAAGCCTTGCCAGTGGTGAGAACTCTGGTGCTAGGTAGCTCATGGTTCCAGCCAAAACAGTAGTTTGCGAGCCGAGCTCATTGTCTACAAGTCTTGCAAGACCGAAATCGCCAAGTTTGGCATTGAAGTTTGAATCCAACATGATATTGCTAGACTTTATGTCTCTATGCACCACGCATTGTTCCTACTCTTCATGAAGTTACAGAAGTGCAGATGCCAATCCTTGGGCTATTTTGTATCTTATTGGCCATGTCAATGAAATTTTTGCAGCAAATAAATGAGAATCAAGGCTTTCATTAGACATGTACTCGTCACAAGAAGTAACTCACATTGTTCATGGCACCAACCAATGAGTTGAACTAAATTCTTGTATCTTAAACGACTAATGATCTTCACTTCTGATATGTACTCCTTTTTTCCTTGTTTTGATCCTTTAGAGACCCTTTTAACTGCAACTTCTATGTTGGACTCACTTAACAATCCCTTATAAACGCCTCCAAATCCAACCTCTCCAAGCTTCCCTCCTTCGGTAAAGTTGTTTGTTGCACGGATTAGTTCCCGATATGTGAATCTCCTTGGCCCTGTTCCTCTTCCAAATTCATCATCTATATAGTCATCATCACCCAAATCTTTTGTATTCCCACCAATCCTTTTTCTCCAACAAATAAACCAAAGTAGACCTATAGCACAACTCACTACACCCGAACTCACTGCTAAACCAATGATCAACCCCAATTTGCTTTTTGTGCTCCCGCTTCCTGTGTTGTTTGTTTGAGTCAATCCATCTCCCGTCTTGTTTGGTTGAGGAAACCCATCTCCAGCGTCCAAAGTTGAACTAGATGACCAAGAAAGAATTGTATGTAATTCAGTTACTACGCCTGTAGCACCGGAGAAACCAACACTAACCCATTCCGTCAAAATAGTCTTCAAGTCGACAACATATGAAAGACTAGAATTCCCGTTAAAGACTAGAATATCAGCAAAAGTAAGGAAGACACTAAGATTTTGGGTGGTTGAATTGTAACTCACCCATGCGTACGCCTTTGACCCGTTCTTAATGCTTGTTTGCAAAGTTACATTTGCCTTTGAGACAATGGAATCGACATCAATTCCTACATGATTATCACTCGGATCCCATGGGTTTCGGTAAGTGTCAAACTCAAGAGCAACATTTTGATTTTGGGTGCCGTTGATAGCAGATTCATTACAAAAAAAGTCCAAGAAACCCGCCAGCTGAATTGTTAGGGATATTAGAATTAAATGGTGTGATGAAGAAAGTGAACCCATCAGCAGACGACTTATCAACAGATGTAATGATGAAGGAGAAGTGAGTGGTGAAGTCTGTAACTTTAGGCTTCCCTGTGCTATTATCCCAAAGGTGAACTCGTTCACGATACAAGGCACGACCAACACTTCCGCCGATGGAGCTGCCACGAGTATCCTTTGTGAGTTGGAGACCATCTGGGTTCGTGAATGCATCACCTTGTAAGGTTAGGTTAATGTTATTTGTGCTGAAACTAGGGAATTCGAAGGAAATTGACATTGCATTGGGAAGTAGCAATAAAAAGAAGATGAAGAGCTGATTGAAAACAAGGCAAGAAGGTATGTTGAAGAGAGCCATGGTTGAATGCAGAGGATTGAGTGTGAAGGTCAGTTTGAATGTTAAATGGAAATACCTATTTCTAAGCTTCTTTCTTTCTTTTTTTTTCTTTCTTTTTTTTGTGTGTTTGTTTGTTTGCTATTTAATTATTTTTTATTATTATTATTTACATTACTCAATTCGTATGTCATCATGTTAATTTGTCCTCGATTAAGCTTGCCTGGTTTACCAAATCAAAAGGCATATCACTAATTTAAACTAACTTATACACAAATTACACCGTATTGAAACACCACCTTTTTTAATGAATAATTTATAATTATAATTCATTCTCAAAAAAAAAAAAAAATTTATAATTATAATTACCATTTATTATACAAATTTTTTATTATTATTGTTATTATTATTATATGAATTTTTTAGTATCCTCAATGGTATATATGAATTTCATAATAAAAACGTAGTGGGGTTATTGACAACATTTAAACTTCGTATACAAAGGCTGCTCTCTGTACTTGTATTTTTTATTTATTTTTTCCCCCCATTTGGCTGACCAGCCGGCCGGGGGAAGCCCATCCAAATGGCATTTTGGGTTAGATTTATCACCCGAGTTTGAGAAGAAAATGTTCAAGTGTTACATTGAGCATATCATTATCTATTAAGTATAGTCAATGTTTGAACAAGTCCGTTGTTAAAATAAATAAATTATAAAAAAAATCATCTTAATGTTGACTATACACGATCGAGTAAGTGTGAGTGGTGATTAATTGATGCAGCATATTATTCTAAGCTGCATTGTGTTTCTTTTTGTTTAGGCTTTTGTATCAGATATTTAATTATAAGTCTAGTTTTTATTCAATTAGCATGCATTTTTGTCTTCGTAAAAAGGGGAAAAACTATTTTAATTGTAATCAGTTTTTTATTCGAATTCTAATGTACACCCAAGAGCTATTCATTTAAATGGCCACATGGCCCACATCAAAGTAACCCATGATTGACGCACGACAGCATTATTTCATCTCCTCCACAACCAGAATTCCCATTAAAGCTATCAGCTGGCTTTTGGGTAACAACTTGCATATATATCAAACCATTTTATAAGCGTATTTCATTTTCCAAAACATTTGAGGAAAACTTTTGGCACAGAGTAACAATATCATCAGGCAAACCACTATTTTGAGAGGTAATATGTTTTGTTTGTTTCTCATACTTAGTGCAGTAATGAAATTTAGGATTGACAAAAGAACTTATTTGCCTTAAGTTTGTAATGTGTTAGAACATGTGATGGTGTAATGGGATTTTGTACCTTGTAATGCAGTGTTTTCGTTTGAGATGCTGCAATTTTGTACTTGCGGTTTTTATAAGTACTTGTGGATTTTAGAATTTGAAATGTAACCGATTTCATATGAATTTAGCAACTGTTTGTCCCATATAGATTTTGAATGGTGTCATACCTTTTTTCTTATAGTTTCTTTTTTTAAAATACGATTTATAAAGAATTATTATTAAAAAAGAAAAAGTAAATATGGCACAATACATTAGTCCCTTGGAAACAAATGAGAAATATACTGCAACTGCTCTGAGGTTCTAACTGTTTTTTTATTTCTTTATTTTAAAATTATAAGATTCTACCTGGTTTAGAATAGCAAATTTAGATTAATAAAATCCAGGTTTTTATTCTAATAAGCAGCCAATCTAATTACTGTATTTTTTATTATAAAAAATTAAAATTGTGTAGTTTATCTTTCATAACACCAGAAGAAATTAACATAACAAACCTTATTTTGCCTAACACTACACCAGCAGCCAATCTAATTCTATAATCTAGGCGCAAAATCACATTATAACATAACAACTGTATATGCAAACTGTTAATCAGCTCTACTTCAAAACCTGGTATATGCTATGGATAAGCAAATAAATGCAAACTGTTACAAGTATCTCAGTACAACAAATAAGATCTATGCCGACAAAATGTTTTGTCGCCAGTTAAATTAGGCAACAAACAATTACATTAAAAATAAAGGCCCACATACCATCTCAACAATTCTTAAATCTAGTCAACAAATGTACAGTATTTTCACATGGATAGGAAAAACCAGTAACCAAACAACATCTTCCCATGGTTTTAAAAACCGAACCGGTCATCGAACCGTTTTTTTTAATTTCCAGTTCAACCCCGATTTTTGGCCGGTTTTTCGGTTGTTGACCGGTTATTGACCGGTTTTTGAGGATTTTAACCGGACCGGATTGGCTCCCGGTTCCCGATTGAACCGGTCAGACCGGCCGGTCCGATTTTTAAAACAGTGCATCTTCCACGTCTAATCTTATCATCCTTCTTCTGCTCAAAGTGATTTGTTAGCCCATTGGAGGACCACTATTTCGCATGCCACTGCCGGAATGAGCGTCGACGCTCTCAGCCGTGAAACCCACTGCGCCAGTCCAGACAGCCACAGCTTCTTTTTCTGATCTGCCTGTACTATCCCCAAAAAAGAAAAAAGAGTTAACAAGAGGGATATTTAAGCAAATCTTTTGGTGGGGTCAATTTTATAATTAAGATTACTAATGAGTTTTTTAGAAAATAATGTTGAAACGCTAGCTATATATATATATATATATATATTTTTAGAAGAGAAACGCCAGCTATATATAAACTAATTAAGTCTGCTTATAATGACAAATATTTGGAGAAAATAGACTACCCAAAATACTCAAATAGAAAAGGATTGACTGCACACTTAGACTTCGTTTATGAGTTCATAAGGGGATGAAATGGAATGGAATTATCATAAGGGAATAGAAATGAATGGAATGAAATAGAATGTATTTAAGCAAGGGAAAGGAATGGAAAAGAATAGAATCGAATCGAATTAAGTAACCTTGATTGGATGTTTTACAATAAAGGAATGAAAATGAATGGAATTTAAGCAATCTTGTTTGGGAACAATATGGAAGGAATTGAATGAAATCATTTTATAACAATATTACTATTAGACCCCTATTTAAAAATAAATTATTGAATATATAGGGGTATTTTGGGAGTTTTAATAAAAAAAAATCATTAAATCTAATTTCATTCATTCTCATTCCTCCCAATTTCAGGGGGAATGAAAATTTGAGGTTTTAAGGGAATAGCGAGGAATGAGTGTTCCCTCCTACTCATTCCATTCCCTCCCACTTAAACTCTCAAATAATGAAATGAGTTTTTCATTCCCTCCATTAAAACTCCCAAACAAGGGAAGGGAAAAATATTCTAAAATTATTTTTTTCATTCTTTTCCATTCCATTCCATTCCCTCCTCCCAAACGAGGCATTAAGGTAAGAACTTAAAAATCTCTTTTTTTGTCAAATCTAAGCTTTATTTGAATTATAGTATTTTTATATGGGTATTTTTGGCTAGTAGTGAAACAATTTAAATATTCAATGAGTTTTATGATGTAAAAAAAGAAGGGTTTAGTTTTATGTTCGGTAATTTAGACGCTAGGTACCTGCAGATTTTTCTGTCTCGATATTCTGATTTTTTTCCTATGCCCACGGTTGGTTTTTATATATAAAACCAACTGTTCACTTGGATATAAAAAAATAATATTATTTTGTACAAAAATTAAAATCTTTCATTGTGCATGTGTATGTATATGTGTATATATTCTAAAAAATGCTAAAACTAATAACAATTTTACTGCAACAAATTTACAAATTATGGTAGTAATGAATGAGATTGTTGACTCTTTATAATATTATAAATGAATGTTTCAATTAGTTATGAATTATGCATTGGATATTATAAGTTTTACTACATATAACCTTATGATGTTTTTAACATTTAAACACAACGCAAAAAATGGGTTTCGGTTAACTCAATTGGTAAAATCTCTAAAAGTTAAATAAAAAATCTAGGGTTCAATCCTCACCTACACAAAAAATCGACTAGTGCTTTGGTCTGATAATTAAAAGATATCATCAAAAGAAGAAGCTATAGATTGAAACTCTCCTTAAAATAAAAAAATAAAAAAAAAAAGTTATTAAGGAATTTATTTATTATGTTGATATCAATGATATGGCAAAAATTACATTTATTATATAAAATTTTTGTAATAAAAAACTTGATAGTAGATAAGTAGTTTTATTTTTTACTCATTACAAAGTTATATTTTCCATTTTAACATCTCTCAAGTTAGTTTGTAATCTGATTGGGCCCTAAACCAATCTTGAATCTTAGAATTTCAGCATTATTAGGGAACAGAGGCCCAAGATATAAGGGGTACAAAATGTGGTGTCTACATCTACAGTTAAACTCGAATTCCAACAATAAAATTAAACAGACACTAAGGTTGCGTTTGACATTAGCTTAAAAGCCAGCTTTTTTTTTACTATTTAGCTTATTTTGTTATTATTTATGAGTCCTATTGCACTTTTTGATACTATTCATGGGTCTCACTGCACTATTTCAGCTATATTTTAACTTTATCTACTGTACTTTAAGTAAAAAGTTTTCAATTTCAGCTAAATAGCTATTTCCAAACGAACTCTAAAACTAAGAGCATTAAATGTACTCTATTATTTCAAAATTTAGAAGTTCAGTGGATACCAACTATTTTATTTTATTTTTGATAAATGAAGCTAGTTGTCTTTACTTGCCCTGCCACATAAAATTCTACTTCGTGTTAATTTGCCCCACAATTATAACAATATTTTTTTAATAAAACATGTTTTATTAATATAAATATACTTGAAATTACCATTAAATTTATCCCATTAAGTCAAACTTATTTTTAACATGACTTTAATAATATTATCCAATTGCTTAATAAGACAATATCACACAAAAAAAAAAAAAAAAAAAAAAAAAACTTAATATCCATTCATTTAAATAAGTTAGTATTGATTTGTTTGTTTAAATAGTAAGTATTTAAGATATGTAAAATTTACAATTATAACTCTTATCATTTTTAATATAATTGAATTTTAAAACAGATGCCAAATCCACATTTTAGATTGCATATTAATAAGGATATAAAGATCATTATTTTTTCATCCTTTCTAATGATGGAATTATTAACATGTTGAATACATTTTTAAAAGTAGGATTCTTCAAATTTTCATAAATATCAACATATTACAAAACCCAGAAACAATCCAAATTACTAGATTTCATCTTTGAAATCTCTTCTTACTTTCCAGCTAAGTAACCAAACCTAAAGGCACGTGTCAAAGTGGTCATCTTCCTACAAGCTTCAAGACCTAGCATTCTTTCTAAAATTCAAATGAGATAAGTTATATTCATTGCTTATATAAGCAGCCAAAGCTGTAGCTGTAAGCATTACCATAGAATTTGAGGTCTTAGCTCTAATCAGTACGTAGTAAAGGTATTTAAATTGCAAAATCATTATATATCTTTTTAGTGTTTGCTACTTATATCAAAAAATAAAATTATTCTATAATATAAATACAAATTATTTAAGGTTGATATGCTAGTTTAAATTATTTATATTTCTACTTATATATTATACACTAAACTTACATATATACTATACTGAGATAAAATGATGTGTTGTTTCATAATACTATTGTGCTCTCTAGTCATAGGGAATTAGGAAATTAAGCATCGAAAATAATAATTTGTTTCCTAATTTCCTTAATATATATATCACATTAAGCTATAATTGTAACTGCTTACTAAATTGTTAAGAGAAATTAAAGTTTGATTGCCCACAGAATATTGAAACGAGGAGAGATAATGTTCGGAAAAGGAGCATCAAGTTCAAAGAGTATGGAAATCATTGGCTCTGAAAAGAAGTTTTCTGTGCTCATTGTGGATGATGACCCCATCATTAGAAAAATCCAAAGTGCACTCCTAAGCAAATTTACTAAGGAAATTCAAGAGGTCAAAAATGGAAAAGAAGCAGTTGATCTTTGCCGATCTGGGGCTTCATTTGATATTATTTTTATGGACAATGAGATGCCAATCATGAATGGGCTCGAGGTATGTTTTTCAAAGTAGAACCTCACATTTTTCATAAGATTTTTTTTTTTTTTTTTTTTTTTTTGAGGAAAATTTTTATAAGAAAATATGATGTTAAAGTAAACTACTTACAATACAATAACCTTCAAAGGTAAGGACGTGCGTGTATTTTCATATATTCAGAGATCGTTTGGCTGGGACGATTGCGATTTGCGTTTGCATTTTTTTTTTTTTTTTTTTGCTTACAGCCGTAAAAAGAGACTTTTTCAACCGTAAACAGTGCATTCGTGCACTGTTCACGGTTACTGTGCGGTTACTGTTCATTGAACAGTAGCCGCACTGGTTGACTTTTGTCAATAAACAGTGCATCTGTGCACTGTTCATGGACCCACAATTTTTACTTTTCAGCAATTTTTCATTAAAAGTGGGTCCCACGGTACTATTCACACATTTAAAAATTATTTTGCTACAGTGTTTTCAATTTTCAGTTTTCAATTTTCAGCTGTATCCAAACGGACCCTCAGAGAACTTAACAAAAGCAATATATTAGCATAAATGGTTGCATTTTCTTATGTAAGTTCATAATCTTTGTAACTAGGTTCACAAGTGATGATAGTATAAGAATAATTTAATAATGTATTGTTATTATTCATAATGATAGTTGATGGGATTTTTCAATAACTCATATAATTTTGATTTGTGGAACACAACTTTTTTTTTTCCCTCTATTTGGAGAATTGGGTAATGCCAATTAATTACTAGACTCTTGACAATTTATGTCAACATAATTATTGCAACTTATTAAGCAACTATTCATAAACAAATATGTAAAATTGTTTCTTATGTCATATCATTATGCATTTTTTTATTGATTCAATAATTAAGGTAGGAAAATTTGAACCCTAAACATCCATATTGGAAACACCAAAAAATGTTAGTTAGGTTACAAGACAATTAACTATCATTAAATTATTATTATTGCTATTATGTTTATATTATCTATATATAATAATAGATGAAACTGAGAGAAACTCAAATTAGAATTTTAAATTAGAGTTCTAATTTTGCGTCATGTATCCAAAATTATTTTTTCTTAAAGAATTTTATTTCTTAATTTTAGAATCAAATGTGGAACCACATCATAAATATTCATCAAAGTGAGTTATTAAATACAAAAACCAAAGAGTTTAGAATAAATAAATTCTAAAAAAAAGTGCTTCACAATAATTTTAAAAAAAATAGACAATTTACATTTTATACCTAATAATATCCTTACAAATTTTTTTAAAGAGTTAACAAAATATAAAAATGACTATCAATAGTATTTAAATTATATATATAGGAATTATATTATGCATCTTATTGTATATTTTTAAGTGTATCTATACATATGCATGGGGTTACAAGCTAGTTATATATAATATATACTTAACGCTCATAAAGGCTCACATTTGTAACTTGTGCAACATCAAGTAATCTTATCTCAAAAAAAAAGTAATGTTATCTCAATTTTTTCTCCTACTTAATAACTTCATATAAGATCATGTGCCCCTAATTATATTTTATTTATAGGCGACAAAGGAGCTACGAGCTATGGGCGTCAATAGCACAATTGTGGGAGTCACTTCATGTGATTTAAGCTCTGAAAGAAATGATTTTATTGCAGCAAGATCAAGTCTCTCCTGAGCGAGTTAAACAAGAATAACTAATATGCTAATGGAGATAGCGGATGAACCATGCATGTGATCCTTTGTTTTTATGCAATGAGCATATCAAAACTATGTTCTTATGTTAGTTGCTTTATGCTAGTAGAAATATGAAGCTTATAGAATTCATAGTTGAGTTAGTAGATTCTTGTGCACCCTTCTCAAGTAGTGAAAACAAAAAATCATTAGGAATGTAAGGGGAAAAATCTTCAAAGAAGAACATAAAAACATAAAACAATTCTTAATGATACTATCCAAGCATCTCCTGAATGTAAGTTTACATCTCACATAGCTCAAGTAGCTAATGGCAATTTATAAACTATGGCCTTGTTGTACTTTATGTGTTTTCAATCACATTTTTTAATCTGCCGTCATAATTAAGTATATGAAAATTCAATGCTATGTATGACGATTACATCTAGCAAAATGAGTTGGTTGGTCTGCTCTAACAATATATTATGAAATAGAAGTTGCAGAAATGAAGATAAAATTTGTGTCAAAATTTCATTCCATAAAACTAAAGTAGAGGGAATGAAATTGAAAATCAAATATTATTGTACTAATAGAATCCTTACAGTTCTTTAATAGTAATATGAAAATAGAGTAGTAATAAGACAACTTACAATGTTTTCATAACAAGCGCAAGCATATAAAAGTAACTAGATACCTAAATTTTTTAATATATATATATATATATTTTTTTCATTTCGATCATAAGCATCTCTTTGTAGTGGACCACTTAAAACTTGATAAGATTTTCCTAATATTTGCAAACATAAAAAAATAATGAAATAAAATTGGACTTAAATATCAAGAGTAAAAGACATGGTTATAATGTTAGCAACCAAGTTCTAGGGGAAGAAGCATTAAGAAAAAAAATAACATAACTTTGAGGGAAAATATTTTTATTTCTTCTTATTCATTTAAATCGAGGTTTGTGAAGGGGAAAATCAAGGGAGGGAGATTATTTTTCACTCACTTAAATACATGCATAATAGGCATTCCTTACACAATCATATCAAATTATCCAAGCTTGTAAAAGATTAAGTTAGAACTTAGAACTTAGAAAAATCACTTAGCAAGCAAGGGAACCATAACTTTGTTGGGTGTAAGCATGGTAAATGACCTTATGACCAACATATTCCATAGTGGATTGAAATGTTGAAAGCATTCCGGTTCGGAATGACAATGGGGTGGGGTGGGGCGGGGCTAGAGGATGGGATCTTCGTCGGGCAAACTACTTTGCCCCATCCTTGCCCTTGGGGCCCCGCAGGGACCTGCCTCACCCTGCCCCTAATACAATTTTATATATATAAATAATTTTTTTGCTACAATAATATAAATCACAACAAAACAAAATGTTTTAAAATCCAAGCATTTAAATAAACCAAGTACTTAAATAGTCTAATACGTAACAACATAATTCAAAATTTCTTATAACAAAATAAACATTTTCTTTGCATGAACAAAATTATCAAGAATAATTGACTAGTTCTTTAACAAAATTAACATAACAAAATAAACATTGTCTTATAACAAAATAAAAATTGACTAGTTCTTTAAGAATAATTTTCGCTTTCTCCCAATGTAGTGACACCACTTTCTTTTTCATCATCAGAATCATCAAGGATGTTTTGGAATGTATTAGCTTCAATTCCATCTACAATAGATGAAAGGCTTAAAAAAGTAAAACAAATTCAATCAAACAATTGAAAAATACAATGAAGAATGCAGCAACATAAATCATTGAATAGATTAAGGATTTGTTTGAGATCCGCTTATTTTGCTAAAACTAAAAATTTATTACTGAGAGTACTGTAAATAAAGGTAAAAGTTAACTAAAATAGTACAGTGGGACCTATGAATAGTACTAAAAAGTGTAGTGGGGCCCATAAATAGTAGCAAAAATAAGCTGAATAGTAAAATAAGCTGGCAAAAAATAAGCTATCCAAACAAACACTAATTAGTAAATTTGATTACCTTTGATTTTAGCCCATAACCAATTTTGAGCACACATCAATGCCTCCACAGTCTTTGCATGAAGCTTATTACGATGTGGACTTAGCAGCCTACCACTTGTGCTAAATGCTGACTCCGAAACAACAGTTAACACTAGAATGGCTAGGATATCCCTTGCAATACATTGCAAAGTAGGATACTTAGGCCCATTAGATTTCCACCATGCCAAAATATCAAACTCCAAAGTTCTTGGCATTAGATCATCCTCAAGGTAATGCTCCAACTCCAATTTAATATTCCCACCCTTTTTTTTTTTTTTTTTTTTCTGACTAAGATATCTTTCAAAGTCCAGAAGGGAGTCATCAACTTATGGATCCTCACTTACACAAGTGCCACAAGTACCTTCCCTACCCATTCTCCCAGAAGTATAGTCACAAATCATTTTATAACAAGTATCTCTAACCTTTTGAATTTCATTTTCAGCTTCGCCACCATAAATAAGAGGAAAATAATAATCCAACAATTCAATCTTATATCTTGGGTTTAAAATGGTTGCCACAACCATAACACCATGAATCACATTCCAATAACAATCAAATTTTTCTAACATTTTAAATGTCATACTCCTAATCATATCACTTGGGCTTGTGAACCAAGAATTCAAAGCTATTTTTATTTCACACACCTCAGAAAAAAAAAAAAAAAAAAAAAAAAAAAAAAAAAAAAAAAAGATTAGCTGTTAGGATATGAGGTACCTGAGAATAGCTCTGTAACCTTGTAAAACAATACCAATCTCTCACATATGCTACTTGCCATCTCCCAGTCTTCCTCTTTTGGAATGCACTTATAAGATGACTCCCTTTGGCTCAATTGAAAAAAGACATCTCGATACTCTATAGCAGTAGAAAGCATAAGATAGGTAGAGTTCCAGCGAGTCTTACAATCAAGGGCTAGTTCTTTGGTACATTCAACATGTAATTGTCGAGCCGTATCTATAAATCGTTGCCTTCTTTTTGTTGATCCAGTCCAAAATCCCACACTCTCACGAATCTTCTCAATGCATGATCCAATAACATTTAAACCATCCTGAACAATCAAATTAAGAGCATGTGTTGTGGAACGCATATGCAACATTGATCCACGCATAACAAGTGTACTACGTTGAAGCTTGTCTAATATAATATTTATAACTACATCATTGGTACTGCAATTGTCCACTGTCACAGTAGATAACTTCCTATTAGTGTTCCATTCCAACAAGGTTTGTAGAAGGACATCAGAAAGCATTTCTTTTGTATGTGGAGATGGCACATAAATAAACCTAAAATAAGAAATTTAAATTATTATAACTAATAGTGAAATAAGTTCATACAATATTTGAAACGAATTTAAATAAAAAAATGAATATATACTTTAAAAAATGTACCTTATAACTCGGCTTTGTAATCTCCAAAAATCATCAATGAAGTGTGTCGTTACAACCATAAACCCCTGCTTATTGTTTTGTGAAGTCCACATATTAGTGGTAATAGCAATTCTACTCCGATTCTTTTCTTTTTCATGCATTGATTTCTCCCTTTCATGATCATAGATGCTCATAATGTCCTTCTTGATTGTGTTCCTACAAACCATCTTGAACAATGGTTGAAGAGAAGTTGAATATCTTCTAAAGCTAATGTGATCAACTATAGAATGGGGATACTCATGCAAGATGATCATATGAGCGAGTTCTTTTCTTGATTCATCTTGATCAAAATGATAAGCATTCAAACCTACCACTGAGTCCACGTTATGTTGATCCCTCACCAAAAATTTTTGTTTCATATCCCTAATGTCCTTAAAATTTTTCCTAGGACATATTTTTAAATGGTCATGCAAATGTTTAGTACCATTTTTAGGCCCCCCCTACAAGCAATCTCATACAATAGTTGCACTCAACCTTGTCTTTCCCATCAACTTTCCTTTTCTTAAAATGATTCCACACAACTGATTTCAACCTCCTTCATTCCTTAGTTATCTCATTGTTAGGTTGGGCTTAGGCATCTTCTAGCCTATCCAATGGAGTTGAACAGGGGTTTTATTATCTTCATCTACCATCATTGGAGATTGATGGCTGCTAATGGGTGTGATAGATGGATTGGAGCTACCATTGTTTTCACTTGAAGTCATTCCTAAAAAAATTGTTTATGATAATTTATTAACTTAGCAATCATAAAAAAATAATATACATACACCAAAACCTAAGCCAGAAGTCTCCAAAACAAACAATGTAGAACAATGTAAAAGAAAAACTTATATCACTTATGAAAAAATTCAAGTAAATTAAACCGTGTGTGATGCTTTCACACATTTCAAGGAAAAATAATGTGAAATAGAAAGATATAGATATAAGTATTTAACCACATTAACAAAGATAAAGTTTTTAAGATTATCAATCAAATAATTTTTAAAAACTGTGACTCTATCACATAGTAAAGAAAAAAATATGTTGGATATAAAAATACAAATATAACCCAATATACATAATGAAATCCTAGTGTGGGGCCGAATATATCAACAACTTTCAAGAGACAAATATATTATAGTCATTTGATTGAAAAACATGGAACAATGTGAAAAAAAAAAAAAAAAAATTGAAACATTTGGAATATGATAAGAAACAAACCTACTAGAAGCACTAAGAGACCATTACCTTTTTCCTTCCAACTGTGCTTCTTCAATAGCTATAAACAAAAATTCCAATTTTAGATAGAAAAAAAGAACCAAAATTTAAATTGAAAAAAACTAATTTAAGAAACACTAAAACAAAATGGAAGATAGTGAGTGAGATGAACCTAATAAAAAGCAACGTTGGAGTGGAGTTTGGCTTGAAACTTGAAAAACATGTATAGAGAAGGGAGGGGTCAGAGAGTGGTAGTAGCAGTAGGTATTAGAATAAAAGATACTTTATCCCATGTCTTGTGTTTCACTTTAAATATTAGTGATTTAGGGTTTACTAAATTTACAATTATAGTCCTTATTAGTGCGGGGTGGGGATGAGGTGGAGCGGGTTGGGGATAAAAAAACTAAACCTATCTTCGCCTTGCCCCGAGGTGCAGGGACAAAATATTGCCCCATCTCCTCCCCACCACCTTTACAGGGTGGGGAAAACTCGCGCGGGGCAAGGTGGGGCGGGGCAGGGCAAAATTGCCATCCCTAAATTCCCAGAGGCCACATGGTACATTAGTTGATGCATATTAGTGCATTCAACATTTCATTCCTTGTACCAATATGGAAAGCAAGCATACTACTTTACCAAACAATTTCTTGAGGATGTACCCACGAGATACACAAAACAAGGATTCTTAAGAAAAAGAAAAGATACATCAAACAAGCACTATAAAGTTTCAATAATTTTTATTTTTTTTTATTTTTAATAATGGGTGGATCGCTTGTGCATATACAAATACTAGTACTACTTTTCCTAAAACTCGGGACTTTTTTCTTTCTTTGGGTTGAAACCTAAAACTCAAGTCTTGTTTTGGAAAAATAATAAGCTAAAGATACATTGCTTATTTAAAATTTGAACTTTATCAAAAAGGGTCATTGAAAATTATTATATAATGATTAACACGTAATTGTTGATAGGATAAAATATTATTTTCTTCTCGATACTTTATTGAAAGTTATTTTTTTTTGGTCTCTAAATCACTAAAGATGTTTTGCTTTCTACTTTTAAACTTTAAAAAAAAAAAAAAATTCATCCCTAAAACTATTAAAAAAAATTTTCCACTTTTTTCTGGTCTCTAAATTATTGAAAAAAACCACTTTATAAAATTAAGGACAATGGCTACAACAACCACTAAAAAAATTAATATGTCTACATAACTGCTATATTATATGATTCTTATGTTTTTAATATGCATGCCGAATTTCTTGTCAATTAGATGTTATTTACTATTTGATTCATAAATTTATTTTTTATCCATAATCTTAGATTACAAAAATTTGAAATTTAAACATTGATTGATGATATAATTATTAATCTTTGATTTTCTGAAAATTTTGCAAACATAGAACTGATGGAAGATATAAGAAAAACAAATGTTATGTAATGATAGAATTTTAAAAATTCACATTTGATAAAAAAATATTAAATAAAGTTGTAACAAAACTTTGTCCCGTAATTAAATTAAGTATAAAAAAGAAAATTTTAATAAAATTTACAAACTAAAATACTAATATTTTAGCCTAATTGAAACACCGCACGTGCGGTTCATGCTGCCTTGCCATCTTCCTCCCAAAATTCAAAAATTCCCATATCCCCCCACTCTCAAAAACCCTGTGTTTTTCTCTCCAAAACCCTGAAACTCTTGAACCCTTTCCCATAGCATGTTGGTTATGGCGTTGGTTTATGTTCTATTGTTTAACTACTTTCTTGTTTTCCTCCCCCCCCCCCCCCCCCCCCCCCCCCCAAGAAACTAACCTAAATTTATGACACCTGGGTTTTGATTCAGAACTTGGCAATGGGTGTGCTTGTTTGTAAATGCTTTAGGATATTGCTCATTTGTATGTTTTGGTAGGCACTTTATGATAAAGAAATTTGGTAGAATGTTAGGATAGGATAGTTCTTATTTGATTTTGATATTGACCTTCACATGATAATGCTATGCACTAATATATCACTGTTAAAAAAAGGGAAGAAGATTGAACTTGAGCTGTGAATTGGAGAAATCTCTAATGTCTTAATGCTACCTGCATTCTTCGATGTTGATTTTTCTACTTCTTGATTCAATTTAGAGGGTAAATATTGAATAATCAAAAGTCAAAACTTAAGGCACTATAGAATTTACTATGACAGGTATGAAGATCTAAAAGTGGAAGTCAAAATCCTTCTTGAGAAACATAATATACCGAATTTTAACTTTAAAATTAGTGAAATGTTTAACTTATCCATCCCATGAATATCATTATTAAATTAAAAAAAAAAGTTTCAAACATTTAATAGTTCAATTTCATTATATGATATAGCTTCCGTAATACAAATTGAAACTGATAATAATTAGAAATAGTTGTGATGCGGACAAGAAAGAACTCAAGGAAAAAGAAGTTTAAATATACAAAGATTCAAGAATTGTGGTCTAGTTTTGATGTCCGATCTTCTTAGTACCTTTGATAGGTTATTTTAGTTATTATTGAGTCTTTTAGGTTGGGATTGGTTCTAATTTAGTTGACTAGAACAAGGGCAATTTGGTAATTTTCATATTTTTCTAGAAATGGGCTGTCCTAGAGGCCCATGACTCTTATTTTATGTTTTGAGTCCTTTGGTTTTGGAGTTATTAAGTCGTTTTGTTTGTTGTTAGCATTCCTATTCATTCTAGGAATAGGTTATTTAGAATCCAAGTCCTTCTAGGAAAGGGATTAACAATAGCTTCTATGTAAAGGTTAACAATAGCCTCTATGTAAAGGCTCTATTGTAGTCAATGTTATTGGCATAGCGATTGATTAATTAAATTCCAGCAGCTTATTTAAAGCTTTGAGGGTGTGATTGCCTTTCTCCCGTCCATTTCAGTTGATCATTTTTTTTTCCATTTAAATCCTACATAGAAGGAAAACTAACATATTTTCTTGAAAAATTTATTATTATTATAAGTTTCTTGGAATTCCATGTCAACATTCTCGTTGAAACAACTATGATAATTTATAGTTGCTGTTTCCTGTGCTGTGAAATATCTTTGGAGAAAAACTGGTTTGAATGCTTTCCTATGTTTCCAAAATTTGAAACAACTCTTATTTAATTGAGATGCAGCTGATATTGGTGAAATATGAATTCCACATGCACTTGGCCATGGCTCTTTTGGACATTGTTCCTGTATCTTTATTCAAAACAGCCAAACACCATGTTCTGCCATCAATTCTTGTTTTATATCAATAAAACTATTCCATTGGTTTTGGCTTTTTTTAACCGGTAAGTTCAATTAAAAAAAAGAGATCGATCAAGGAGACCTTGAATTTGTGGCATTATTACTTATCAAAAAAAATTCTTTGTTTACAGTGTGCCCCCTTGACCTACTTCCAAGTCAAATGGCATCAAAACTTGACACGTGATGTAGGTTTTTTAAGATTCAGCTCTAAATTAGGTTCTTAATGATACCTTGAAGGTTTCTTGAATAAGAATTGGGGTTAAAGGGTTTAGGTAAAGAAAATATCAATTCTTGAATATGTTGATGGTTGTTTTGTGTCAAAAATAGTGAGTAGAACATGAAATAAGATAGATAAAACACTTGGCAATCATACCTAGGTTCCTAAGCAATCACACTTAGGTCGGAGAAGGCAATCGCACCCTCAAACAATAAGATAAGCTGCTGAGATTTTATTAGAATAATCTTACTATCAATAACCTATTCATAGAATAAACAAGTTTACTAATAACTTTCAAAAAGGACTTAAGAATTTCTAAACCAATTGGAAAATGACTCAAAGCATAAAGTAAGAGTCATGGGCCTTGGGTACAGCCAAGGACAGCCCATTGCAGTTTTTTTGGAAATTACCAAATTTTCCTAATTCTAGTGAAACTGACTTAAAATTGATCCAACATCTTTCTATCCTAAGAAACTCAATAACAACTAAAGTAACCTATGAAAGGTGTCAAAAGTCCCACATCTAGACTAGACCACAAATCTTGAATTTTTTTCGTATTTAATGTTGTTTTTCCTTGAAATCTTTCTTGTTCGCTTCAACATGTTCCAATGAAACAAAAATCAAACATTCCAAACACCTTTTATGTAACCAAGCACTTAACTACCCAATTTCGTGCAACCAAGGAGATCTTCTCCTTTTTCTTTCTTTCTATATATATATATATGTTTTTTTTTTTTTTTTTTTTTTCATTTACAATCTATGCCCAGGGCATTTATTAAATTCGCCACAGAAATCTAAGTAAAAAATCTCAAAAGAACAAGATTGGGTGAACTATCATCGAAAATTTCTTAACATTCAAATTAAAAAAAAAAAAAATTTAAAATTAATTGGAATTGGATGATCAAGGATAAAACCTTTGCTCCAGTTTGTGAAGAATCAGTAGAAGACGATCACAGCTATATTGTTGTTTCATTATCATCATTTGAAAAGCTATATTTTTTATTACAAGATTTCAAAGTTCAAATTAAGCAAATTACAAACTTGCTCTATAGTTTGAAAATTGTTCAATCTATTCTAGGTAAAAATAAAGCACTAGTGGTGAATTAATCTTTCAAAGATTTCCTTCAGAAGGATGAAACAAGATAAAGAAATATAAAGAATTTCATAAAATTAAAGACAAAACTCAGCTGACCCAGGAACCAAACATTCCTACAACAACAACAACAACCAATTACATCATCAAGCATACAAAATCTTCAAAACCCCCAAATGAACCACAACCTACCGCTGTTGCTAATAACCCAAGCCAAATCCGCAACTGTTGATTTGTCAAACCTCCGCATGTGGTTGTTGATGAAAACCTAGCCACCACTGTCGCTGTAAGTCTCTGTTGCAACCCACAATAGCGGCCCACAACCCTACTGAGCCCACTCCCACAACCGTTGGCTCTCTTGAAGGTTTATTCATTCTATTCATTTTAATTTTTTTGCTTTGTTTGGTTGTTGAGAAAGAAGAGAAGAAAAGTAAATACATGGCAGAGTGTTTAATCAAAAATGATGTTTTTGATTTTTTTTTTTTTTTGATAGGTAGATAGTGGGGGAGGGGGAGATTGGCTTCGAACTAGATATATAGGGTACCACAAAAAATGCCATTACCTTTGGGCTATTACTTGAGCCCCAAGATGATGTTTGGGATTTTGAATTTGGTTTTGTTGGGAATAAGCTTTAAACCTCTGTTTAAGTTCGAAGGAGTTTCAATCATTTTTAGAATTTGGGGGAATAGTAGGGTATTTAAAGTCTTTTTTCACTATACCTCAGGTATGTCAGTGTAATTTACTTTTGTTTTTTTTTTTTTTTTTTTTTTTTTTTTTTAAGTAATCTTCATGAGCTACTAAATATAGTGGTTAGAATAACACTAGAAGTATCAGCTATTGTTTTAATTTTGTAGTAAACTATTCCAGCTTGGTTAAAATTGGCATAGTTGTTTGCTTATGAACTTTGGCTTAAATGGCACTTCCTCCTCTCACAAGAGTGGCTGAAGACTGAGGTTGTGGGTTAAAAACTCATTTAATGTGTGTGTTACAATAACTTAACGTTTACATAACAAAATTGACCTAGGGCATGTTTGGTAGACTGTAATAGATGCTGTAATGTAATAGTTATTCCTATGCTGTAATAAGCTATATTTTTTATTACAAGATTTCAAAGTTCAAATTAAAGCAAATTACAAACTTGGTCTATAGCTTGAAAATTGTTCAATCTATTCTGGGTAATTATAAAACACTAGTGGTGAATTAATCTTTCAAAGATTTCCTTCAGAAGGATGAAACAAGATAAAGAAATATAAAGAATTTCATAAAATTAAAGACAAAACTCAGCTGACCCAGGAACCAAACATTCCTACAACAACAACAACCAATTACATCATCAAGCATACAAAATCTTCAAAACCCCCAAATGAACCACAACCTACTGCTGCCGCTAATAACCCAAGCTGCCGCTAATAACCCAAGCCAAATCCGCAACTGTTGATTTGTCAAACCTCCGCATGTGGTTGTTGATGAAAACCTAGCCACCACTGTCGCCGTAAGTCTTTGTTGCAACCCACAATAGCGGCCCCACAACCCTACTGGGCCCACTCCCACAACCGTTGGCTCTCTTGAAGGTTTATTCATTCTATTCATTTTAATTTTTTTGCTTTGTTTGGTTGTTGAGAAAGAAGAGAAGAAAAGTAAATACACGGTGGAGTGTTTAATTAAAAATGATGTTTCTGATTTTTTTTTGATAGGTAGATAGTGGGGGAGGGGGAGATTGGCTTCAAACCACATATATGGGGCACCACGAAAAATGCCATTACCTTTGGGCTATTACTTGAACCCCAAGATGATGTTTGGGATTTTGAATTTGGTTTTGTTGGAAATAAGCTTTAACCCTCTGTTTAAGTTAGAAGGAGTTTCAATCATTTTTAGAATTTGGGGGAATAGTAGGGTATTTAAAGTCTTTTTTCACTATACCTCAGGTATGTCAGTGTAATTTACTTTTGTTTTGTTTTTTTGTTTTTAATTAATCTTCATGAACTACTAAATATGGTGGTTAGAATAACACTAGAAGTATCAGTTGATGTTTTAATTCTGTAGTAAACTATTCCAGCTTGGTTAAAATTGGCATAGTTGTTTGCTTATGAACTTTGGCTTAAATGGCACTTCCTCCTCTCACAAGAGTGGCTGAAGACTGAGGTTGTGGGTTAAAAACTCATTTAATGTGTGTGTTACAATAACTTAACGTTTACATAACAAAATTGACCTAGGGCATGTTTGGTAGACTGTAATAGATGCTGTAATGTAATAGTTATTCCTATGGTTTAGTTATTCTTTAGTTTGGTTATGTTTTTATTACAAGGAATAATCATTCTTTATGAATAGCTATTCTTCAAAATGAGGAATAACTATTCTTCTTTAAAAGGTTATATTAGCTATTCCTTAGTAAATGCAATAATTTCAAAACTTAATATATTTCCAAATAAACAAACTTTCCATATACATCTAACAATTATAAAAATAAAAAATCATAAAAAAATAACATATATCTCTTTTAAATTTAAAAATAACAATTTTTAAGGAGATATAATTGTATGAGTAAGAAATTTCCTAAAAAAATGTTAAGTTTCATTCTAATGTTATAACTTACAACCAAACTAATGAATAGATTTAGTTATTACATTACAACACATTTTATTCCAAGTAATAAAGATTACAATTCCTGTTGTAATCCTCATTCAGTGTACCAAACGTACCCCTAATATTTTTTAGTTACAGATTTTGCAACAAACTGATTACATTTGTTTCTATTATTTAGGCTACTTGTGGCATACCTGAAATTGCCTTGGCAACGTTTGAGAACATGAAATATGGAGAAGGTTCGCAACAACTTTTTCCTTTTTTTGTGCTTTTACATGAAGATATTATGCCCTATGAATTTGTTTTTTAATTTTTAATTTTTATAAGTACTAAGTTGTATTGGAAAAACAAGAATTCAACAATTACACACAATGTTTTTTTGATAAGAACAATTACACACAATGTATTATAGATGTTCATCACAACTAAGCTCTAAGAGTACAATGATCAACAAACTCTAATAAGTTTGAGAAAGAGAAGCTTTCTGATGCTGACAACTATTCTAATAGAGTTTTCAAAGAAATGCAATTTCTAGATTTGTCCTCGGCGACTCGCACACCCTTCAAAGTTTTTTACATTTCTTTCCCTATAGATGCACTGCATTAGGCAATGAGGAGTGGCCTTCCATATCTCACTGTTCCGATGTTGCCCGAAACAGCCTTTGCTAATAAGCTAGTAAATCTACATCATCCTTTGAACCTCAAAAAGAGAAAATACCATATCCCACAACTCTCTACAAGTGATTTAATGTTTCCCATCCCCCTTGCACATACAAAACCAGCTCACTAAAATAATATTATGCTTTCTCAAATTATCTGTTGCAAGGTTTTTTTCCAAAGAAGCAACCTAGAGAAAGAAAAGCTGCCTTTGTTGGGACTTTAGGCTTCCAAATGCATTTTCAAGGAAACTTTTCAACTTCTGTAGGGGCTAAGGCTCTATTATAGGATCTAATCTTGAACCCTCCTGAATAGATGACCTTCAGCACAACATATCCTCTCCTCTGACTTCAATTCCTAGTCATGGACTGCTTGTGTAAAATTATGGGAAGCATGGACACGGCAAATTGGGTGCTGTATCTGTGTCGTATGCGACACGGGATACTCCTGGGACACGACTGTACACGTGTCCCAGCTGCTTTTTATTTTTTATTTTAAATAATTGGATACGGCCTGGACACAACTCGGACACTTCCCAGACACGGTCGGGACACGCTTCGTTAAAAAAAAAATGACTAACTAACCCAACCCATCGCAGATCTTCTTCTTCTTCTTCTTCTTCTTTGCAGATGTTCTTGTTCTTCTTCATCACAGATCTCTTCTTCTTCTTTTTCTCACACAGGAAGGACTGAAGGACAGATCCAAATTCATATTTCCCCCTTTTGCCCTTTTTTTTTGTTCGTGTGTCCTAAGCCAACTTCTTTTTAAAATTTTCTTTTATGAGTTAAATTTTTATTATTTTTTTATTATTATTTAGGTAGACAATAGATACAAGTGTGTGTGTATGTATATATATTGGCTAGGCTTTAATATACTTACAAAAGAATTATTAACAATTATTTAAAAACAAATAAAATTTTTGTTATAAAACAAATTTTGTAAAATATGGAAAAAAAAATTATTAAACGTATCCCAATTGACTAGTGTCCTAATTTTTCAAAAATTGCCGTGTCACTATACCGTATCCGTACTTGTACCCGTGCCTGTATCCATGCATGTGCTTCCTTGGTAAATTTTTGACTCCCAGTGAATGGATTGTGTGATTGCATATGACCGCTACTAGTTCCCTTATTTTGTGCGATATGATGCAACTCAAGGAAAGACTCCTTAATTACCACCCTTGAAGTTGATGAAGGTAGAGATTCCACCTTCCCTGTATATTTTTCCAAAGGCTAACCCCATACAGCCCATTTGCGGCATTGGTGGACTAATCTCCTCCCATAGAGCCATACTTCAGTTCATTTATTTAGAATTAGTTACAGGGCAATTGCTTTGTTTCATAAATGTTTGGGAAGCTTATGCCTTTTTCGGTAGTGCACTATCATTAATGGTATGATGATTGCCCAGTTGCTAACTGACTTTGATAAGATTTTTGCCGTGGGAACTGGTGTGACCATTTTAGTGTATGTGTTGCACTAAAGATGTACTTTGGTTATTTTACAATATATATGAATTGGTAGTTTTCTAGCTGTTTTTATTCTACTTTACCCCCTTTTTGAATGGATCCACTACAGAAAACCACTTTGATAAGGAACATGTGATGTAAAGGAAAAAAGAGAAGAGAAGAGATAGAGGATAAATCCTTGGGGTTGTTCTCTTTTGTTACTTTTCCTGAGATGTTTGATTGCTTTACTTTTAGTGTTTAATATTGGTATACCTGTTGTATACATCCTGTGTACATGGGTGGCGCCTCATTTACGTATTAATAAATGAAATATTTACTTATAGAAAAAAGGGTAGAGATAGAAGAAATTCCTCAACAAATACAATTGAAGAGGAAATAAAGTGGAAAGGGAAACAAAAATTATGTCAAGGCAAATCAATGTCACTAGTTAAAATAGTTCCGGCCAATGCCTTCTTCTGCAAGGAGGTTTCTCCTATGCATTGGCCTAGTGCGGGTTTAGTGAATGTGCTTGTTTTTTGAGAGTTGCAATGCTTTCTCGTATTAGTTCAATTTTTATCATAATTGGACGTATTGTACAAGCAAAAATTGGTCAAGGGGCATCCCTCGATTTAAACTGTTTGCTACATATTTGACACTTGTTAATTGAAAAATAAAACTAAATTGTACTCTTATTTTTTGGTTTGCCAAAGGGTTTTAAGCTCTCTTGGCTGACTTTTGCTTCTTTCCACACTGTTCAAGGTTTGTACTTAATCAACTTTTTTTCCCCCCAGGTGTTAAATACTTGTAATTATTTTTGCATAACAGATTATATTATTTTTGCATAACAGATTTTATGAAACCTGATACTGAGACTTATAATTGGCTGATCCAAGCGTATACAAGAGCTGAATCTTATGACAGGTACTTCAGTAGCATATCAGCAAGACCAGATTTGGTTTATTTATGAGCAACAATGTTTTGATTCTTCAAAGTATTTAGGGTCAAATCCCTAGTTGAGTGCTTTGACAGCCCTAATTTTTTTAAACCAAGAAATGAAAACTTAATCATATGTTGCCCTTAAATTTTACTAGCTTTAGTCAAGTAAAAAGGGTTTAGAAAGTTTCCCAATGTTATCATTGTCAAAGAAGAAAGTGAAATAAAATAAAATAATTGAACCCTATTTTTGGGGTTAAGTTCCCAAGAACATGGAACTCCTACCAATGTGCCAAATTTTGGTTAATTACTTATCGTCACGATCAAGTTTTCGGATTCCTTCTTTTTGTTGGATCAACAAGTGTATTGGAGTTTTCTCCAGACTTACTGTTATATACTGATTGTTTTACAATGCCAATTTACTCCATCTTGACCGTGCTCAGGGGCGGACCCACTTAGAAGAGAGCCCCCCAAACTTTTCTAATATTATAAATTACACCTAAAATTTCCTAAATTCTTCAAAAAATATATGGTTGGCACCCCCCAAACTTCTCAAATATTAGATTTTTACCCTTGAATTTTCCTAAAATTTTCAAAAGAAATATGGTTAGCCCCCCAAACTCTTCATATTTCATGTATGACACCATTAAATTGGTTCAATTTTATATTGTTATTATTTTGGGCCCCCATTCACAATTCTAGTTCTGCCCTTGACCGTGCTCATTCCTCAGGGTTCATTCTATTCATTTTATCAATTGCTTATTCCTCTCTAGGGTTTTCCAATTTGAATATTCTTAGATAAAGGTAAATCAGTTGAAGGTCATATAATTTACCACGTTAAACATTTTTCTTCTCATTTTCCGGTTATTAATGGCACAAATACTCAGTGGTTTGCCTACTACCCTTCCCTTGTCGCAGAATCCACCGACCTTCCGTTTTCTCCCTGAATCCCTTCCAATTTAAAGGGTAGAAGTATCACTTGGTTAGAAATGTTTTTTCTTTCTCACGTCATATATGAATTTAGAGAGGGAGAGTTACTGAATTTATTACATGTACGAATTTACTGGTAAGCAATAAGTGCTATTGGTTTTCAGTGACGTGGGGCTATCTAACACATAGTTCATGATTTTAAATTGGATTGGACAAAAGTTCATAGATAGGCACGGCATTTGGCACTGCACAATCCCTTACTGCATAATAGTTTACCCCGCCAATTTTGCAGAAGGTCTTAGGCTCATAGACTGGCACAACAGTCATGTCTACCAAGAAGAATGATTGGTTTGCGTGAATGGATATGAATACAAGTAAATTATAATCGTCAAAAAGGGAAAACTAGTTCATCAAAAAAAAAAAAAAAAAAAAGGGAAAACTAAGACGAATCAAATTATCAGGTGGGTCCCATCTCATTTTTATGTCAAGTCAAAACTCAGAACTAGTTTTATTTTGTTTTACATATGTAATGGTAATTAAAAGTTTCCATCATAGCAAGTAATTAAGATAAGCCATCGTACAAAATAATTATGTGACCACTATGAATGTTGTAAATTGTAATTGCCTTTAAGAATATTCTTCCATTAAGAAAAGTAACTCAATAATATCCACAATAAAAATGTTGATTGATGATCCTGTTGCAACAATACTTGGTGCTAGCTGCTGCTAGTTGAAATTACAAGGCCTCTGGAGCACTACTCTTATTGCTAATATGAAATCAGATACCAAGATTCAAGATTTGCAGATGAAAACAATCATTTTTATTGAAGAATGAAAATTCTTAAACAAAGGTCTCCACATTCCTTTTACATGAAAGGAAAAAAAGAAAAAGAAAAAAAAGGAGAGAGAGTGAGAAAACTACCTGCAAATTATATAATCTTGTTGTATTATCTAATTGACAATTAATGACGTCTATGCTTTAGTTTTGCATGAAAAAGCACAGTTCAGGAGTATTTTCTCTAGAAAGTTATACTTATCCAAAAAAAAAAAAAATCTCTAGAAAGTTATCTTTATTGGCTTGCTTTAGTTTCTATGTTTTGAATTTGAAAATTTTAAGTTAATGTATAACATACATTATCTTGTGGTTTTGTTATAATGTACTTGTAGGGTGCAAAATGTTGCTGAGTTACTAGGAATGATGGTTGAAGACCACAAGCGTTTGCAGCCTAATGTGAAGACCCATGCGTAAGCAAGCAGGGGCGTAGCCAGGAATAAAAACATGGGGGGGCCGGGTTGTAACATAGATGTACCAAATATAATTCTTAAGCCTATTGGATACAAAATTATCAACTTTCATATATCATCATATACTTGAACATGTTGGGAATTCAACTGAAATTCTAAACCTATGAGAAACAAAAATATGCATCTCCAATTTCTTCACGAATAGCATTTCGCACATTACTAGCAAGAATATGCAAAATCTCCTTTTGAATTGTGGGTAATGTATATTTGGCATTTCCTGGTGCATTTTCTAAGACAACACTAGCTACTTTGTCATTGAAAGTTGATGTGAATTTTATCAATTCAATGAAATTACCTCTATTTTTTGAATCAAGGCTTTCATCATGACCTCTAAAAGCACAAGCTTGGAATGCTAGCCATCGAGCACACTCTACTGAGGTTTTGAGTTGCAACCAATTATTCTCTAATTCTTTTGACGTTTGTTTCTCAATCAGCTTGTCAATATGCCGTGAATGATTCTTTAAATCCTCGCAACATTTCATAGCAATTTTATGTGGGGAGTTTGGTCTTTCCCTTCATGACGAATTAAAGGACAATTCATTCCATCTTTCACCTTTTTCCAATTATTAAAACCTCGTGAAATGAATACATCTGATCCGGGACGACCTATTGGTTTCTTACTAAAAAGGTAGCAAGGTAGACAATATATCGCATCCATTGAATGTGAGTATTCCAACCAATCCTTATGTGAACCAAACCATGAAGGTTGAAATCGACGACGATGAGTATCATCATTGTATGGATACTCTATATTTTCAGGTTGATATGGACCTTCTTTGAGATAAGCTCGTCGGATTTCATCTTGTTGGTTGATAGGAAATTCACATATTTGTTTACGTGATCCTGGATCACGATCTATCTCTTCAAATTGAAGTTTTGGACATTTGGAAGGGTGTTCATCAGGTATTGAAGTATTAAGATTTATTTCTACAGCCACAGGTGTCCTAATTTCTGAACTGCTAGCATCTTTTTTCTTAAAGAATGCATCAATTGTTTTTCGTTTGCTCATAATTCTTTTAGGTTTAAGAATATGACTCAAAAATTAACCTGAAAATAATTTTTTTAAAATAAATTTTAATTAGAAATTTTTACTTAGTTATATGAATGTTATTCATACTCAAGAAAAAAAAACAAAATTTTCACTATAATTTAAACAGTCAACCCATCTTTAATACAACTTTAATTAATAATAACCCCTAAAAAAAGAAAATTTAATTAATTTGTCTTTTATGAATGATTTAATTAATTTGTCTTTTATAAAATTAATTCTATACATTAATTACACGCTCTTAATCAAACTTATACTAACGGGATAAGAAAATAAAAGAAAATTCTATTATTCTAGCCATACTATTTTTTATTTTTATGGGTTAAAAATTTCATAGTTTATTTTTGCTATAAATAAGTACTTTCTTTTTCTTTTTTTAGAGGACATCTGGGCACTAATATTTTTTTCAGAGAATCAATTTAAAATTTTGCAATATGGTGGCTATGCGCCGGATCCCTTTCTCTTTTCAATCTATGTACATATTCTTTTGAAACACCTTATTTTATTTGTTGGTGTTTTGGTTACTTTATAAACAAAAATAATAATATTCACCAAATACTAACACACTGAGTCACTAACCAACAAAAAAAAAAAAGATAAAGTCACATTTAAAAAGATAAAAACAGGAAAAGAGAGTCACTGACCAGATAAGATAAAGCCACATTTAAAAAGATAAAAAATGAAAAAAAAACAAAACCCAGCCAATGAGAGAGTCACAGTTCAAAAGAGAGAGAGGGACTTACCGAGATGTGGATCAGGCTATTAAAGACAAAGGATAAAGAGCCTCCTTCAGCCTTCATAAAATTCATTTAATTTTTTTCATTCAGTGAGAGTGAGATAAAGAGAGAGTCAGAGAGAGACTGAGATGAGCGAGAGTCAGAGAGAAACCTTGAGGGCCGGACTGCTGGAGCGAACTCAGCGGAGGGAGCAACTGCCAACGAGCACCACTGCACCGGAGGTCCGGAGCGGAGACAGAACGATATCTGCGATCTGCGATCTGCGATGAGGGGCGACCGGGCGAGCACGACGACAGCGACGAGCGAGCCGTGGCGACGACGACGGCGACTTGACCGTGGGTTGCTGGGTTAGTGGGTTTGGTTTGCTGGGGTTCCGGGTTTGGTTTTGGTTTGTGTATTGGGGGGTTTTTTTTTTTTCTTTTTTGATAAACACTCTGTGTTTGGCTGGAGTTTGTGTTTGCTGGAGTTTGTGTGTGGTTTGCTGGAGTTTGATGTGCTTTAGTATTGGGTTTGATTTCTCTGCCTCTGCCAGACTGCCAGCGACGTGATGGATTTCAGCGACGTGATGGGTTCGTTTCTGATTTTCTGTATTGTTTTTTTTTTTGGGTTGAGAATCTGTGGGCTTGCCGTGAGCGAGCTTGGGCTCGCCGTGGGCTCTGTTACCATTTTTTTTTTTTCAGATTTTAGTTCAAATTTTTTTTGGGTTTTTTTTTTTTTTTTTGGTGTGTGTAAGTAGAACAGATATATATATATATATATATATATATATATATATATATGTTTAATTTGAGGTGTTCGTAATTTTTGATTGAAGGCTAGGAAAATGGGTGAGAAAGGGGTAGGGGGGGCCGGCTGTGTGATGTTGGGGGGGTCTAGTTATTTTTTCTTCCTAGTCTGATGGGAAAAAAAAAAAAATTTTGCAGGGGCCACGGCCCCCCCCAAGCCACTATGTGGCTCCGCCCCTGTAAGCAAGCCTCTTTCTATGAATCTTAATCTTAAGGAAACCTTTTTCAGTTGAAACTTAGGTAAATCGTTTACGTGAAATTTATATTATTTTGTATTTTTCCTATCTTAGAGATCGTGTTTAATAAATATATATTAAATGAGATCGTGTTTAATAAATTTTTATTGTTGTTGTTCTTATTATTTTTGAAATAGGTTAACTCTTGTTACCTGAGACCTGTGAAGCACCGATGCGGCTCCAGAGGAGCCGCACCGGAGTCGGACTCGGCCGGATGCGGGGACGCGGCATGGACGCCGCTGACCGCGAGTCCGTGCCGCGTCCGGCCGCGTCCGGCCACGTGGCAGCGCCGACTCGCGCCGACGCGGCGCGAATCGGGCCGACTCGGGCCGTATTGGCCGTATCAGCCGAATCCGAAATTTTCGGTTCCGGCCGAAATTAAAAAAAAAAAAAAAAAAAACGGTGCGAAACGCACCGTTTGAACTAAACGTCTAAACCTAAAAATACCCAGAAACTCACGCACTCTCATTTGTCCAAAACCCACCCTTTCTCTCCATCCCTCATCTCTCTTTCTCTCTGTGCTCTCCGCGGCTCCACCTCCGGCCTTTCCCTCTCTGCCGAGTTCTCTCCTTCAGGTTTGCTCTCTCTTCTCTTTGCTTCCCTTTTAGTCTCTATTTCTCTCTTCTCTGTGCTGTGTTTGTTGTGTAACTTGTGTTTGTGTGCTTGTTTTTTAACCCAATTTCGTCCCTCTCTGTTGTGTTTGTGTGCTTGTTTGTGTGTGTATTTGTGAATCTTAGTTTGTTATTCTACTTATTATGAAATTTTAGCAGTGACTTGTTGCACTTGTTAGTAAATAATGATAGGTGTGCTGATGATTGTTTAGATACTCATTTTGTGTGTATTTTGGAAATGATGGTGGGATTTGTGTGTATTGTTAATTTGTTATTCTACTTATAAATTATGTAAAAAACAAGTGCATTTTCTTAATTTTTCTGTAACTTTTATTTTAGGCTTGTAGGGTGACTGGGTGAGGACTTGAAGTTTTGTTATTATAATTATTAATATGGCTGCTGTGGACCTGCGGTTTACAAATTTTATCAGTTAGGATAAGAATCTTATATTATCCTAATTGATAAAATTTGTAAATTAGTTAGGATAAGATAGGATTTAGAAGTGATTTGTGAACCTGTGAATTTGTTATTTGTGAATCTTAGTTTCTTTTCAATCTTAGTTTTATTTAGTTAATAGTTATTAATTATTACTTATTGTGATTTGTGAATTTGTGAACTTGTGTTTGATTTATTATTAATTTATTTAGTTAATAGTTATTATTTGTAGGTTAAATTGAATCTATTGAATTTGCAATGGACGAAGTTACTAGCACAGAAACTTCACCTTCATCTAATCAAGAAGTAAATGATGAATCTCCTCTTTGGCGGTATGTGACTAAAGTAGAAAAACCACCTGGTGCTTCTGTTAAATCAGGTGGAAACACATACTTTAAGTGCAACTATTGTGATCTAGTTTATATGGGATCCTATTCTAGGGTTAAGGCTCATTTATTAGGAATTTCTGGCAAAGGTATTAGAGCATGCCCTAAGGCGAAGAGCCATAGGCAGGAAATGCAGCGAATGCATGATCAAGTTGAGAATGATAAGAGAGAGAGAGAACGGAGAAGTGAAATTCCCTTACCCCCACCTCCCCCAGGCCGTGGGCTTGCTCCTATTTCCCCATTTCGAAGACAAGAAGGGAGTGATAGTACAAATCCGGTTGATAGTAAGAGGAGGAAGGTGGATTCTCCTTTGGAGAGAGTATTCCAGAATAATGCTAGACATGATTTGGATAGCAGAATTGCTAGGATGTTTTACACCGGTGGGCTTCCGTTTAACTTTGCAAGGAACCCATATTATCGTAGTTCCTATACATATGCTGCTACCCATAACATTCCGGGTTATCTTCCTCCTGGATACAATGCCTTGAGAACAACACTTTTGCAAAAAGAAAGAGCTCATGTTGAAAGGCTTTTGAGACCAATTAAGGACTCTTGGCTTGAAAATGGTGTAAGTATAGTTTCTGATGGATGGTCAGATCCACAAAGGAGGCCTCTTATTAATATTATGGTTGTATCAGATGGGGGTCCAGTGTTTATAAAGGCAGTTGATGGGTCAGGTGAGTTCAAAGACAAACATTATATTGCTGGGGTGTTGAAGGATGCTATAAAAGAGATTGGACATGAAAAAGTTGTCCAAGTCATCACTGATAATGCTAGTGTGATGAAATCTGCTGGAGCTCTTATTGAAGGTGAGTATCCTAAAATATTTTGGACACCTTGTGTTGTCCATACTCTTAATTTAGCCTTGAAGAATATTTGTGCAGCAAAAAACACTAAAAAGAATGAAGTTACATATGAGGAATGTAATTGGATTACACGTATTGGTGATGATGCATCCTTCATACGTGTTTTTATCATGAACCATTCAATGAGGTTGGCAATGTTTAATGAATTTTGTCCATTAAAATTGCTCCAAGTTGCTGATACTAGATTTGCTTCGGTTGTTGTAATGTTGAAAAGGTTGAAGTTGATAAAAAGATGCCTTCAAGCTATGACTATTAGTGACCAATGGGCTTCTTATAAAAAGGATGATGTTGGAAAAGCTCAAAAGGTGAAAGATATGATTCTAAGTGATCTTTGGTGGGATAAGGTTGATTATATTCTTGAATTCACAGAGCCCATTTATGATATGCTACGAATAGCCGACACAGATAAGCCTTGTCTTCATCTTGTGTATGAGATGTGGGATTCAATGATAGAGAAGGTGAAGACAATAATATATCGGCACGAAGGCTTGGAAGATGATCAGTATAGCTCATTTTGGGCTGTGGTGTATGATATACACATTGATCGATGGACTAAAAATTGTACACCAATACATTGCTTGGCTCATTCCTTAAATCCTAAGTAAGTACATTTATTTTCTATTTTCCTTAGTTCACCCTTCTAGTAAAACACACGTTTCATCTATATTTGTTTTCTAATTTTTAACTAGGTATTACTCCATTGAATGGCTTTTGGGAAATCCAAAACGCGGCCACATCGAGATCATGAAATTTCTATGGAAAGGAGTAAGTGTTTGGATCGATACTTTGAAGATGAGAATGAATTAAAGGTGGTGAAGTTTGAGTTTGCTACATTTTCAGGAGGGAGGTTTCCTTCACCAGATGCATTGACAGATAGGTGGGCTTTACAACCTTTGGTTTGGTGGCAATACTATGGCTCCGCATTTCCAACTCTTCAAACGCTTGCCCTTAAACTTCTTGGACAACCTTGTTCATCCTCATGCGCTGAGGGGAATTGGAGCACATACAAATTCATTCATTCCTTAAAAAGAAACAAAATAGTTCCTGCACATGCTGAGAATTTAGTATATGTGCATTCTAATATTCGACTCTTGTCAAGGCGTAATGAGGAGTACGAACATACAACAACAAAGATGTGAGATATTGCAGGAGACTGTTGGAATGAGAGCGACATACATGGAGGAATTGGAATTCTTGAGAATGCAGCTCTTACACTTGATGAGCCAGAGTTGGAGGCCATGGTTATTGGGAATGCTAGCACTAGTGCTACTTCTAGTGAAAGTGAAGTTCGAAGTGAAGCTGTTGATCTTGAGGATGATGATGTTGGTGTTTAATTGTCTTGTTGATTATCTTTTATTTTGTTTTAGTTTCAAACTTGTGAGTTGTATTCTAATTTCCGAACATCATGGAATGTTTTAGTTTCAATCTTGTGGGTTGTATTTAATTTATGAACATCATGTTTTAGTTATTATCTACTATTACTCTTAAATTTGGTATATGTTTATATAATGTGAAAAAGTATGCTTAGCAAAATATTAAAAATATAAATAAAAATATTTTTAATAATTTTTTAATCGCTGAGTCCCGCCGCACCCGCACCCACCTTTTTCAAAAATTGCCGAGTCCCGCACCCGCACCCGCACCCGCACCCGAGTCCTGAAACGCACCCGTGCTTCCTAGCCTGAGACATAAACATTGAGTAGGGTTTTTGTTGCCATCGATTAATGTGTCTCTTTGAACAAACTGCAACTGAGTTGTTGCAATAATAGTTAGTTGATGAGCTTTGACTATAACAATAGTCATTATCATGCAATTAAAAATGAGTCCATATCTCTTTATATTGGTTATGGATGAGCTTGCTTGCTCCATAAAAATGGTTATTGTTCATTAATTAGGTTTAGAATTATTGAGTTCAATAATATAAGTTGTCAAGGTGTTACCCTGATTCTGTTGGTATAACAGTTTACTCTTTTCCTTCAATAATCAATGATTGACTCTTGGAGTATAGATTCCTAAATCAATATCTGACTTTCTTTAAATACATCAAATCCTTTCGGGAAGGGATCCTAGTTTCCTTTCCTAGTTCCTTTTCTAGCAATACCTGTGGGGCATTTTTGAATTCAGATACAAGAATGGTCAAATTATTTGCCTGTGATTAGTGGTCTGTTATTAGAATTGCATGTAACCTGGTATAGCATGATTGTTCTTTGGTTAGGTGAGAGGTGGCAATGAAGCTTCTCTGTCTACCTTGGACAAAGTAAAAAAAAGTATAAGCAACAAGCACAATGCATAGTGTTGTTTATTCAAAGTGATCTTGGAAAGCATAAGCTGTGACCTAACCACTGTCGTAAAATTCTTGGCAAGAGATGCATATATAGTTTACCTTAATTTAAGGTGGCTTCTTCATCTTTCCTGGTGCTCTTGAGACCAAATATGCATTTACACAACTGGTTTTTGTGAAATAATTTTTCTTTGCTCTCTGCCTTTTGCTACATGGAGCCATAATTTTCATTTTGTCTGCCTAGAAATACATGAATATAGAACTAAAAGCTGCATGCGTTTTAGAATTTTTGATACTATCTTAAATTCAACTCTTGTTCTTTTCTAATTCCAATAATCGGTAGATAACATTATGCATTCATGTTCAGGCTGTTGGTGGAGTGCTTTACCAAGTATTGTGTTGTAAGAGAAGCTATTCGGCATTTTCGTGCCCTTAAACGCTTTGAAGGCGGAACTAGAGTTTTACATAATGAAGGAAACTTTGGGGATCCACTATCCTTGTATCTTCGGGCTTTATGTCGAGAAGGTGTGCATATACTATATTATGTTGTAACAGTAATACATATTTCTAATCATTTGATTTCTTCCTTTCTTTCAATACATATTGGCTAGAGATTTTGAACCATGCAATCTAAAATCGTGCTTGAATAAATTGTAGCCTAAAATTTATGCAATAGTGGTGGCTAGAAGTTATGCCAATCTGCAGTTAATTTGTATAAGCTAGGTAGCATGGGAACCAAACTGTCATGCAAGATGCTTCTTCAAAGACTTATGCCATTTTGCAATAGTGAGAGTGTCAATGCTTAAAATTGTTTGTAGATGTTAAAGTAGTGTCTGTCTGTCAAGTCTTTTCTATCATCTCTTACGTGATAGTTGTTAGATCATACATGAAATAAATCAAGTCCAAAAGTGTTTCATTGTCCTAAGTGGTTGATGGAGGATATAAGCTTTAATGGGCTCTGATACCAATTTTGATGTTGGATCTTTAGAAATTCGACACTATATTAGGATTCAATATGACCTTGAAGGATTCTTGAATGAGGTTTATTGTTGAAGGGTTCAAATATGGTTAGGTGAATAAAGATTGGATCTTGAGGGAATTTGATGGTTGTTTGGCGTTGAAACAGTAAATTGAACTAGAAACAAATAATATGAAGGCAATTACACCCTTAAAGCTCTATCCCAATTTTATTGACTAAATTGCCAAATTGTTTCCTAGACGATTAGGACTTCTAAAGAATATTTTCATAGAAAGAATCAGACTCCTAATAAGAAATAAAATTAATTATGAACTTCTAAACCAAATAGAAAAAGAACTCAAAACATAAAATATGACTCATGGGTCTCTTGTGCAGCTCATTCTAGAAAATATGGACTTACCTAACAACCCCTGTTTTAGTAAAACGTCATGAAAATTGAACCAACAACTTTCTTACATGTAGCCTGCAATGGAGATTAGGCCTCTTAGGATTAAGTTTAGTCTAGGGTTTCTAGTAGTTTCTCTTAGCCTTGTATGTGCTTGCTTGTGTTTAAACTAAGGATTTATAAGATAGAAATTTTTTTTTTTTTGATAAATAACAGAATTATATTTTTTTTTTGATAGGTAACATAAAATTTTATTAAGAAAAAATAGCCAACCCGAGTACATTGGGGATGTACTGTGGGGGCATAAATCAAGAACCAAAATTACAATGATCAAGTAAAACAGGAAGGAAAAAACAAGAAAAATGCAGCAATGCCACATTTCAAACAAGGAGAGTATGTAAGAAAAAGGACTTAATCTCTAGCAAAGACCGTTCACATCCCTCAAAGCATTTAGCCTTTCGTTCGCTCCAAATACACCACATCAAGCAATGCGGCACAATTCTCCAAAATTCCTCAAATCTAGTCAGAATCTCCCTTAGAGTAACTAACTGATTAGGGTCAGTGTTACATAAAATAAGAGTGTCATTTGCAAATAAAAGATGAGACACCCTCATCGAAGTACTAGGGGTAGAACCTACATAGAAACTTGAAAACTGTCCAGTAGCTATTGTCACATCCAACATACGGCTCAAAGCCTCCATGACAACATCGAAGAGCAACGGAGATAGAGGATCCCCTTGCCTAATTCCCCTAGTGCTTCCAAAAAAATCTGAGAGACTCCCATTAATCAAGATGGAAAATTTAACAATTGAAATGCAACATATAATCCATTTTCTCCACATATCCAAAAACCCACAACGCTGCAACAAATACATTAAAAAACTCCAATTCATATGATCATATGCCTTCTCCACATCCAACTTACACAACACCCTAGGAATCTGTGTCTTCAATCTACTATCAATACATTCAGAAGCAATTAACACGGAATCCAAAATTAGCCTACCTTTCATGAATGCATTCTGAGACAAAAAGGTCTTAGGGAATTGGGGGGTCTGATATCTACAGTAAACTATGATGGGACTTGCTCTCGGAATAGAGGTTCGTCGATTGGTTTAGGGGCAATTGGTAGTTATAAATGTCCTTAAGACTTCTTTCTTGGAATGTTAGGGGGTTAAATAACCCTCAAAAGAGGGAGGTTTGTAAGAATCTTTTGAAGGAATGGAGATGTGATGTTGTATGTTTGTAGGAAACTAAACTTTCTTCTTTAAATTCTGCTCTTGTACGAAGCTTATGTGGTAGTCCCTTCATTGATTGGGCTGTATTGGATGCGGTTCAAACATTTGGGGGGGTTTTGCTGATTTGGGATAAATGGGTGGTCGAGAAAATTGATGTTTCTATTGGTCAATTCTCTGTTAGTGTACTTCTTAGGGGAGAATTGGATGGTTTTGAATGGGTCTGCACTGGTCTATATGGTCCCAATGCTGATCATCATAGGGCTGCTTTGTGGGAGGAGCTGTCTAGGGTATGTGTCAGGTGGAACACAGCTTGCTTCTTATTTGGTGATTTTAATATTATTAGATACCCATGTGAGAGGCTTGGTTGTGAGTCTTTTAGCCCAACCATGTTTGCATTCTCGGACTTTATTGAGAATAATTATCTAGTGGATTTACCATTGGATGGGGCTTCTTTCACCTGGTTTAGAGATGCTGTGCCGCAAGCTATGTCTTGTATTGATAGGACTCTGGTTTTTGTGTATTGGGTGGATCATTTCGGGAATGTGTCTAAGGGTGCTCCCTTGTGTTATTTCTGATCATTGTCCGCTTTTGGTGGAAGCTGGTGGAGTTGGTAGGGGTCGCTATGCTTTTAAATTTGAAAATATGTGGCTCAAAGTTGAGGGTTTTGTCGAGAGAGTTAAACAATGATGGGAGGGGTATTGCTTTATGGGCTCTCCAAGTTTCATTCTAGCTCAGAAATTAAAGGCTCTTAAAGAAGACCTCAAGAAGTGGAATAAGGAGGAATTTGGAGATTTGGCATTTAGGAAGAAGTGATTGTTGTCTGAATTAATGGGTCTAGATGCTAAGGAAGAACTGTTGGGCCTCTCAAATGTGGAACAATCCCGCTGAACACAGGTTAAAGGTGATATTGCAACATTAGCTGCCTTAGAAGAGACTTTTTGGAGACAAAAGTCTTGTGCTCTGTATGTGAAGGAGGGAGATAACAACACTCGGTTCTTTCATAGATTAGCGAATTCTCATAGAAGAGCTAATCACATTAGAAGCATCGAGGTAGATGGTGTCTTATATGAGGATGGATTTGCTGTACAATCTCAGGTGGTTTAGTTCTATCAAAATCTCTACACAGAGACAAGTATGTGGCGTCCAACTGTGGATGGACTGGATTTTGCTTGCATTGGAGAGGATGAAAGGTTGTCCTTGGAGAGGGAGTTCTCAAAAGATGAGGTTACCCAGGTTTTGATTAAGATGGAGGGGGATAAAGCACTTGGTCCAGATGGCTTCACCATGGCTTTTTTTCAAAAATGTTGGAGTGTTTTGGAGGTGGACGTCATGGCTATTTTTGAGCACTTTCACAGGTACTTAGTGTTTGAACGGTCTTTAAATGTCTCGTTTCTCTCTCTAATTCCCAAGAAAAATAATGCTATTGATGTTAAGGATTTTCGGCCTATTAGTTTGGTAGGGAGTGTGTACAAGCTGCTGTCTAAGGTGTTGGCAAATAGATTGAGAGCTGTGCTAGATAGTCTCATCTCTGAGTCTCAAAATTCTTTTGTTGATGGGAGACAAATTTTGGATTTAGTGCTTATTGCTAATGAATGCCTAGATAGCAGATTGAAGAGTCATGTTCTCGGTGTGGTTTGTAAATTGGACATTGAGAAAGCCTATGACCATGTGAATTGGGATGCATTATTCTATTTGTTGGGTAGGATGGGTTTTGGGGTGAAATGGAGGAGGTGGATTAAGGCTTGCATAACTACTGTTCGCTTCTCTATTATTGTGAATGGATCTCTAGTAGGCTTTTTTGGAAGCTCCCATGAGTTGAGACAAGGTGATCTGTTGTCCCCTCTTCTTTTCCTTTTAATTATGGAAGTACTAAGTGGGATTTTGAAGAAAACTGAGGAGTGTGGTCTGCTTCGTGGTTTTCATGTGGGGCTAGTTAACTCTATAGGGGTACGCATTTCACACTTGTTGTTTCCAGATGATACCATCTTGTTTTGCGACGCTTCTAGAGATCAGTTGTTGTCCATGAGGCTGGCTTTGACATGCTTCCAAGCATTTACTGGTTTGAAAGTAAATTTGGGGAAGAGTGAGATTGTTCTAGTTGGGTCGGTTGGAAATATAGATGCTTTGGCTACCATACGTTGATGTAGGGTGGGTAGTCTGCCTATGAAATACTTGGGAATGCCGTTGGGTACTCCATATAAAACAACATCTGTTTGGAATCCTATCTTGGAGAGGATGGAGAAGAAACTCTCAGGTTGGAAGCATCTTTATTTATCGAAGGGAGGTAGACTTACTCTGTTGAAGAATACGCTTTCTAGCCTTTCTACGTACTATCTATCCTTATTTGTCATCCCTGTAGCTGGTTGGAGTGTATTCAGAGAAATTTTTTATGGGGATCTTCAGAGGAGCGTTCAAATATCCTTTGTTGGCTTGGGAGAAGGTGTGTTTGTTGTTAGAAATGGGTGGTTTGGGGATCAGGAAGTTAGTGCATTTTAATAAAGTCCTGTTAGGGAAATGGTTATGGAGGTTTGGACGAGAAGGCACTCATCTTTGGTAGAGGGTTATTGCAACTAAATATGGAGAGGGTCAAGGGGAGTGGACTACTAAAGTATGTAGAAGGGCCCACGGATGTGGTCTGTGGTGTGGTATTCATGATGGATGGGAGAGTTTCTCCAAACATGTGGCCCTAGTGGTGGGTGATGGCACTCGTATTCTTTTTTGGCATGATAAGTGGGTTGGAGATAACACACTTAAAATGCTCTTTCCTTAGTTGTATGCGTGTTCTAATGACAAGGAAGCTTGCATTTCTGATATACTATGCTACCAGGAGGGTGGAAACGATAGAATTTGGAATTTGAGATTTTATAGGGATTTTCATGAAAGGGAATTAGAGGCTGCCTTCTCTTTCCTTGAGTTCATTCAATCTCGGATCCCTAGGGATGTTGGGAGTGATATTTCACATTGGTGTCTCAATGGGAATGACAAGTTTGATACTCGGTCCTATTACAATAACATTCGGAGTGCATCTGCCTCCAATTTTCCATGAAAGAGTGTTTGGAAAGTTAGGATATCTAAAAGGGTGGCATTTTTTGTGTGAACAGTGGTTCATTGGTAGGTCCTTACATTGGATAATCTTATGCATTTTGGTGAATCGGTGTTGTATGTGCCATTGTAATGAGGAAACTGTGGATCATCTCCTCCTCCATTGTCCTGTAGCTTACTCACTGTGGGTATATATGTTTCAGATCTTTGGGATTCAGTGGGTCATGCCAGGCTCTGTGGAAAGCTTGGTGTATTGTTGGAGCTATTGGCTGGGAAAATTTAATTTAGATATATGGAATTTGGTTCCAGGTTGTTTGATGTGGATTGTTTGGACGGAAAGAAATTGGCGCTCTTTTGAGGATACTGAGAAATCCTTGGTTGAATTACAAGCTCTATGCCAGAAGACTTTATTTGATTGGTCTAGGTGTTGGAGCTTCTCCGATTGTTCCACTATCTTGGAGTTTATTTCTTCTCTTAGTATTGCACCTTAAGTTTTTCCTTGTTGTTTGTTGCTTTTCCTTGTGTTCACCATCATGAACACCTTGTATTTTCTTTCTTCAGTTTTACAGTTTGTTTAATAATACTCTTATTACCTATAAAATAAAAAGAGAATTTGAAATACGCCCATGAGCCACCCTTTGGAACCAATTAGCCAACACCTTCGAAATAAGGTCGTAAATCCCACCAACTAAACTGATAGGTCGAAAATCCTTGATTTCCACAGCATCTACCTTTTTAGAGAAATTAAAGAAGTATTAAGACTCTTCTCAAAAACAGCTTGAGTGTGGAAGTTCTAAAAGACTTCCATAATCTCTTTCTTCAAAACACTCCAACAAGACTGGAAGAATGCCATGAAAAACTCATCTGGGCCAGGAGCCTTATCACCATTAAAGCCATTAAGCACCCCCATACACCTCTTTCTCGTCAAACAACCTATCTAACCAAATAGCATCTTCTTCAGAAATTCTAGTTTATTCCACGTCATTAAGGACAGGTCTATTAACCACATTCTCTTAATAAAGCTGCCTATAGAAATGAGAAATGCACTCTACTATGTCCTTTGGATCCGAGGACAATTCTCCATCCACCATAAGCCTATCTATGGAATTTAACCTCCTGAGAGAATTGGCTATATGATGGAAAAATTTAAGGGCCGTTTGGTATGACATTTTAAGCAATATTTTTCAGCTTTTAAATAATATTACACGTATTTTCACACACTTTTTCACCCACATGTATTTCCAAAAAATACAAACAATGTTACTAGAACAACGTTACCAAACGAGCCCTTAGTATTCTTGTCTCCTTCTAATACAAAGCACTCTAGATTTCTACCTCCAACAAATTTCTTCCAAAAGAGAAGTTTTTTCTAGCTCACCTCAGATTCTTTCCAAACCCTGCTTTCCCCCCTTCGTTAGTCCACGACTCTCCTCAATAGTCTCCGGTCCACTAAGATCCCTTCACAACTGTTTCCCCCATTCTTCTACATTTCCAAACACCTCCACGTTCTATTTTTTCAAATCATTTTTCAAAAGCTTTAGTTTGTTTGCCAAAACAAAACTCGGAGCACATTGAAAATGATAAGATTCCCACCAAGAACGCTCACTATCCACAAAACTGTCATCCTTAAGCCACATGTTCTCAAATCTAAAAGGCATCTTGCCCCGATGAAAAGTACCACCCTCTAGGACAGTCAGAAAGTGATCCAATAATAACCTAGACATTCTTCGTTGGCAAACCGTAGGAAACTTATCCTCCCAATCTGCTGAGAACAAAAATGTATCCAGCCTTGCCTTCAAAGCAACTTCTCGAGAGTTAGACCAAGTAGAAGTTCCTCCTTCCAAGGGGAGATCAATAGACCAAATAACGGAATTATATTAATAGAAAATCCAGGTCCACCAGGGGTGTACATAAGATAGAAATTAAGTATGTTTGAGTTTCTTTATTGGTTTGACTTACGTGTAGGAGAGATTTTACTTGCCAAGCAAATCTATTCAAGTCTATAAACATAGGTAGCGTTAATGTTGGTGAATCTGATCTACTCTTTTGGTTCATTTTGTAATAATTTCTTCTTTTTAGGATTAATGGTTAATAATATGGTTTTATAGCAGAGGGTTTTTTATCCAAAATTTGTCTTTTCCCATTTAAGTTCAAAAACCCATGTGTTCAGGAGTGTCAGAATTATTATTGATGATTAAATCTGTCACTTCACATGCTTATTTTGTAGGACAAGTGACCTCTCAAGCCAAAGTTTGACACCATATTAGGACCCATCTATTCCAAATTTTTATGCTTTAAGGAAGTAAACCGACAATGTTTATAAAGCACCCCCTACACTAACATGATTAATTGTCATAACAAAAATTAAATGTTAATGATGGAGTTGCGTGTTTATTTTGAGGCATGGTTTCTAGTTTCTCTCCAGTCTTATTTTTCTTTCTCAGTGTGCATTGGAATAGCTCTCTATTTTGCTGTTTCAACATGTGCTACAAACTTACAAAAATAACTTAATCCTCTGTTTGTATGTTGAATTGTTGATAACAATATTATTTTGACTAATAATTTTTATGTAATGAGGGCTTGACTATTTGAGTTGAGCCATGTATGAGGCTGGCTGTTGTTGTTTAGGTTTTTACTTTAGGATCTAGCATAGTAGCTTGGAAGGTTTCTGTTTAGAAAATAATGAATTCTTAGTCTACAATGGAATCACAAGTTATGACACCAGAAGTTGTATTAGGACCTTCTAGTAGTCATTATCTTTGTTCAAATTCTATCATTAATTAAAACTCAGTATACATTTTTTTCATGTTAGTTTGTAGTGCTTCTACCCATAGTTTATTGTTCTAGCTTTTAGGTTTATTACAGTGGCACAAATCAAGAACTCAGATTCCAACGATCAATAAGAGTTGCATGTTTTTTTTTTTTTTTTTGATAAGTAATGTAAGAATTTTTATTAAGAAAAACAAGCCTAAAATGTGAGAATACAATATCTTCATGCATGTGGAGAATTTGGGTAGAGGGATGCTAGGACTTTTGAAGGAACTTTGTTTTATAATGTTAGACTAAAATTACTATTATTTATATCACATTTCAATTAGATGATGATTTGAGAGTTTTCTTCCAGGGCCTTTTTCATATTTGTAAATATCTGTAATTTGGATGTTCTTTTTTTCCTTTTTTATTTACTTTTGTGTATCTCTTGTATATGTCTCATGTACTAGGTTTGATGCCCTTCCAATTTAATTTTTTTGAAATATATTTATGTTAAAGAAAAAAGAATATAGACCTGAAGTTTGTTTTTGTTTTTGTTTTTTTGTTTTTTTTTCTGAGAATCAATATAGGCCTGAAATTTGTATATCAGAATTAATGGTCACTGTCCAAAAATACAGCTGTCACATATAATATGAATCTTTTTGAACTTATCAATAAAATAAATGCTAGTCTTTTTTTATTTTTTTTGATAAGTAGAAATGCTAGTCTTTTTGGCTTTATAATTTCTATGAATATGAATATCCACTGAAGATTGGATGTATTAGTGGAATATTTTAGTTTTTTAAGTTGTAAGTCATATTAGACTTCTTTCTTTCTTCTTTTATAAACCCAAATTAGTTCGTACTATTCCTTCTGAAGCCAAAACCCTAAAATTTTCCACCCTTCCAGATAGCAAATCATCCCTCTTAACATCATTAAAAGCAAAACCTTTTATTTTTGCCAGAAAATTCTAGCAAGTAGGTTTCCATGTTTCAAATTTCTTTCATCCATCAAAATTTATTTTTTTCAAATCATAATTCAAACCACAAATCCTAATACTTCCTTTTGGATAATCATATATCCACAGATTCTCCTAAGCCTTACTGCAAGTACACTTAGGTTTCCTCAATCTAAGCAATGTCACTAATATGTTTAAATTATTATAATAATAATATTTTTCATGTCTGGTTTCTTGGTCGGATGTGCTTTGATTCTTTAATTGAAAATTTTAAGAGCATATGCTAGGTGTGGAATTCTGTATATTGGTTTTTTGCTTTTGTTATTAGGGTTCCACTAGCTGTGGAATAGGACCACAATCTGTCTTTGGACCTATAATCTTACCTTAGAATATGTTCTGTATATGGACGCAGGATGATGATGATGAGGACTGGTTTCCTGAGGATATATTTGAGGCATTTAAGGAGCTGAGAAAAAGGAAGGTGTTTGATGTGTCAGACATGGATACATTAGCTGACGCTTGGGGTTGGACATGGGAGAGAGAACTAAAAAATGTAACTCCTCGAAGATGGTCGCAAGAATGGGAAGTTGAGTTGGCAATTAAAGTTATGCTGAAGGCAAGTCCTATACCTTTTTCTCGCTTCTTTATTTGCATGTGACATTAGTAATCCTTATTTTTGATGAGCACAATATTTCTTCCACAACCTATATCCTTTGTTCCCCCGCCCTCCTCTTCCAACCCTCTTTTTTTTGGATAAGTAAGAAAAAAGTATATTAAAAAAACCACTTTATGCAAAGAAGCACAAAGCATATCAAAGATTACAATAAAGAGAAAAAAGTAGAAACAAAGAAAAGAAACTAATTACAAAGAAATAGAGAGCTAAGAAACAAAGGGAGAGATTCACTAAAAGTGAATCCCCATGCCCTGGACCAATTAAAAAAGGGAACCAGTAAAAAAGGCAAGCAACTGGTCATCAGATCTATCTAAATCCTTAAAAGTCCACCGATTACATTCCCTTCTAATACACCACATTAAACATAACAGAACTATATTCCAAACGTTAGATGAATGCTTCCCCAACCAATTCCACCAACCAAAAATGAAATCTGCAACTGATCTTGAGAAGACCCATGAAATCCCAAAAGTTCTAAAGACAAAACTCCACAAATGAAGAGCCTTGTCACAATGTAGCAACAAATGATCCACTGTCTCCCCACAGCAACGACACATGATGCACCAATTAATGAAATCAAAACCCCTACTCTGCAAATAATGGCGTGTCTCTTTCTTTGTGTGCCTGACTACCTGTCATGTGGTTCCTTGAATTCACTTTTCTTTTGCCCTATCTTTGAGTAGTTTTTAAAAATTGGAGCTGCAACTTGTGCTGCCAAGGAGCCAAGCGGCATTAAGCCTTGAGCTACTTGAAGTTATTCTTGATTAAGAAACTAAATCTCTTGCCTTCAATCTTGAATTGAGCTTTGACTACCATGTCAAAAAACTATCGGCTTGAGCTTGGCTCAATTTGGTTTGTTAAATTTGTCAAGTTGACCCATGCTTGAATAGAGATTGAGCCTCACTTCAGTTGAAGTCTTGAATGTGTGATGGATTTCTCAACCATTTAACCTTATAATGGCTTAAAATTGCAATCCTGATTGCTCTACAGTAGTTCTTAAGGCAACAAATATGTTTGGATTCAATTGATTCCAATTGAATTCTCAATTCAGCAAATAAACTGATATTTTTCTGAGTATTTGAATTTTAATCAACATGATAGCCAAAAATTTGCCATCTTGTTGCTGACCACATGGAAAACGTAGAGAAAAGTACTTATAAAAAAAAATAAAATAAAATAAAAACGTAGAAAAAATGTGTCTTAGGTCTAAGGGTTCCCTTAAATAAGTGAAAGATTGGAGATCAGACACCCGTCTCTTTCTCTCTCTGCCCACCACAACTCACTTTATTGCTTTACAACTCCCAAAAAATTGCTCAACTTCACGTCAAAATGCTGTCACAATCACTCTTCCGTCTTCAAGATAAACGAGAGAGAGAGAGAGAGAGAGAGCGTCCATGGTGGTTTGGCTGTTTGGATTCTTTAGGTTTTGGGAGTTGAGGAATCATGCTCCAATTGTAACATTGCAAATTCGAAGGCACCTGCTAGTAGCTTTACCAGTTTGCAGCCTTAGCTACTGTATGCATTTAGAAATGGATACTTTTTCTATGCAATTAGTTGAAGTTTTGATCAAATTGGATAAGGAAAGTGGCCCACCTGAGTGGCAAGCATTTGTTGGAAGAGAGAGCGGGGTTCACACAGCAATCCAAACAATCACTGATTTGATATCCGCTTCATGTTATGCTTTACACTAATGAGGCGAACAGTGATCAACCAACTTAATGCCTTCCCTAACCAAAGCGGACTTGAGGGCTCTTGGTATTGACGGTAATGAACCCTATCAAAGTGAAAAGCAGCAAGCGGAGATTGAAGAAGCGAGCCCATATCAGAGATTCTATTAGTAAAGTTGTCAAAAGGCTAAACTTGAGTTCCTTAATGAAAAAACTAAGAAAATAGGGGTAAGTGGGCGCAACAAGCAAGAAAAGGCCCCTTACATACATGGCTGGTGTGTAACTCCTTGAGAATCATGTCATTTGCCTGTCACGTGTTGCCACTAGAGTTATGAAAACTCGAAGTAAGCTCATGACTCACCCCAATCTCTAAAGGGGCCCCTTCAGAGATTGGGGCGAGGGCAGTTTTTTCAGTTTTTTTCCTCATATTGGTCTTAGTGATCTTTCAAAAGTACCCTCCTTGTTTGTTTTGGATTTTTTATTTTGATAAATAATTAATTGAGCCTTCTTAGTCAAAACAGCAGCGATATTCTTCCTTGACTCTATATCAAAGAATGTATTCTACCCTTTTGTCAATGACAAACCTCATATGTAGCTTGTTAATTTCACAAATATCAAATGTATGAAATATTTTAGATGTATAATTAGTTACAGGAACACTTGCAATTTTGTCTTTTGTCCTTTTTGGCTGCATTGGATTTTATGTTGGACAAGCTTCATCACTGTAGGTGATCACTAGGTCACACTTCTTGTACCCATATCAGATAGAAAAACATATTGAAATCTAGAATTTGTTGATTCAACTGAACCTTTAAATTGTGAATGCATGATGGTGATGGCGTTTTGGGGACGAAGAGACTCATTTGTGGAAACGGGTCATTGCATTAAAGCATGGGGTGGTTGGAGAATGAAAGCCACTGTAGAAATCATAGATGATTCGATGTCGCTTATGGAAAGAGTGTCATTGTAGGGTAGGATGAATTTATGCATTTTGAGGTGGTGAATAGAGAATGTGTACGATTTTGGCATGATAACTGATAAGTGGTGTGGAGATCTACCTTTGTACTGTTTGGTAGTTGATCGGAACACTTTAGTGGCTTCATACTTGGAATGCAATACTGAGGGAGTGAGAAGTACTAAAATGTTTGCTTTATAAACAGTTTTAATGACTGGGAGTTGGATTTGGTCGTTTCCCAGATTGGATTTTTGCATTTAAATATACGAAGGAGGATAGGTCTAAATAGAATGAGATGGAGTTTGCGAGGTACGGGGGTGTGCGATGTGCGATCATACTATGGTGTGCTGCAAGCCAAGCCCCAAGAGATATCTCTTTCCCATTGAGAGGAATTTGTTGTGCCAAAGCCCCAAAGTGGGTAGCTTCTTTGTAGTGTGGGGGACGCTTTTGGCTAATGATAATCTTAGATAGGAATCACGTTATAATACTGGTGCTGTTTATGTAGGAGTAGTGGGGAATATAATATAATAGGAACCAAATTTGTTTATCAGTGGAACATTTGTTACTTTATTGTGATTTTGCCTATGCGAAATGGGGCCATGTGCTTAGTATTTTTTGCAGTTAATTGGGTGCAGCCACATATAGTTATTTTGCAGTTAATTGGCTTTTGTGTTGGGAGCGGAATCCCTGTACCTTTTTGAACATGTGGAAGGCTCGGAAGTGTAGTTGAGGCTGACAGGTTATTTAGACCCCTTAAACAACCAAATTGCGTAGCCTAGATTAATTAGCCAAGTTGTTACTTAGTCAAATTATGCAATTTCTAGGTTAAAGCAATTCAACAATCATATCAAGAATAATAATGCAGCGGAAAATAAATAACACAAGATATGATCACCCAGGAAACCACACGGTAAAAACCTGGGGAGGATTTGACCCACCGATCCTCAAGGCATAACAGAATTCACTATGAAAGAATTGAAGTTCTTACAGAAGGACTACAAGCTCCCCGCTCGACTTCCTAATGCTACCCACCAGTACGAACTTCCTGACACGACCACGCGCAGGCTCCGAATCCACGGACTACTTCTTTCTTGAATTCTTCAATCAGCTACAAGCTCCCCGCTTGCTTTTCTTTTAAGATCCAATGGTTGCAACTAAGTTGATCTTCAAGATGTTGAAATCATCTCTACCTTGAAAACCCTAAGCTTTGTGTAAAGGAAAGCTCCTCTAAGATCTCACAAGAGATTTACACAAAACAGAAAATATGAGCAACAATAACAATATGGACAACCTCAAAAACGTGGCTAGGGTTTTGTTTATATACCTAGGGTAAAAACATAAAACCCTAAACGTTTAATGAAGTAGGGCTGAGTTGGAAATTCTGCAGAAAATTCAACCTGTGCAATTTTCGATCGATCGAGTCTAATCTTCGATTGATCGAGCCAGGCCAAAAGTCCCAAGTACTTCTGCAGCCACTCGATTCCAACTGTACAATAATAAACCAACTTTGAGCAAGCCTAAACAAGACTTAATACAATGTTTTGATCATGGTTTGCCAACATTACAAATTAGAGTTCTAAATACACAAAATCCTAAGACCTTAGAACCTAACAAACTCCCCCTTTGGCAATCCGTGACAAAACCATAATTAAAAAGCTCAAAGTTTTACAAGTAAAAGCCCTTTACAAAGGTAATGCTCATAAACTCAAATTCAGCCTAACTACTATCCATCAGTTGCAAGTGTAGACAGCAGCTTTAGTTGAATCAACCTGTATATTCCTGAAATACTCAACAAACGCATAAACGCATGTGTGACAGAAAAGAGTAAAACAACAGGTATAACATTCTTGTAAGATTCACACAACACAAAATAAAGACATATATGAATGATCAACTCATAAATATAAATCAATAAGCAGTGAATCATAAAGCAACAAGAATCAATGAATATAACATGTATATCAATCAATGTTACTCCCCCTAACATGAATATCCCCAAAAATGATATACAAAGTGAAGCACCTAGATACAATCTAAAAAACTCCACAAGCTCCTCAAAACAAAAAGTCTCCCCCTAACTACAAAAACCCCTCTACAAGTCAAAATACCACTCCCCCTTTTTGTGACGGAATGCCAAAGAGCAATCACAAGTCGCCATCAAAAGGAGGTGGTGAGGGTGAATGAAGACGCGCCAAGTCAGCTCGTAGAGCACGAAACTCATCAAGCAAGTCCACCAAAATCTGTCCATGAGCCGCCTGAACGGTCATGACAGTCTCCAAAGTACGACGAACATCGAAGTCGGCCGAAGGAGGTGGAGGAACATCAGCAGCAGCAGCATCATCACCAACTGGATCAGTAACATCCTCACCAGCAATACCTGCAGAAGAAGAAGGAGGAGGTGCGCTACTAGAGGGCTCAGACCTAGGGTGTTTAGAACCAGCTCGAAGATGAGCAGCCCTTTGTCTAAGAAAAGACGCACCTATAGGAGCAATAACATGAACGGGCTCAGAGTAAGGGAAGCCACCAAGATCAAGATGAAGGAGAATCCTATGAATGAAAATAGGATGAACAAGAGCATGAGCAGATGATGAACTCCTATAAACATCGTTCAAAGAACGAAGAAAAAGATGGGGAAAACTAATAGGAGCATCAGTAACTAGAGCGTACAGAAATACACACCTCTCAAGAGGAATGGTGTGAACATGGGAAATGGGCCAGATAGAATGGCACGCTATCCTAAAGAAAAGATAGTGTAACCCGGAGAGTTCAGCAAAGGTGATCCGAGGATCAGAACCCCACTGGACAGTAGTCCCAGTGATGTAAGACAAGACATCACTAATCTCGGGAGACACATCATATGGATAGATAGGATGTTGAACCAATGGTACCCCTAGAGCATCAGCCACTACCGTAGGAGTAAGGGTGTACTCTACGCCTCGTATCCAACTCTTGACTAGAGTGTTGGAATCATAGATGCGGATAGAGATGTTCGAATAGAACTCTCTAATCAAGGCAGAAGGTGGAGGAGGATCAGAAACATCCACCAAGGGTAACCAGCCCCTACGCTCAAAGTTTGCCCTAATGGCAGGATCAAGTTCATCTAAGTGAACAGAACGCTCAGCCCAAATTTTTCTCCTAACATTCAGCTTCTCAAAAATCTCTTGGTTTTTCTCACTAGAAAACCTCTCACGATCATAGGATGGAGGGGGTGAAGGAGAAGGTGAGGGAACATTCCTACGGGCTCTAGTTTTCCTAGGCATAGTGCTAAGGAAAGGACAGAGACACAAAGGAAAAACCAAAAGAACAAGAGAAAACAAAACCAAGGGCAAACTGCAAATTAGCACAATAAAAAATATAGAACAAAAATCTATATGATGCATGAACATTAATAATGTTGTGATGCATGATCTAATGCAGTAAACAAATAAGTTCAATTGAGATTGAAATTGACAAAATTGGCTTGAACATGGAATTTCTATCAAAAATCCCAAAAATTGAAAACCACTTGTTGAAAAAATTTAACCAAATTGATGAATTGAGCATTATAAAACACATTACATAGATTATAATGCTTAATTACAACTACACAACAAGTCAATTTCATCAAAATCATCTCAATTTAACAAAAGCCCCAATTCGGATCAAGAACAAGCCCTTGATTTTCAATTTTTCACCAAACTCAAATTGGATCAAATTAACAGGTAAGAATCATGTTAATGAAGTGTCCCCACAAAAACCCAATGATCAATTTCATAAATTAAGGCTTGAATCAACAGAAAATCCAAATTTTGCATATTCCGAAAATTACCCTTAAAAACATGGATTTATGCATGAAATGATGAAAATAAAATCAAAAGGAAGGGTAAAAGGGTCTTACCGGCTTGAGGAAAGAGAGATTGTGCAAAAACTTCGGAAGAAAACGACAAAAATCCCTAAGGTGGAGCCTTGCCAACGCGGAGAGAGAGAAAAAGTTTGAAAAAGATTTTGAAAAGTATTTGAAAAAGTCAGATCTGATCTTTTAAAAAAGCTTTTTCACGATGTTCGATCGATCGAAAATCTGATTCGATTGATCGAAACACTCAGTCGTTTTGAAACAAACTAGAGCACTTTTTCGATTGATCGAAAAGCACATTCGATCGATCGAAACAAACAGTCATTTTGAGACAAATTACAACACTTTTTCGATTGATCGAAAATCAGACTGGATCGATCGAACTGGGCAGAGGCTCACTAAATTTTGAGAAAAATCACATTTTTGAAAGACACAAACCAAATTTTGAAAAACAACTCCTCAAAGCATTAAATTACAGAAATAAAATGCATGAGTATGAGATGGAATGATTTTTCAAAAACCCAAAATTTTAAACCCCAATTTTCTCAAAAACAAGTTTCAATCATTCTTCCTTTGAATATTCTCAAACAACAAATATGTTGTACACAAATCTCAAGATAATTTCAAACTTGGTTGGTCAGACCAAAAACACACACACTAGCATGTACAGTGTTTAACAAAGAGTAACTTGTGTAGTGTGTGATACTAGCAAAAACTTGAGATACATGTGAGGTGATATGTGAATAGCAATCAAACACAAAGTCTACACAATTCATCACATAGAATTTAAAAGAGACTATCACCTAAAGAGTTACATCCTATAACTCCCACATCTCCTAGAACAAAAGCTTGCAATCATGTAAGTTTCTTGTATTTTTGCCCCATTATTTAGGTGAAATTTGGCATAAAGCCTAATAGTACACACCAGATTAGTTTATGTGAAATGGCATCAAGCCTAATAGTACACACCAGTTTTAAGCATTAAGCATTTAAAGAGGCTACACCTTATGTTCTTTTTGTGCATGTGCTACACTTTCTCGAGCACCAAATCTTATGATATGCACTAAGGTGTTCATGATTGACTAGTGAACAGTGGTGAGATAGTTATTTATACCTTTCTCAAAAGGATCAAGTCCGACAGTCAAATAACATGTGACTTCAAGATCAAGACAAAGTGATTAATAACCACAAACATCTTTCCCACACAACATGCACTACAAAGCTTTAACTAGTCAAGTGCAATATTTAAGCTCATCAAAGTTAAACAAGGTACACAGAACATGACATGTGTCAAAAGATAGACCAACCTTGTTTTTCAAAAATCAAGAAAAGTAGTGTCTAACATAATTTTTGCTTTCACTTTTCCCTTTTTTTTTTTTTTTTTTTTTTTTTTTAAAAGAGAAAACAGATACATCCTAGAATGAAATGCATGAATGTAATGCAATGCAAGTCCTAGAACAAAAACAACAAAAAGACACAAACCAAAGAACAATGGTCACCAAAGAATAGAGCAATTAAGCACAAGGACCATGTCAGAAAGACTCAGTTAGTTCGAGTCTTTTGCATCCAAAACTTTTTAGATGCACCACGAGCATTGGAGTTCTTATTCACATTAGAGTGATTCCCAACTCCAGGATTGGAATAAAGGTTTAACACCTTTACCAATTCACCAATTAGTGCCATAGGATCATGTGCTTGAGGCACAGGCACTTTTGGTTTAGTAGCTCTCTTATCAGCTTGAAGCTTGTAACAGTTAGGACGGATATGTCCAGACTTACCACAATAATGACAAACCCAAGCAGGTTTACCATGCATCTTGTCCTTAGATTTGGTAGGCTCCTTAGGTTTAGATTCTCTTAAGTCTACCCTAATCTTCTTAGGTGGTGAAACTTCTACGGGTTTAACTATCTCACTCACAGGTGGTTTGACAGTTTCACTCACAACCTCACTCACAGAAGGTTCAGAAGAAGAGGAAGGAACAAAAGTAGTGGAATGTGGTCCAGAATCAAAAATGCTTTCAACATATCCTAACCCAGTTTTATCAGCAGGAGACTTTTGAACATTCAGCATGTGATCAAGTTTAGAACTAGCAGATCTAGCAACAGATAAATCATGTTCCAAAGTTCTAACTTTATCAAGCAAAAGCATGTTCTCAGATTTAACATTATTCAAAAGCTCATTAGCATCAAACAGTTTAACAAGCAAATTTCTCTTTTCAAGCTCAAGAGAATCAATTTTCTTTAGGCCAAGTTCAACTTTCATAGCATCCTTTGCAGCAATTTTGCAAAGTTTGTTATAGGCCTCTTGAAGATCTGCATCTTCAGAGAGTTCCCCATCAGAAGGGTTCTCCTCAGCAGATATGCTTTCATTGACTATAGCAGTAGCCGTGAAAGCAATGAAGTTTCCATCCTCGTCCCCACCGGACTCATCATCAGAAACCTCATTATCACTAAGGGTTACAGCCATAGCTTTACCCTTATTCCTCAAGAATGTAGGACATTCAGATTTCACATGACCATACCCTTGACAGCCAAAACACTGAGGACCCAAAGAGTTATTAGAAGATTGACCAAAATTTTCTCTAGGTTTTTCAAAATTGTTAACCTTAATGGGATCATTCTTCCTAAAATTTCTAGGTTCAGCAGTGTAAGTCCCTCTTGCCTTTCTATTTGTATTCCTCAGAAAGTTCTTAAAGTTTTTGGCAAGATAGGCAATCTCTGTAGCAGAGAGCTCATCATCAAATCCACCACCCTCAACATCATCAACTGACTTAAGAGCCATTGATTTGGATTTGTTTACTTTAGGTAGGTCAGACTCATAGGATTGAAGAGATCCTACAAGCTCATCAACAGGGATGGAGTCCACATCCTTGCTTTCAGTGATGGCAGTCACTTTGGGTCTAAAATCTTCAGTTAAAGATCTAAGAATCTTCCTAACAATTTTAGGTTGATCATAGATTTCACCCAAATTAAAAGCAGAATTGACAATATCATTTAATTTTGCATAGAATTCATCAAAAGATTCATCATCAGACATTCTAATGCTTTCAAATCTAGAAGTCAATTGTTGCAATTTATTAATCTTAACTGCCTTTGTGCCTTCATGCACAGTTTGGAGGATTTTCCATGCAACATGAGCAACCTCAACATTAGAGATCCTCTTAAATTCCTCCATAGAAACAGCATTAAAGATAGCATTCATAGCTTTGCTATTGAAGCTTGCTGCTTCTTTTTCAGAAGTTTGCCACTCACTCACAGGAGTAGCGGGTTTCACCCATCCGTATTCAACGGAATTCCAAACCCTTTCATCAATGGATTTCAGGAATGCTTTCATCCTTACTTTCCAATAAGCATAGTTGTTCCCATCAAAATGAGGAGGAACAAACAAAGAGTGTCCATGCTCCATGACAACAGGGGTCAAGGATCAGCTCAGAGATTAAAAATCTCAAACACAAAGAGCTACCCGCTCTGATACCACTTGACAGGTTATTTAGACCCCTTAAACAACCAAATTGCGTAGCCTAGATTAATTAGCCAAGTTGTTACTTAGTCAAATTATGCAATTTCTAGGTTAAAGCAATTCAACAATCATATCAAGAATAATAATGCAGCGGAAAATAAATAACACAAGATATGATCACCCAGGAAACCACACGGTAAAAACCTGGGGAGGATTTGACCCACCGATCCTCAAGGCATAACAGAATTCACTATGAAAGAATTGAAGTTCTTACAGAAGGACTACAAGCTCCCCGCTCGACTTCCTAATGCTACCCACCAGTACGAACTTCCTGACACGACCACGCGCAGGCTCCGAATCCACGGACTACTTCTTTCTTGAATTCTTCAATCAGCTACAAGCTCCCTGCTTGCTTTTCTTTTAAGATCCAATGGTTGCAACTAAGTTGATCTTCAAGATGTTGAAATCATCTCTACCTTGAAAACCCTAAGCTTTGTGTAAAGGAAAGCTCCTCTAAGATCTCACAAGAGATTTACACAAAACAGAAAATATGAGCAACAATAACAATATGGGCAACCTCAAAAACGTGGCTAGGGTTTTGTTTATATACCTAGGGTAAAAACATAAAACCCTAAACGTTTAATGAAGTAGGGCTGAGTTGGAAATTCTGCAGAAAATTCAACCTGTGCGATTTTCGATCGATCGAGTCTAATCTTCGATCGATCGAGCCAGGCCAAAAGTCCCAAGTACTTCTGCAGCCACTCGATTCCAACTGTACAATAATAAACCAACTTTGAGCAAGCCTAAACAAGACTTAATACAATGTTTTGATCATGGTTTGCCAACATTACAAATTAGAGTTCTAAATACATAAAATCCTAAGACCTTAGAACCTAACAGAGGCTTTCATCTCTTTTTATTTTTTATTTTTTATTTTTATCATAGGTAGTTGAGGCTTTCATCTCTTACTTGTTGAATGATTGACTGTTCTGGATCTCAGTGACAGTGGTACTGCCACCGAGTTTGCTAATTCAATCTGTTAATTGTAATTCTTTAGACATTCTTGTGCTTTGTATTAAAGAATATGATAAATTTACTTATGTATAAAAAAGAAGTGTCATGTTCCTAAACTGCAGGTGGTAACTGCCACTTCTCAAATTCTCTTGTGTGAAAACATTATTTTTCTGGATGCACATAATCTATTTATTACAAATTTTGAACTCACTGTCACCATCTACACATTCTTGTGAGAAGAGGAAATGTTATTTGAGTTCGATCTATTTCAATTTATTAACTTTTAAATTGAATATTAATATACCCCTGAAACTTGTGGTTTTTTATTTTTTGAATTTTCCTGCACTGTTTTGCAATTTGCGGACTAAAATAATACATTCTAAACATCTATAATGGCTATTTAGTGGATTTTTCAGACTTTATATATTTGTTTAACATTTTTGGTTTAACTACATATTCAAGTTGACGATAGTAGTTGGGCATCAAGAATTTGTAAGGACCATCAAAATGGGATGAAGAGTGTGTTTTACTAACATAGCTTAATTTTTTATATATTTTTATTATTTTTTTAATGCCATATGAACTTTTTGTATATATTAAAGCGCATGCGCATATTTGTATCTGTGCTTACTAGTGACTAGAGTAGGAATGAACCTAATTAGTAAATATCTATTTCTGTTGAGATACATCCATGGAAGTCAAAGGTGAGCCAGGAGCTTATTGCCTACGCACCTGGGCAAGGCAAGGTGCTAAGGCTAGAGCCTAATTCCCCTCCCTCCCTCATTTATTTTTTAAATTTATAATTGCTTTTATTCTAATCTTGTTGTAAAACCTAAACTATATTGAGAATTTGGCTCCTCTCTCTAGTCAGTCTAATGCCTTTTTGTCACCTCACGTCTCGGGCAATACAAGGCCTTTGTGCCTTAAGGTTGCCTTTTGCCTTTGACTATGTTGAAAACATCATTCAACCCAAGAGATGGAAGAATTGACTTGTTTTTCTAAATACTTTTACAGTCCAAAAAACCCATTGGCTGCATTGAAACTTACCTGAGAGTTTGCCTATGAACTCTAGCTCAAATGGTACCTCATTCCCTTAAAAAGTTCTTGGTGGAGGGTGAAGTTGTGGTTCAAGATCCATTGGGTGCATGTGTAACTTACTAATAAATAAATAAATAAAAAAAAAAGAAAAAGAAAAAAAATCAATCATTGATCAAAGAGTTACTACCAAGAGGCTAGCATTGATCCAGAGTTACAGCATCAAGTCCTATTTGAACATAATTGATGCATTAAAATTTTTCAAAAGTAAATAATATGTATAAGCTGATGTTCTCAGTAATACCCCTAAGTATCACATTTATTTTTAGTAAGCAAAACTAAGGTAGGAAGGGGGCCGTTGAGGTTGGGAAGGTCTTGGTTTAAATTCTGCTGCTGAACAGAAAGTGAAATATTGATGTTATGTTGTTAACACTTTCCAAGTGATTTAAAAGGGCTTCATGAGTCCTCCCTTATCAGGACAGTGGTTGAGCAAAAGTGTAGTAAAAATCTTTAGTAAGTTAATGTTCTAATTAACACTAAATTTATCAAAAGAAGTGTGTTTTGACACTTGTTTTGCCAAGAGCCTTGTAACTTAATTGGCGTCTCCTGGTGTTTTCAATGGAGACATCCAGGGGCCAAATCCACCTGGACCACCCCCTCCCTCCCCACACCAATTCTAACTATCGAATCAAAAAACGTTTGTTATATATGAATATATGAATCTTCTTAACTTGACACGTATAGCATGTATTAATAGTATATTAAAACCTAGGCCTGAAGGATTCACTTGTGATTTCATTGATGTGGAAACTTTACAATTGCCTTACAAGCATCTTCTGTAATTATGTTTTTTTATTTATTTAAATGATATAATTCAAGTAATAGAATTGGGTGGAAATCCCACCACTGGCGATTGTGCCATGATATTGCGCGCAAGCAATAAAGGCTCCGTTGCCGTCAGCTTTCTTGAAGATCCTGTAGACAACGCACAGTCTTGGCTATGTATTTGGGAGGTAAGATCCTGGTCTTTACTGATAAAGAAAGATCATATTTTTTGATTTGATAGTAAAGAAGATAGATTATGAGAGAGATGCGATTTTCTAGATTCTTTGACCACTTTCCATGTGTTGGGCATCACATCTGTATGTTGTTTGCTATATCAATTTTGGAAGTTTGCTTATATGCCCATTAAGTAAAGGTTGAAAATCTTGCATGGATAAACTTGATCTCTTTATAGAGCAATATCCACAAAAGAACGCAATTTAAGAGTTACATGATTAGTGGGACAACATGGATGGACTTTCTCTAATGGTCCGTTTGGATTGAGAGAGAGGGAGAATGAGTAAAGTAGAGTAGAGTAGAGTAGAGTAGAATAGAAATGACCAAAAATTAGCCTATTTTCAACCAACTCTATTCTATTCCCCTCCACTCCTCCCTCAATCCAAATAGGCCCTAAATTGTCCATGCATTAGATTGATGCAACAACATGATTCTTTTTTTTAGCATTTTAGTAGTTTTCTTGCATTCGGATACAGTGCATATATATATATATATATATATATTTCTTTGAGCATGGAAAGTTAGAAACTTCATTGTGGTTATGTAATTCATCAGAAAAAAGTCCAATCCAAAAAAGCCTTAAAATTGCATATCTTTTTTGGCTAATTGAAATCATTACCATAAAACTTATCTTATTGTGTTTCCTCTATTACAGTCAGCTTTATGATGAAATCATCTTGTTATGCCTCGATCTTGGGGAACTAGATGCAGCCATTGCAATTGTTGCAGACTTGGAGACATCTGGGATCACGGTTCCAGACCAAACATTGGACAGAGTGATTTCTGCTAGACAAATGATTGACATTGCAGTGAATGATGCAACATCATAGCCGTGGATTAGGCTTCTATCTCCCTTTTTGTATAGTCTGATTCATAGCGAATAGTATTTGTAAGTTGCTATGCAATTAAGTAGGTAGCAGATTCCAGTGCCACAAATTCATAACAGAATTTGGTAACTGTAGTTTAGGTGTCAATAAGCACAAAAATAGCATAATTAATAAGAAAATATCTTGTGCATATGACATCCAAATGAAACCTACCTGATCATTTCCCAAACAACCACGTAACTCTTGAATTCAATTTCTAATTGAGATCCTCAGATTAACCAAATCACTAACACTAATCATGTACATGTGCATTCATGTGTCTACACTAACAATTTGGTAGTTCTATTCGTAAATGTACATCTAGGTATAGTTGTCAGTATTGTATGATACACGATATGTATCATATAAAGTTTCGTGTAGTAAGGGTGTTTAGGAAGTACTCATGAATCATACAATGTATTGTGCGTATCATATGAATCTTAACGTATCGTAAAATTGTACGTTTCGTATGATACGTAGACATAAGCTTTAAAGTGAGTTTTATTATTATTATTATTATTATTATTATTATTATTATTATTATTATTTTGGGTTATAATTTGCACTTTTATTTGAATCTAACAAGTTGTTATATTTGTTTTGGACATAAAATTACTAGGTACTTAATTTAGTCTAATAAAATAACAAGTCCATAACAACTTCACTTTCTTATTTACAATTTTTTTTTATTCTATGAATATTGAATTAATTGATAATATAATTATTTTTTATTTTTATTATTATTCTTATAAGTCTAAGAAACTAGAATGCTTAGAAGATATATATATATATATATATATATTACATTATTAAAATAAATGAACAAGAAGAGATAGTAAATGTTGATGCTGATGAAGAAAATTTCAATGAAGAAATAAGTTTGTAAAATGATGAACATGATGATAACATTGACTTAGATGACGTTGATTAGGCAAGATGATTAATATGATGAAAAAAAAATTAATATTTTGAGTCATTCGTAATGTATTATCACTTTTGAGTTTAATCAATTTGAATGTGTATTTTATAAACACATGCTAATTTGATTTATTTAGTTTTATTACATAAGTGATGATAAATTAGGCATTAGTTGATTATATTCAAAATTTATAATGAATTTACCTTTTATATATATATATATATATATATATATGTATATTTATAAATATTTATAAATTTTATTAAGTGTTTGTGTATTTTACTATACATGATACGATACGATATATGACATGATATGATACACAATACATAAAAATAAGAAATTGATTCATGATATGATTTATGTTTTAACAACTATGCTTGTAGGCATTATTGTGTGAGAAAAGATGCATTTGAACATAGCTCTGATAGCAATAATAAATTGAAGAAAATAAAAGATTTAGAAAGAAAGAGAGAGAGTTTGTGTGATTTGGTATGAAGGCCTACATTCATAGATAAGTCTTGGATGGCTACATCTTTACTATTGAGCACTATGTATTACAATGTACCATTTTCTTCAACTGTTGTTCAAGAGTTGGGATCAGATTTGATATTGGTAGTAGATTTCTCTTGCATATTTAGAGAAGAATGACAGCAATAATTTGTGCAATTGTATTTGCTATAGTGTAGTGACATGCCTAGTTAACTATGAAGATAAGATTTGTGCATGAGAAGGAGAATCTATTCTCTTTGTAAGTGGTTCTCAGATAAATGAGACAAAATTGCATATTGATTCTTTGGTTGTAACTTTTATATAATTCAATTTTGGGGTCTCTTAAGGTGAGAAATTGATTATCTACATATCATACCCCTGTATTCTAACGATGGAATTGCCACTTTAATTTTTAAAGAAAATTTAAAAGGAACATGTAATTATAGTATTAGAAAAGAAAAATTAAAACTCTAATTAAAATAGAAACATAAAATCGACATTCCAAGATTCGGGTTTGGAGCTGAGGTAGTTAAGGTGTTAGGCACCTTATAAACCGTTTTTTCTAGTATCTAATGGTCAAAAGCATCTAATGTGCGTTACTCATGGGATGTTACTTGCTTTTACTAAAGGCTCTTGGAGTTTGTGGATTGATCCTAGGTGTGTAAGAGCTAGACATGTTCTTGCGATTGCACATTCCAAAGAGGATTGTGGTATGACGTTGAACTATATTTATCATAGTGACAGTTTAGATGTCACTTGCAGTTATACCATTGTAAAATGTGTATTTTGAGAGATACAGGACTTGAGATGCAAGTTTTGTTAATATCTATAGACTATAGAGCTCTCACTTACAGTGATGAGTGATATTAGGAGGCTAATATTTTATGAACTAGCCAATATGCTATTACTTCATTTTGAAAATTGTAGTAGGAAATTATTTTATGGTACATGGATTAATTTAAATTATATTACAGTAGATGATATCTTGCGCGATGCGTGGACTACTTTACAAATTCATTTGAAATCATTTTTATGTATATTAAAATCTACATATAATACTTAATACTTATTTTGTTGTATAATATTTATATCTACCCACAATATTGTTAAATACTTTGAAACTTGATTTTTTTAATTCATAATTTATTTTAAAAAATTGTATAACATTGTAAGATTATAATATATTATAATGTTTACCGTTAAAAGTAGATTTTATTTTTCAAACTGATTAAATGATTGTAAAATCTGCAAATAAGATTTTAAAATATAAAATACTTTTATATCCTAAAATTACATAAATTTAAGCAACCTACCAAACACTTTCACAATCACTCTATTCTCACAATCAAATATGGAGACCTTGATCATAAACACCCAAACGTGATTAAACATAAAGAGAGTGTGATTGAACAAAGAGAAATTTGCTAAAAACACATTCATATATCAAAATTCAATTGACTTTAGTTGGGCTTCTGTATCCTTTAAAAAAAATGAAAAATATTTTTAAGTCACCATCGATTTTTGTTTTTACCACTATGGCTACATACAAAGAAACCTACAAATTATGAATTCTAACACAAAATTTAAAAAAATTAAAAATAAAAAAGCTAACTTCATAAATAATCAATTAGAAGGTTTCTTTTTCTTTTTTCTTTAGTTCTAAAATAAAATACATTTATAACTTTCCTAAACCAAAATCTTAAACACTCAAAGACTCCAAGCAAATCATAACCTTCACAAAATCTACAATGCCTGACTTCAACATCAAAATCGTAAGCTACCGTCACTGAATAAAAAACGCAAGCTCCCTTCCTTGGTCATAGCCTACTCATACGAGTTACAATCAAATGATACTGCAACGTTGGAGTTATGTAGGTGTCATTGAAAGGTCAAAGCTAAATGACATCATTTTTTGTCTAAGTGTATTTGAGATAGGATGATATGAAAGGCTATGGACATGTGTATATAAAGGAGTAAAAGTGAAAAGGATGAATGGAAATGCAAAGAGTTTTTTGTGTGTGTGAGAGATGGAAGGTCTTGAAACATTGAACCAAATGAAATAAATAGTAGTTTTAAAACATTGAATAAAAAAATGTAACAAAAATTAGTCTTGAAACATTGAACTAAAGGAAATAAAGAGTCTCCACTTTTAAATTTGTTCTTATCTCTAATATGGCTTAAGGGTATCTCAATTCTCTTCATAGAGTACGCCACATGGTAGAATCTCATGCCCTCTCGCATGAGGTCTCTGCTTTTATATATATATATATATATATATATATATATTGATATTGATTGATTGATTGATATTGATTTCATTTATTGTATTTGGGAAATTGATTTTGATTTTATATTATGCTATTAAATTGAGTGAACATTTAAATTGTTGGTTAGATATTACAATGTCTATTTAAATTATACATACCTGCAAACTAAAAAGATAATTAATGTTAGTTGCTATTTTATTTGTAATATTTGTAAAATATTATATCATATAGTAACTAAATAAATAAATAATATTTGATTAACACGAAATTTGGTATTTGTATTAACATCAATTAAAATGTGTCATTCAATGATACGATATTGAATAAAGTAAACCAATAAAAAATAGGATGTAATTAAAATGACAAAAGGTTACACTTTACTATATATATATATATATATATATATATATATAGAGAGAGAGAGAGAGAGAGAGAGAGAGAGAACCATATAAATTACTTGGACAAGTTAATTAGTGAATAGAAATAAATGCACGCATCAACCTATTAACACATCATAATGAATCAATACTTAACATAAATTCAATTGTTTGATGATATGGAAACCTAAATGAAGAGAATTCCCAAAGAATGCCCTATATGAAAATAAAATTGACAAGTTTTTCTTAATGGATAGTTTTCTCATGCAGTTGGCCCTAGCAGGTTTGGGGCGTGACCGTGACATGTAATGGAGGTCCAAAGTACATTGGCATAGGCAACTTTGATGGAAGTTTGGGAAAAGGGGCTTCAAAATTAAGAGCATGCATCACTTGCCTTTTAGAGGGTCGGATTGACGGATCAGGATGGCAACACCATAAGCCAACTACCATTAAGCACTCCATTTGCCGCTTATCAAGTTCCAAACTTAATTCGTTATCAACGGCTTGAAATAGTTGGTTTTTTCCATAGAGATCCCATACCCACTCTACAAGCCTTACCCTGTTTGGTTCTGCTTGTGGCTCAATCGGCTTTCTTCCACATGTAATCTCAAGGAAAACAACACCAAAACTATAAATGTCAGATTCTTTAGAAGCCTTGCCAGTGGTGAAACACTCCAGGGCTAGGTAGCCCATGGTACCCGCCAAAACAATTGTTTGTGAGCCCAACTCATGGTCTACAAGTCTTGCAAGGCCAAAATCACTAAGCTTGGCATTGAAAATTGAATCTAACATGATATTGCTAGACTTTATATCTCTATGAACCACATATTGTTCCCACTCTTCATGAAGGTATAACAATGCAGCAGTCAATCCTTGGGCTATTTTATACCTTATTGGCCATGTTAGTGTAATTTTTGCTCCAAATAAATGAGAATCAAGGCTTCCATTAGGCATGTATTCATACACAAGAAGAAACTCATTCCGTTCATGGCACCAACCAATAAGCTTAACCAAATTCCTATGTCTTAGATGAGTAATGATGTCTTCTGATATGTACTCCTTTTTTCCTTGTTTTGATTCTTTTGAGACCTTCTTAGCAGCAACTTGTGTGTTGGATTCACATAACAAACCCTTGTAAACGCCTCCAAAGCCTCCCTCTCCAAGATTTCCTTCTTCAACAATGTTGTTTGTTGCACGGCTAAGTTCAAGGTAAGTGAACCTCCTTGGCACAGTTATTGTGCACAAATTTCATCATCCATGCACATATCATCAATAAACTCCCTCTCATGACTGCAACCAAGCCCACTGCAAAACCAATCCCCAATACCAATACGTTTTTCTTGTTTGGCAGGGTATTCCCATGAATCCCTTCTTCCCTCAAGCTAGAATTGAATGACCAAGAAAGTATTGTATGTAACTGGTTGAACTCGCCTGTAGCAGCGGAGAATCCAACATTAACCCATTCTGGCAAAACAGTCCTCAAATCAACTATAAATGAAAGGATATAATTCCAGTTGAGGTCAAGATTCTCAGCAGAAGAAGTAAGGAACACACTCAGATTTTTGGTTGTTGAGTTATAACGTACCAATGCGCTTGCTGCTGGCCTAAAGTTAACTTGATTGAATGTGACGCTTGAATTGATGGAATTGACATCGATTCCTACATGATTATCACTTGGATCCCAACAGTTTTTATAAGTGTCAAACTCAACTGCAACAAAATTATTTTTGCTACACTCGTTAAAAGTAGATAGAGTACCAGAACTAATCAATCCAAGATACCCACCATCTGAATTCTCAGGGATGTCCGAACCAAATGGTGCAATAAAGAAGGAGAGCCCATCACCAGAAACCTCATGAATAGATTTGATGTTAAAGGAGAATTGAGTTTCGAAGTCCGCAAGCCACCCTGTGCTGTTATCCCAAAGGTGCACTTGTTCTTGATATAAGGCACGACCAACACTATAGGTGTTGTTCTCGTAGCCGGAATCCCTTATGAGTTGCAGACCTTCTGGTAGCGAGTGTGCATCACCCTGAAAGGTTATGTGGACAACATTTGAATTGAAATTAAAAAAGTTGAAGGAAATTGAGTTTGCAGAGGGAAGTAGAAATAAAAAGAAGATGAAGACGAAGAGTTGACTGAGAAAACAATGGACTTTCTGATATTGAAGAAGGGAGGCTAGAATGTATGTTGGAGATGTCCATATATGGTTACGTTGAATGCGTAGAGAACGATAAGTTGGATAGCAATCCTTTCGGACAACTTTAACTAAGCATTTGATCATATTATGTATCGTACGTGTATATCATTTTCATGTTGAGGATCTAGATTGAAGCCACCGCGTGGTCCCATATGCAAACAAAACTTTGTATACAGTGGGCTCTGCACTTCTCGCTCTTCCCTTTAAATTTTGTTTTTATTTGTTACCTATCACAGCCCAACCGGCCGGCCGGATCCATCTAAATGATTTTTGGGTAAGATTTTAGGGAAAAATGCTAGGGTTATTACAAATTTTATTACTTACTATAATTTATTAATTGATTTGACATTTTCACTAAAAAAAAAAAATCAAACTTTCAATTTTAGGTGTTTTAAACTCACAAACCGCATTCAGTGCAATATCAATTTAAAAATATTATGTATTAAAATATGTAGTAGCTTTAGTGTTTTTCAAAATTTTATCACAGAAGAAACGATTCAAGTTTGACTATTTGAGCATATCATCTTAATAAGTATGTTAATGTATGAATGTGCCCATAATTGATTTTTTTTTTTTTTTTTTTTTTTAAATCTTAATGTTAGCCATACACGAATTGAGTCTGAGTGTGAGTGGCAAAGTGATGCAGCGGATCATTCTAATTATATATATGTTTTTCTTGAATGAATGATATAATGCAGGTAATAGAATTGGGTGTAAAACCCATTATTGGCGATTGTTCCATGATCTTGCACGTAGCATTAAGGGCTCCATTGCCATGATCCTGACGTGGGTCCGTCACTGTTGCCATCAGCTTTCTCGAAGATCCTGCAGACAACAAACGTTGTGTTTATTAGAACTATAGTAGTGGTTAGCTAGTAAGTTACTCAATAACCAGTCAAATGCTAAGAGCCTATGTTGAAAATTGTAATAAGTTTATTTATTTATTGCAATTCTATAGTACAACCTAAAGCTATTTAATCCAAGGGTGTCCTCTTGAAGAATTGAGTTTTCCCATTAGCATTCTCTAATTAAGCAACCCAGCCCCATGGCCCCCATCCCTTGTAACTAAAGTTCCGATCTAAGTCTCATATTTGATGGAAATCATAAGGGTGGATGACTGATCCATATAAAACAAGGTAAGATGCTGAATGACTATCATGTTTGGGACATTTTCAAACAGATGCCAATAATTTAAATTTAATGTTATTTATTTAGGGGATTTGAGAAATTTGTCAAATTGCTCCCTCCTTATTTTGGTCACCATTATACTTATATAGTTCACATACAATACACGTCATTACTTCTTTATAAAAAAAACTTAGGTTTAATTACTAATTTAATATCTTTTAATTTTAATTCTTAGATACAATTTTTTAGACTATCTTGTACTATGTATTATTCATGAGGTAGTTTTCTTTTAAAATATAATAATTCAATTTACTTATATGAAAAAAGTGTCATTTTCCTAAATCACCGGTGGTAACTGCCACTTTTCTAAATCTCTTGTGGGTAAAAAATGTTAATTTTTCTTGAAGCACATAATCATTTGAAATTTGAACATAGACTTTGAACTCATATGATGTCACTTTCTAATCATTCTTGCGAAAGGAGAAAATACTATTTGAGTCAAAGCTCATTATTAACATATATTTTTTATTTTATAGTTTTTATGTTCATCAAAACATTTTTTTTTATTCCCTATGGTAATCTAATTTATTATATTTTTTTATGTGGAGAATGAAACTTTTTAACTTAATATTATTATTACTACCTAAAACATATGATTTTTTTTTTGGATGTGCATTACTAACATATATCTTAATTTTATGATGATGTACAAAAATTGTCAGTGAGTTGATCGTCCACACGCGTGCTAATGGGTGTATCTAAAGAACAAAAGAGAAGAACCAATCAAAGGGCACCGGTGGGGTACCGGCCAAAGACCCTCCAAAGGTTAAGTTAGTGATAGAAGAATCTCCAAGAACTTGAGAGCGCAAGAGTTAAGGAGAATTCACATACCTCAAGAAAGGTTAGGCTAGCAGTTTATATAGTGGTAGAGAGCTGACTCGAAACCTTTGATATGGGGGAGTTTCCTTGTAGAGAGAAGGGTTTCGAGATATTCAGGATTGCCTTTCCATATATAAGAGATCTAATTGCACGGCAAGGCCTTTGGTCGTGATGTGCAAGTAATTTCCATGCAATGTTATGTAAATAGGCCCCACACAAGCTTTGGGGAAACCCTAAGGATGGGTCACTCAGACCAGGAATCGTCTGACTCGTCGGCCCCTAGACGATCGTCTCTCTCGGGGATTGGTCGTCCTTCTTAGGGATCGATAGTCCCTTTCAGGGACTGATCATCCCTTGTAGGGCCTGATCATCCCTTTTGGGGGACGATATTCAATCTCGAGTTCAACCGTCCCTTTCTAGGGTTGGTCCAAAATTTTCCTCATCATTTTAAAATTTTAATGCTATTCGGACTTTTTACTATATATTATAGACATTCTAGTGCATATTTGTATCTGTGCTTACTAGTGACTAGAGCAAGAATGAAAATAAATAATGAATGTATATTTCTGTTGAGAAATAATATTGTTCAACCCGAGAGTCGGGAGAGGATAGAAAACTCGGTGGCTGCAATGGATTTACATGAAGGTTGGCAATGCATGCTACTGCCATCATATGGAAGCGAAGAAACCAACAACCAATCATAATTAATTTAAAATAAATTTATCTATAAAACCACCACATCTTTGATTAAAGAGTTTGCCTATGAGGTCTACCTTAATTGGTACCTCAAAATAAAATAACATAAATGCAAAATTTTTGTAACATTTTTCAAAGGTTGTAATCCTTCATCAAGAGTCTCCCTTTTATTTAAATTTTTTTTTTCAACAGTCATCAATAGTCACTCTTTCACCAAGAGGCTCTCCATTTTAGTAAGAGTCGCGACTTCTTCAAGCAAAGTCAAAATTTCTCGTTATGGATTAAATCGGGAGGACCATATAGACATGCTCATTAGAGTTTAGCCCGCTCAATATTTCTTTAAAAAAGGAAAGAGATTCAAAAGCTGCTCATTCCAAATAATTTACTACATTCATTCACTAGTTTCTTTGAACCAGCAATTAACATTGTGCCGTTATTGTTGAGGGTTTGAACTGAAGATCTATAACTAAACGATATGGAAGTAACATTTTATCATTGAAATCTTTGTGGGATTGATGTCAAACTATGATTAAATTCATTTCCACAGTTTTTCTATGACCACAATTTTGTGCTGCTATTTTGATACAGTTGACTGTGAGTGTAACAAATCCTTTTTTTTTTTTTTTTTTTTTTTACTGATTTATCTTTTTTTCTCTACCTATCATTGTCAACTGCATTAGAGCAAATTTCCAAATCCAATACACTCTCTAAAGCCATATTTAGGAAGAAAATTCACAAAAATCAGCTCCAACAACCTCTTCAAAATCTAAAAAAATAAAATACATTAGCTATAGTACTCTCCACACATCAAAAGTTACTGTTGCTCTCCAAATAAATTTTTATGACTAAAATATTCACTAATTAAAATATTCAACCACTCTCTCCCTTTATTTGTGCACATTAAGAATAAAGAATAAAAAAGATTAAATAAATAATGAAAAAGTAATATTTAAATGTGATAAAAAAATGGATAGAGAGCCTAATGAAAAATGTATTTGAAAAATTCGATAGATAAAACTATTTGCTCTCTCAACAATGTGAAAATTTGACTAAGCTGTTAGAGATGCTCTCAGGATCATGACACAAAAATTATGGTCAAAGACTTCCTCATTAAGGCAGTGCTTATAAATTCAAATTCCCCACTTTGTGGGTGTCTATCTAAATCCCTCATTATGTTTACTATTGGTTTCTTAGAAGATAGAATGTCCTCCACCAGAGGCATCCTAGTGTCCTGGTTTTGTTCTAGTTTGCTAGCTTGTTTTGTTTCCTGTTGTTTGTTGGTCACTTGGTCCTAGTTTATGTGTATATTGATATTGGGTTCTGTGTTGGGTATGTGTTGTCAATGTTTATAGGCTATAGCTATCACTTTTTCGTTTGAATGTGATTAACCTTTAGCCAAAAAAAAAAAAAAAAAACTTTAAAGGCCTTTTATTTACATTGATGAAAAATTATGAAGTTTAGGTAGAATGAGTGGACCTCATTCTGGCACCCTTGCTTTGAAGCTTCAACGGTTAAATAATTCATACAAAAAAGTTGATTTTTTATATTGTTGTGTTTGGAACTTGAAGCTTTAAAGGTCACAAGAGGGTCTAGTGGTATGAATCCTTAAAAAAATGGAAAACAAATGTAACAAAGTGATCAGCAAGTGAAGGGAAAAAAATAGAAATATATAGAGAAAGAGTGAGGTGGAGTCAGATTTGTGTTTGTGGGTGTTACTGATATGAGAAATACTTTAGTGTTAATAGCTTGTTGGTTATGTCTCCTTGGCTAACTGGTTGCGCTCGGGCTCCGTGGGCTTTTCCGCCGACCAAGGAAACAGCCTCTTATTTGGCTCTCTTGGCACTGAAGAGAACCTTTTGTTAAAAAAAATAAAATTGTACAAACCCCATCTTGTGTTTTCCTTTGTCTCTTTCTCTCTCTTACTCAGACTCACTTCTTTCTTTTGCCTTGGATGTGTCAAAGATTCTTCATTCTCATAGTCATACTCATTCCACCACAAGCATATATCCTCACCCCTTTTTGAGTCCCTTCTTTGGAAACCAGGAAACTTACTGGGGTTGGGGTGCATTCACAAATCTAACTGTTAGATTGCATATATTATTAACATTATTATATGTTTTGAAAATCTAACTGTTAGATTGTATATTCTTTGCACTAATTTACATGTCAAATTTTATGCCAATCAGATATTATTTACTATATAATCTATAAGATTATATTTTATGCATAATTTTAAACTATAAAAAAAACTTGTAATTTAAAAAGCTTATTGATAACATAGCTATTGATTTTTAATTTTCTAAAATTTTGCAAGCATGGCGGATATAAGAAAAAATGTAATCTACTAATGAATTTGTTAAATTCACTTCTAATAAAAAAATATGAAGTAAAATTGTAGTCTTGAATTATAATTAATTTTGTAGTTAAACTTTTTCTTTTAAATATTAATGTTTATATATTTTCAAATAAAAAATTTCGTGCGGATATAAACTCATTCGGTCATACTTTTTTTTTTTTTTTTTCTTTTAAAATTACTAATTTAATTAATATAGTGATCCTAGTCTACTAGTATAACCGCGTGAAGTGCCCAATGACCCTCAACCCCACCAAATTAGCTCACATTGACTGAACTGTAGAAGACCATGACTAGCTAACAAGATGGGTAAAAGAAAGACCTAAAGGTTTAAAGTTAGGGCGAAAATGGGTAATTACACATAATTACCCAACTATATAGTTAGTTGGCCCAGTTTGGAAACTATATTATTTAGTAACATCTCGAGCCTCAGAGACTCGAATTCTGTGCTCATACCTCGACTCTTTGAGGCTCGGTTTTTGTGGTTTGACGTGGCTTGATGCCACGTGGCGTCCACATGGAACTTGAGTCTCAGAAACTCGAGTTCTATGTGAATGCCATCTGGCACTGACGTGGTCGGTACACGTGGTAATTAACGCCATCTGGCTCTGACGTGGTCGGTCCACGTGGGACTCGAGCCTCTAAAAATCGATTTTTAATAGGGTTTTTTCAAAATTAACGCCTCTCACACAGCGTAATCACTCTCCACTCTCACTCACCCTCTCTCATCTTCTCTCACTCGCACCTCAGCCTCTCTCACTCACTCACCCTCTCCACTCTCACTCACTCACCGTCTTCTCTCACTCACCCTCTCGCTCGCACGCTCACCCTCTCCACTCTCACTCACTCATCCTCTTCAAAAGCTTAACACCGTTTGACTGTCATGGACTACATCGTACGACTGGACACCACCATACCCTTCCGGACTTAGCCCATCACAACCGGCTTCCGTCAGAGCTAAAAACGATCAAACGTCCCAGACGTTTTCAGATACGGAGATAGAGATCGGCGCTATTCCGGCGAAAGGTACCCATCAATTATCTGTGTTCATTCTTCCCCTTTTGGCCCTTTTGGTCCTTTGGTCCTTTGTTGTGAAAATTTTTCTTTTTCTTCTTGTTAATGAGTCTGGTAATTGAAGTTTTGGTCTTGTTTTGCTATCTAAAAAAAAGTATTCTTAATATTGCAATGACAACAAGTATATCAAATCCAGGTATGCTTTGAGCATAGCCGGAGGTATTCTTGGACAATGTTGAAGAAAATGATTAGAGAGAGCAAAGACAAAAATGAGATTGTGAGGAACATGGAAATATAAGAGTGCTTAGGTTTAATTGTTATATTTCAATACAAAAGTTTCACAGTTGGCCTCAATTTGCAGGTTATAAAATTAATCCCTTAATTTTATTGATTAGTTGTTACTTTGAAGTTAAAATTCAATTTAATCCCTTAATTTTACTTCCATTATCAAATTAATCCTTAAGATTTAACTATAATCAATTTTGTTCCCCACTTTTGTCAAAATGAGCTAATTTGATTCTTTTGCTCAGACATTCTAACAAATGAAGTCATTTAATCATTTTTTTTAAGTTAAAAATAAATATGCAAAATTTTCTATTAAATTATATATCTCATATTCTCATTAATGTTCTCAATTAATTTTTTATTAAAGTTCTCATTAATTTTTTTTATCAAAATTTTTTAAAAAAAAAATTAAATGGCGTTATCAAACAAACATTGTTTGATAATGTATTTGAACAAAAAGAATAGACTAATTCATTTTCATAAAGTAATGACTAAATTGACAAATATTAAATTACAGGGACTAATTTGACAATTAAAGTGAAAATCAAGGGATAAATTGAATCTTAGCCTAATTTTTATTAGCATCATGCCATCATCATGACACAATTAACCTCATTAATTGTGAAAAATATTATGTATCTAGAGTTATTTTTAGTTAATTATATGGCTATGTGTGATTAATTTGTTAGAGGAGATATAATCTCTTCTTTTTGTTTTTTTACCAAAACTCAAAAGAAGCTAGTAAATAATACGTGTAAGCAATAACATATTTTGTAGTACTTCATTTCTCTAGCTATTGTTTGTTTTAGGACTATTGTTCAATAAATCTGTGTTCTGTGGGTTTGATTCAAAAGTTAAGCTTTTAACTTCCATTGCTGGCATTGGATTTGAATTGGTTATTTAGTTAGTTATCAATGGGTTTTTGTTGGGTTTGATTCAAAAGTGTTTGATTGTACTTTACTTGTATTGGCATTGATTTAGTTAGTTATAATGATATTTTGTTAGTGAGAGATTATGGTTTGCTTGGACATATTAATGCTTATTGTTTTGTGGCATTGGATTGAATTGGTTTGTTTTGTGAATGGATTAGTGCTTTGTTGGGTTTGATTTAATAGTGATTGATTGTGTACTTGTATTGGCATTGATTTAGTTTGTGTTGCAATTTAGTGAGTTAGTGATATGTTTTAGTTGTATTGGATTGATTTTTTTAGCTATGAATGGCGTTTTGTTCGGATTATAGTTGCTTGGACGGAAATTAGTTTGCGTTGCAATTAGTTAGTTACGAATGGTTGTTTTTTATTTTTTTTTGGTATGTTTTATGACATGGCTTGGTTAGTGAGTAATTGGGTTCAACTTTTGTTGAAATTAGTCGCTAACCCGTGTAATGCACAGGAAAACTATTGGAAAATAAATTTAATCCGTCTTTTTGTTCTATTAAATTTAATCTTTCTTTTATTCTTTTAAAATAAGAGTTTAGGTATAATGATAAAAAAAACAATCATCATGTAACAGACGTAATAGATTAACATTTTATTGAAACTAAAAAAAAAAAAAAAAAAAAAAAAGAAGGGTATAACATCATTTTGAATAGTAAATCTATAGTTTTATAACATCTTAAACTTTTTTTCTTCTTAATAACATCTTAAAATTTTTTTTCGTAATGGCATAATGTGTTAGGATCACAAAGGAGTTTGCGTAAAATCTAACTGTGAAAAGTTGTTCTTAGAGGTTCAGAAATGCATTAATTTGTTAAATAAAAGCATAACTTTTATCACATTTTATAATAACTTTACAAAAACAGTGACTGCCTCCTAATGTCCCAAAAAACTCACATAGAGGTAACATATCTGTTAGGAGCCCAAACAAAGCCAAAACAAATAATCGAAAACACCTAACCAAGGTGGACTGCCGATCAAGAAACAGTTTGCTCTAATAAGCAGCCGAAGCTTCCAATTGGCACTTTGTTGTTGTCCAAGTGCTGAATGACAGTTTGATACTCTAGCTCATGCCAACTCCTTGCACACAGGAAGCTTCTAATAACAGCTATGTACTTGATTTGGAATTGTAACACGCGTTGTAATTGATTAGGGAAAATTTAGCACATCTAAATGGCTAAGAGCTATAGACTTATAGTGAGTTAGGAGTTAGTCAGACATTGCATATATAATCCATTGACATGTGGAAATTCATTCAAGCACATGTCTAATGAGTTAGTTTGGCATAAGCCAAATGGAATGAAGCATGTAATAGCCAATGGGAATGAGGCATGAAAGTAAATAAATAGAGCATTGTAATCATGTACTAGTCACAATGAAGAATAATAAAATTGATGCATTGTTTCTTGCTTAAGTCTCATTCTAAGTCTTGCACATTCATTCTCCTCTCAATTTCTTATGGACGTTGCAACCCCCTTGAAGTAGTCACCTAAGCCCATTTCCACTCAAACTCTCATGAACCCATGACATAACCGAAATACTAGAAGTTCCACACACATACCCTTAACACTTTTCACCTCAAGAACCCACTTGAAACACCAAACTACCCTGACCCTAACCAAGCTCTGATCAATGTCTTAGCCTCTGCATTCATCTAAATTTTCAAAACTGCACTTCTAAATAAACTATTGCCAATAGCAGTTAGAAGCCATGGACTCCTTTTAATACTATGAAACAATGCTGTAACGTTGCATAATAATTAATAAGTTACTCCCACAACTCAACTAGAACTTCTCCAGACATGAAGTGGCTGACTTGTATGAAGTTTCTTGAATCCCTTCTAAAATCTTTATAGATTCACTTACCAATGCTATTAAGAATATACCTAAAATCCATCTCCGCCTAGATATTGCAATAGAGATCACCGGCATAACCTTCATTCACGGTTCTGCAGTGAGTCAGCATTCTTCGATTCAACCAAATACTAAAGAGAGTCAACACAATTTCCAAATAGGCATAAATAATGTCAATATCAAGTATTTATGCTTCTAAATCAGGGAACACTGTGATCAAGAGAAAGAAAGTTGGACCTAGAACAAGCTTTCTTTCTTTTTTGATAAGTAAGAAAATACTGTATTAATTAAGCTACTTATGCAAAAAGGCACATAAAAAAGAGCACAAAGGAGGCAAAATGTACAAAGAAGAAAAAAGAAAAGAAAAGAAAATTAAATACCAGAGAAAAGAGAACTAATGAACCATGGGAGGGAATCACTAGACATGAGTCCCTAAGCCCGAGACCAATCAAACAAAGAACTACTAAAAGAAGTAAGCGGCTGGTCTTCCAAACTCTCCACATCCTCAAACGTCCACCTATTACGCTCCCTTTATATACACCACATCAAACACAAAGGAACCAAATTCCAAATGTCTAATGAGTGCTTCCCCAACCAATTCCACCAACCAAAAAGAATATTTGATACCATACTTGGTAAGACCCACAAGACCCCAAAAGATCTAAAGACAAAACACCACAACTAATGAGCCTTCTCACAGTGAAGCAGTAAATGATCCATAGTCTTCCCACAACAACGGCACAGGACACACCAATCCACAAAAGCGATAAACCTACTTCTCAAATTGTCGCCATGAGTATCTTATCCCAAGTTGTGGTCCAAACAAAACATGATGGAGAAACTTATCGAGGGGCCTTAACCCTCCAAATACCTTTCCAAGGAAATACAATGGAGAAAGGACCTTAAAACTCATTATAATATGAACGGATATCAAATTCCCCATTCTTCTTCAACATCCATCTCATGCGATCCCAATTTTCAGTAGAAGGGATATTGGATTCCAAAATATGAAGGAATTCCACCACTGAATCCAACATTCACACACAACATATTCACCTAATTTTTAAATATGCCTACTTCTAACTAGCAGACTCCATTCTTTGGACTCATAAATTTGTAACCAACACATCACAAAAGGCTAACTCCTATTCCGCTTTTTTTTTTATTTTTTTAATGTTATTATTATTATTATTATATTTTTTTCATAAATAAGGCTGTTGTTGTTGATGAAGTATGTTTTAAATATAACCTTGCTTTTTAACTGAGGCCCCAGTATAAGTGTAATGGCACCCCATTTTTGCATCCCATATGTCTGCAAACAAGAGTACCTCTACTAGTATTGAACAGAGTCCTATGCCATTTCAGAATCATCCACATAGACATAATACATCAGTCTGAGAACAAAACACTGTCAAAGAGCAAAAGGCAGCTAGGAGTAGTAGAGGACTGGCTAAGCTTAATTGGAACTCATTATTATAGCTAGTTTTTACAACAAATTTAGTTCTACAATATCATCACAACCCTATACAGATAATTTAACAACTCACTGACCATGCAATTACATTCAGTTTCATCAATAAATTAAATAAAACGAAAACCAAAAAAAAAAAAAAAGAACAAACAAAAAGAACAAACAAAAACATTTTGTTAAGAACAAACAAAAGCATTTATCTTTTAGTTAAGGTTGTATTAGAGGATTGGAGATTTTCTTAATTGGATGTGTTTACCGTTAATATTTACACACTTTTGTTTCAATGGCCAATTAACTTTTTACAAAATTGACCAAAATGACATTTTACACCCGTCAAAGTTTGCATCAAAATTTTCAACAAAAAATAATAATAATAAAAATAAAATAAAGAATAATTTAAACAATTATTCTACATGAACTTTTCATCGAAGAGCCAATTTAGATTCAACTTCCACCTCAAGCGTGCAACAAACCATTTACCAATTTTCAATTTCATTATTAGTTGTCTCAACTTCATATTGCTACTATACCAAACACCTGTTTAGATGCGTACTTAAAATCGTAGCATCCCATAAAAACCTCTTGCCCAATTGACATAAAGCCAGAAAAGCAAACAGCCCCAAAAAACATGCAACTACTTCACACTCTTGGCTTTAGTGTTCTTGGAACCAAATGCTTACTAAACATCAGATTTTGTACATCAAATTGTTGCACACTCTAGATGCTTTTATTCACCTATTAACAATTTTCACAATTACAACAACAGGCCATTGAAAAAAAATTATATAGTAATAGTAACTAATAATGCTAGGTCTATCTTTATCTTAAAGCTAAGATAGTGATGTTTGAGGGAACATTTCAACTTAATAAGGTGCAAGCAAAATGCAAATCAAACTAAACTATTAGGATAAACCACTACTATAAAAAAAATAAAAATAAAAAATGCAGGTCCTCCCATTCCTTCTTGCAAGCCAATAGTAGCTGCAAGAGTTATCACGATTGCTCAATTCCATGAGAGTATTCCACCTAATGGTCTTGACGCAAGCATCCTCCTTCTTTATCCCATCCCCTGCAACTTAAAATTTTTAAGAATGAAAATTGTCAATTGGTGGTTTCAAGCAAAAGTTACATTTGTACAAAATATAAGCGACCAACACCTCAGTTAAAAATTTCTGACTACAAATAGGAAATTACTTCAATTTAGCCGGAAAAAAAAAGAAAAAAAAAAAAGAAAATGCAAAGTCTACTACGCTTCCCAAACCTAAAAGAAAATAAAAAGAATGAAAGAAAATGTTCATCAAAGCATCATTCACAGTAATATATATATATATATATAAAAGTGCCCAAAAGAACTACAAACAACCAAGTCAATTAAAAAGTAACAATATACACACACAAAAAGAGCCTCACGTGAGGATTATGCTACTTTTTAAGCTTTTTTTGTTTTTTTTTTTTTTTTTTTATCTCTCACCATTTTGTGAGTACCATCATCAATTGTAACAAAATTAGAATCCTTTTGGTCTGGAATTTAGATTGGAAACAAATCATGCCATCAAAAACTTTAGATGTACTTTTTATTTTTTTTTGATAAGTATTAGATGTACTTTTTTTAACTTACCTTGTACTATGTTTTTAAGTAATGTTTCTAATAAATAATAGCATTCTGAATAATCAAATTTTGTTTTTTTTGTTTTTGTTTTTTGTGAATGTAGATAAATAGAAGTACTCTTTTTTTCTTATTGTGATAGTAGACATAAATTAACTTTCTTTTTTGTGTGCGCATTGGAATTTATTCTGAAAAAATCTCATTTATTTCTCTCTTTCTTCCATTATTTTTCATGGCAAAAAAGTGACGATAGACCAATCATTGTTGATAAGAATAAAAATCAGTCAACCACTTGTTAGTCGAGAAACGAAAGTTTTACTTTTGTGACCATCCATTGTGCCATTCCTTTTTTCCTTCGGGAATTGAGCGAGCTTGGTCCCCATTAATTGGACAAGTTTGTCCACTAGAAGAAAGCAAGTTCATCATATGCTCATCAATTCATCATATGCTCATCAATATCTATTACGTGCTAACTGCTTACCTTTTTTGTGCAGTATGGTTGCTGCAAATGTTGCACGGATTAACCATGCAGAGCCTGGACCCATTGACAGGTCGTTGTTGACACAGCAGCCCAACCATCGGTCCGAAGCTATTTGGAATGGGCAGGTAAAATGCAACACTAAATCTTTATGCATTATGTACATGCATTTAATTCATACAATGCACACGCTACAACTATCAAATATTAATCCATGGTTCTATTCTATGCAGGATCCAGGGACCCTTACCTGCCGCAGCCATAGTTCAGAGTTCTCCAATCGAGAGCCAATGGTGGATGACCGAGTCGTTAACATCATTAAGGCACTTGGTTTGGAGGGACTCCTCTGGATCTCGAGTAGAGAGATTGACCATGGCTTGATAACGGCCTTAGTGGAGCGATGGCGACCTGAGACGCATACCTTCCACATGCCACATGGTGAGGTCAGCATCACATTGCAGGATGTGGAGGTCCTTCTCGGGCTTCCTGTTGATGGTGACGCTATAATAGGGAGCACGCAGAAAACCTGGACAGAGGTGTGCCAGGACTTCCTTGGGTTTCAACCTATAAATCAAGACCGGCATAAGCAATTAGATGGGCAGAGGATTCTCATTAGCCGACTTCTGGAGCAAGTTGCTGGTCCATTGCCGGCTAATGCTGAAGAGGATGACGTGGATAAGTACGCACAATGCTACATCCTAGCGCTACTGGGGGACACAATATTTGCGGACAAATCCGGCGATAGGGTGCATCTAATGTGGGTACAGCAGTTGGAAGATCTTCGCAACCCACATATGTACAGTTGGGGAAGTGCTTGCCTTGCATGGTTGTACCGAGAGTTATGCAGGGCAAGCGATAGGGGCACCAGTCAGATCGGTGGGTGCTTACTATTGGTCCAATATTGGGCATGGGCCAAGTTCTCCTATTTGTGCCCGGCAGTTGAGCGTGGCCCGCCAGTGGGTGCTTGCGGTCCTCCAATGCATGCTCCACTGGCCCTGAAGTAAGTCTTTCTTGAATCCCATCCCCACTCCCTTTATTTTGGACAGACTACATTCTCTCTTCCAACACCCACTCCACCTTCTTTTTAACTAATTATTATTGTTTGGTGAAATTTTTTTTTTTTGGTGGACTGGGCAACTAATTGTTTTTTATAAAGGCAGTTTTAGGCAACCCTTGATGAATTGGAAAATGTCTGAAGAGTCCATTATTGCTGTGAAAATGTGCTTGGGTGTGAAAAAATAGTATTTTTAATATTGTTACGTGATAACTGATAACTTCTACATTATCTTCGTAGGAAAGTTGTAGATATTGATCCATTGTTCTTGATTGTGCTAGGTGGTTGTGGGTCCTAAACAAGAAAAATAGGCCCACCCACATCTTCAGGGACAGGTATCGCGAGCAATTAGCTTCAATGTTGCTAGGCCAGGTATGAAAATGCCTTGTTTTACACATTTAGGAACAATCTTATAGGTTTGGTAAATTTTGAAATATAAAGTCTGATGTCTTGTGTACTTGTTTTTTGGTTGTTGTAGGTGGTGTGGCAGCCGTATGAAACTGAGTTCGAGGACCTTCCGTCGTGGTGCGTTGCAGGGAGGGCCGTGTGGACGGCAACTGTGCCGCTTGTGTGTTTCCACATAATAGAGAAACATACACCGGATCGCGTCATTCGTCAATTTGGGATGATCCAACAAATTCACGGTTCTGTTGACACTGATACAGTCCTACATAAAATTGATTTGAGGGGGAAGGTCGGTGTGAATTGGATGCGGAGACATGCTGTGCATATACTCCACTGGCGTAATCGCCTTCAACGGCGTTTTGAAGTAGTGCTTGGTGAGATGCCTCCACATCACGAGTACTTTGGCTGGTTCAACAGGGTAACTCGGAGGTTCATCGATAGGCCCAGTGCTAAGTTGATTATGCTAGTAACTTCTCCATGTCTTCTACATCTTACTGTACTTCTTAGCACGAAACCACTGTTTACAAAACATGATATATGTTACTACATTTTCTACTTAGCACTTGCTCTCCCTATAATTTGCAATTATTACTACCAGATCCAATTCAAAACCAACATTTATTTTATTATCGATTGACATTGTTGATGATTTACGCATTACTAATATATGTGGGTTTTCCATGTGCAGGTTTCACTTGTCAACTATTTGTCGAGGCATCACCCAGTGGGCACGGAGGAGCATGAGGACATTACTCATGTGCTGATGGCAGTGCATCATATTGACCGTGTACAACCTCCCATCCCTGAGGCCCCGAATGAGGAGGCAGCTACTCCTGCGGGCCCAAGCACTACTGAGGGCCCAAGTACGAGCACAACTCCAACCGGATGTCCCTCTTGTCCGCCTGTTGCTACCCCTCGGGTTGTCCCTACCCCCGATTCCTCTCCATACACCCCACATGCATCCCCTAGCCTTACCATCCCTACATCCAGCTCACATCCATCCCCTACCCTTACCATCCCTTCATCCACCCCACATTCATCCCCTAGCCTTACCATCCCTTCATCCACCTCACATCCATCCCCTACCCTTACCATCCCTTCATCCACCCCACATCCATCCCCTAGCCCCACCATCCCACATCCATCTCCTCGCCCCACCATCCTTCCACCCACGCCACATCCTTGTCATGGGTCTGACATTCGTCCACCCCCCCACAGTCATTTCTTGAGCTGTCACCCATTCCATCCTTTGACCTGGGTCTTCATCCAACCCCACCTGACATGCAGCAGGAGCCACCCTCCCACAGTACGTCTATTGGCCCTTCTTCAGCCATCGACGCACCCCATATTCAGGCTGAGCAGGCTATTGGGTTACCTGCAATGGCAGAAGGTCAGCCGAAACGCATATCAAAGGCACCTCCTTGTGGGACAGGGGGGCACAAACATGGACACAACGCTGGGCCCGAGGCATTTGACGAAGAGCATGCAAGACCTCCTCCTCGTTATACGAGACGGCCTAAGGTCCAAAAAAGGTAACTCCATTGATACTTTTTGCAAAGTTCGTTTTACAATTTATGAGCAGCTAAAAAGCATTCTTTGGTCTGATGGTTAGTTCATTATATTCTCTGATCAAATTAAGGATATTCATGCTCAAATATTATCCTAGGAACAGTTGTACTTCCTCCTCATTTTTATAACTTTAACTTATTACTATGCGTTAGAATTATGAGATATCTAGACCATAAAGGTCTGAGATATTAAGTCAGTATGCAGTTTACTTGTAGATCTTACGAAAAAAAAAAAAAAAAAAAAATCTCTCCTCATTCTATATCATGGACCATATTTTTGTTGGAGAATGACTCCTATAATCCAACAAAATTGAGGACTGCTTTCAGAGTTCCTTTTTTTGGAACAAAAGACAAAAAAAAAAAAAAGTTAAATTCTTCTAATGCTTAGTTTTGCAAAAATGATTCAAGGAATTGTTCTTATAAAACAAGTTTCCCCTTTGATCAAGTGAAGTAATATATCTTCACATAATGTGCTGTGGGTATGTGGGGAAACACGTCATTGAAACATATCATTTATTCCATTTTCTTCTATGGAACAAAAACTTAGTTCCCTGATGAAATGCAGTTTCAAAATAACCTTTTACGAATTAAGAATGGTCATAGTTTAAAATAGGTTTAAGTGCAAACCACACAACTAAATTTTGAAATCTATAACAAAGGATCTTAAAGTAATGTCGCTCTAACTCATTTTCACTTGTTACTTTCATGAAGATGATGATGCTACGAAAAGGCTGGAAGTAGCAACAAAATAAGCTTTCAGCACAATAAAAGCAGCAACAAATTATCTGTCATATAGTTACTTTCAGCACAATAAAAGTAGCAACAATTCAACTTTTCTAATGCCAATAAGCCTGGAGAGTCCGGATTTGGTTGATTTTGAAGTGGCTGGTAATGATTCTAACTTATTCATGGTTTTCAAGTGGCTAGTAATATGGACACTGAAATCTAATACCTTTGCCAAAGTTAGAGGGGCTGACCCTCAAGACGTTGGGGAGTATTAAAATGTGCTCTATTAATGTGGAGCAGGACAGAATATTAATTGAAAGACATATTTAATTAAAGTTTTCTTCTTGCTGCCCCAAGATATGGACTCACAACTGACTATAAGTAGTTACAATGTATAATGACACATTCTCTTATTTTGTGCTGTCTTCTATTCTTTAATTTATTTTAATTCCCTAGCATCTCTAGCTTATTTACAGTATTGGATCGAAGTAGTGCTTGGACAATGTAAACAGGATTGTTAACCCCTACTTAATTGAATTTCATTGCTATATTATCTTTTAAACCTCTGCGATCCATATGAGTTATATTTCCTTCATCTTACAACTATAATAGTGAGACTGAATTGGCATCTCAATTCTCATCTTTGAATTTCCAAATTAACATAAATTATGTTGATGGTTAGTTTTTATTCATGCATATACTGCCCATTGAGAATGTGTCTATTTCTATTTACTTCAATTTTACGAAATTTCTTAGTTTAGCATAGTGGCTGCTTATTTTTTATTCATAGGTAGTATTGGCTGCTTATTATTGGGATTTTATTTTGTTTTAGGTATACTGATAGAAGGAAAAGTGTTGTGCATCACTTGGCATTGTTGTATTCTTATAGATCCTCTAATGTGGGCTGCATATGAGGAGCTTTGTGTATTAGGTTTGTACAAAAAATACCTGCATGGTTACTATTTCTAGATTTAGACAAGTTATTTTGATGAGGTTTTGTTTAAGAATTGTGCAGCACAATTGAGGAGCAGTATCATATTGATGTGTACTCTATTTGAGCTTCCAGTGCGTCGGGAGAAGCAGTTGCAACTGCTGAGAAGGAACTGTCTCTAATGGTTGAAACACAGGATAGCATCAGCCAAAGAATGTTTTGGGTACGTGAAAATAAATACCAGGCATCAAAAATGCATCCCATCCTGGAGATGGCATTAAAATACACTTTTTCAAAGGTAATGCTCAGTCTGCTTATTTTCTAAGGTACCTTTTAGTTGCTAAATTTGAAAATGTGCTCTATGATTGTGTTTTTTATCAGGAGCTTATCTATTTTTCAACTTTGCTCAGTACGTAGGGTCCAAAGAAACTGATGAAAAGGCTGATGAGGTTCTAAAGTAGGATATTTTGGATTATGGGACACCAGAAAAGCACTATGGATGGACTGCTTCTAAATGGTAACCATTTGTAGATGTAGACCATCTATAGTGATTTTCTGGAGTCCCGCAATCCAGAATATCCAACTTTAGAATCTCATCAGCCTTTTCATCAGTTTCCTTGGACCCTACGTACTGAGTAGACTTGAATATGGAGCTTGAAGGTGCTGAAGGTGTAGAAACAGCTCTACAGTTGTCAAGGAAATGGGGTTCTGAGATGGCATCCAGAAGATGCTTCCAGGCCAGACCTTGAGAATGCTCCCATCTTCTACCCAACTGAAGCATTAGATGGGCTTTGTACAGTTTACAAACACAAGGTAGTTTTTTAAATTTTGTATTTTTCATATTAAGGGTTTACTAAGAAAGTGCAATTGGGGAGGGCACAGCACATGAAGTTCAGGTAAATTTGAAAAAGAACCGAACACCTTGTGGCCTTCATCTAGATAAGGATCTGAGGAATAATATATACCATGTCTCAAATTGGTATTTCACATTGACAATTCAGTTCTGAGTGTTTCCTTCCCTTCTGTTGTCGCTCATGGTTCTTCTTGTTTCTCTGACAGAGCTAATCCTGTTGCTTCTGTTGGTGCTATTTCTGGAACGAAGAGAGCTGCTGACTCTGTTCCTCAAGAGGGTACTGGATCGTGAAGGCTGCCAGGTTAGATATTACGTAATCACTTTTTTGTTTTCCTTTTAATCTTCTTGGGTTTGGTTGCTAAGAAAAAGCTACGGAAGGAATTGGAATCTTTCTTCCAATCTTTTTTTTTCTAATATGCGTAAGCCTAGTTTGTCTAGTATTCCTGATAATGTGCAAACACTGCCACAAAATCAAAATTTTTCCCTTATTTTTTTTTTAACCTTTACCAACTAAATTAAGTAATATACCTCCCTTTTTTTGTAATTTCATCTTTTTGTTTAGCCATATGTGTATTATGGCCTATTCTAAAAAGATTGTTGTATAAATATGTTATGATTTTAATCTTTTATGTTTATAAGTGTTGCTGGTATTATTATTATTCCTATCATATTGATAGAACTGGGGTTTTGGTTTCTCACGTGGAGTATTTCCTCCTTTGGGTACACCGTACAATGACTGATCGTTTTAGTGTTTAACTTCTTATTCTTCTTCTTCTTCTTTTTTTATTTTTCTTTTTTTTAAGAGAACATTTAGTCATTATGTCTTAGTTCGTGAATAGTTCTATGTCTTCAGTTTTATATTTTTCATCAATGATCTTGTGAAATTGTTGATATATGTGTTCTTTAGGTACAGGGGTCTCATATTTCTTGTTTAGAATAAATTTCCTATTTTTGGTTTTCCTTGTTTTATATACACTTTTTACAATTATCTTCTTTTTCTTATTATTATCATTATTTTTTTTGGTTTATATTTGAATAATAGGCTCTTTTATACTAAAAGAAAATTAAAATAAATTAAAATAAAATAAAAAGATTTCCTTGCGAGTGACACCTGATAAGTGTAATTTTTACATGATTTTTATTATCCTCTTATTTATTAAAATTGTTAGTTTTCCTTTATTTCTTTTGATTTGATTTGATTTTTTACTTATATTTATCTATTCATTTGTGCTTTGAAGGATTGAGAAGATTTCAGATTAATCCACATCTTGTGGATGTAAATTGGTTGACTTGAAGACCCAATTAAATTTAAGTCCAGTTCGGATTAGGATTCCAGCCTGCACATAAATTAGTATTTTTGGCATAACTTTCGGCTCAGATATTCAATCGAGATGATTCAAGTTGGGCTGGAAAGTTAACTTAAAGGGCTACAACTTTTTAGTTTACCAAAAGTCCGAATTAAATGGGCCAAAATCGTCGGTTAAGTGAAGCCTAAAAATCTGAGATTTTCTCCAAACGGGAATTCAACTTGTAATAGGATTCCTTGACCTATTTAAAGGCTCTTTAGGGTAAAAGGAAGAGAGAAGAAACCTGAGAGGAAAAGGGGGCTGCCGCATTGAAGAATATTTTTTGGGAGTCTTTCTGAAGATGAGGATCTGAGGACAAAGGCGAGAGCTTCATGTTGATCAACCAATTCAGATGAAAAACATAAGTTTTATTTGTTTTCTTTTCAATTTTATTATGAACTAAATTTTATTTTCTAAAGCATTGATGTAGTCTAGCAATGAACACACAATTTATTTTCTAAGTTATTTTATTTTTAATATTTCCATGATTGAGTGTTTAATTCTTATTCTTAATGCTTACTATTTTTTTTACAAAATATAGTTTGATCAATTGAATTACAATGAGACCGAGAGGTGATTTGTTATTTTAGTTCTAGAATTAAACAACATTAGTTGAGCGAAAGTAGAGATGCTTTACCGCGACTAGTGTGATTTTTCAGAAAAATTCAATTAATTAAATTCACATAGAGATATGGAATTGTTAGTTGAAGATATTTTTGATATTATTCGAGAGAAGATATTGAATACTTAAGGAATTTTTAATCATCAACAGGAGATTATTAGAATTTAATAATTAGGAAGAATAAATTGTGTGGGATTTGTTAGGTAAATCAATCGCTCTAGATCCATTCTTATCATATTTTTACACTATTAGATTTTTACGCTTTGTTAATTCTTTTTATTTGTAGATTTATTTTTATTAAATAGTTTAATTTAATTCAGATAGTAGAACGTTCCATCTATTTTCGATTTTCCAAATAGTACTTAATTTAGTGAATTTCGGTATTCAATAACATAGTTAATCCCTGTGGATTCGACATTCGTTTTCTAAAAACACTTTACTACTTGTTACGATTCTATGCGCTTGCAGATTATTTTACGCGAACAACACCTTTCATGCAAATTTCTGGTATTTTACATTGTTGGAGTAATTGCCAGGTTATTGTGAGAAACAGGTTATGACTGATCTTTATTTATGTTCTTCAATCAATTCTCTGATATTCATTTGTTGTGATTTTCTTCATGAAAGCAGTCAGGTTGTGGGATGGCCACCCATAAGGGCTTATAGAATGAACAGCTTAGTTAATCAAGCCAAGAGTGAAAGGGGTGAAAAAGAGACAGAGATTGATGAAATAGATAAGAAGTAGATAGGAGAAGATAGGACCAGTCCAAACTTCCTTGATCTACGCACATAAATGTTGCTTCTTGTATAGGTAACTGTAAAGTTGTGATTTACAACTATGTGTTTTGTTGGCTTTTATTCCGTGCCAAATTTGATTGTAATTACTTTCAATTATTTATACCCTGTATTTGTTGTGGGAATTGTTGTAAGGGGTGTGTGATAGAGAGTGTGTGAAGACTCAAGCAAAGTGGAAGCTGATGGAATCTTGCGGGTATGTCGCGACTAAGCTTCCCGCGAAGTGAAGCATGTGCCTTGCACATGCTGGAATGCGAAGAGTCAGGACAGATGGAGACAGCTGTCTCTCGCGAGTATCTCGCGGGTAAGGCCTTCCCGCGAGACACCCACGAGACATGCTGTTCTGCCAGCCTGTACTGACTGACTCACACATTCTGCACCTATCCTATATAAACCCCCTTTACCCACAAATGTTGAGGAATGCTTCAGAGAGAAAACCCTAGCCAAACACATTTGCAATTAGAGATTGTCATCCCCACCTTTCTCTATACACTTGCTTGTGGTATCTCCTCAACCCTTCCCTCTCCATTTCCACACCATTGAGAGGTTGATAGCCCAAACACTTACCACACCATTTGAGAGTGTTGAGTGACGTTTTGGTGCTGCTGGGAAGCATTGGAAGAAGCCAAGGATGGCAGATGCAACATGGAGCTTGTTGCGGGATCCGGAGAACTAGACAAGACACGGTTCCGAGAAGCCTTGTTGGAGTAGGAGCTTGGAGGGCTTAGGTGCATCGGGTAGATTAGGCTTGGAGGGTCTTTTGCTCACTCATGTATCCCAACTGATTGTCTAGTGGATCGATTTCCGCTTGGAGGGCGGCGGAGAGGTTTTTCGCCGAGTTCTTCGGTTTCCTCTTCGAAAATACGTCTTGGTGCTTTCTGTGTTTGCATCTTTCTTCCCTACTCTTTTATATTCCATTATACTGCTGTGTTGCTTAGTTTATGGATTAGAGTAGCTTATTGATTATTTGCTTGTGTTTACACGTTTCCGCACTTAATATTAAGTTTGTGTAAAATCAACCAAGCCGTAATTTTAATTGGGGGTCTAAACAGCTCTTGTGTTTTTCAACACATTTTAGAGCTTTCAATTGGTATCAGAGCAGGTACACTTGCTTGGTTTAAACACCTTAGTGTGATCCTTGACCCTATTTGAGATGGACCGGTCTCAATCGCTCAATGTTCCACCATTTTTTGATGGGAACAATTACGCATTCTGGAAAGTCAGAATGAGAGCATTTCTATGCTCTATAGAAGATACCGTTTGGGATGCGGTAGAGCTCGGCTGGACTAAGCCGGAAGCTCCTAAGGCTAATTGGGATAAGGCGGCTCTTGCAGCAGCCAATGCTAATAGTAAAGCTTTAAATGCTATATTTTGTGCTGTGTCTCCTGATGAATTCCACAGGATTTCTCACATGACGGTAGCCAAAGAAGCTTGGGAGATTTTGGAGACCACTTATGAGGGTACAAAGAAAGTTAAGGACACAAAGCTTCAGATGCTTACCACCAAATTTGAAGAGCTCAAGATGGGTGATGATGAACCGTTTGATTCATTCTATGGGAAGCTCAATGAAATTGTGATTGCTAAACTCAATCTTGGGGAGAAGATTGAAGATGCTAAGGTGGTGAGAAAAGTGTTGAGGTCCTTGCCTGAAAGTTTTAGAGCAAAAGTTACAGCCATAGAGGAAAGCAAGGATTTGGATGAGATTAAAATTCAAGAATTAGTTGGGTCTCTCCAAACATATCAGATGGGACTGCCTTCCCATAAGATGAGTAAATCACTTGCTCTTAAAACCATCACCGAAAGGATGGGTGATTCCTCCGAAGAAGATGGGGTGGAGAAGGAAGTAGCATTTCTTGCGAAAAACTTCCGAAAATTTCTGAAGATGAAGAACAGTGGGAAACCATTCAACAAAGGAAAATTTCCATCCTCCAGAGGTGATAGGAAAGAGTTTCCAAGAAAAGAAGGGAGGGAGTTTCAACCTTCTTCAGAAATTATTTGCTATGAGTGTAATGGCCATGGACATCTAAAGAAGGAGTGTCCAAATTTTCTAAGGGGAAAAGGCAAAGCTTATGCCACAACACTCAGTGATTCAGAATCCTCTGATTCTGACTCGGAAGAGAGCTGTGACGGAGAGGGAAACTACTCCGCATTCATGACCATTGCTCATGTGGAGTCATCGGATGATTTGGGTACTCTTGTGAAGGAGCTTGGTGAGCATTCAGATTCAGAGTCTATTGGGAATGTGGATGAATCAGATGCTGAAGAAGAAGAAGAGAATACAGCTAATCTTCAAGAAAATTATTCTTTACTTCTTGAGAAGTCTGGAGAGTATACCAGAATAGCCAAGGCAGCTGTGAGGAAAATGAAGAAGGCTGAGGAAGATTACAGAAGTCTCATGGTCAGATATAAAGAGGCTAAGTGCGAAATTGAGACATTAAATGGCGAGTTGTCTGAAGCATATACGAAGGTGAGGTTTCTTGAGCAAGAAGTAGTACAAGCTCATGCCAAGATAGAGAGAGTCTCCTCCCAGAAGTTAGATGATGTTATCTCATCTCAAAAACCTTCTTCAGACAAGTCCGGGTTGGGATACACCGGAGGAAGCAGCTCATCAGCCAAAGCTACCAAAGAAGTGAAGTTTGTGAAGGCCGCAGTGCCTATTGTAGAAGAAACCATCCCTGAGAATGTGAAGGTTGAGAAGAAGAATGTGAGTGAGCAACGAATGGTGAATAAGCCCCGAAATCACTCCATGGGTAGACATGAAACCAGAGGAAGGTCTCTCCCAAGATCACAACGGAATCCTAGAACGGACTATGTGTGTCATTACTGCGGGATGCAAGGACATACCAGACCCAACTGTCAAAAGCTGAGATCAGACAACAATTCAAGCGCACCTCGGTCACGAGGAAGGAGAAATGACATGAGGTCTTGGGGTGGTGAACAACCGAGAAGTCAGAATCGTGATCCTGGCATGATGGACGTGATGAAAATGATTGGTGCCTTCACCACCTGCTTGGAGAGTTTCACCAGAAGGTTTGATAGTCCAAATTCTCGTACCCAATCCGTTAAGGATATCACCCCAAACGCACGTGACGTGTGGGTGAAAAGGGGTGCTCATGCATAAGCATTATAACATGTCCACGCATAAATTCTTTCTATATTTTGGGACATTTGCTGTTGCATTTTTTTTTCTTGCATTGCTCTATTTTTTATATTTTTATTGTGTCCGGTTGTTTTGTACCGGTTGTCTTTGTTAATTTTCTTTTGTTGTTCTGTTTTGGGTGTGTTCAAAAATTCAAAATCACATAAAAAATAGAAAATCCAAAAAGTTTGATCACTTTGTTAAGTTTTGTCTCAAAGCATGTTTTGCCCTGTACTTTTGTACTTATGGCTTTGTGCATTTAACGAGCTTAGCTTGTCTCTCATGCACTCATATCATTGTGGAAGAAATTCTGAAATCTATGTGACTGTTGTAAATAGATCTTCAACCTTGTCATGAATGATTAGTGAATGGTTTTGTTGATCTTGAGACATGCATAGACTCATGCCTATATATCTTCCCACTTTTATTTTTTTGCTTAAAAGAGCTCTCTAATTGTAAATCTCCAAATGAAAAGAGATATAGAGCTGCAAAAGCCTGTCGCACAAACTAGTATTCGACTAGGAAAAAGGGGAAAGCGACCAAAATAAAATGTATAATGCCCAACAAGCCAAAGGCTAACTCATAAATTGAAATATCAAAAATTTCAGGCATCTTTCTCTAAATGAGATTCTCTTTGCTCAAAAGTTGCAAATGATATGTTAAAAATGGAGCCAAATGAAAAGCTTCAATGAATTATTGTCAAGTACATGTGGGAGGTCATATATGCATGTTTCTATAATTGAGATAGATCACATAATCTAGTGCTAGTTGTGTATGCCTTGATTGAATTGATCATTGAAGCTTCACATTGGACTAAGGACTATCTCATTTTTGATATTCACACACAACACACAAGTCTATGTTCAATGAATGCCCTATTCATTTGTGTGATTGTACTTGATTAAATGTGTTTTCACATGCTCAATCTTTGTTGATCAAACCCAAAAAGATTTTTGATTGTTTTATTTGTTTTTGAAAGTGTTTTTATACTTTCTTGTCATTTGTCTTTCATTAAAAAGCATGTTTTTGTGTGTCTTCAAACACCGGTTCAGGGGTTGTTTCGCGAGAAGCTCGCGACTTAGAGCTTCCCGCGAAAAAGAGTTGAGGGAATTTTTTTCTTTTAACTTGTCACACAGGAACTTTCGCGACTGTATCGCGACTGTCTCGCGACCAAAAGCTACTCGCGAAATACTGTTTGGCTAAAATTGGATTTTTCCAATTTCAGACAGAAGTTACCGCGACTGTCTCGCGACTGTTTCGCGACCTATTGCTTCTCGCGAAAATTTTTATGCTTCAGTGGCTCTTCTCGCGACTGTTTCGCGACTGTGTCGCCACTCTCTAACCCGCGAAAAACGCGTGTTTTCAGTTTTTATATAGCTGATGTGACAGTTTTTCAAAATTATCAAACTTCCCTCGCTCAACCTCTCTCAAAGTTTTTCAACCCAAAATCACTATTCCATTCATTTCCCTTCAATCCAAGCACTTTTTCTGCATTCTTCTTCTTCAAGGTATGATTCTTAACTATTTCCTTTCAAGTTTTACTTAGATTATGCAGAATTTTTGTTAGGGTTTTGATAATTGGGGATTTTCGAAACTTTGGGTTGTTTTTCAAAATTGGGTGAATCCTTTTCATTTTTTTTGATTGGGCTGTGTCTCTTTAGTTGTTTCTGCACTTGTGTTGGCCCCTTGTGGCATTCTATCATGTATTGAGGGTAGTTTTTCACATGTTCATGCATTATTCATGTAGTTTTTGTTTTTGTGCACACTAAGTGTTTGTCAAAATGTCCGAGTGACATTTTTGTGCTATCTTGAAATCAAGTGATTTCAATCAATGGACACTCACTTGTATGACCTTATTTTACTTGGTTTGGTCATTGATTTTGTGTTTCTATCACTTTGTTCATGTTGCACATTTTTGACACACAACCAAGCACACTTAGGCACCCTCATGCATCTCTTGCCGCACACACTCATCAGCACATGCTCACAGACACACACTCTTGCACTATTTCTTACTGTGTTGCTTTGTAGTTATCCCTTATAAGTTATAGGCTTTTACCATGATGTTTGGTGTTTATCATGCTCTGTTTCTCAGTTAGTCCATGTTTAATTTAGCACTAACTTGAATCTAATGAAGGTTGTCTTCTGGTTGTGTTTGTGCATTGGTGTTTCCATCTTTGCTTTGTGCAATTGTGCAGATGTCTCCCACCAAGCATGCAGCTAGGAAGAAATCGACTTCAAAGAGAGCCCGAACTGATTCAGATCATTTCCGGTCTATAGATGCTGATATGAAGTACAATGACTGCTACAAGACCAAGACGATCATCATGGAACGGGTAGTCCAGTTAGAGACTCTTGAGGACACTTTCATCCCTGAAGTGTTCAAAGATAGAACTTGGACCAAGCTGCTGAACCCAACTGGAGTGGTCTATTCAGAGATCATCAAGGAGTTCTTCTCTAATGCCATTGTCAACGGAGATATTATTGAGGGCTGGGTGAGACACAAAGAGTTTCAGATTACTAGGGACAGCATCCAAGATTATTTGGAGACTCGTCCTCCATCTCAGCAAATCACAGTTGCTTATGAGGATAGATTGGGTAAGATTGATGAGATGATCAAAATCCTTGGTGGTGTATCGAAGAAATCATCCATGGACACTCTCAAGTTCTCTCCAGAAATGAGAACATTGAGCTATGTGATGATTCACAATCTATATCCAGTCACCAATCTCACAACTCTATCTGCTCCAAGAACAAGATTTCTGTATGATCTCTTCACACATAAGGAGATTGACATTTGTGGCCACATCATGCATGTCTTGAAGAAGAGCATCACAAAGCAGAATACACGGACTGTGATGCCGTTCCCCTCCTTGATCATGGGTTTGATTGCCAAGACAAAGCTCAAGATACCCAGTGGTCTCACTGTTGTTCCGAGGGATTATCCCATTGGTGGTCATACTTTGACTAGGAGCACTGCACACATTCGAGGATCCAAGACTGGTGTGCATACCATACCACCACCTCGACAAGTTCAGCAGGAGGAAGCTGAAGATACAGAGGAAGAGATTGACAGGTTCACATCGGCTCCAGAGCCCTCTGCACAGCCATCATCTTCTGCTCCACCATCAGGCTTAAGCAAACTTGATCAGTTGCTTGCTAAAATGGACCAGATGTCGACAGTGCTTGACTCTCATGTGCAGCACACAGCAGATCAGTTCGCATATCTTCAGGGGCAGATCACCGCATTAGCATCACAAGTTCAGGATTTGTCTCCCACTCATGGCTCTGACTCGGAGTCCGAGATGTTCTAGTCCTTTGGCCATTCCGGTCAAAAAGGGGGAGAAATTTCTGAGGGGGAGCTGGAGAAGAGCTTGCACAGTGTTAGGGGGAGCATAGCCTAGATACACAGTAGCATTGGTTATTGGTTTTAAAGACGGTTTTTATTCAGTATCTTTAGTGTTTATAACTGTTTTTACTGCTTTTGGTTTAAAGCTTTGATACTACACTTTATTTAAGTATTATTTCTGAAGTTTTCTTTTGTGTTAGTCTCTTTGCTTTGTAGCATAGTTTACATGTACCCATGTTGCTTTTGTAAGCTTTAAGGGTTGTTTTGTTTCATTGCATGATTTGTAGGCTTTTATGGTTTATGCCATGTATTTGCAATACTTTGCTTATGCAGCCTTTATGCTTGTGCTATTGAAGTCTAATGTCATACATTTACTTCAGTACATCACTCTTGTGCCCTAGTAGGATTGTTCCTAGATGCATATACGTTCTATGCATTGGTTGAGTGATGAACACTCTTGTGCCCATGTAGGATTGTTCCTAGATGCAAATACTTTGAGTATTTTGCATTGGTTGAGTGTTGGATTTGCAAATGGTACTCTTCATATGAGCTTATCATCTTGCATATCCGGATGTTCATTCCTTGTGTGAATGAGCATAGTAATTGCTTGTGTATAGTGATTACTTGTTTGATCTTGCCATGATCTAGTGTTTTCTATTTCATCTTGCTTGATCATGCTATTGTTGCTCCATATGCTTTTCAAGTTTTCTGCATACAATGATAATATTTTGTTGTTGTGTTTCAGGAGTTACTTGTTCATATGTTTCAAGAGCTTATCAGAATCTAGAATTAAGTGTGAGTGAGTTTTGCCTGTGTTCCCAAACTCACGGTTAAGTCTAGAGTCTGTTTTAGGGTTTTGTCACGGAATAGCCAAAGGGGGAGATTGTAAAGTTGTGATTTACAACTATGTGTTTTGTTGGCTTTTATTCCGTGCCAAATTTGATTGTAATTACTTTCAATTATTTATACCCTGTATTTGTTGTGGGAATTGTTGTAAGGGGTGTGTGATAGAGAGTGTGTGAAGACTCAAGCAAAGTGGAAGCTGATGGAATCTCGCGGGTATGTCGCGACTAAGCTTCCCGCGAAGTGAAGCATGTGCCTTGCACATGCTGGAATGCGAAGAGTCAGGACAGATGGAGACAGCTGTCTCTCGCGAGTATCTCGCGGGTAAGGCCTTCCCGCGAGACACCCGCGAGACATGCTGTTCTGCCAGCCTGTACTGACTGACTCACACATTCTGCACCTATCCTATATAAACCCCCTTTACCCACAAATGTTGAGGAATGCTTCAGAGAGAAAACCCTAGCCAAACACATTTGCAATTAGAGATTGTCATCCCCACCTTTCTCTATACACTTGCTTGTGGTATCTCCTCAACCCTTCCCTCTCCATTTCCACACCATTGAGAGGTTGATAGCCCAAACACTTACCACACCATTTGAGAGTGTTGAGTGACGTTTTGGTGCTGCTGGGAAGCATTGGAAGAAGCCAAGGATGGCAGATGCAACATGGAGCTTGTTGCGGGATCCGGAGAACTAGACAAGACACGGTTCCGAGAAGCCTTGTTGGAGTAGGAGCTTGGAGGGCTTAGGTGCATCGGGTAGATTAGGCTTGGAGGGTCTTTTGCTCACTCATGTATCCCAACTGATTGTCTAGTGGATCGATTTCCGCTTGGAGGGCGGCGGAGAGGTTTTTCGCCGAGTTCTTCGGTTTCCTCTTCGAAAACACGTCTTGGTGCTTTCTGTGTTTGCATCTTTCTTCCCTACTCTTTTATATTCCATTATACTGCTGTGTTGCTTAGTTTATGGATTAGAGTAGCTTATTGATTATTTGCTTGTGTTTACACGTTTCCGCACTTAATATTAAGTTTGTGTAAAATCAACCAAGCCGTAATTTTAATTGGGGGTCTAAACAGCTCTTGTGTTTTTCAACACATTTTAGAGCTTTCAGTAACTCTCTCCTTTCTATTTCTATTTCTTTTTTACTTTATTACTGCATTTGTTTTTTGTTCCATAGTCAATCATTTTTTTTTTCGAACCTAATAATACCCTAGGAATATTTTGCTCTCCATCAGTCTAGGAACAATACCCTAGGAATATTTAACAAAAATTGTGATTTTGAAAACACTATTTCACAATTTGAACTAAAATCTTGTTTTCAAAACACGGTTTCAAATAAAATGTGTACGGAATGTGAAATAATGAGCGTGTACCAAGACTTTCCCTTTTGACTAAACTAATTCTAATTTCCAAGTCACAATTTCCTTTGCTTTGTCCATCCCAACTGGTTTTGAATGAAGGAGGGGACCCTTTCCATCCATGCAACCATAATTGAAGTGAAAACTTTGACTAAACCAAAATAAGAGAAAGTCTAAGCACACAAACAATTTGACAACAAGTTTCACACATGTTGAGGTGTTTAGTCTGTAATTTGAATGTCATAAAGTGATACAGAGAAAGATACAGCGTTGAAAATGATAATCACTTGGACAGAGATTTTCTTGTACAGCTTTGGGTTGCTGATAGGAAAATGAAAAATTCTAAGGGAAAAAGAAGGCGGAAGTTGGTTAAGTATGGAAAATTTTCTGGTACAGCATATGAAAACCAGCATCAATATGGAAAAGATGGTATTCGGGGGCACTTCTTTGCAGAACAGGATTTTTTGGACAAGGGCAAACCAGTTTTGAATCAACCACCTTTGAGCCAATCTGACTCAGCTTTTATGGAGCCAGAATCTCCAGAGGAGATGAGTTGGGTTTAGAGTTTCTGTCAATTTCTTATTTTTAGAATTAATCTGTAGATTTATTATTATTTAAGTTGTTGTGCTATGATTGTTCAGTAGCTCCATCTGTCATTATCTTTAACAAATACATCTGCTTGCTCATTGTGCTTTTGTTGCTATTTTACTATTGCTATTTTTGTGAAAATTGAAATACTGGTTGTGCATGTGTGAAGTAAGAAATTAGCTTAGAGAAATCCCTGTAATAAGAACAAAGGGGGAAAAAGCATGAGAAAGGTTGAGGTTGCCTTGAAGTTTTTTTCAAAATCTTAATGTTCAAAGTTAATCTTTTTCACCCACTGTCTGTAACATATGGATAATGTTTCACTTTGTATTTTGTGATTTATTTAGGCCCAGGTTGCACTCCTTGCTAGGTCCAATTCGTTGATTACTAGGGATATAGAGTGGGCAAATCTTATGTTTGGTTTTGAGCAGGTAATTCATTTTCCCTGTCATTATCTTTTTCTTATTCATCTTGATTCTGTTTTTGGAGCACATGTAGTAGCCCATATCTATTAAATGCTGTGTATGATACTTTTTGGATGCCAAAATATTACTCTTTTATTAATTGATATATTTGTTTTGCCTTTGGCTTTAAAATAAAGCAGTAGATTGAATTGTTAATGGTAAGAATATTGAGATTTTTCGGTAGAGCATCAGATTAACTCCTTTGAGTAGTTCCCTACAACTTTTGACAGGGAAATACAAAAAATTATAATTAATTATCTGTGCTCTGATTTACTTGATAGTCCTAGTGCTTATGTAGTTGGCCTTAAGTCTTACTTGGTGCAGAGGTATCCTTATAAAAAAATTTATAGCTCTCTTTTGTGTTCTTTTTGGTGCTAGAAATTATTTATCTGTTGCAATCTAATAATGGGTATTTATCGAAGTTATCATGGATTGAATCAAGGACTTAGTCATGTGGTAGATTTTTATAGTTTTGGGTAAAATATCATTTTCGTCCCTAAACTATCACAAAAGTTCGTTTTTCGTCCCTAAACTTTTAAAAGTTCGTTTTTCGTCCCTAAACTATCACAAAAGTTCGTTTTTCGTCCCTAAACTTTCAAAAGTTCTATTTTCGTCTCTAAACTTTTCTAAACGTATATTGATTTTCGTCCCTCCGTCTGACGGAGTGCTGACGTGGCTTTGACAAAGTGCTGATGTGGGAGAGACGAAAATCAATACGTTTGGAAAAGTTTAGGGACGAAAATAGAACTTTTGAAAGTTTAGGGACGAAAAACGAACTTTTGTGATAGTTTAGAGACGAAAATGATATTTTATCCTATAGTTTTTGTGTGAGCGTTATCGTCCTAATGTGTCTGAATTTCTGTTGCAGTTAGGATTTGATTCCCTCTTTTTTGCTCGAATTGATTACCAAGATAGAGCTAAGCGACTAAATGACAAGAGTCTTGAGATTGTTTGGCGGGGTTCCAAGTCTCTAGCTTCATCTTCACAGGTTAGGGAGGGACATGATGTCTATATTCTTTTACCTATTCAAAGTGTTTGACTTGAGAATTTACTACTTGTTTTATGCGTTCTACTTTGATGATATTTTATGTACTCTTTTGACTCATGTTGCAAACTTTTTATGCAGATATTCACTGGGATATTCCCTAGGCATTATGACCCTCCTGATGGCTTCACATTTGAGATTAATGATGTTTCCCCTCCTATTCAGGTAAAACTTTTTGTGGTAAAAAACATACATATGGTTCTCTTGAATTTTTGCTCTAGAGGTCTTATTGAAATGATATTTTTGATTGAAGGATGATATTCTCCCGTTTGACTATAATGTTCAAGAGCGAGTTAATGACTTTGTAGATGCTGCATTGGCACAGGTAAGCAGTAGAAATTTTTATCTCACCAATATTCATGTTCCTTATTGTTTGCACAACGTGAAGGTTAAATCATAGCTTCACCAAATGCACATGGAAAGAAATGCCTTTAATCCCACTTAAGTTTTTTAGCTCAATGATTATTACAGATAAAAAATAGACTTTCTTCTTTTTTCTAGGCTAATGTAACCAGGACAAAGCATATTATGTGGACCATCGGGACAGATTTTCGCTATCAATATGCAAATTCATGGTTCAGGCAGATGGACAAGTTCATTCATTATGTCAATGGGGTACTTAATTTTTAGAAGCCTTTTCAAAGATTACTTGATTAAGATTACATGGCTTCATAGGTTTACGTCCTTTTGTCATTTCTGTCACTGTTTTATATGTATTGTAAATTTATTGAAATGTTTTATTGGAATATTCTCAGGATGGGCGTGTTAATGCACTGTACTCAACCCTGTCCATCTACACTGATGCAAAATATGCAACAAAAGAAAAATGGCCTCTCAAAACCGAAGATTTCTTCCCGTGAGTTTGATATTATTATTTTGGCACTCAGCTCATCTTTGTTTTACAAACTTCGAATTTAAATATATAAACCATGTTCAGGTATGCAGATCATCCAAATGCCTATTGGACTGGTTACTTTACAAGTAGGCCAGCGTTTAAAGGTTATGTCAGGATGATGAGTGGTTATTATCTGGTAAGATCTTGGTCCTTACTTCTTCTATTATGTCCTGTCAGGCTATCTTGGCATGCTTTGAACATTTAAATCCTTTTGTGTTCTACGATTAGGCAGCAAGGCAATTGGAGTTCTATTAAGGCAGGGACAAATCTGGGCCAAACACCGATGCACTAGCTGATGCTTTGGCAATTGCTCAACACCATGATGCAGTTAGTGGTACAGAAAGAGAGCATGTTGCTGCTGATTATGCAAAACGATTGTCGATGGGCTATGCAGAGGTGCAACTTAGTTTGATTTCCAACAATAAGTTATGATTGTTGACACTGTAAAGTTTTATGTGAATGTCTAATACTGCTGAGTTATACTTCTCTACAGGCTGAGAAGGTGGTTTCCTCTTCGCTTGGTTTCTTGGCAGACTTGAGATCAAGTACTAGACAAGGAAATCCAGTAACAAATTTTCAGCAGGCAATATACAATATCGACTATTTTCTTTATTTAGTTTTTTTTTTTTTTTTTTTTTTTTTTGTATATCATGTACTCTCTGCTTTATATTACATCAGAAGAATCGTGCTATAAATTATTCTTTCTGGGATGGTGGCAAATCTTTGGACACTAAACTTCATATGACTAATATGATTATTAGGTCATGTTACATGTCATCTTTTGTATCTGCTGCAACATGAACTCTGGTTTGTTTCACGCTCAAATTTTGGTGAACTGCACTTTCATACTAAATTATAGCCGGTTGGAAGATCTCAAGAGGATGTCTTATCTAACAACAGACTATCCAAGATCTGAAGTTTAGGTGTTTTTGTTAGTGCTTTGTCTTCTAAGAACTTATTCACGAAAGGTATAAAAGAAATCATTGAAATATTATTCAGCTTAGCGTTTGTAAGAAAATTTGGTGAATGCTACATGTGCTCACCCTTTTCCTGACCATTTTGTATCTCATATGAACTCTGTAATCAATTCTTAATTTTAAATAATAACAGAGTTAAATGTTCTGCTGACTTCTGTCTCATGGAAATTTTGGGTACTTGGCAGTGTCCTCTTCTTAATGTAAGTTACTGTCCTCCATCAGAAGCTGTATTGTCAGATGGTAAAAGCTTGGTAAGGTCATCATTTTATTTTAAACTTTTTGATTTTATCCTTCATTAAAAATTAAAACTAAATCTTGCATTTTGATATATTAATTATTGTCTTTTATTCTCATTTGCTTTGCAGGTTGTTGTTGTTTATAATCCCTTTGGATGGAAGAGGGAGGAAGTAATACGAATTCCTGTGAGTGCTTCTGTTCTTAGTCTTTCTTACGTAATTGAATTGAATATTTTTCACCAATGCTTCATAGCCAGCACTTGTTATCATGCTCCAAAATTAAATTTATTATCATACTGTTTAGATTTTTCTTCATCCCTTGTTTATCTAATGGTAATTATCTACATGTAAACTGCTTTTTCATAAGTTTAATCATTGTTTATTCATTCTGATCTTTGGGCCTTTCTGATACTACTCCCTGCCACTTAGAGCACCCTGAATAGCATTGCTTTTAATGACTCCGCATAGCTTATGATGTAACCTTGTAATAATTTGCAAATTACATAAAAACAAACCATTGTTTCAGTATAAATTAACATTATTTTATTTGACCATCCAGAAATCAAACTCTGAGATTGTCTCATAAGTTGTATTATAAACATGTATGCTCTCACTTGCACAGACACACACCACACTCACACAGCTCATCTACATAGAAAGGTAACCTCTTATTACCTAAAATGAGTGAACATATAGAAGAGGATGTGAATCGTAAGATAAGAGCATGGTGGATGGAGTGGAGAAGCACATCAAGAGTATTATGTGGTTGTAGAATACCTATTAAATTAAAGGGATAATTTTATAAGACTCCTATAAGGCTTGTTATGCTCTATGCTACTAAATGTTGGGCAATTAAGAAGTGACATGTTCATAAAATTAGTGTAGCTGAAATGAGATTGTTTAGATGGATAATTGGAAATATAAGGAAAGATAGGATTTGTAACGAGGATATTCGCTTAATGATGGAGGTGGTCTCTATTGATGAAAAGATGAGGAATAGTTGCTTCAGATAGTTTGGTCATGTGCATATGAGAGCAATTAATACACTACTGAGAAAGGGTAAGTTGATTCAAGTTGTGAGCGCAGAAAAAGATAGAGAAATAACTAAAATAACGTTTAGAAGTAGTAAAAAAAGACATTTCAATTAAGGATGTTAAAAATAGTATGACTTTGGACATAATAGAATGGTGGAAAAGAATATATGTGGCCGACCTAGGACTAGCCTATTGAGGATCCATAGCCGACTCCAAAATTTTGGGACTAAGACTTGATTGTGGTTGTTGTATTGTTATCAAAAAGCTCCTATCCTTTTGTTAGCGTTAGAGTCTACATAATACTTTATAGAAGTCATTCAAATCTTAAAAAAAGAAAAAAAAAAAAAGAATTAATTTTACTTACAAATAGCTTACTGCAAATTGAACTTGCTACAGGTTTCTTCTGATAAGGTTTTTGTTCAAGATTCTGATGGGAGAGAAATTGAATCTCAGCTTCTACCTTTGTCAAATGTGACTTTGAGCACGAGATATTACTACGTTAAAGCATATATGGGTACATCCCCTAATGGATCACTTAAGTATTGGCTTGCTTTTTCAGCATCCGTACCTTCTCTCGGCTTCAGCACTTACATTGTCTCAAATGCAAAACAGACAGGTTAGGAATATCTTTTCATTTACACTTCCTACAAACATAGAACTATAAGGAAACAGTGGTACCATGTTGCTGACATGAAATATTATTTCCATCTTTCCACTTATTGAAATAAAGGTCCTAGTTCCACCATCTCAATGGTTTATACATCAGAAGGAAAGCAGAGAAAGCAGCAGAGGAGGCTCTTGCTACCGTTGAAGATAAGAAGGAGAAGACAGAGCCAAGAAAGCTGATGAGGGGGACAACAGAAATGACCGTGCTGAAGCAGAACCTGAAGAGAAAGTGAAGAAGAAAAAGGATAAGAAAGAGAAGAAAAAGAAGAAAGCTGGTGAAGGGGAGATAGCCATTCCAATTAATGGTGAGGATTGACAGGTTCTGGATAGCAACTGAACAATTTTGGTTAATTTAGCAGCAACTAGGTACTTCTATCTGTAAAATTTGATTTTCCAATGCTGCACCCTTTTTCATTTGTGGGTTCTTAAAGTTTCAAACTAGTGTATGCTGATGTTGGCTAGGGAGAGGACTAGATGTTTTATATTTGGCGGATCACATAATTAATATTTCTTCTTGCATTTCTTCTGACTCCCTTTCAAATCAGAATGCTTATCTTACAAAGGTGGGATAGTCAGCTTGTATGTATTGGTTATTTTACAATGATCACTTTCCTTAATTTGTTAACAATTTAGGTTCATGCTGACTTAGAATTACTTGGTTTTTCCCTTTGTTAGGTTTTAGAAGTTCGTCCTGTGATTTCTTTCCTAATGCACATTTTACTGCTTGGCAGCTTCTTATTTTTGTGGCATATACAGCAAAAGGTCCGACACTTGCATTCTTTGTTCATTTTATATTCCCTTGCCGGTTTATATTTATAGAAATCGGTATGACCATGTGTAAGTTTAGGTTTCTGCTTGTCACTGCACATTGTGGAATAGGTTTGTGGCTGCTGAATATTTATTCGTCAGCCATGTAGAATTACACAGCTGTGTTGCTTCAGAAGTTGTTCATGGTTTATTAATTCTTCATCATTGTAATCCATGGCCTTGAAACATTTTGTGGGCTGCATTTTTGCAGGGACTGGGCTGGCTGGAATGAGACAGAGGGACTTGATTAAATGGTATGTGGCTCAGCAGAATGAGAAAAATAACTACTAGGCTGGCTGCTGCTGGAATAGGTGAATCATTTTTGTAATTTGTTGTAACTTATGTCAGTGATGCATCTCCTTGAGTCTTAATCTATCAAAGTGTGAAATTGTTGAGTTTCAAGCTGTTAAATTGTAACAATTTTTTTGTTTTGTTTGCTGAAGTGTTAATTGTAACAGTTTCTTCAATCTTTTAGTACTATAACCACCTATGTGGGAACCTCAATATAGGAAAAAGTTGGTATTTGATTAAAGTATAATGCCTCAATTAAGCATAAAGCGACACCTAATTAACTCACTTGGCCCTTCGAGTTGGATGTCATAATATATGCAGGTCATGAAATTCCTCAACACTTTGGTGAAATGGAAGAAGGGAAGAAGCTAAATGCACTATAGATTCGAAGAGGGGCATGTAGTAATTTACTTTATAGTATAGGCATTATTTCTAAATTTTATGCTTGCATAGCAAATGGAGGCTATTATAGCAAGCTGCATTATTTCCTATCGGACTTGGCACTTCAGTTTTTTTTTTTTCCTTCGTAAAGCCTTTTTCCCGAAAGCGGTCTAAGTTCACAGTTCATCCCTTTAGTTGGGATGATTCTTATTTAATCAAGTCGTTCTTTAAACTCAAGTACATCGTCGTCGTTGTCATCATCATCATCATCATTCAAGACTAAAGTTTGCTTTTTCGGCTGAAAAGAAAAGGTAATATCAACATGAGTTATAGAGAAATCCTTTACAAGGAAAAATAGAACATAGGAACAGAAACAGACCTTAGCAGGAGCATTCCTAGAGCCTGCTCTGCCTTTGGGTTTTGCTGCCTCGGGAGCTCTCTCTGGTAAATCAAGCAGCCAACAAACCAAAAATCAAACATAAACTAATACATATAATAAACATAAAAATGTTTGACACTTACCAATTTCCATTGCAGCCATAGATGACGAGACAGCTTCTGCAACAGATTCTGCATTATTTGCCTTCTTATTATTGTTCTTCCGTGGGTTCTTGGGTGCTTGTCTAGTAGACTTCATAGCAGCTTCACCCCTTGCTTTGCCTCTCATTTTCTTTCTTAACTCCTCTGACTGAGCATCACTTTTCTCTAGCTCCTAAATGACATAAAAGCTACAAACAGTCAAGAAACAGAAAGGCACAAAAATAAATGGACAAATCATCACAACGAATTGTTAATTTTTCAGTCATATTAGATATATATTCATTCTCTTTATATTAGAAGGTGGTATATTAGATATATGTTCATTCTCTTTATCTAAAAAAACACAAGAAGAAAACATGGAAAAACTTTGACCTCAAATTGCCTAAGCCAACTCTTCCTCTCTTCTTTCTTCTTCTTACTGAATGCCAGTTCAATGGCCTCCCCATCCTGTTCATCTTCCCAAATAAAATCTTTACTGTGTTTCTCAAGATTTACAAAGTACTCTTCCTTCCTTTGATGTGCTTGTTCCCAACCCCTAAAAATACACAAACAAATCAATATGCAAAAGATAGAAAACAGGTAATAGAATAAAAAGGGCACAAATAATTGGTTCACATGTAACAAATTTAACAATGCAAACCTTATAGTACTTGATAGACCACCCACTTGCATTGCCCGTCAAATTGTGCTTCCATGACTCGTACTCAGGCATGGTATAAAATGATAATTGTGTCCCATTTTTGTGAGTTGCCTGCAAAGATGATAAATGATTATTTTCCCCCAAGAAACATTCCACTTATAGTGAAGTTGTGCTAATATTTGAAATAGTTAACTGAAAAGACCAACCTTCACAATAGGAGTGGTAAACTCAATTAAAGTATAAGCCTGGAACTTTTAACAGTGATGGCCAATAAGAAAGAATAAAATTGATCCTGTTGCCCTTTGATGTGGGAATCATCATGATCCTGTACAAGAATTATAGTTACAATTTTATATTGGTTGAAGGCTGTCCATGTGCCTTGTAGAGAGAATTGTAAGCATAAAACAAGAACAAAACAATAAGAGAATTTTAAGGCGCACCTGATCATTCATTATCATCAAATGACCATATCTCAAAGAAGTTACATTGGTGTATTCTTTATGCTGCTGAAGTCCAACAATCTGCTTTACGTACTGAATTTCTTTATTCTCAGTGAGCTGTTTAGCGGTGGCCAGCGGTAAACAGGTATAATTAATGATACAAGCATATGATACTAGTCAAATTCATGGGCATTATAGTTGCCCTCTTAGCACAAAAAAACATAACAAATACTAGCTATCATCGCTTCAAACAAGCCTCCTATTGTTGAACTTGCCAAAGTAGTAGCTACTAATGCCAAAGTAATATCATTGCTGGCATTATAGGCAAAAGGTGCACAATGCAACTAATGTAACGAGTACAATGGATGGCAAATAGTTCAATTACAACAACATTCAGCAATAAACAAAATAACAAGTAAGTCAATACAATATAGTCTACAATGCCATCTGAAAATCGAGTCTCCGCTCGCCTGACAAACATTAAAATACGATCGTTAGTTTCCAAATGCGAAGAACAAAAACCAAATGAAATTCTTAGCATATTATATAAAAACAGGGAGGGCACTTGCCGAGTTCATAGCACTACCACTTGTTGAAGCCCCACGGGAAATGGGACAGCATCTGCAGTTATGGCCCTCTTGATGACACACTCTGCATCGCTGCCTTGGTTGAATCTCCCTCAAGTCCGGATCTTCCCTCCGGCTTCCCCGTTCTCGCCGTACCCCATCCATTTCATTCCTTCATCTGGACTTCACAGGATGACCTTTGGCCCGCAACAACTGTGGGTCAGGCACCCACCGTAGTTCGCGAACGTCCCTCCACAAGGACTCCTACTTGGGCACCACAAAATGGTGTGAATATGTGTGGATCGTGTTGCTCAAACTGTAACATGGGTCGATATAGCTTGTCGCATCGCGGTGCAGAGCTTTCAGAACTGTAATTGCATGTGAACAAGGGATCTTCAAGTTTTGCCGCTTTCTGCAGCCACATGTCCTAGTAAATACGTGCACTTCATGACTGTGGTTTCCCCCTCCACCTCTATGGTCGTTGTACGGGGTAACCATTTGATATACACCAGTTTCATGATTAAAACGCCTCAGAGTGTGTCCTTGGGTTTTCTGCTCATTTTTGTTATAGATCTCCATTGCATAATCACTCCATAACTTACCTCGAGAGAGATCAGAAGAAATTTGTTTATGTTGATCGTGGAAATATGCAACAAGTTTGGCCCAAGTGAACTCAGCCATTGCAGCAATGGGCAAACCGCGGGCACCTTTAAGTACCCTGTTAAAGCACTCAAAGATATTGGTTGTCATTGCCTCGTAACGTCTTCCACCATCATGTGACTGGGTCCATTTTTCCACATCCTCACTCATTAGATATGTGTGTGGCATATAGCATGCAACATGGCGATCAGTAGGGTCTACACCCCTCAGTAAATTAATCTCGGCCTCCTTAATAGTTTGCATTATGAACTCAAATTTAGCTTCATGAGTCGCATATCCAGCTTTCAGGGCCAATGCCTTTAGAGTCGGATCATCAAAGTGTGTGTTGAAATTGCTAGCAACATGTCGACGGCAATATCAATGAAATACCCGTTCTGTTCCGTCCTGACCTCTAGGCCACTCTCGAATGGCGCATTTGATACCTTTATGTCAGTCAGAAATAATGCAAATGCCCTGGTCAGGTATGACATGCTCTATCGAAGTCCTTAGACACTCTAAAAACCATCCCCAACTAGCCCTCGACTCCTTGTCCACAACAGCAAAGGCGAGAGGTAAAACCTTTTGGTTAACATCGGTTGTCATTACAATCATCAATACCCCTTTGTATTTACCATACAAATGAGTCCCATCAATACTGATCACCGGCCTGCAATATTGGAATGCAGCAATGCATGGAGCGAATGCCCAATATACATAGCGCAGTAACGCAGTACCTTCGAGTGGCCTAGGTATGGTGTGATAGTTGTACTGGGTACCCGAATCCTGATCCAAGTATGCCAATAACAACTTTCGCAACCTTTGGTAAGACTCCTCCTAATCCCCAACTATCTTAGCAATTGCCTTTTGTTTTGCGTCCCATACTTTATAGTAAGAAAGCTCATGATTATACTTAGTATGTATGATCTCCCAGAGCTCATCAATACGAGCAGTGAGATTTTTTCGCAATTTTTCCACAATTTCTGATGCAACAAAATTAGAATCCATCATTCTACCGTCTCTATGCAGGCCAAAGGGTATACAAGTGTGTGGACCCACATAAGACGTGACCATCCACAAACCATTAAGTTTAGCCTTCATAAATGCCCCAACGTACCACTTGCAGTTGTCGTCAACACATGCGGCGCACAATTTAGTTGGGGTCGACCTTCGGATTCTAAAATTTCTATTATGACTTGCTGTGTATATTGTCAATGCACGCTTCACCGCCTGTTTATTTGCAAAAGTCAATCCTTTACAAAAATGCATCCCATCTTCCCAAATAGAAACAAATGGTATCTGAAAACGTGAAGGATCAACCATATTTTCCCAAGTATTTGCGTAGAATGAGTCGGCAGGAGGTCTGTAGCCAGTGGTCGTATTTGTATCATGCTGGATGCCAATATCATCGTCTGCAGCACCTTCATCATGGTACTCCATATTTTCCTCTTCAAAATTGGGAACGACTTTGTGGTCATCTACATCGTTCTCAAAGTCGCCTCGCTCAATCATCTCTTCGTACTCATCCACACCATCAATATTTTCACCATCATTTGCTGCATGATCTTCATCTTCGTCTTCCTCCTCTAAATGTGTCTCTTGAGGATGGAGGGTTTCACCAGTATTGGCAACATGATCTTGAAATGGGAGCATATAACCTCCCATTGAAGAGTCCATTGTATACCCTTCCATTGTAGTGCATCCATCATCTAGGGTTGTAAATTGTAAAGACGTAGTTGTTTCTTGCACCACCTCAGTTTCAACTTCTACACTTGCCTCCAAACTTACGTACAACTCAGCAGCATTTACTTGGGGCATTTTTTGTATCCTATTAAACATCATCTTTACATGTTTGTCTTCTTTGATCGCCATATACCTGTAATTTATCTGATCGTGAAGGACTTCTTGTGGGTAACGATAAATAATCTTGATATCATACCAAGCACGGTTCAAATTCAATTCGTCCATTATTTTGCTCTTCAAATCATTCAACGTCTTCAACTTATGACGTATCATCATGTAGTAGCATTCGATATCCGGCCCTTTAAACGGGAATCCGTCAATCTCTCTAGGATTGTCAAGGGGTCCACCGAAGTATACATTTATATCAATATTCTTCAAAGATTGTGAACCTATTAGAGAATCAAGTAAAGTATGTTAGTGACATATTTTATCTCTTTCATTTAACATCAATTACAAAACTTTTTCTATCTACTCAAAATACAAAAATTACAACTTCTCACGCCACAATTGCATATACTCACCCCACATCACATACAATTATACTGGCGCAATCATTATCATTTCGTATTGAAACAAACTAAATATAATAATATTATAACGTTTGACCAAAATAAACAATTAATTATACTATTTATAAAAGTATTGAATTTTAGTTAAGTTGAAATATTTTTGTATTAATGAAATAACATAGAGCAGGGGTTCATCATACATTACCAAAAAAAAAAAAAAAATTAACAGTAATCTGAATATGATCATGAGCAATCAAAATTAGAGATTTCATCTAATTTCAAAATCAAGGCACTAATATACATTCAAATATACCACATGTGATATACAAACTCAAATTTACTCAAAATTATGGAGAAAAAGAAGCAGCTAACTTCACCGAAATCTAACAAAAAGACTTCCTGGATCATGAATAAAATATATATATATATATATATATAAAGTGGTATATATATACATATATAAATCTATATATATATAAAGTGGTATACATATATATAAATAAATACATAAATAAATATATATATATATATATATATATATATAAAGTGATATATACATATACATATATATATATAAAGTGGTATATATATATATATATATATATACATATATAAATCTATATAAATATATATATATATAAAGTGGTATACATATATATAAATATATATATATATATATAAAAAGTGGTATATATACATATATATCAATATATATATATATATAAATACATATATATATATATATATATATAAACATATACATATATATATTTAAGTGGTTACTACAAACAAATATTTTTATCAGGAAATGTCATGACAAATTCAATACAAGCAACACTTTCTAAAGCAGTTATATACACTAAACAACCAACTAGAGAGTGAGGAGACCCTTACCTGACATGAGGATGTGCAAATGTACTGCTGGGATTGTATGAGAGTGAGAGTGGGAGGGAGAGAGGGAGACTACAATGATGGGCTTGTATGAGAGTTAAGAGGGAGTATGTTCTGCTACTGAATGAGTATGAGTTGAGAGAGGAGCAATATCTGTATGAGTGAGAGAGTATGTGTTGAGAGAGAAGCAAATTTTGTTGACTGAGAAGGCTTGTAAGTGACATAAAGAAGTCAGTGGCTTTACGTCTAGGCAGAGCTACGTTACAAAAACGTGAAGAAGTCAGTGGCTGTCCAGGCAGAGCTACGTTACAAAAACGTGAAGACATGACCAGACATGACCAGGACAGGGGGACTGACCACATACTAAAATCGAGTTTCTGAGACTCGGTTTCACTTTTAGCAAACCGAGTCTCTAAGGGTCGAGATCTATGTGGAGCCTACGTGGACTGAAATCGAGACTCTAATGCTCGATATGTAACTCGAGTCTTAGAGACTCGAGTTACATGTAGACGCCACCTGGAATCAGGCCACGTCAAACTATAAAAACTGAGCCTTAAAGACTCGAGGTATGAGCGCAAAATTCGAGTCTTTGAGGGTCGAGATGCTACTAAATTATATAGTTTCAAAACTGGAACTACTAACTAGATAGTTAGAAAAAAAAAATTATTAACCCATTTTCGCCTTAAAGTTAGCGTTGACTAAAAGTTAGTTCAGATGCGGGTTGGGCCGGGGAGAAAAGGGAGACTTGCGAGGGAGAAAATAAAATAATAAAGGACAAAATTTAACTACAAGGTTGGTTAGGGTTTTAGAATATAATTTTATTTAATATTTTTTTAGTGAAGGTGAATTTTGATAAATTCATCATTGGATTATTCTTATACTCTCCATGCTCACAAAATTTTTAGAAAATTAAAGATCAATAGTTATTTTATCAATAAATTGTTTAAATTGTAAATTTTTGTAGTTTAAAATTATGTATAAAATATAAACTTATAGATCATATAGTAAATAATATTCGATTAACACAAAATTTGATATGTGTATTAAGAGTGTAAAGAATATGCAATTTAACGGTTAGATTTTCAAAATATGTAGTAATATTTAATTTATTAAGTAAAGTTGTAGCCTTACGCTACAATTAATTTTGTAAATAAACTATGTCCAATAATAAATAGATGTTTAGGTTACTTAAAGTCCAATTACCAAAATAGCCACACTCTATTTTTATTGTCTACTTTTAAGTCCAATTACGAAAATAGCCACACTCTACTTTTAAGTCCAACAAGTAACAACCCACTTATAATCTTTTAAAAAAAATCAAACCCACTTATAATTTTATTTTAGAAGCCCCACTTATAATTAAATAATAAAAGGATATCATTTTAGAAAAGAGTATAGGGATTATTTCTTCTAAAATTGAATGAAAACCATTTTGATATTGAGAACCATTTGGAGCATAAAATAATTTTATAAGCTTGTTCGTACTAAGTGACCATATGCAAGAAAGGACTCAGCACCAAAAAAGATGGACTTTGTCATTGCCTAACTTAATAGGACTTTTAAACATAATTCATTTTTCAAACCATTCAGGAAAGACACTTTCAAATAAAAGTTTACATTCATGATACATGCATGTTTTCAAGTTCATTACAAAAGTTTGAATTATCAAATACATTAATGCATAGTTGAAGCTAACTCCACTTCAGCTTCGCTTGAATATAGAAGAGGTTTGCTTGGGCCAGTTGACATAGACGAATTAGTAGAACAACTACTACATGAACATTGCATTTGATCTTTAGATCTGGTGAAACCCGATGAAGTATTGGATAATTTACATAGGTCCATTGGGGGCCCAACATACATTGGCACTGGCAACTTTGATGGAAGGTTGGGCAAAGAAGCTTCAAAATTAAGAACGTGTAATACTTGCCTTATAGAGGGCCTGCTAGTGGGATCAGGATGACAACACCATAATCCAACCACCATCAAGCTCTTTATTTGCCCTTCATCAAATTCCATACCTAATCTTTCATCCACGGCTTCAAGGAGTTGACCATTTCCATAGAGATCCCACACCCACTCTACTAGCCTAACTTTGCTTGGTTCCGCACGTGGGTCGACTGGCTTTCTTCCACATGTAATTTCAAGACAAACCACCCCAAAACTATAAACATCGGACTCCTTAGAAGCTGTACCAGTGGTGAAACACTCCGGGGCAAGGTAGCCCATGGTCCCAGCTAACACAGTTGTTTGTAAGCCCAACTCATGGTCTACGAGTCTTGCAAGGCCAAAATCGCCAAGTTTGGCATTGAAGTTTGAATCCAACATGATATTGCTAGACTTTATATCTCTGTGCACTACACATTGTTCCCACTCTTCATGAAGGTAGAGTAATGCAGAAGTCAGTCCTTGTGCTATTTTGTACCTTACTGGCCATTTTAGCATGATCTTTGCTCCAAATAGATGAGAATCAAGACTTCCATTAGGCATGTACTCATACACAAGAAGTAACTCACGGTGTTCATGGCACCAACCAATGAGTTGAACCAAATTCCTATGTCTCAAACGGCCAATGATCTTCACTTCTGACTTGTACTCCTTTTTTCCTTGCTTTGATCCTTTTGAGACCCTCTTCACTGCGACTTCAATATTGGATTCACTTAGCAAACCTTCGTAAACTCCTCCAAATCCTCCCTCTCCAAGCTTCCCTCGTTCAACAAAGTTGTTTGTTGCATTGAGAAGTTCACGGTATGTGAACCTCCTTGGCCCTGTTCCTTTTTCAAATTCATCATCCATATTGTCATCATCACCCGAATCTTCTGTATTTCCACCGGCCCTTTTTCTCCAACAAAAAAACCAAAGTAGACCTATACCACAACTCACTACACCGGAACTCACTGCTAAACCAATGATCAACCCCAGTTTGTTTTTCGTGCTCCCATCTCCAGCCTCTAAAGTTGAATTAAATGACCAAGAAAGTATTGTATGTAACTCAATCGACAAGCCAGTAGTAGCGGAGAAACCAACGCTAACCCATTCCGGCAAAATAGTTAAGTCAACAATATATGAAAGACTAGAATTCCAACTGTATGCTGGTATAGTAAGGAACACACTAAGATTTTGGTAAGTTGAGTCGTACCTTACACATACATTTGTTGTTGACTTATTCGTAATATTAATGCTAGGTGGAAAAGTCACACTTCTGTTTGAGACAATGGAATTGATATCGATTCCCACATGAGAAAACGATGGCGGATCCCACCCGTTTTGGTAAGTGTCAATCTCAACGGCCACAATTTGATTTTGAGTGCCGTTGATAGCGGTTTCACTACTAAACAGTCCAAGATACGCGCCATCTGAATTGTTAGGGATAATAGAATTAAATGGTGTGATGAAGAAAGCAAGCCCATCACCGACACCAGCAAACTGATTAACAGCTTCAATGATAAAGGAGAAGTTGGTGGTGAAGTCTGTAACGTTAAGCTTCCCTGTGCTATTATCCCAAAGGTGAACTGGTTCATGATATAAGGCACGACCAACACTTCTGTGGATGGAGCTGCCAAGAGTATCCTTCGTGAGGTGGAGACTATTTGAGTTCGTGAATGCATCACCTTGTAAGATTAGGTTACTGTTATCTGTGTTGAAACTAGGGAAGTTGAAGGAAATTGACATTGCATTGGGAAGTAGCAACAAAAAGAAGATGAAGAGCTGATTGAAAAGAAATTGGAGTTTTTGAGGGGGTTGAACAAGGCAAAAAGGTATGTTGGAGAGCGCCATGGTTGAATGCAGAGAGGAATGAGCGAAGGTCAGTTAGATTGTTAGATGGGAGTACGTATTTGTAAGCCATGGTTAAATTGGACTTTTTTTTTTTTTTTTTTTTTGGATATTGGTCTATTCGTATGTCATCATGTTAATCTGTCCTTCCTCGTCAATACTTGCCAGCTGCCAGGGCTACCAAATTATAAAGCATGGCACCAACTTGAAGTAATTGGATTGACTTGGTCTACTAATTAATAATCACCATGTGAACAACTTTTTTTTATTTTATTTTATGGGAACCATGTGAACAACTTGTTCACTTTTCTGACGAGTAGTACCTCCACCGGGCTGTACAAATAAAGATTAACACTTGGAGTTGGATTGTTGCCTTCTTTAACTCTGATATTCAAATGAACTCTAGAAACCTTCGTTCTCAATATATATACTATAGTTTTGGATATGCCATTGCCACTTATTTGGTCAATAGAGTCGGTTGCTTCACGCAGTGTCCAATAAGTTGAACTTGGATTTCCTAATAAGGACCAAATTCCTATGGCACCACACAAATGATATTTATTGGTCCTACTATATCATAGGCTCGTAGCTTCCTACTACAAAAGTTGAAATTAACGAAGTACAATCACAATTTCTATCTATCTATATAAAAAGTGTGAATGACTAAAGTTACAATACATTTGGTTTATTGAAGAGGCACTGTTCCGCTATTAAAACAGCAAATTTTCATAATATTTTTGCAATTGTTAAAGGTGTTAAATCCTTACAGGACAAAATAAAATAATAAAAATATCATACTGGGACTAATCACAACTAAAAATAAAGGTATTGTGAAAAAAAAAGTGTTACATCTATAACAATTTTCACAATATTTTCATAACAAATCATATGTGGTAAATTGTTATTAGTTCTAATTTAAACTAATCTGTATATAAAAAGGGTCAATGCTCAAAGATACATTAGTTTTGGTTTATTCAATCCAAATAGTTTCACTGGCTTTCTTTTTTCTTTATTTTTTTGGAAATATGGCCTATTGAACACACTTTTTTTATTTTTATTTTTTGCATATGAGCTGTCACCTTTAAAGATTAAAATATTATCACAACAAATTACCACAATATATATTTTCGCAATTGTTGAGGTACTAAATTAATACTATTAATTCTTTATAGGCTAAAAAAATAATAATATCATACTGGAACCAACTACAACTAAAAATAAAGGTATTGTGAAAAATAAAGTGCAACATCCACAATATTTTTCACAACACTTTTATAACAAATCATATGTGGTAAATTGTTATTGGTTCTAATTTAAACTTATCAATGAAAATATTTTTTTGTCTATCAATAACAACCCATAACAACCTATTACTTTATGATTTGTTATAAAAATGTTGTGAACATAACATTTCTCTTGTGAAAACTAGCTTTCTTCTTTCTTTTTCCTTTTTTTTTTTTTTTTTTTTTTTTGTTTGTTGTTGTCGGGAAATATCGCCTATTGAACACACTTGCCATGATATTGCGCACATCAATAAAGGCTCCGTTGTCATCATTTTTCTTGAAGATCTGCAGACAACGCACAGTCTTGGCTACGTATTTGGGAGGTAAGATCCTGGTCTTTACTGATAAAGAAAGATCATATTTTTTTTTATTGGGTTTATATTAACGCATGCCCTAAAAACATATGTTAGTGTAAAGTTGTGATTTACAACTATATTTTACGTTGACTTTATTCCAGGACAAAAAGTGTTGTAATTGCTTTAATTTTGTTCCTTGTATTTTGTGGGATTTTATTGTATTGGGTTTAGTATTAAGTTGGTGAAGAATCGAGCATTAAATGAAGAATCAGTGCAGTTTCGCGACTAGCTCGCGAGAAGCTCACGAGAAGAGTAACTCACAAAAAGGGCACGTGAGAAGCACATGCTAAAAGCTGGAGAGTCAAGTGTCAGCTGCATGTTGCAAGTACTTCGCGAGATAGGCCATCTTGCGAGGTACCCGCGAAACATTCTGCTTGAAGGATTTTAAGTATGACTTTTTTACCCTTCACCCATACTTTATATATACTCTCATTAGTCACAAAATTATGAGAGGCTATTCAGAGAGAAAAACCCTAGATAGGTTTTCTACAACCCAACACACCTATCTTTTAGAGAGAGAGAGCTACTAATCCTTAGTGAGAAATCATTATAGTCTTTTCTCCTTCCCTCTCCTATTGCTATAACTTGAGAGCAGATTTGTAACCAAATACAACCTACACCTTTTCAGAGTGTAGAGTGTGTTTTGGAGCTTGGGAAACTTTGAGGATTTGCCAAAAGAAGCCGGTGAGACTTGGTGGATGCAATCAGGTGTATTGCAGGATCCGGAAAGCTAGAGAAGACAAGACTCTGAAAAGTCCGTTGGTAGCAGAAGCTTGGAGGGCTCAAATACATTTGGTAGATTATTCGTGTACTCCAACTTATTCACTAGTAGATCGATTTCGACTTGGAGGGTCGCGAAGAGGTTTTTTGCCAAATTCTTCGATTTCCTCTTCAATAACACGTTTTGATGTTATCTTGTGTTCGCATCTCTCTTCCCTTACTATTGTGCTTTTCTTTTATTGTTTATTGTTCATGTGCATGCACTAGAGTATATCCAGTGATTGTGATTCTTTACTCTTGTTCCGCACTTAGTATAAGTTAGAGTAAAAGTTATCTAGCTGTTTTTTTTTTTTTTTTTTTTTTTTTTTTTTTTTTTTTTAAATTTGAGGGTCTAAACAAGCTCTTGTGTTTTAGTACAAATTTGAGCTTTCAGTTAGTATACCATTTTAGAAATTTTTTTGTGAAAAAAATGAAAAAGTAACTAACTGATTTGACATTTTAATTTGACCACTTTCCATGTGCTGGGCATCACATCTGTATGTTGTTTGCTATATCAATTTTGGAAGTTTGCTTATATGCCCATTAAGAAAAGGTTGAAAATCCTGCATAGATAAACTTGATCTCTTTATAGAGAAATGTCCACAAAAGAGCACAATTTAAGAGTTGCATGATTAGTGGAACAGCATGGATGAACTTTCTCTAATGGTCTGTTTGGATTGAATGAGAAATGGAGAGTGGAGTAGAGTATAGTAGAGTAGAAATGACCTAAAATTAGCCTATTTTCAACAATTTCTACTCTACTCCCTTCCACTCCCACCTCAATCCAAACGAGTCCTAAATTGTCCATGATTCTTATTTTTAGCATTTTAGTAGTCTTCTTGCATTCGGATACAATGCACACACAGATATATATATATATATATATATATATATATATATTTCTTTGAGCAAGGAAACTTTGAAACTTAGTATGCGTTTGGATAGAAATTATTCTCCCTGCGTTTGCATTTTTTTTTTTTTTTACCAGCGCCTCTTGCACTGTTCATAGAACATGAACAATGCATTAAGGCAAATGTACAGTGTTTGGGAGAGTGAACAGTAACCCACAAATTATTTTTTTTATTGTTTTCAGCAATAAGTTTTCAGTTTTCAATAAAATAAGCGGTATCCAAACACACCATTCATCGTGGTTATGTAATTCATCGAAAAAAAGTCCAATCCAAAAAAGACTTAAAATGGTATATCTTTTTTGGCTATTTGAAATCACTAACATAAAACTTATCTTATTGTGTTTCCTCTATTGTAGTCAACTTTATGATGAAATCATCTTGTTATGTCTCGATCTTGGGGAACTAGATGCAGCCATTGCAATTGTTGCAGACTTGGAGACATTTGGGATCACAGTTCTAGACCAAACATTGGACAGAGTGATTTCTGCTAGACAAATGATTGACATTGCAGTGAATGATGTAACATCATAGCCGTGGTTTAGGCTTCTATATCCCTTATTGTATAGTCTGATTCATAGTGAATAGTATTTGTCAAGTTGCTATGCAATTAAGTAGGTAGCAGATTCTTTCTCAAAACCAAAAAAAAAAAAAAAAAAAAAAGAAAAAGAAAAAGAAAAAAGCAGTAGCATATTCCAGTGCCACTCGTAGACATGGCAAAATGTGCAGATTGGGTCGGTTCGGGTCAATCAGGTTGTGGGTGAAACAAGTTGAGTCAAAACGGGTTTGGGTCAATTGGGTTACGGGCAGGTTGGGTCAGGTTGACCTGTATTTTTCACATGATTTTTTTTAATAAAAAAAAAAAACTTGTATTTGCCATTTGGAAAGTCTTGCAACAAATTACTTAATGTAAAATACATTACTTTGAATTCACTATTTATATCAAGAATGAACTCAGTTAAATTTATTAATACTTATTCAATGATTTTAAAATTATACAAATCCCAACATTGCTAGTTAAAACAAAATAATACAAAAATAAGTAAAATAAATACACAAATTTTATTTCTACACAATATCAACATCCCAAAATATAAAACAAAATTACAAATGACTTATTGGATAACTCATTTGACAAAAAATAAAAACATATAAGAAATTTACAATCTTGATAATTAATTTTATAATCTATTATCAATTGTTGTTAACATTTTATTTCAATTTGTGAATATACATTAAAGTTTCATTATTTACGTATTTATACATGGTCTCTTTTATGAATATCATATCATTGTTAAACAATACACACTCTAAAAAATATCATAATTTATTTTGAAAAATCGTTTATTTTAGACATAAATTGTTAAAAAATAGGTCTAAGCATTCATAATTTATACTAATTTGATACTTTGGCTTCACTATTTTCCCACTTATGAATGTCTCTCACACATGTTTACAAGTTTAAATCTATGTTTTTTACTTAACTGTAACTAGATTATCTTGGCATGTATTTTGCTATTTGATATCTAAAATTTTTTACTCATAACAGAATGCTCAACCATTCACCTTTCAATTCATTTGCATGCAGTTATTTAAATGTCTCAATTGTTTCCTTAAAACTCACAACAAACAATTAAACCAATATTGTCTTAATTTTTTTTTTTACCATTTTTTTTTATTGTTCGAGTCACGAGTTGGGTCGGGTCATGGGTTGGGTCTGCTTGACTCACAAAAAACACAAGTTAGGTCATGGGTCAACTCATTTTTGCTTCGAGTCAAAAAAATCGGGTTTGGGTTGGGTACTTTTCAAGCTGGGTCAGAAAATTCTGACTCGTTTTGCCATGTCTACAAATTCATTACAAAATTTGGTAATTGTAGTTTAGGTTTCAATAAGCACAAAAATAGCATACTTAATAAGAATATATCTTGTACATATGACATCCAAATGAAGCCTACCTGATCATTTCCCAAACAATCACGCAACTCTTGAATTAAAACTTGTCAATTTCTAATTGAGATCCTTAGATTAACCAAATCACTGACACTAATCATATTCATGTGCATTTGTGTGTCTACACTAACAATTTGGTATTTCTATTCATTAATGTACTTCTAGGCATAGTTGTCAGTATTGTATGATACGCGATACGTATCGTGTAAAGTTTCACATAATAAGGGTGTATAAAAAGTGCTCATGAATCGTATGATACATTGTGCGTATCATATGAATCATATCGTAACATAAAATTGTACATTTCGTATGATATATAAACATAAGCTTTAAAGTGAGTTTTATTTTTTATTTATTTTTTATTTTTTTGGGTTACAATTTGCACTTTTATTTGAATCTAACAAGTTGTTATACTTGTTTTGGACATAAAATTACTAGATACTTAATTTAGTCTAATAAAATAACAAGTCCATAAGTCTTTGTCCCCCCCCCCCCCCCCCTTTCTCTTACAAAATTTGGACCACACACTTTCTGATTTACAAATTTTTTTTCTATACTATGATTCTATGAATATTGTATTAACTGATAATATAATTATTTTTTATTTTTATCATTATTCTTATAAGTCTAAGAAACTAGAATGTCAAGAAGAAACACACACACACATATATATATATATATAAATAAATATATATATATATATATATATATATATATAATTATTAAAATAAATGAACAAGAGGAGATAGTAAATGTTGATGCTGATGAAGAAAATTTCAATGATGAAATAAGTTTGTAAAATGATGAACATGATGATAACTTTGACTTAGATGAAGTTGATTAGGCAAGATGATGAATATGATTAAAAAAATTTAATATTTTGAGTAATTTATAATGTATTATCACTTTTGAGTTAATCAATTTGAATGTGTATTTTATAAATGCATGCTAGTTATTTTGAGTAACTTTGACTTTTGGCTTTCGCAGTGGGTTTTGTGTATTTTGGCTTTAGCAGCAGCTTGTTCCTTGGTTTTGTTGTTGTTGTTGTTGTTTTTTTTTTTTTTCTATGTTGTGTTGTGGTTGCCAAAGTAGAGTAGTGGTTGTGGCCGGTGGTGGTGGTGGTGGTGGTGGTGGTGGTTGTGGTTGTGGCTGTGGTTATGGCTGATGGTAGAGGTGGTTGTGGTTGGTGCTGTAGATGTTTTTTGGGAAAGTGAGATATATTATTTTATTATAGGGGATATATTATTTTATTATGATATTTATATTATTTTATTGTGTTGAAAGCTAAAATAAATTCACTGCTGCAACATGTGTGTAGGTAAAATAGATAAAGTAACTTTAGGTAAAGCTAAAAAACTAAATTTTTAACTCCACTGCTGTGAATGCTCTAAGGGGCCGTTTGGTAACGTTGTTCTAATAACGTTGTTTGTATTTTTTGGAAATATGTATGAGTGAAAAAATATGTGGAAATACGTGTAATATTATTTAAAAACTGAAAACATGTGTTTAAACACATGTACCAAACGGGCCCAAGTGTCCTGATTTTGTTCTAGTTTGCTAGCTTGTTTTGTTTCCTATTGTTTGTTGGTCACTTGGTGTGTGTTTGGCACCCACTTAAAAAGTTAGATTATTTTATTATTGAGCTTATTTTTATTACTATTTATGAGTTCCACTACACTTTTTGGTACTATTCATGGATTCCGCTGTACTATTTCAGCTAACTTTTACCTTTATCTATAGTACTTTCAACAAAAAAATTTCAGTTTCAGCAACATAAGCGTCCTAAATAGACCATTGGTCCTAGTTTATGTGCATATTGATGTTCGGTTCTGTGTTGGGTATGTGTTATCAGTGTTTGTAGCTATCGGTTTTTCGTTTGAATGTTATTAAAATTTTAGCCAAAAAAAAAAAAAAAGTACCAGTGACATCCTTTACCTTAAAAAAAAAAAAAAAATTAAAGGCCTTTTATTTACATTTATGAAAAATTATGAAGTTAGGTAGAATGAGTGGTCCTCATTCTGGCACCCTTGCTTTGAAGCTTCCTCTACTACAGTCACTTGAGTCAAACTTGGGTTTCTTCTGTCAATGCGGTGTTGATTAATTTTTTAATGTTTATCTCCGGTCTCATTACGGATTGCAGGAAGCTGCTGGAACAAATTCCAAGCCTGAAGATAAGCCACTGTTTCCGGGGGAACAAATCAATGTGCAGACAGTGTTGCAAAGAAAGGAGCTTTAAAGCAGCAGGATTTTGTGGTTTTTAATAATCCTCCTTTGGATATTAGATTCAAACTCTTCTGGTTGGTTAACATAAGCATCCTTTATTATCCCAAAAAGAAAGAGCTCTTTTACCCATGAATAAATAATGAAGGTAGGCATGAAGATAGAAATTTCCGCTCATTTTTGACACGCTGGTAGGCATGAAGATGCCTTCCCTAGTACGAAGTCATTGTTTAATTATCTCGCTGCTAAATGGACCCCTCTCTTGGATTGCCAAGTTCCGTAGCTGCTCATACCAAATAATTAGTATTTTCGTGCGGTGGTGCATGTTTCACTGGATAGAGATCTCAAATTGTCCTAAAGAAACTATTCGTGCATATGTGAAAATAAGCTTATTTTATCATTCAGCTTATTTTTAGTATTATTTATAGGCTACACTGTACTTTTAGTATTATTTATAGTCCCACTATACTATTTCAGCTAATTTTTATTTTTATCTACAATATTTTTAGCAAAAAAATTTCAGTTTCAACACAATAAGCAGATCCCAAACAAACTTTAAAGGGAAATATATCCAGATTCCAGAGGATGTTCACTCTTGACAGGCAATTCCTTGTCCAGATTTATTTTAATGGTAAAACCTGTACTAAAATTTTCCTTAATGCTTGTATGAATATAAGTTTTTCCATTTCAAATATTATGTTATTTTTGTCGATGACCATATTCGTTACAAATAATTGTACCAATTGAAGCATAAATATGATTTTCTCAATGCTTTTCTCACCTTTCAACAAATGGTAGAAAATGAATTTCAAGTCCAAGATTAAAAAATTTTCTGTGCGATGGAGGTGGTAAATTTTCCTCACAGGGTTTTTTTTTTTAATCTCATTTGGACCTTTGCAGCATTGTACAATACATTTCTTGCCCTAGAACACCTGAACAAAATGAGGTCACAAAACGAAAACATCGATATATTGTTGAAACTGGCTTTACAATGTTGTTTTATGCTCAGTTGCCTAAGAATCTTTGGATTGAATCTTTTCTGGCTGCTGTATATCTCATCAACGAACTACCATCTTCTGTACTTGGGATGGACACTCTATTTTTTAAACTCCATGAGGTCCATCCAGATTATTCATCATTGAAGGATTTTGGGCGTCGTTGCTTCCCATATCTACGTGATTAGTCCAAGAACAATTTGAACCGAAGTTTTACCCACGTATTTTCATTGGCTATAGTCCCAGGCAAGGCAATCTGATGATGCAATAGCAAGTGCAAGAGTAGCAGATATGAAGATTGAAGGATTGAATGATCATCAAAGGATTGTATCTTGTGTTACACAGTTGAAGAAACTCAAGCATAGCACAAATATGTCTAAACGACAGAGCAGAAGTGTAGCATAGTTAGAACTGTACTGTAAACTACTTGTAGTTTTGTATATGACCAAAGTTAGTTTAGTGGCTCACACACGTGTAAATTTCTGTTATGTTTGTTAGTCCCTGTTCACACGTGTAGAGGTTTGTTAAGTTAGTTACAGTTTTGTTTTGGGTCTTTTGGTGTATATATATATGTACAGATTGATTCAATCAATGATACAAGAAATCATTTTCAATCACAAATCAGTTTTCTCATAAAAATTTCCATCAAGCTTGAAGCTAAACAAGCAGAAAAGACACAGTAAAAGCAACACCAAAACAAAACAAGATTTCCAGCAAGCTTGAAGCCAACATCAACACTCAACATCCACCTCCACAACACTAAACACATGATCCAAATATTAATGGCCCATGTATTGCGCGGGTCACTGAAACAAATAATTCATGGCAAAGCAGGGGCGTAGCCAGAAATTTTTGCTTGGAGGGGCCAAAATAAAACAATTATATTGATTTGCAATTCAAAAAAAAAAAAAAAAAATTCAAAATATGACATTCATACATACATACATGTCTTGGCGCACTAGTTTAGAAAAAAACAAACATTAAATCCAAAGTAAGTCTTAACTATATATGTATCATGTATCATGTATCATGTATATATATGTGTGTGTGTGTGTGTGTGTGTGTATGTACGTATATCATAAGATTACTGCTAGAATTTTTTTATTAGTGTAATTCATATTAGTACTCAAAATACTAACAAGCTAATTGACCAATTGAACATTGTAAGGAAGAATTAATGAAGAGAAATTGAAGAGAGAGCACTCAGTAATTGCAATGAGTAGAGTCTTTTGGGCGGCTATGAAGTGTAAGGGGATATTGTAATAGTTTTGGGAAATCGCAAAACTTAAGTATAGTATCTAAAGTGTAATACATTAGGTTTCTCAATTAAATTCAAACACATGTTTACCATGACAAATAAAATACAAACAATATTATCATTTTTAAGGAAGATTAAATTCAATACAGAACTTAATTGGAAAATATAATGTACTACACCTCAATTTTATGACTTTATCCTATTATGAAAATTGAATGACTAAAAAGTGGTAAAAGTGAGGGGTAAAACAGTAGTAAAGGACCTAGACATGTACATCAGGACATGGACATTGACTTCAGGACATGGGATATGATAAGGAATAAATCATAACAGTACCCGTCAGCCTCTACTCAGACTGACGGTACCAATAGTAACGGGTATTGAAGCTGACGGATATTATGCGGGTCGACGGAAATGACATCCTTGGTCGTGCTTGAAGGGCTAATTGTCCAAAAAGCTGACGGTCCTTCATTGTTGTAAAAGGAAAGCCGACGGTTGAGAGGCCGACGGGTACATAAAATCTTTTACTTGGCCACCACGCCCAATTATAGAGTCCTATAAGGAAAGGACTCCGCAATCTACGCTCACATAGATTCCTATATGGAAAAAACTTCTGCTCCAAGGAAGAAATGTCAACCCTCTACTACTATAAAAGCCCCAATGCCCTCACAAATCGAGGTACGCACAATTAACCCCTCTCTAGCACTCTAGAGTTGAAACAAACCCTAACTTGACCTTCGGAGGGTATTTGGCCGGCACCACACCGGTGCTCTCTGTTAGGTCTTCTCCTTTTTGTTGTGCAGGTGTAGTTTCCGAGCGTACAAGCATTGTGCAACTCACTGGTGAGATTTTCGGCATCATCAGTTGGCGCCGTCTGTGGGAAGTACGCTGTAAGCCATACTATCGTTTCCCGGACTAAAGAGTTGCATGGTACTCACTCGTTCAATGGCAACTACTAACGACGTTCAAGAAGAGGAGCCACCCACGAATGCCCTCGAGAGGCAAGTACGGACTCTTGGTGCCGCCGTGGAGCGCCTCACCAAACAAAACCACGACTTGGAGGAGCAGCTGCGCCAGAAGAATGCAGCGCTGAACAACCAACAAGAGGATCAAGAGGGGAATAGCACTCCAAAGAAAAATCAGGAGAAACCCGAAGGCAGCCACGCCCCAAGCAAACCAGAGAGGCAGAACTTGAGCATGCCGTCCCTCAGGAATGCAACTCCACCGCATGTTATTGCAGAGATGCAGGCGATGAGGGAACAGATGGAGGTTATGATGAACGCACTTAAGGGACGAGTGTCCAGCGATCTTGACGATCTAGTCAACCGCACCGACTCGCCCTTCACTGTGGCCGTGAACTCTTTCCCCTTACCCCACAAGTTTCGCATGCCGCATATCGACAGCTATGACGGAGTGAAGGATCCACTGGACCATCTAGAAACCTTCAAAACCCTAATGCATCTTCAGGGAGTAGCGGACGAGATCATGTGCAGGGCCTTCCCCACAACGCTCAAAGGCTCCGCGAGGGTATGGTTCGGCCGACTGACGCCCAACTCCACCAACACTTTCAAGGAACTAAGCGCTCAGTTCACTACACACTTCATTGGGGGCCACAGGTATAAGAAGTCCACGGCATGCCTGATGAGTATCAAGCAGCGAGAGGACGAGACGCTGAGATCCTACATAACACGCTTCAATAAGGAAGCGCTATCAATTGACGAAGCCGACGACAAAATACTTGTAGCAGCCTTCACAAATGGGTTGCGAAAGGGTAAGTTTTTGTTCTCCCTATACAAGAACGACCCGAAGACCATGTCGGAAGTACTCTACAGGGCCACTAAGTATATGAATGCTGAGGACGCGCTGCAGGCTCGAGAAGAGAAACCAAGAAAAAGGGAAAGACAGGAAGATGCCCGGCAAGATCAAGGGCGGAAGAGGCCAAGAACAGGAGATCGAAGGGACGAGAGACGTTCTAAACCTCCGGGAGGAAGGTTTACAAGCTTCACCCCGCTAACCACCCCGATAGATCAAGTCCTAATGCAGATCAAGGACGAAGGGGCTCTGGCCTTCCCTGGAAAGCTAAAGGGAGATCCTAGCAGACGTTCTAGAGACAAATACTGCTGCTTCCACCGAGACCACGGCCATGACACAGCCGATTGTTACGACCTGAAGCAGCAAATTGAGGCCCTCATAAGACATGGGAAATTGCAGAAGTTTGTAAGCAAGGAAAGAACGGATCCACCACCTCAGGAACAGCCCCCTCGACGGGACAATGACCGCCCTAGACCGCCCATTGGCGACATCAGGATGATTGTAGGAGGGACGCCTGCCGGGTCATCCAAAAAGGCTCGGAAGACGTACCTCAGGATGGTCCAAAATGTCCAGCTGACGGGCTCAGTACCAAAAGTGGCACGAAGGGAAAGCCCCGTCATTGGGTTCTCCAAAGAAGATGCGCGACGTCTTCACCACCCGCACGATGATGCGCTCGTTATCAGTTTGCAAGTGGGGGACTACAAGTTGCACCGAGTATTGGTCGACAATGGGAGCTCAGCAGACATCCTATATTACCCCGCATTCCAGCAGATGGGAATCAGCAGAGAACAATTGATTCCGACGAATGCCCCCCTCGTCGGTTTTGGAGGAATGAGGGTGTTTCCCCTGGGTGCAGTCACACTATCTGTAACGGCAGGCAACTATCCGCAGCAGATCACAAAGGGCGTAACGTTCCTTGTGGTCGACTGTTCATCGGCCTATAATGCCATCTTGGGGCGACCCACCCTCAATTCATGGAAAGCGGCAACCTCGACTTATCACTTAATGATCAAGTTCCCCACCGAGTACGGAACAGGTGAACTGCGTGGAAATCAGGTGGCCGCGCGCGAATGCTACGTGGCTATGATGGAAATGGATGATCAACTCCAAGCCATGAGCATAGAAGAGCATCGAAATACGACGGAACCCGTCGAAAAGCTTGAAGAAATATCCCTTGACGACTCCAGACCTGACCGAACAACAAAGGTTGGCACCCTTGCAAGTCCCATGATCCGACAGACGCTTGCAGCCTTTCTCAGAGAAAATCGGGACGTGTTCGCTTGGAGTCACGAGGACATGCCAGGAATAGACCCTTCAGTCATGGTGCACAAGCTGAATATATCACCGTCCTTTCCACCCGTTCGGCAAAAGAAGCGGGTGTTTGCCCCCGAACGGGATCGAGCCATAGCTGAAGAAATTTGCAAGTTACAGGAAGCAAACTTTATCAGAGAAGTTTACTACCCCGACTGGCTGGCCAACGTAGTGATGGTCAAGAAAGCTAGCGGGAAGTGGAGGATGTGCGTAGACTTCACCGATCTAAACAAAGCATGCCCCAAAGACAGCTACCCCCTCCCGAGGATCGACACTCTAGTAGACTCTACAGCTCAGCACCAGCTTTTAAGCTTCATGGACGCTTTCTCCGGTTACAACCAAATCAAGATGCACGAAGCCGATCAAGAGAAAACTTCGTTCGTGACCAGCCAAGGCCTCTTCTGTTACAAGGTAATGCCGTTTGGTCTAAAGAATGCGGGCGCGACATACCAGAGGCTTATGAACAAAATGTTCGCACCGCAAATCGGGAGAAATGTCCAAGTCTACGTAGATGATATGCTGGTGAAAAGCCGAAGGGAGGAAGATCACTTGGAAGACCTTAGGGAAACATTCGACACCCTTCGCTCTTACAACATGAAGCTGAATCCAGGAAAGTGCGCCTTCGGGGTGACGGCAGGAAAATTCCTAGGATTCATGGTTTCCCAAAGGGGCATCGAAGCCAACCCGGACAAGATCCGAGCTATAATAGAGATGGCACCACCAAAAAATGTGAAGGAAGTGCAGAGCCTTAACGGCAAGATAGCAGCGCTAAATAGGTTCGTGTCAAGGGCAACGGACAAGTGCTTACCATTCTTTCGAACATTGAAGAGATCTTTCGAGTGGACTGCCGAGTGCCAGCAAGCGTTCGAAGAGTTGAAAGCTTATCTCTCTTCCCCCCCGTTGCTGAGTCCCTCACAACCGGGTGAAGAACTCTTTCTCTATCTTGCCGTCTCCCCAGCCGCTGTCAGCGCTGCCTTGATCAGAGAAGAAGAGAGAGTGCAGAAACCTGTGTACTACACCAGTCGAGCGCTACGCGGAGCTGAAGAAAGATATCCGCCCATGGAAAAACTCGCATTTGCGCTGGTTACGGCCGCACGGAAGCTAAAACCGTACTTTCAAGCCCACACGATGATCGTCCTAACCGACAAGCCTTTGCGACGGGCAATGGGCAACCCTGAAGCCGCTGGGCGATTGGCACTATGGGCTATAGAATTAAGCGAGTTTGACATCCAGTATCGTCCACGAACCGCCATTAAAGGACAGGTCGTTGCAGATTTCATAGCTGAGTTTACAAATGGCGAAGACAAGAGGGTAGAAGAATCTCCCCAATGGAGCATACATGTAGACGGGTCCTCCAACAGGCAGGCTGGGGGAGCTGGCATCGTACTACACTCACCCGAAGGAGACATGGTCGAGTGTATGATCCGCCTTGAGTTCCCTACCACCAACAACGAGGCGGAGTACGAAGCTCTGATAGCAGGACTTGACCTCGCCAAAGCTGCAGGAGCCGAAAGAGCGATCATTCACTGCGATTCTCAAGTCGTGGTCAACCAGATAAATGGGGATTATGAGTGCAAAGGTGAACGGATGAAAAAATATCTGGACCAGGCAAGATGGAGGGTCAGCGAGCTGAAGGCCGAAATCACACAGATACCGCGAGGAGAAAACGAGCAAGCCGATCGCCTAGCCAAAGCCGCTTCAGCCGAGCATATGGCCACCCTTGGTAACGTACTCTCTTTCGTTCAACTCTCTCCACTTATAAATTCTGTCGATGTACAGGAGCTTGGTTCCGAAAGCAATTGGACTACGCCATTAGTTTCCTACCTGAAGAACGGCGTACTACCGGATGGAAAGGAGGCTGCAAGAAAGCTGAAGGTTCAAGCAGCGAGGTTCGTCCTAATAAGAGACATCTTGTACAAAAGAGGCTTCTCCCGCCCCTACCTACGATGCTTAGGTCCTGAAGAAGCAGATTACATCATGAGGGAAGTGCACGAAGGAATCTGCGGAAACCACTCAGGATCGAGGTCGTTAATCCACAAGCTAGTACGAACGGGGTACTTTTGGCCAACTATGCAGAAGGATGCCGAGGCCTATGTAAAGAAATGCGACAAGTGCCAAAGGTTCAGCAATGTCATCAGACAACCATCTGAAGAACTTACCCCGATGACGGCGCCATGGCCGTTCGCTCAATGGGGACTGGACATCATGGGACCGTTTCCTACGGCAATACGACAACTAAAGTTTCTGGTTGTGGGCATCGACTACTTTACGAAGTGGGTCGAAGCTGAAGCCTTGGCCACCATTACGGAGAAGAACGTACGCAGCTTCGTCTGGCGATGTATCGTATGCAGATTTGGCATCCCTAGAGTCTTAGTCTCGGATAACGGGAAGCAATTCGACAACGAGGCCTTTCGGGACTTCTGCTCACAATTAGGGATACGGAACCACTACTCCTCCCCGCCCACCCTCAAGCCAACGGACAGGTCGAAGTCACGAACCGATCCTTGTTGAAGATTATCAAGACTCGGCTCGAGGGGGCAAAGGGTATATGGGCTGAAGAGTTACCAAGCATACTTTGGGCCTACAGGACAACGGCAAGGACACCGACACAGGAGACACCATTTCGGCTAACATACGGGAGTGAGGCAGTCATCCCAGCCGAAGTCGGCCTCACCAGCTACAGGGTGCACAATCATAACGAAGGGAAAAATGACGAAGCCCTACGTCTACAGCTCGATCTAGTGGACGAAGTCAGGACAGTAGCAGAGCAAAGGCTCGCGCGATACCAGGATCGCATGGCCAAGCACTACAACTCCCGGGTCAAGCACAGAGACTTCCGGGTTGGAGACCTCGTTCTAAGAAAAGTCATGGGCGCAGCAAGAGACCCAACTCAAGGAAAACTCGGCCCGAATTGGGAAGGACCCTACCGAGTCACGGCGTGGCAGAGGAAGGGCACCTATCATCTGGAGACACTGGACGGACGGAAGCTACCGCACCCTTGGAATGCTGAACACCTGCGAAAGTACTACCAGTAGAGGCGATGACATGAAGAACAACACCTATCTTTTTATTTTTAGATTTACTGTTTGCTTTTAAGTATTCACTACAATAAGCCCAACGGGCATGTCTTTTACTTTGGTTTTGCTACAATAAGCCCAAAAGGGCAGGTTTTTCCTTTTTTAGGTATTTTTTATGCAGATGCATAACAATAAGAGGGATTTATTCAGAACGACTGAAGTTTCTACTTGCAAATGAAAATTAGTAAAAGACCGACGAAAAGTGGCTAAGTCCACAATTCAGCTACTAAGCTGACGGCCTAAATAAAAGGCTGACGAAAAGTGGCTAAGTCCACAAATCAGCCACTAAGCTGACGGCCTGAATAAAAGGCTGACGAAAAGTGGCTAAATCCACAATTCAGCTACTAAGCTGACGGCCTAAATAAAAGGCTGACGAAAAGTGGCTAAGTCCACAATTCAGCTACTAAGCTGACGGCCTAAATAAAAGGCTGACGAAAAGTGGCTAAGTCCACAAATCAGCCACTAAGCTGACGGCCTGAATAAAAGGCTGACGAAAAGTGGCTAAATCCACAATTCAGCTACTAAGCTGACGGCCTAAATAAAAGGCTGACGAAAAGTGGCTAAGTCCACAAATCAGCCACTAAGCTGACGGCCTGAATAAAAGGCTGACGAAAAGTGGCTAAATCCACAATTCAGCTACTAAGCTGACGGCCCAAATAAAAGGCTGACGGTCTCATAAACTAAACCCTTAAAGCTGACGGTCTCATAAAAGACCAGCGAAAAAAAATGATGAGTCCACAAAATGGACGAACCAAAGGGCCGACGGCCTAAAAATGACCAAGTCCACAAAATGGACAAGCCAAAAGGCTGACGGCCTAAGGATGACCAAGTCCACGAAGAGGACAGGCCAAAAGGCTGACGGTCTAAAAATGACAGTCCACAAAGTGGACAAACCAAGTAGCCGACGTCTAAAATGACCAAGGCCCCTGATCGAATAAACCAAACAGCTGACGACATAAAAATAGAGTCCACGAGACGGACAAAGCTGTAAACCTGACGGTACACAACCCTGATTTCGATCTTCCAAATCAAAACATACGAGTAAAAAAAAAAAAAAAAAAAAGAAGTAATTACATACAATCAACAGAAGCGACGTTGTAAACAAATCAAAAACCCAAAAAGGCATTAAAAAAGCTGTTAAAATGTTACAGATAGGGGCCCAAGGGGCATTCAATAAAGCTGTTTTCTAGGCAGATAAAAAGAAGGAAAAAACATGAAGCTGCAAAGTCGTCACTCCAAATTTTTTTTTTTACTTTTTAACAGAAGGGTCCTCTCCGTCAAGCAGCACCACAGGAGGGGTCGCGGTAGTTGTTGGAAGGTTCACAGCAGGCTGGGCCAGGACGACTCCACTACCTCCATGGGGAGAATCCACTAAGTCATCTACACCTACAGTGACGGAACCAGTAGCAGGCGTCATAGGCTGGGCGTCATCCAGGGAGATACCAGAAAGATCCAACTCGGGAAAAGCTGACGCCACCTGTCTGAGGCAATCATCAAATCCCGTGCCATAGTATCCGCCACAGGAATCAATAAAGGAGTCCGACGCCTTGAAATTATTGACCGCGTCAGCCCCTGCTATCTCCACCTGATCGCGGAGAGTCGTCAGCTCTTGCTCAAGTTCACCTTTCTGACGACCCGCCTCAACTAACTTCTCCTTCACTTCTTTCAGCTCAACGTTAAGGAGACGCATTGCATCCTTATATTGAGCCTGCTGGTTTCGCATGTTGGCATTGTGCTTATTCACGCGAGCGACGACCCCCTCCTTAGCCACGCACCTGTCCTGGAGCGCCTTTACACGAACCAGGGCCTGGAAGATGACACAACTGTCAGTCATTTTTTAAAATAATGATAATAAGGAAAGAACCATCCAGGAGGGATGGCTTACCTGAGTAAGGTCAAACAAAGCTGACGACCCCAACTCATCCATCGCCAACAAGTCACAAGGATCTATGTCAGCAGGCTTTATGAATGACTCTACTGCCTCAACAGCAAAATCCTTGTGAGTTAGCAGGCAACGGGGCCCCTGCAGGACGGGACCGGAAGAGGTCATTACACCTTTCCCTGCCCCATGACTAGACTTGGGCGACGGCCTTTTTGGGGGCTCACTCCCGGAACCGACGGCTGCTTTCTTAGGTGGACGGCTATTTTCCCCGTCAGTCTTCCTCTTGGAAGAACCCTTGACGATCTTGGGGGTCGACGAGGGTGCCGTCTCCCCCTGTGCCTTCTTCTCTTCCTTCAAACGGGCAGCGGCAGCCCTTATCCGTTGCTTGGCCACGTCCATCTCTACGAAAAGAAACACATTAGCAAAACCGACGGTAATACAAGGATGATTTTTAAGATCAGGGTAAAGTACTCACGGTGACGGGAGAATCCTTCTAACCTTCGAGCCTCAGGCGTCGGTTCAGGACCACCACAGAAAGCGTGAAGGTAGTCGAGGGTGATTAAGTCTCGACACGACCGCTCCTCTAAGGGAATCTCCAAAACCCGACGGATGAAGTCCTCCTGCTCACCAGTTATGGAAGGGCGAATGAGGGCTGAAAAGTGCAAATAAACCGACGGCGTTAGAATCGATAAAAAACCAAAATTATTACTTAGTTAAATTAAAGTCAAAAGCTGACGACTAAAACCTGACGCTTTTATAAACGCCCAAGTGTTGTCAAAATAGCCGTGGGGTATCGTTTCCCATTCTTCCTGACGGCACACCCAGTCCGTCCCTTCAACGAAAAAGAACCTGCTCTTCCAGGCTCTATTCGAATCCGGCGTCTCAGACACCAACCTAAGACCTTTCTCCCTGACGGCAAAGTGGTACATCCCTTTGGAAGAAAAAAGGTGCCGAGGTCTATAACAGTAAAAGAATTCGTCCAAAGAAAGCTGACGATTCCCTCCACTCAGACGACCCCACAGTACCTCGGCACCTATAAAAATCCTCCACGAATTCGGAGCAATTTGGCTGACGGATAAGCCAAGAAAGTCAACCAACTGACGGTGTAATGCCGTCAGGGGCAGTCTCAGACCGGCAGCAAACATGGCATCATACATGCCGACATCTGCCGTCCTTCCTGTATAACATTTCTCGCCTTCCTCAGAGAGACGGATAGGAATATGGTCAGGGATTTGAAAGCGGGCACGCAACTCTCCAAAAAATTTTTCGGTCATCTTTGGTTGAAATTTATTTACAGCCCACTCATTGGGAAGGATGAAGGGACGGTTGCCTCCAGGACTCACAGGGGTCCCTTCACCAGACCCGTCACCACCTTCATCCCCTTCACTAGACCCGTCGCCACCTTCATCCCCGTCACTAAATCTCTCTCCTTCCACTTCGTCACTCCCCTCACCTACTACCCTTTCCTGGCCATTGTCTCCGTGACCTCCTACCTCCTCGATAGGAGTTTGGGCCGACGTCTCCCTCTCTGAAGACCAGGACGAGCTCTCTGACTCACTACCCAAACCAAATACCTCGTCGTAGCCCGCTCCATCGCGGACTGACGACCGGTCACTCGACGCGTCACTTGACATCTGACTACCTACAAGTGACGGATGTAATCTAAGCACCTAGGATGACGACTCGGCTTAAAAAGAAATAAAGCAGGAACAAAAAGAAAGAAAAAGAAGACTTACAAGTTTCTCGAAAGTAACGGCCGAGGAAGTGACGGAAGTAATATTGGCAAGTGCTGACTGAAAATAAGCGACGGATGGCTCTCTAGGAATCGGTGAAAGTGAAATAGCGAAAATGGGGAGAGGTGGGCCATCTATATATATAAGGGAAATACACGGAAGACGAAGCGACGCCCTCGAACCAGACGCGGAGCCAACCCGAGCACGCCACGTGTCCTAGCATTTAATGTTGATATGATAGCTTATAATTATCTTCTCTCTCCTAGACAAAGCTGCAGGTACGGACGGATGAAAACTCCATAACCCGTCAGTTATGACCGACGGAGATATGGAGTAGGGGGCAACTGATAAGGAATAAATCATAACAGTACCCGTCAGCCTCTACTCAGACTGACGGTACCAATAGTGACGGGTATTGAAGCTGACGGATATTATGCGGGTCGACGGAAATGACATCCTTGGTCGTGCTTGAAGGGCTAATTGTCCAAAAAGCTGACGGCCCTTAATTGTTGTAAAAGGAAAGCCGACGGTTGAGAGGCCGACGGGTACATAAAATCTTTTACTTGGCCACCACGCCCAATTATAGAGTCCTATAAGGAAAGGACTCCGCAATCTACGCTCACATAGATTCCTATATGGAAAAAACTTCTGCTCCAAGGAAGAAAGGTCAACCCTCTACTACTATAAAAGCCCCAATGCCCTCACAAATCGAGGTACGCACAATTAACCCCTCTCTAGCACTCTAGAGTTGAAACAAACCCTAACTTGACCTTCGGAGGGTATTTGGCCGGCACCACACCGGTGCTCTCTGTTAGGTCTTCTCCTTTTTGTTGTGCAGGTGTAGTTTCTGAGCGTACAAGCATTGTGCAACTCACTGGTGAGATTTTCGGCATCATCAGGATATATAGTCTTAGGCTCTTAGCAAAAAAATAATTAAATAAATAAAGAAGGGATCTGCTGGCTGTGCTTTTAATGGAGAATGTAAAAAACAAAATGAATGAATCTTTATAGTTGAAAAGTGGGGATTTGAGGTGAGGGAAGGGAGTACTTATGGCTGACGTGTAGAAGGGGGGGGCTAAGTTTTTTATCTGGTAGGGGCCAGCTCTTAAATCAAAGGGACTGAGAACTAGTTTTCCCAACAATTAGAGAGAATTTAAAAATTTTGGAGGGGCCATGCGCCGCCCCCCCCCCCCCCCCCCCCCCCCCCCCCCCCCCAAATGAATTACTTAGCTCCGCCCCTGGCAGAAGATTCAATTAAGGATATTTACGAGCAAGATTAATTTCATTTCGCAAAGACAACAGTTCAATAGTTACAAGAAATTGATATGCATTAAAGAGGGTCACAAAAAAAAAAAAAAAAAAAAATTTGAAGAAGATGTCAATGCGTTAAGGAGATTCAAGAAATATATATATATATATATATATATATATATGAAAATTGAACATCCAAATGGTTTATCAACAAATATAGATAACGGGAAGGAGAGTAGTGTGTTAAGTCTCACTTACCTCAATTCGCAAACCAAATAGACAATGCTTACTTTGCTCTAGTTTCATCACCATGATCCTTAAGCTTCAAGCCTAAGCCAAATAAATATAATATTCACTAATGAGGACATAATCAAATTTGAATTAATCCTAGCCCTCATGTGGAACATGCCTAATTCACAACCCTAAATCTATATATATATATATATATTAATAACCAAAATTTAGAGAAAATCCAATTAGATTTTAATTGGATTCTTAATTTTGTACCATGTATCCTATTTAATTTTTAATTTTGTACCAAGTGAATAATTGAGTATAAAAATCAAATAGTTCAAATCCAATTAGATTCTAAATTAGATTTCAATTAGAGTCCAATTTTTCACCGCATGTCTATCTAAGTTTTTAATTTTGTAGCAAGTGAATTATTGGGTACAAAAACCGAAGAGTATAAAACCAATTAAATTTTAAATAATAATAATAAACCATTACATATTTTAGAATGTATAATTTAAAAATAAAGAGTAAGTTAATACATTGTATAATTTGAACATTTTCTATAATAAAAAAAAAAGGGCATACTTTGAATCATATAAATATGATTATTTATTTGTACCTGTGCATATGCACGAGGCTATACATTAGTATATATTAATAGGTAAAACTGAGAAAAAATATAATTAGATTTCAAATTGGAATTCATTTGAAGTCTAATTTTGCATCACATGTCCCATCTAATTTAAGTTTTTAAATTTTTATACCAAGTTAGTTAATTCAATATAAAATTTAGAATTTAATTAGAATTTAATTTTGCGACACATGTCTTATCTAATGTAAGTTTTTTTAATTTGTGTGCCATGTGAGTTAATACAATGTAGAAAACGATGAGTTCAATATAAATAAACATAAAAAACCTAACCAAATATATATACCATGACTATATATGGTTCACACGCACACACACACACACTAATGCTTAGAGAAAATTTAATTATATTCAAAATTGAATTTTGTTTTTGTTAGCTTTTCATACAAATTAAATTAAAACAAGTAATAATATGTCACCTAAGATTTGTTGTGAAAGTGTTGTGGAAATAGATACGCACAAACCAGGTGAGAGTTTTTTTTTTTTTTTTGTCGGCTTTTCTTTATGGAAACTTATACTTTGGTTTGATTGGACTTACATAGATAGATCATGAGCGTAGTTTGAGATGAAAAGGAAATAACGATAATGTCAACCACAAAAATATGTTATGGATCTTGGTGTGTGAACATCTCGTCAAAAGACAAGTTCTCTTCCTAGAAATAGTGCAACAATTTCCGTTGATCATTCTTAATAACTTTATCAAAGATGTATATTCAATTTAAATACTCCCAACACATTCTAAAATCCTTGCAAACCAAACCTCTTAAGTCCCCACTTGTTTGTGAGTTGCTACTACTTTACGAGCAGTTTAAAAATTGTTAAGGACATATTTTATGTAGTTGGCTAATCCTTTTGACAAAACGCACTCTACTTGTAATTGGGTAGTTCTAGATGTTTTTAATACTTCAAGAAACCATGTTTCAAGATCAAGTGTTGAAGTCATCAAGTCTGTCCAAGAAAAAGCAAGCTGAAGTGCAAATTCATTAATTCTCGACAGCTGCCCGACACCTCTCGACACCTGGCTATCTGTCGAGATCTTCAGCTGATGCTTATTGCAATCTCGATAGCTTCTCGACAGCTGATGGATCGATCGAGAAATCTCCTGTCTCCTCGACACCTCCTCGACAGCTTCTCGATAGCTGTATCTGTCGAAGTTGTTTAAATCTCGACACCTCCCGATCGATCGAGGTATCTGTCGAGATTACGGGATTTCAGATTTCCAGATCTGATTTTTGGGCCAAGCTTTTGTATTTGTGTAGGGTTTCTTTTCTCACAACCCTAGACCTATATAAGGCTTATTTTAGAGGCCGTCACAAAAAAAAAAAAAAAAAAAGAATAAGAGAATACAAGGAGAACATATTCAAAAGGTTAGTCTCTCTGAAAGAAGCTACTACGTCTTTACGCCTTAGGGTTTTGTAACCAAGTGCTTCTTGATCTTCATTATTGATGAAGTGAAGAACTTTGCAGCCAACATTCTTCTTCCTTAAGTTGGTGAGTGAGTCATGTATTGGGATTCGTGCAAAGGAGTTAGTCACGTATTGGGATCCGTGCAACAAAAGGGTGTTGTTCATATATTGAAGAGTTCAGAGGTTCTGAAGCGGTAGAAGGTTTCTGCTGTGAGTTCATCTACGGGGATTGTAGAGTCTAGGGACAAAGGTTTTGTACTAGATTTGAAACTTCTCTTTACTATGGTGGATTGTTTTTTGGGAAGGTTTCCCCTCAGGTTTTTTTTACTGTGAAACTGGTTGGTTTCATTGGTTTTCCTAGGTCATCATATCTTGTCTTATTTACTTTTCCGCTGCATTCATTATTGACATGATATTGATGTTTGTTTGTTTTAACAAGTTTGATTTATAATAAATCTAATTAACAACTTGGGTTTAAAACTTGTTAATTCTATTAACCAGGGTCTAAATTTCTCATCAAGTGTTATCAAAGCGGGTACACTCTGATTGGATTAATTTCTTGAGTGTGATCCTTGACCCCCGTTGTCATGGAATCTCTTGATTGTTTTGATTTGCATGATCTTGTGTTGAATGATGATGATGATTTTCAAGATGCCTATTGCAAGCTTTATAATTTTTGTATGAAATCTCTTGAATGTTCTACAAAATTGAAAGCTAAATTTAAAAAGGTCAAGCTTGAAAAAGATGATTTGATTGCAAAATTGGATGAAGCCAATAATTTGAATGAGAATTTTAAAAATCAAATTTCATCTCAGGTGGACAAAATTAAAAGTTTGGAAGAGCAACTAGTTGAATCTAAAACTGAAGTTGAAAATTTAACTAGTGCCAAACTTGTTGTTGAGCCTAACTCAAAAGAAAAGGATGTTTATATTCCTCCATTTAAAAGGAATAATCAAGAGTTGAAGGCTAATTTTGCTAGGATAGACAAAGGTAAACAATCTGATGTTAATGCTGAAGTTTCTAAGCCTATGTCTAAAACTCCTCCTAGGTTGAATGATAAATCTGAATTTGTCCCCATTTGTCATCATTGTCATATTGTTGGTCATTTTAGGCCAAATTGTCCCAAGTTGAGGTCTCTGTCAACCTCTAAGGTTAGATCTCCTTCTGGGAAGCATAGTAGTTCTAAAACTGCTCATGTTTGTCACCATTGTGGTGTTACTGGACACATTCGTCCTAATTGCTTTAAGTTGTATCCTCAAAAGCAATTGTCCAAACAGTCACAGGTTTCCTCTCAAGGACCTACACCTTTGTTTGGAGAGTTATTAAAAGCTTTGAGCTTTTTAACTCAATTTCAGGAGAATTCTAATTCTTCTATGTCCTTTAGTAGACATACTCGGACACGTGCCTTTTCATCTTCACGGCCAAAGACTCGTGCTGTGTGGGTGAGAAAGGAGCCTAAGAATTAATTGTCTTTTCTATTTGTCCTCTGCTTTAATTCTTTCTATCTAAAGTAGGACTTTCTTTGCTTGATTTCTTATCTGTTTTTGGAATCATGCTTTCATGCATCTGCATATTTCTATCATGTTTTCATGCATATGCATCCATCTTTCTTTCTGCTTCCATGCTGTTTGTCTGTTTTTGTTTGGTTGTTTAGTCTTTATTTTGTTTGTTTTTCAAAATAAAAATAAAAAGGAAAAATTAGAAAAATACAAAAAACAGTGTGTGTTTTGTGTACTTTGGTATTTGTGTACCTTGGATGGCCAATGAAACAAAGTTTTCTAAACTTTGTATCTCTTGTAGCTTAGATGAGCATCTCTATGCACAACTAAGCAAGTGAGCTTTGTGGCTCTTGTTTGTGATGAGTAAGATTAAGTTATCTCTTAAACTTAACACTCATAGCACTCTTTTTGACGGGTAGGACTAGAAAATCCTAAGAGAAAGGCATAAATAACCATCTCACCACTGTTACCCGCCAATCATAGTATGACACCTGTATGCTTCAGCATAGCAAAAGTGCAGTGTCATAGACACCTGTATGCTTCGGCATAGCAAAAGTGCAGTGTCAAAGACATCCGTATGCTTCGGCATAGTAAAAGTGCAATGTCTATGCTTAACATGTTGGGTATTTCTTTTCTCTCTTTATAAGCCCATGCATGATATGCTTAAAAGAAAATATGCAAAGAAAATATAAAGCTAAAAGATTAAAAATGCTTTAAACATGATTGCAAGCGTGTTTTCTAGGAGATGTGGGAGTTATAGGATGTACCTCAAAGGTGATAGTCCCCATCAAACAGTTATGATTGTGTGTGAGTTAAAGTTATTTTCTCATATCTCAGATCGTCATAACATGTATACACATATGCAATCTTGCGATATTTTTCACACACAACACGCAATATTCTTTGCTACTCTTGATATATGTGTAGGTACAATGTGATTTGGCCATCACAAGTGTTTACATATGCTAATGTATGCTCACTAAACTGTCTTGACTCGTTTTTGAAATATAAAATTGGTTAGACTTGTTTAGTGTGTGTGTGTGTTTTGGGATCCATGTGTTTTTCACATGTTTTGCATCTTTCTATTATCTTGTCATCCATAGCATCTTGTTTCATTACATTCATGCATTTATATGGATTTCTTTGTGCCTCCTTGATCATCCTTGATCATCTTTACGTTTCTCGGGCGAAGCTTTCTAGCTTCTTGTACCTTTTGTCAATCATGACAAAAAGGGGGAGAGAAATTGTGGAGACTTTGTGGTTTCTTTCTTTAAGATTCTACAAGTTAGGGGGAGAAATACATTCCTTTGTAAGGGGGAGATGTGTTTTATCTTGTTTAGGGGAGTGCTTACTTCCTTCTTCTTGTATCGTGGGTCTTGTGACCATGTTTACATACATTGAACTTATCTTCTTTATATGCTGATGTATGTTTCTTTCATCTACCTTTACATGTGTTGTTTCTTTTCTATCTTCATACACATGTTTCTTATTTTTGTATACAATTTATTTATTTCTATTTCACACAAGATGCCTTGATGAGTTTTGTTTAAAGTGTTTCAGAAATACAGGTTGTCAAAGTCTACTTGCCATAAACTCTCTTCTTGCAAAGTTTTTCAAGAGTTTGTGTTAGGATAGATTTTATTGTATTCAACAAGTGAATATGAGTTGAGTGATTTATGACTTCTCTCATATGTTCATTTGTTTGTTGTGGTTTTGTCACGGATTGCCAAAGGGGGAGATTGTTAAGGACATATTTTATGTAGTTGGCTAATCCTTTGACAAAACGCACTTTACTTGTAATTGGGTAGATCTAGGATGTGTTTAATACTTCAAGAAACCATGTTTCAAGATCAAGTGTTGAAGTCATCAAGTCTGTCCAAGAAAAAGCAAGCTGAAGTGCAAATTCATTAATTCTCGACAGCTGCCCGACACCTCTCGACACCTGGCTATCTGTCGAGATCTTCAGCTGATGCTTATCGCAATCTCGATAGCTTCTCGACAGCTGGTGGATCGATCGAGAAGTCTCTGTCTCCTCGACACCTCCTCGACAGCTTCTCGATAGCTATATCTGTCGAAGTTATTTAAATCTCGACACCTCCCGATCGATCGAGGTATCTGTCGAGATTACGGGATGTCAGATTTTCAGATCTGATTTTTGGGCCAGGCTTTTGTATTTGTGTAGGGTTTCTTTTCTCACAACCCTAGACCTATATAAGGCTTATTTTAGAGGCCGTCATAAAAAAAAAAAAAAGAATAAGAGAATACAAGGAGAACATATTCAAAAGGTTAGTCTCTCTGAAAGAAGCTACTGCGTCTTTACGCCTTAAGGTTTTGTAACCAAGTGCTTCTTGATCTTCATTATTGATGAAGTGAAGAACTTTGCAGCCAACATTCTTCTTCCTTAAGTTGGTGAGTGAGTCACGTATTGGGATTCGTGCAAAGGAGTTAGTCACATATTGGGATCCGTGCAACAAAAGGGTGGCGTTCATATATTGAAGAGTTCAGAGGTTCTGAAGCGATAGAAGGTTTCTGCTGTGAGTTCATCTACGGGGATTATAGAGTCTAGGGACAAAAGTTTTGTACTAGATCTGAAACTTCTCTTTACTATAGTGGATTGCTTTTCGGGAAAGTTTCCCCCCAGGTTTTTTACTGTGAAACTGGTTGGTTTCATTGGTTTTCCTGGGTCATCATATCTTGTCTTATTTACTTTTCCGCTGCATTCATTATTGACATGATATTGATGTTTGTTTGTTTTAACAAGTTTGATTCATAATAAATCTAATTAACAACTTGGGTTTAAAACTTGTTAATTCTATCAACCGGGGTCTAAATTTCCCAACAAAAAAAAAAAAAAAAAAAAAAAAAAAAAACAAAAACAAGAAAACTCCGGATATATTTTCAAAAAAATACAAAGATGTTATATATTAAAATAATTAAGCGTCTATTATATTTATATTTAATGTTTGTAATGTTGTATCCCTATAACATGACTATCTTTTTCGGCAAATGTTTAAAACATGGCTATTATTTATTATTTGTTATTTTACTTTTGTTGAATTTGATTATTTGTTGATTGGTTTCTTTCTTTTATAAATAATAATACATGGCTTTAGGAGTTTACCACAAAAATAGTGTTGAGGTACGAATTTTTGGACCCTAATTTCATTAGCCCACTCCCTAAAAAATCTCCACACAAGCCCATAAATTATTTTGAGCCCACATAAATATTCCCCATATATTACCCAAATATTCTCTATGTTATTGGGCTCCCATAAATATTCCCTATATAAGCTCTTTAAATTGCCTTGGGCCCTCTTACAAATATTACCCATTGTATCCCACATATTATCCAACTTGGGTTTTCACAAAAAATACTCACCATATTGCTATCAAAATTGGGCCACAAAATTATGCTATCTCCACAAAAAAAACTCAAAATCATTTAACTTGAGGGCAAAATCCGAAAAAGCCCAACAAAACCCCCTCTAAAGCCCGTTACGATATGGCACCTCCAAAACCTGTTACAACATGGTACCTTTACAAAGTCCGTTGCTACACGGCAATATTTTTACAAAATCCTACAAAGCCCAAATAATAATTTGGCACCTATTTTCATGAAGCCCAAATACTAATTTGACACCCATTTTACAAAGCCCAAATATTAATTTGGCACTTATTTTACAAAGCCCAAACATTAATATTTGGCACTATTTTACAAAGCCCAAATATTATTTTGGCAACTATTTCATAAAACCCAAATGCTATTTTGACACATATTTACAAAATCAAATATTATTTTTACACTTGTTTTACATATATTAAATCCCTCACCTATGGGAAAATATAATTACTCATCCCTCAAGAAATACCTCTCTTACAAAATTTATAAAAGCCCATGTATATCACCCATGGCAAAACTCTTCATTTTGTAGGGATAACCAAGCCCAAAGAAGCTCAACTACAAAGCCCAATTAAGCCAGCCTAGCTCATACACAAATCCCAGCAGCTGAAGCTCATGTGAGCTGACCAGCCAAATTTCAGCACAACTTAACAACTGGAGCCCACTGCCATCAAATTCCAACTTTTCCAATCAGATCAGAAGAGGACACGTGTCCATCAGGGGTTGAACCCTTCTTTCAAAAGCTGAAATTCCACTACTTCTCATGTGACATAAAGCTGAAAGTGACATGATAGAAAACTGGGAAGCTTCAGCCAGATGTCCCTTCTTTCTTCTCTAGCCCATCCAGTCAAGAACCAAGAGCAACCACGACCAGGCCATGAAAGCTCCTGAAACAATTTGAAATCCGTTCATTTTCATACCAAAAATGTGTACTCTTTGGTTCATGGACCAAGCACATGAACCCCAAATGGGGAAACTTAGGGAAATGTGGTTTGGAGGGCACCAAAGGGATCCTAGCAGAGTTTCCAGCAAGGGCTCCATGTTTGAAACCTAGCTTAGGGTGATGCAACCTACCCTAGGAGCTCTGATTCTAGCAGAAACATAACCAAGATCATTAGCCTAATACATGCTTTAATCCCATCAGCCAAGGCCAATTAGCATTCAATGCTAAGTAAAAATCCCAGATGTTATTACCCAAAACAGCAAGAACCTAAAAGTTGAGCTTACCACTCTTAGTTAAAATCCCAAGAATGATTCTCTAAGGATTTTCTGAAGATTGAAAAAGATTTAGCAGAGATTATTTGCTAATTACCCCCTAAAACTCAACTATAAATGGAAACTCTCCATTAACACTTGGGGGGAACCAACATACACTAAGAGACACACTAATAGAAAGAGGTTTTTCCTTAGCCTCTCTGTTTTAGCCTTCCCCAAGCTCTAGCAAAGTCCTAAGTCACTGAGTTCTTAGCTTCAAGCTTAGAAACTAAGTTCTCTAGCTCCTAACTCACGAACACCCCTCATAGCTCTACTCACAAACACTTACCTATCCTAGTAGAAAGTCCCAGCAGCTTTACTATACACTCTCACTCATTACTCATACTACTCACAAATGACTCTCTCTACTCACTACCTATACTATATCCACGAGCATGCCTTGGCACCATAATGATCTTGTTGCGCTAGCTGGAATCTCTCTCTCTCCCTTCATCTCACACTAAGCTTTTCTCATTATTTGTTATAATGGAACCCCTAACATTCACTTATTCATTTACTATTAAAGGTTATGCTGTAACTGTTACTATAGAGTTTTTCCCTCATATTATTGTATTAGAAGACTCTTCTCCAGAGCTAACGGATGATGAGTTTGAAAATGCAGATACTTTCCTTAATTTGTGAAATAGCTAACAGTTGGAGGTTTATTATGTTTTATCTTACTTTACCGCTCGAACATTTTACCGCTGGGTTATTTTACTGATTTGGGATAAGAGGGTTTTTGAAAAATTGGATGTCATTGCTAGACAGTTTTCTATTAGTGTCTTAATGAGAGGAGCGGTGGATGACTTTGTTTGGGCTTGTACAGGTGTGTATGGCCCCAATGATGATGGACAGCGGGCTACTTTGTGGGAGGAGTTGTCTCAGGTGCGTGCCAGATGGCCCACGGCATGGTGCTTAGTAAGTGATTTCAATATCATTAGGTACCCAAGTGAAAGGCTTGGCTATGAGTCATTTAGCCTTGCTATGTTTGCATTCTCAGACTTTATAGAGAGCAATTCTTTAGTGGATTTACCTTTAGAGGGGGCTTCCTTCACTTGGTTTAAAGATTCTAGTCTTCCCTCTATGTCAAGAATTAACAAGGCTTTGGTTTCTCTAGATGGGGAGGAACATTTTGAGAATGTATCCCAAAGGGTGCTTCCTCGTGTTATTTCAGACCACTACCCACTTTTGTTGGAAGCTAGTGTTGTTCGACATGGTCGGAGTGCCTTTAAATTTGAAATTTTGTGGTTGAAAGTTGAGGGTTTTGTTGATAGAGTTTAGCAATGGTGGAATGGGTACAATTTTGTGGGTTTACCAGGTTTTACTTTGGCTCAAAAATTGAGGGCTTTGAAAGCAAATTTAAAAAAGTAGAACACGGAGGAGTTTGGTGACTTGGCTTTTAGGAAGAAAAATTTGTTAACTGAACTGATGGGTTTAGATGCGAGAGAGGAGTTGCTGGGGCTTTCAAATGAGGAACAATTCCGTCGTATTCAACTCAAAGGAAACATAGAACAGTTGGCTTCTCTTGAGGAAATTTCCTAGAAACAAAAATCTCGGGTTTTGTATGTGAAGGAGGGAGATAATAATATTCGTTTCTTTCATAGATTAGCAAACTCTCATAGAAATTCTAATCAAATTAAGAGGATCGAGGTGGATGGTGTTCTTTATGAGGATGAGTCAGATGTGCGCTCTCAGTTAGTTCTCTTTTATCAGGGGCTATATGAGGAAACTGAATTAGGGTGCCCTACTATGGATGGATTAGATTTTTCTTGTATTGAAGAGGAGGAGAGGCTATCCTTAGAGAAGGAGTTCATGAAGGAGGAAGTTATCCAAGTCTTAAGGGAGATGGGGGGTGATAAAGCCCTTGGTCCTGATGGTTTCACCATGGCTTTCTTTCATAAATGTTGGAATGTGATGGAAAAGGATGTCATGGATTTTTTTGATTATTTTCATCGGTACTCTGTGTTTGAACGGTCTATGAATGCTTCGTTCCTCACTTAAATTCTTAAGAAGTGTAATACTGTAAACATTAAGGACTTCCACCCTATTAGTTTGGTGGGCAATGTGTACAAGTTGTTGTCCAAGGTGTTGGCTAACAGGTTGAGGGTAGTTTTGGATAATCTCATCTCTGAGACTCAAAATTCGTTTGTTGGTGGAAGGCAGATCTTGGATTCAGTGCTCATTGCAAATGAGTGTCAGGATAGTAGGTTGAAGAGCCGGTTACCAAGTGTGGTTTGCAAGCTTGATATTGAAAAAGCATATGACCATGTTAACGGGAGGCCTTGTTTTATCTGTTGGACCAGATGGGTTTTGGGTTGAAATGGAGGGGGTGGATTAAGGCTTATGTTACTTCTATTCGTTTTTTCAGTCCTGGTAAATGGATCCCCTGAAAGATTTTTTGGAAGCTCTCGTGGGTTGAGACAAGGAGACCCTTTATCCCCGCTTTTGTTTCTCTTGATAATGCAGGTTTTAAGCAGAATTTTGAAGAAGACAGAGGAGAATAACCTTATTCGAGGTTTTCATGTGGGAGTAGTGAGTTTTGTTGGTGTGCGAATTTCCCATTTGTTATTTGCAGACGACACTATCTTATTTTGTGATGCCTCTAGGGAACAGTTGTTGTGCATAAGGTTGGCGTTGTCTTGTTTTCAGGCTTTTGCGGGCTTGAAGGTTAATGTTGGGAAAAGTGAGATTGTCCCTGTTGGGGAGGTGAATAATCTAGTTGCATTGGCTAGTATTCTTCAATGTAGAGCCAGGAGTTTGCCTATGAAATATTTGGGGATGCCATTGGAAACTTCTTTTAAGACAACTTCAATTTAGAATCCTATTTTGGAGAAGATGGAGAAGAAACTATCAGGGTGGAAGCATCTCTATTTATCTAAGGGTGGTAGGCTCACATTACTAAGGAGTACTCTCTCAAATCTTCCAACATACTTTTTATCTCTCTTCACTATTCCTAAAGCTGTGGCTGCTAGAATGGAAAGTATTTAGAGGAATTTTCTTTGGGGGTCTTTTGAGGGGAGTTTCAAATATCCTTTGGCGGCTTAGGAAAAGGTGTGTTTACCTGTTAAATTGGGTGGTTTGGGGATAAGAAGTGTGGCGTTGTTTAATCAAGCTTTATTAGGAAAATGGTTGTAGCATTATGGACATGAAGCTACCCATCTTTGGCGGAGAGTTATCTCCACAAAATATGGTGAGGGTCAAAGGGGGTGGTGTACGAAAGTGTGCAGGAAGACTCATGGATGTGGTCTTTGGAGAAGCATTCATGAAGGGTGGGAGAGTTTCTCCATGCATCTGTCTTTTGTAATGGGTGAAGGCACCCATATCCGCTTCTGGCATGATAGGTGGATTAGGGATAATACCCTAAAAGATCTCTATCCTGAGCTCTATGTGTGTTCAGTTGCCAAGGATGCTTGCATCTCTGAGGTTTTGTGGATTTCGGAAGGAGGTACTTTTAGAGTGTGGGATTTAAGGTTTTTTTAGAGCTTTTGAAGCTTGGGAGCTAGCTACTTCTTATTCTCTACTTCAGTTTATCCAACCTCGTATTCCTCGGGGTGATAGGAGGGATAATCTTTGTTGGCGGCTCAAAGGTGATGGTAAGTTTGACACCCGTTCTTATTACCAAGCAATTCAGGGTACTCCGAATTTTTTGTTTCCTTGGAAGGGTGTTTGGAAACCAAAAATTCTTAAGTGAGTGGCTTTCTTCTTGTGGACAACTGCTCACGATCGGATTCTCACGTTGGATAATATCATGCTTAGGGGCCGCCCTTTGGTAAATCAATGTTGTATGTGTTGTTGTGATAGGGAGTCGGTAGACCATCTTCTGCTTCATTGTCCTGTTACACATACCTTATGGACCTTCATGCTTCAAGCCTTTGGTATTCATTAGGTTATGCCAGGATTGGTGGTGGGATTGTCATCTTGCTGGCATCAATGGCTTGGGAAGCATAACTCGAATATTTGGAATTTGATTCCAGGGTGCTTAACGTGGATTGTTTGGTTGGAACGAAATCGACGCTCCTTTGAGAACATGGAGAAGATGTTGGATGAGTTAAAGGTTTTATGCCAGCGCAGTCTTTTTGAGTGGTCTCGTTGTTGGGGCTTTACAGATTCTTCGTCTCTTTCAGAGTTTATGTTTTCCCTTGGATTATCTTTCTAATTTCCCTCTCTTTTGTTTTGCTGTTTTGTTTAATCTGTTTCTTGTAGTTTATCATCATGAACAACTTGTACTTTTCATTTTTTTTCTCATTAATAATAGTTCTCTGATTACCTATCAAAAAAAAAAAAAAAAAGATTTGCCACTTAGCGCGCGCACTGTTGCAGTTTGATGGAAAAGTTTGAATTTTGAGTTATATTCTCAGATACATATACTGTGTAGACGGTATATATACTCTGCCTAGGTAAATAGTTGTTTGAGGTTTACTTCTTGCCCCCGTTGGGAACTGCTAACAACTTCGTCACCTAATTGAAATTAGGGCTTATTTAAATGTTGTTGGGTTTGAAAGTTCCTGTTAGTTCATTGTCATTCTTTTTGAGCTTTCCATTGTATGGCCCACATTTGTATTATTTTCCTGTACTTTTGATATTGACATTGAATTTTGCCGATATATTTCTCTTTGGCAATTTGAGGTTTGAAGAATGGTGCTATATTTTCTTATTTCTAACTTCTAACTACATTAGGACATTAGAAAATTTGCTGCTTTTTTTAAATTTCTAAATTTCTATAGTTGTGCTAAATTTTCTTTGAAAGATTTCGACTTCACATTTTGGATTGTTTGCTGCAGGTATTGTAGTATTGCTTTTCCAGTACCTCAGTTGGCATTATTGACAATTGAATGTGATGGGATTTTCTTTAAAAAATATTGTATTAATCCAGTGAATAAATAGTTTTTCAGTAATTCAGAAAAAAAAAAAAAAAAAAAAATTTGAGTTACAATTTCATCAAATCTATATATATATATATATATATATATATATATATTTATATTTATATACGGAACATTGGGATTATCAATCTACCGAAAATTTCCAGAGTTTGGATCTGATCCTTGGTATAATTATTAGCAAATTGGTTTCACATGTACATATATTAGGAACAGCTATCCAACTTGAGTTAAGATAGTATGATTGAAGTCTTTCCCTTCTCAGTGGGGTAACTCCCCACACAGTGGTACAGAAGGGTCTCCGAGATCGGGCTAACCCAACCGAGGCCACTGGCGCCCTGCTCGAGAGTGTAATATAACCATAAAGGCCCCTATTTTTCATTCTCAAAAAAAAAAAAAAAGTCTTTCCCTTCTCAGGAATGCTGTGGGGAAAATGTGACCCTTGTGACTGCAAACCTCATATTCTTTTAATAGACCACAGATGGTAACTATGAGGTTAAACTAGGTACTTTAATTTAACTTTCATACAGATAACTTGAGCTTGGTGCATTTGAAACCACATAAGTCTAGCAATATCACTTTTTGGAAAGTATTTGAAGTTTCACTTTGAATTCCTATCACTTTATGATTATAGTCTTGCACTATCTCAGTATTGGGTCTATTTTGGTATGTTTCCTCTGGTGAAGTGGATTCCTTGTATTAGTTTAATGCTTCAAAGTTTTTACATGGAAATGCGAAAAAGTTTGAATGAGTTGTTATTCCTTGCTTATTAGTGAACTTTCCCATGTAGGTAACATATAAAGATAGTGTAGGAAGGTCTGTTGATGAGTTCAGATATTCTTCATCCTTTAGAACAATACCTTTGTTCATGTTTAAAGTTTTTTTTTTTTTTTTTTTTTTTTTGTCTTTATAGTTCTCAGTTCATTACGAGGAGCATAACCATGTGCAGGTATGTGGCAAGTGAGCTGGCAACGGACATCATTCTTATTGTAGGGGATGTAAAATTTTATCTTCACAAGGTACAATATTCTTTGGCCGAGTAATTTAGTATGTAATGAATTTTCAATTTTTATTTTTTTATTTTTTTTAAATTTTAATTTCTTGCTCTAACATTGGTATCACCGTCCTTGAATTGTGAAATTTATGATTCATAGAAGGGACTGATAGGCCACAAACGTATTGACCCCTTGTGATGAATTAACCAATTAATTAGCCAAGTGAATCAATTAGGTTCAATTACATGCAATGAGCGTGGTAGCACAAACAAATCACCAAATAACTAAATATGCAGCAGAAATTAAATGACATGGTGATTTGTTTACGAATGGGGAAAACCTGACGGCAAAAACCCCATCGGGTGATTTTCAGGTTACCACTCCCGAAACTCCACTATTATTACAACAAGCGGTTACAAGTAAAGGAATCCCAAGTACCTTACCAACCTACAGTTGAACTCTTACCCCAATACCCAATTGGACTTGTTCTGTAGTGACAGCTTCCCATTTCGATGCACGGCTTCCAAATACGTGACTAACCAATGTGCGCGGATCCCAATACGCGACTTCAACACCAACTAGAAAGAATTGTTGGCTGCAAAGTTCTTCAGTTCATCCTACACGATGAAGATCAAGAAGATGCTTGGTCATAAAACCCAAAGGTGCACATACACAGCAACTTCTTCAGAAGAGATGAACAAGGGCAGAACTTTGTCTCCAATCACAATTTGCTTCAACAGAGTTTTCTCAATGCTTGTGCAACTTGTGTACTTGTTGACGGCCCTTAAAACAATCCTTTTATATGTCTAGGGTTAGGAGAAAAGAAGGCCCAAAGACACATTCACGGATCCCAAGAAATCAGATCAAAAATTCTGATTTTTATAAACCTCGATAGATAGAAGCTGTTGAACAGGTGTCGAGCTTATGGGTTGGAACAGCTTTCTAAACCTCGACACATACTAGTTGTCGAGTTTTAGTAACCTTGCACTTTCAGCTTGTTTTCTTGGATAGACTTGAAGGCTTCCACACTTGATCTTGAAACATAGTTTCTTGAAGTATTTCAACACATCCTAGATCTACCCAATTACAAGTAAAGTGCGTTTTGTCAAAGGATTAGCCAATTACATAAAAGAGTGACATATGTTCTTAACAAGTGAACCACATATGTCCTAACAATCTCCCCCTTTGGCAATCCGTGACAAAACCACAACAAACAAATGAAAATATGAGAGAAGTCATAAATCACTCAACTCATATTCACTTGTTGAATACAATAAAATCTATCCTAACACAAACTCTTGAAAAACTTTGCAAGAAGAGAGTTTATGGCAAGTAGACTTTGACAACCTGTATTTCTGAAACACTTTAAACAAAACTCATCAAGGCATCTTGTGTGAAATAGAAATAATAGATTGCATACAAGTAAAGAAACATGTGTATAAAGATAGAAAAGAAACAACACATGTAGAGGTAGGTGAAAGAAACATACATCCACATATAGAAAGAACTAAGTACAATGTATGTGTAAAAATGATCACAAGATCTAATGTACAAGAACAATGTATCTAAAAAGAAAAGAAAAGAAAAGATACATCATATCCTCACTACATCCCTCAAAACAAAAACAACACTCCCCCTAACAAAAATGTCCTATACTAACTCTTCTCCTAAGAATGACTACTCTCATATCCCAAAACTACTCCCCCTTTTTGTCACGAGTGACAAAGGTTAAAGTGTCAAGTAGACATCTCATCGGTAGAGCTAGCATCTCCATCATCATCATCGTCATCACCATCATCATCCTCAGAGTCAGAAGCCGCTAGAGGAGGTGGTGAAGGTGTAGCCTCAGGAGCAAAACCACCCATGGTCACCTGTCGTCGTGCAATACGACCAACACGAACATTCACCTGATACAACTCAGTGGACAGCGTATCAAGGCGAGCATCCATGCGCTGTAGCTACGCCATGATGTCTTCAAGGGACACATCGCTCATAGAGGAAGAAGAAACGGATGTAGATGGAGCTAAATGGGAGGGAAGAGTGGCATCCAGCTGTCTCGACCTAAATTGCGCCTCACTACATTTTACGGTAGCGGTATCTATGGCACACATGAATGTGAAATGGTCGGACATGAGAAAAGAGACGAAAAAATGGCGTAGAATCCTCGTGATAGCTGAAGGAAAGATGAGCTTATTACGGGATGTCGTATCCCTAAACACATCTATGATGGAAAGAATGAAGTGTGAAGGAAAATCTATAGTGAGGGGCTCTAACAAAGAAAGCAAAAAGCGAGCACGAGGCTCTGTGATAAAGTTATAGTGAGAGAGTGGGTGCAAAACAAAAGTCATCACCATGTTCATGAAACGAGGGCCTTTAGCAAAAGGCTTACATGGTGTAAACTGACGCTCACCCCAAACAAATGGGTGCTTAGAGAAAGCAGACAACATCTCGTCTTTGGACACAGTCCTCAGACGCTCACAACCGGGGTAGTCAGGATGCTCTACCCTCGGAACTCGAAGCACGTTCGCAACAAGCTGCGGTGTGACAGGAATGTGCATACCTCGAACGCGAGTGAAAAAGAGAGGTACTGAACGATCAATCCAGTGCATGTTGGAGTAAAACTCCTGTATAAGCACGAGAGGACAAGTGACTGGGACGCCACACAGTGACTCCCATTCCCTACTATGAATGACATCGGGAAGGTCAGTATCGGCGAAGTCTGCCAAAATGACTTGGCGTTCTGAATGAACACCTCGTCTAGAAAAGTTCTCCGAGAATGCCTTGTAGGCATCATCATCACGTAACCGAAGAGTTAGAGGAGCAGAATCAGAAGATGAAGAAGCTTTGGAACAAAGAGGGTTCCGAGCCGGAGTAGATTTACGCTTAGGTGCCATAGACACAACTAACGCAAACAGAATGAGAGAGAGAGAGGGAGACAATCAGAAAAGTCCCAAAGCAATTCAAATATAACAAGTATATTGAATATAGAGTACGTATGCATGGGGAATGCATGAACATGTGACATGCAAAACAAATTTCATCATGGGCTTAGCCCAATCCAATCCTACCAGCACACAGACATATTACACACATCTAAATGCATGAAAATACCATTATAATGCAAATGTGATGCAATGCATGAGATTTTGAACACATTTAAATGAAAACCCATCCCAAAATTTCAAGAAACACTCATTTATTTTGAAAACCCCAAAATTTTCAAAAAAACCCCAAAACCTAGGATTCAAAATCATGAAATGCATGAAGAATGAAAAGAAAAGAGATCATACCAAGTGATTTGAAGCAAAGAAAGGCCGAAAATCATGTGGGTTGAAGGTTTTGAGTGAGAAAAGAGAGTTTGGGAGGTGAACAGGTGCGGATAGATCGAGAAAATGAGAACTGGATCGCACGAGGAGCTTAAATAGAACCTCAGTAAAGCTTGATAGATACAGGTATCGAGACATCTGTCGAGATAGGTGGCGAGGAAAATGGTCATCGACAAATACAGGTATCGAGGAATAAACACCAGAATCAAGAACAGAAGCTCGATCGATTGACCAGGTATCGAGAAGCTATCGAGGAGGCAGGAGATTTCTCGATCGATCCACCAGGTGTCGAGGAGGTGTCGAGATTGCGATAAGAAAAAGCTTGAGAAGCTCGACAGATAGCTAGGTATCGAGGAGGTGTCGAGGAGGTGTCGAGCCAGCTTTTAAAAACAGTTTTTCGAGAAGTGAAAAACACAAACATGAATGCAATCCAACATGCAACTCAACAATGATCCAATCCACATAATAGGTTCTCAAAATCATCTCTCAAAAAATTTTAAGCACATGGATCCCAAAAACACACACACACACACTAAACAAGTCTAACCAATTTTATATTTCAAAAACAAGTCAAGACAGTTTAGTGAGCATACATAAGCACATGTAAACCTAGTGATGGCCAAATCACATTGTACCTGCACATGTATCAAGAGTAGCAAAGAATATTGCGTGTTGTGTGTGAAAAACATCGCAAGATTGCATAAGTGTATACATGTTATGATGATTTGAGATATGAGAAAATCACTTTAACTCACACACAATCATAACTGTTTGATGGGGACTATCACCTTCGAGGTACATCCTATAACTCCCACATCTCCTAGAATACACGCTTGCAATCATTTTAAAAGCATTTTTGATCTTTTTGCTTTTTATTTTCTTTGCATATTTTCTTTTTATTTAGCATATCATGCATGGGCATATAAGAGATAGAAAAGAAATACCCAAGATGTTAAGCATTGATATTGCACTTTTGCTATGCCGAAGCATACAAATGTCATTGACACTGCACTTTTGCTATGCCGAAGCATACAGGTTTCATTATGATTGGCGGCCAACAGTGGTGAGATGGTTATTAATGCCTTTCTCTTAGGATTTTCTAGTCCTACCCGTTAAAAAGAGTGATATGAGTGTTAAGTCTAAGAGATAACTTAATCTTACTCATCACAGATAAGAGCCACAAAGCTCACTTGCTTAGTTGTGCATAGAGATGCTCATCTAAGTTACAAATGATACAAAGTTTAGAAAACTTTGTTTCAATGGCCATCCAAGGTACACAAGTACCAATGTACACAAAACACACACTGTTTTTGTATTTTCTAATTTTTCAAAAAAAAAAATTTTATATCAAAAACAAAATAAACAAAACTGAAAATAAATAAACAAAAACATGTTATCAAAGTAAAGCATAAAACTAGACTAACTCAAAATAAATGCAAAACACACAAGTAATGCAACAAACAAAAACAAGAGAAAGAAGAAAGTGATATAATCACTTAGAGTCCTTTTTCTTCCACACTTTGAAAGAACCTTTCCTTTGATTGAATCCTTGACCTGGAGGTGAAGGGGAAGAATTGAACCCGTTCAAGTTCGAAAGGAACATGAGGGCTTTCAGAAGATCTCCAAGAGGAGCAAGAGAGGATTGAAGCTGACTTTGGCTTCAAGATGCTATCATGCCGTTGCTCTGTTGAGTGGCTAACCACTTATAGTAATTTGGTCGAGTATGACCGGCAACACCACAATGATAACAGAGATGCTGCTTCTTCTGTTTAGGCTTTCGAGAGATAGCCTTCTTAGCCCTAGGGTTTTTAACATCTTTCTTATCTTATTTTGGGGGTGCTTCTAAGATAGATTTACCCTTGTCTAAGTTCTTACTAGCTGATTCAGTTTTAGCATCATTGTTTTCAATTTCAATATTATTAGCGAGTGGAACAAAAACAGTAGAACTAGTAGAAGCAATATTGGAGGAAGAAAGACCATACTCTAAACCCATTCGATCTGAAGCAGATTTCTGAATGCTGAGCATCTCATCAAGCTTTGCACTCGAGGTCCTCTCCAACTGAGCTCTAACTTGAAATAGCTCTGCCTCAAGCTTCTTGGTCTTCTCAGCCAAGAAATTGTTCTCGAATCTCAGCGCACCAATTGTTTGATTAGCTTCATCAAACTTTGTGGAAAGCTCTTCACGATCAAGTTCCACATCACTGAGCTTTTTGGTGGCCAGCCTATACAGTTTCTCATGCTTCTCAGAGAGCTTGTACAGTTTCTCATAGGCTGTATGGATATCATCTTGATCATCCATCTTCTCACACTTAGAATCCACCAATTCTTCTTCTTCTTCTTCCACTTCATTAACAATCCCTTCAATAGGATTGACTGTGGTAGTAAAGGCATTTAAGATTCCGTCATCCTCACTATCGGAATCATCTTCAGGCTCAGTGTCACTTAAGGTAGCAGCAAGTGCCTTGCTCTTCCCAATGCTTTTGAGATATGTGGGGCACTCCTGTTTCATATGACCGAAGCCATGACACCCAAAACACTTAGGTCCTGCGGGAACAGTGTACTGACCACCTTCCTTTGCATCCTTCTTCCCTTTGTCTTGGCTCTTAAACTGAGAAGAACTGGATTGCCTGTGGTCCTTGTCAAAGTTCCTCCCATTGGCATTCTTCATAAACTTCTTGAACTGCCTTGTAATGTAGGACTTCATCTTGGAATCTTCATCATCCGAAGACTCATCTGTCTCACTGCTCTTGGCCTTCAGTGCCATGCTCTTTCCTTTACCCGTCTTGCCAATTCTGGTCAACCCTAGCTCATAGGTCTGCAAGTTTCCAACCAACTCAGTCAAAGGAATCTTGTCAATATCTTTTGATTCCTCAATCGCCGTAATCTTGGCATGGAATCTCTCGGGTAGAGATCTGAGCACTTTCCTCACAATCTTGGGTTCAGGAATGGTTTCCCCAAGATTGAAAGCAGAGTTCACTATGTCCTTCAGCTTGGCATAGAACTCATCAAACGACTCATCTTCCTCCATCTTAATCTCTTCAAAGCTTGTAGTGAGCCTCTGAAGCTTTGAATCTTTGACAGCCTTGGTTCCCTCATAGGTTGTCTGGAGAATGATCCGAGCCTTTTTAGTAGTTTCAGTCGAGGATATCTTCTTAAACTCTTCATTGGTGACCGCACTGAACAACGCATTCAATGCCCTGCTGTTGAAGTTAGTCGCCTTGATCTTGGCATCATCCCAATCAGCCGACGCTTCCTTTGGCTTAGTCCAGCCAATCTCTACAGCTTGCCACACTTTCTCATCTAAAGATTGCAAGAAAGCTCTTATGCGTACTTTCCAGTATGCATAGTTAGTCCCATCAAATAAAGGAGATATAATTAACGACTGTCCTCTAACCATGACAAACAGGGGTCAATGGATTAAACACAGCAAAGATTAAAACCTAATCAAAGTGTGCCTGCTCTGATATCACTTGATAGGCTACAAACAAATTGACCCATTGTGATAAATTAACCAATTAATTAGCCAAGTGAATCAATTAGGTTCAATTACATGCAATGAGCGTGGTAGCACAAACAAATCACCAAATAACTAAATATGCAGTGAAAATTAAATGACACGGTGATTTGTTTACGAATGGGGAAAACCTGACCGCAAAAACCTGACCGGGTGATTTTCAGGTCACCACTCCCGAAACTCCACTATTATCACAACAAGCAGTTACAAGTAAAGGAATCCCAAGTACCTTACCAACCTACAGTTGAACCCTTACCCCAATACCCAATTGGACTTGTCATGTAGTGACAGTTTCCCCTTTTGATGCACGGCTCCCAAGTACGTGATTAACTAATGTGCGCGGATCCCAATACGCGACTTCAACACCAACTAGAAAGAGTTATTAGTTGCAAAGTTCTTCAGTTCATCCTACACGATGAAGATCAAGAAGATGCTTGGTCACAAAACCCAAAGGTGCACATACACAGCAACTTCTTCAGAAGAGATGAACAAGGGCAGAACTTTGTCTCCGGTCACAATTTGCTTCAACAGAGTTTTCTCAATGCTTGTGCAACTTGTGTACTTTTGACGGCCCTTAAAACAATCCTTTTATATGTCTAGGGTTAGGAGAAAAGAAGGCCCAAAGACACATTCACGGATCCCAAGAAATCAGATCAGAAATTCTGATTTTTATAAACCTCGACAGATAGAAGCTGTCGAGCAGGTGTCGAGCTTACGGGCTAGAACAGCTTTCTAAACCTCGACACATACTAGCTGTCGAGCTTTAATAACCTTACACTTTCAGCTTGTTTTCTTGGACAGACTTGAAGACTTCCATACTTGATCTTGAAACATAGTTTCTTGAAGTATTTCAACACATCCTAGATCTACCCAATTACAAGTAAAGTGCGTTTTGTCAAAGGATTAGCCAATTACATAAAAGAGTGACATATGTTCTTAACAAGTGAACCACATATGTCCTAACAGGGACCCTAGCTACTTATGCAACATTAGTAATCTATTTACACTGGTTGATCCTTATACAAGAATCTGCTACAGTTGTTTCTATTTTTAAATTTTAGTTCCACTTCCCTTTCCTTCTTTGGAAAAAGTACAAGCTTGGTTGCTTATATATAAAAGGCTCTAAACTAATTCCAGCATCAGAGTTCTCACATGCTTGTGGAGCAGGGCTTAAATTTTAAGTGTGATAAACTATTTTGTTTAATGAAAATACTAATATCTAATTTATTCCTGGATAAAGATTATTAAAATAGTACTAGAATCCACTTAGTTGATAACGGCCTGATCATTTTATTATAGTAATCAAATTGTAGACATGGTTATCAAGGCACAGAATCAAAAAGTTTGTTAAGAGGCATTGGTGGGACTAGCGACTACCTTCAACTTATAATTTTAGAACTTGGCCACTTTGGTCACTAACTTACAGCTTCAATGATAAAATTGAGCAGACGGGCAAACATTACGTGGCTCAGCTCAGTTCAATTGCACTCATAACAATGCATGTGAATATGTTGTGCAAAATCTTTATTGTCTGATTCCAAATTATGAATTATCTGTTATGTAGTTTCCTCTACTGTCAAAGAGTTCCCGATTGCAGAAGTTGGTTGTTACCACTAATGAAGAGAACACAGATGAAGTTCAAATTTCTGACATTCCTGGTGGTCCTGCAGCCTTTGAGATATGTGTGAAGTTTTGTTATGGCATGACTGTTACCCTCAATGCTTACAATGTTTTTGCAGCTCGATGTGCAGCTGAGTACCTAGAAATGCATGAGGCCATTGAGAAAGGGAACCTCATTTACAAGATTGATGTCTTTCTTACTTCTAGCATTTTCCACAGCTGGAAAGATTCAATCATTGTTCTTCAGACTACAAAGTCTCTCTTACCATTATCTGAGGATTTGAAGGTGGTTAGCAATTGCATTGATTCTATAGCTACCAAGGCCTGTGTTGATGTTTCCAAGGTTGACTGGTCCTATATACCTGAAAGTTCAATATGCATATAAAACACCTTTGAACGTTTAGACCCCAAATTACAAATTATCAATTCAAGCTTATAATCAAACAATTAAAGTGCGGAACATGAACATAAGCCAATGACAGAATTGATAAACAATCTAAACTAATTTAAAATCACATCCACAGCAGATAATAAACGGTAAAGATTAAGGGAAGAGAGATGCAAACACAAAGACAACACGCGATGTGTTATCGAAGAGGAAACCGAAGCCCTCGGCGTAAAACCTCTCCACCGCCCTCCAAGCGGTCAATAATCCACTAGAAAATGTAGTTGGGATACATGAACAGCAATAGACCCTCCAAGCCTAATCTACCCAGGTACCTAAGCCCTCCAAGCTTCTTGCTCCAACGAGGTTGCACCGAACCTTTTTCTTTTCTAGCTTACCGGATTCCGCTATAGCCCATAGCATCAACCAATAACCATTGGTTCCTTCCCAAACTGCTTCCCTTAGCACCAAAAGACCTTCTCACAGACGTGGGTGTGGTGAGATAAGGATTTGGTCAATAACCTCTCAAGGATGTAACAATGGAGAGGAAGAGAGTAGAGGAATTTGTAGAGTCTCTTAGTGAAGATTAGGGATGAGGCAATCTTGTTTTTCTCTAGGGTTTCTCTCACAAAATTCTCTCTGGAAGCTCTCTACATTTCGTGGGTATAAGGGTCTATATATAGTGGTGTGTGTTTGGAATACGAAGAGGTAGTTTTTGCCAAACAGGGCAAGTTGGCGACTTGACTGAGTCGCGAGTTCAAGTCGCGAGCTAACGGCCTGGCCAGCCTGGGACTTTTGTCCTGTAGTGCGACAGCTGGCGTGACCCTTCACCTCCCCGCATGCTTCTCACGTGTGCAGCAGTTGGCGGCTTGCAAGCCGCGAGTCAGTCGCGAGTCCTAGCCGCGAGTCCCTGCTTCTTTGCACAAAGTTGAGCAATTCTTCACACTCTCTTCACACACTACCCTTACATGAATCCCACCTAAATACAGGGTTACTAAGTGCTAAATTACAAGCAAATTGGCACGGAATAAAGCCAACAAGATGGTTGATAAATTTCAACCTTACAATCTCCCCCTTTGGCTATTCCGTGACAAAACCCTATAACAAACTCTAGACTTAACGCGTGAGTTGGGAACAGTTGGAAAACTCACTCACACCTAACTCTAGAATCTGTGAAGCTTTTGAACCATAAGAACAAGTATCTCCTGAAACACAACAACACAATAAGTTCATTGTATGCGGAAACTTGTAATGCATATGGAGCAAGCACAATGCGATCAAGCACAATGGAGTAAAGCAATAAACCATGGCAAGACCTAAACAAGCAATCACTATAACCAAGTGATCACAATGCTCATTCACACATGGAATGAACATCCGAACATTCAAGCTGACAAACACAAGGCAAATCACTTGAATGACCAACACTCAACCAATGCACAATACAAGAAGTATGTGCATCTAGGAAAAATCCTACAAGGGTACAAGAGTGACAGTACTTAAAAGAAAATGCATAACATTTAATTAGAAATACTGATTTAACAAAGCACAAAGGCTGCAGAAAGTAAGGTACAAACCATAAAGCCTACAAAGTGCATAGAAACAAACCCTTAAAGCTTACCAAAGCAACATGGGTACAAACCAAACTATAAACCTTAAAAACCTACAAAGGTAATAGGTACAAAACAAAACATAAAGTAAGATATGCTGAATAACATCATATAATATACTGAATAACTTCCACCAAAGATTCAAACCAACTATCCAAAAAAAAAAAAGTTAACCAAAGCACAGTATCAAAGCTATAAACATAACAGCATATGATAAAGAAAGCTCCCCCTTAAAACAATCACTCCCCCTTAAGTGTAACCCAAAAATTCTCCCCCTTTTTGACCGGAATGGCCAAAGGGTCAGTGCTCCTGGTTGGTGTGGATGCTGTCAAACTTGGCTGAAAGTACATCAAGCTGATCCTGCATTGCTGTCATCCTCTCAGTATGCTGATTTTGAACCTCTCTGAGTCCATTAAGCCTCTCCAGGATGATCTGAAATGCATCAGGAGGTACATCTGAAGAAGTAGAAGCTCTGCTCCTCTTGCTTCTGCTCTTAGGAGTGGCTGTCTGTCCTGTAGCCTCAGCTTCAGTCTCCATTGGATCACCTTCTTCTTGGACATCCTCCTCTTCTTCACCTGGAAGACGACTTTGTATCCTTGTGAAAGTAAATTTGTTTATGGCTGATAGAGGAGTCAAGGGACTGATATCTTGAGGGATTACAACACCCTTTGCTCTGAAAATCCTCATAAGAAGACTGGGGAAGATCAGCTTGGCCCTTGAGGTGGTTTTAGTCTCATCCACAAATGTGTCATAGATGTGAGAACTTATGTCAATGAAGGTTTTCTCCTTGAGCTCCATGAGGAAGATAGCTCTGGCATTAGTAAGGGTAGTCATCTTTCTTATAGGATATAAATTGAAGATCATGATTGTGGTCAGACACTTCATGTCAACTGGGAAGGCATTAGTGTTGAGGCATCTCCCTTCTTTAACACCACCAATCCTGGTCTGGACAATGTCTAGAGAAAGCATTCTGTCCTTGTAATTAGTGAATTCATAATCCTCTAATCCCTCGAGCCCTAGAACCTCATCAATGTCATGAGCATCTAAGGTGAGCTCACGACCTCTGACCCAGCAGTTCAACTCATCCTCCCTTATGCTCACACTGGAGGTAGGTCACTCAATAGTCTTTCCCAACCTCTACCCTCAAAACAACTAGGAATAAAGGTGTCCTTCAAATCCCTTAAATCAACAAATCTTTCCTGAATGATGGTTCACTTCAAGAAATAATCCCTATATCTTTCAAAGTGATGAACTGACCTAAAAAGGTTAGGGTCCATTTTCAGCCTTTTATCAGATTTCTTAGCAGGAGTCTTCTTCTTTGAAGGAGATGGGGCCATCTGAAACCAAACAAAAAAAGGCCACAACAAGACATAGCACAATGGATGAAATTCAAAGCATTAGCAACAGTTTAAACAACCCATAGTTCTTTACAGCACAAACCCAACCACATTTTTCAACTAGTAATAGTCAGAGGAACAGAAGCAGTGAAAATCAAATTACCCAAAGCAAGACATATGGCAATAAGATATGACAACATAAGAATGAGATGATCAAATCAACTCAGAGCAGACAATAATCACAATGCAGAAGAAAAAACCTATCTGTTAAAAATAACACCCAAATAGAACAGGCCAAAAACCCAGTAAATCCGAACCACAAACAACATGGGTAAGAGAAATACCAAATAAACACCTCAGATAGACTAAACATGAAATCACACATGTATAGAATACTATAAGCAAAGTGAAACCAAGACCAGAACATCAAATCTCAATACTCATAAACCTAAATTAAGTTCGAACCCATTAAATCTCAAGAACTCAAAAACACTTCACAAAACAGAAAGAATGCTAGAATCAAGTACAATGAAGTGAGATAGAGATAACCCATACCTTTTTCTTGGTGTTTGATGAAGACATGATGCAAAAATGGAAGCTTTTTCAGAGAGACACGGAGTGTTTGAGAGAGAGAAATGAGGAAGACAATAAACAGTCACAAAACTTCGAGGGAAAAACTGAAAAACGCTTTTAAAAAACTGTCTTTAAAACGCAAAACACGCGTTTTTCGCGACTGGATCAAGTCGCTAGTAAGTCGCCAGGGTAAGCCACGAAACACTATGAAGCCAAGATTCTTTGAAAAATCTTCTAAGTGTTTTTCGCGATTGGAAGGTCTACCCGCGAGAGAGTCGCGAGGTGAGCCACAAAAATCTCTGAGTATCCTCGTGACTGGACCATCCACCTGTAAACAAGTCGCCACATTGAGCTGCGAAAATCATGAAAACTCAAATTTTTGAAAAATTTTCTAAGTATTTTCGCGACTAGGACATTGACTCGCCAGTGAGCCGTGAAAAATCTCTAAGTGAACTCACGATTGGAGCATGCGACTGGGCCAACCCGTGACTTAGTCGCCAAGATTGAGTACACTCAAAAATCCTTTTTGTGTTTGATCAACAAAGATTGAGCATGTGAAAACACATTTAATCAAGTACAATCACACAAATGAATATGGCATTCGTTGAACATAGACTTGTGTGATGTGTGTGGATATCAAAAATGAGATAGTCCTTAGTCCAATGTGAAGGTTCAATGATCAATTCAATCAAGGCATACACAACTAGCACTAGATAATGTGACCTATCTCAATTATAGAAGTATGCATATATGACATCCCACATAAACTTGAGTATGTATCTTTGAAGCTTTTCATTTGGCTCCATATACATCATAACATTTGATCTTTTTGAATCAAAACATCTCATTGTGAGATGGATGCCTGAAATTTTTGATATTTCACTTTGATGATATAGCCTTTGGCTTTTTGGGCATCATACATTTTATTTTGGTCGCTTTCCCTTTTTCCTAGTCAAATACTAGTATGTGCGACAGGCTTTTGCAGCTCAATATCTCTTTTCATTTGGAGATTTAGATTTGGTGAGCTCTTTGAGTAAAACAATAAAATAAAAGTGGGAAGATATATAGGCACAAGTCTGTGCATGTTTCAAGATCAACAAAATCATTCACTAGTCATTCATGACAAGGTTGAAGATCTATTTACAACAATCACATAGATGTCAAGATTTCTTCCACAATGATATGAATGTGTAAGAAACAAGCTTAGCTCGTAGATGCACAAAGCCATTAGTATAAAGGTACAAGGCAAAACATGCTTTGAGACAAAAACTCAACAAAGCGATCAAACTTTTTGGGATTTTCTACTTTTTATGTGTTTTTATTTTTATTTTTGACACAAAATAGTAAAAGATTGATAAAAAACAACACAAACAACAATGTAAAAACATTTGAAACAAAGACAAAAACAAACCAATTTTCAACACTCAAAAACAAAAAGCATACAACCAAGCACAATCATAAAGCATAAGAAGAATTAATGCATGGACATGTTATAATGCTTATGCATGAGTACCCCTCTTCACCCACACATCACGTGCGTTTGGGGTGATATCCTTGACGGATTGGGTACGAGAGTTAGGACTGTCAAACCTTCGTGTGAGGCTTTCCAGGCAGTTTGTGAAGGCACCGATCATCTTCATCACGTCCATCATTCCCGGATCATAGTTCTGACTTCTTGGTTGCTCACCACCCTAAGACCTCTCGTCATTTCTCCTTCCTCGTGACCGAGGAGCGCTTACATTGTTCAATGCTCTCAACTTGTGACAGTTGGGTTTTGTATGTCCTTGCAGTCCACAAAAATGACACATATAATTCGTTCTAGAACCTTGTTGTGATCTTGGAAGTGATCTTCCTCTAGATCTAAATCTAGCTTCTGATTGATTACGGGACTTATTAAACACCCGTTGATCAGCCACCTTCTTCTTCTTCTCAGCCTTAACTTTCTCAGGAATAGGCTCTTCTACAACCGTCTCTTTGGACTTCACAAACTTTACTTCTTTTGTGACATTAGCTGATGAACTACTTCCTCCGATGTATCCTAACCCGGACTTGTCTGATGAAGGTTTTTGAGATGAAATAACATTATCTAGCTTCTTGGAGGAGACCTTATCTATCTTGGCATGAGCTTGCACTACCTCTTGCTCAAGAAATCTTACTTTTGTGTAAGCTTCTGATAGCTCACCATTAAGTGTTTCAATCTCACACTTTGCCTCCTTGTATCGTACCAGCAGACTTTTGTAATCTTCCTCAACTTTCTTCATCTTCTTCACAGCCGCCTTTGCCACCTTTGCATACTCACCCGATTTCTCAAGAAGTAAGGCGTAATTCTCTTGAAGACCAGATGTATCTTCATCTTCTTCAGCTTCCGATTCCTCCACAATCCCAATAGATTCCAAATCAGAATGCTCACCAAGCTCCTTCACAAGTGAACCCAAATCATCTGAGGATTCCACATGTGCAATGGTCATGAATGCGGAGTAATTTCCTTCTCCGTCACAGCTATCTTCTGAATCAGAATGTGATGAATTTGAGTCACTCAGAGTGGTGGCATAGACATTCCCCTTCGACTTCAAATAATTGGGACATTCCTTTTTGAAGTGTCCATGTCCATTACACTCAAAGCACGTGATTCCTTGCGAAGATTGGGAATCTCTACCATCTTTCCTTCGGAATTCTTTCTTCTCCTTCTTGAGGCTCTGAAATTTTCCTTTGTCACCAAATTTCCCACCGTTCTTGAGTTTTAAGAATTTTCGGAAGTTCTTTACAAGGTACGCCACATCTTTATCTACTGCATCCTCTTCCGAAGATTCATGAGATACCACTCTCTCATCAATTGTTTTAAGAGCAAGAGATTTGCTCTTCTTCTGTGTGGGCAGTGACAATTCATATGTCTGCAATGAGCCAACCAGCTCTTGAACTTTGATGTCGTCAAGATCCTTGCTCTCTTCAATGGCCGTTACTTTGGCACGGAAACTTTCTGGTAGTGACCGAAGGATCTTCCTTACAACTTTAGAATCCTCTGTCTTTTCTCCCAAATTAAATTTGTCGACGACCACCTCGTTCAGCTTACTGTAAAAAGAGTCAAAGGACTCATCCTTACTCATCTTTAGCTCTTTAAAGCGAGTGGTCAACATTTGGATTTTGGTGTCCTTCACCTTCTTAGTCCCTTCATAAGTTGTCTCCAGAATTTCCAATGCTTCCTTAGCAATGGTGATATGTGAAATCCTGTGAAATTCTTCTGGAGAGACACCACAGAAAATAGCATTCAAGGCTTTGCTATTTGCATTGGCCGCCGCAAGGGCTGCCTTGTCCCAAGTAGATTTGGCAGCCTCTGGCCTTGTCCAACCTACTTCAACTGCATCCCACACAGCATCATCAATAGAACACAAAAACGCCCTCATTCGGACTGTCCAAAAAGCATAACTATTACCATCAAAAAATGGTGGGACATTAAGAGATTGAGACCTATCCATCTCAAAAAGGGTCAGGGATCACACTTAGGTATTTAAACCACAACGAGTGTACCCGCTCTGATACCAATTGAAAGTTCAAAAAGCGTGTAAAACACCTTTGAACGTTTAGACCCCAAATTACAAATTATCAATTCAAGCTTATAATTAAACAATTAATGTGCGGAACATGAACATAAGCCAATGACAAAATTGATAAACAATCTAAACCAATTTAAAATCACATCCACAGCAGATAATAAATGGTAAAGATTAAGGGAAGAGAGATGCAAACACAAAGACAACACGCGATGTGTTATCGAAGAGGAAACCGAAGCCCTCGGCGCAAAACTTCTCTGCCGCCCTCCAAACGGTCAATAATCCACTAGAAAATGTAGTTGGGATACATGAACATCAATAGACCCTCCAAGCCTAATCTACCCAGGTACCTAAGCCCTCCAAGCTTCTTTCTCCAACGAGGTTGTGTCGAACCTTTTTCTTTTCTAGCTTACCGGATTCCACTATAGCCCATAGCATCAACCAATAATCATTGGTTCCTTCCCAAACTGCTTCCCTTAGCACCAAAAGACCTTCTCACAAACGTGGGTATGGTGAGATAAGGATTTGGTCAATAACCTCTCAAGGATGTAACAATGGAGAGAAAGAGAGTAGAGGAATTTGTAGAGTCTCTTAGTGAAGATTAGGGATGAGGCAATCTTGTTTTTCTTTAGGGTTTCTCTCACAAAATTCTCTCTGGAAGCTCTCTACATTTCGTGGGTATAAGGGTCTATATATAGTGGTGTGTGTTTGGAATACGAAGAGACAGACTTGGCCTTGCGACTTGACTGAGTCGCGAGTTCAAGTCGCGAGCTAACGGCCTGGCCAGCTTGGAACTTTTGTCCTGTAGTGCGACAACTGGCGTGACCCTTCACCTCCTCGCATGCTTCTCACGTGTGCAGCAGTTGGTGGCTTGCAAGCCGCGAGTCAGTCGCAAGTCCTAGCTGCGAGTCCCTACTTCTTTGCACAAAGTTGAGCAATTTTTCACACTCTCTTCACACACTACCCTTACATGAATCCCACCTAAATACAGGATTACTAAGTGCTAAATTACAAGCAAATTTGCACGAAATAAAGCCAACAAGATGGTTGATAAATTTCAATCTTACAATACCTATAACCGAAAGAAGCTCCCAGAGGAAAATGGGAATGATCCAAACTGGAATGGCGTTAGAAACCGTCTGGTGCCTAAGGACTGGTGGGTTGAGGATTTGTGTGAACTTGAAAATGATCTTTATAAGCGAGTTCTAATGATTATTAAAGCAAAAAGAATAGTTTCTAATGATGTGATTGGAGCAGCCTTAAAAGCGTATGCTTACAGAAGGTTGCCAGGTTTCAGCAAGGGTATGATTCAGTCTGGAGATATGATAAAGCATGAGTCAATAGTGGATACAATAGTGTGGCTATTGCCTGTAGAGAAAGGCTGTGTCTCTTGTAGCTTCCTCCTAAAGTTGTTGAAAGCCTCCATTTTGATGGATTCAGGAGAAATGGCTAAGGATGAGCTGATAAGGAGAATAGGACAGCAACTGGAGGAGGCTTCTGTAAATGATCTTTTGATACGAGCATCAGAAGAGGAAACAACAATGTATGATGTTAGTACAGTGCAGAAAATAGTTCAAGAGTTCCTAATGCAAGATCAGAATGCTGAGATTGAATCATTAGAAGATAGCCATGAACTTCAGGAAACAAGGAAGCCGGGGATTTTATCAGATGCTTCCAAGCTGATGGTGGCAAAACTGATTGATGGATACCTTGCCGAAATTTCTAAGGATGCCAACCTACCTTTGTCAAATTTTGTTAATCTTGCTGAGATGGTGTCTGATATCTCTCAGCCAGCTCATGATGGGCTTTACCGCGCCATTGACATGTATCTAAAGGTAAGTGTAAATTTTAACAGTGAACATACATTAAGTGGAAAATTTCATGTTGTAAAACATGCTGTGCATTTTAGTGTATTAGTGTTTCACTCTAGAAATTTGTTATATAGTAAAGCACTGCTCAATTCTCACTGATGTTGAATTGATGTGTAACCCGGATGTTTTTGTTACAAAAATACTAAATAAAGTTGTATTCTTCACTGTGCCTTAATGCAGGAGCACCCTAAAAAAGGTCTTATTTCATTTAGTTTACCCCTAATAAGACCTTGTTGAAATATATAGTCCAGAAAAATGTTTCACTCCTAATAACATGCGTAAGTTTTCATATCTAGTAAAATCTTAGGAGTGACAGAGGCAAGGCCTGCCTATATTGGTGTATGCATATTATTATGTTCTATGTAGCATCTGCAAGAATTTTATTTTATTTGTACGCTTTTCATTGCCTTTAATATCTAGGATAGTGGTAAGAATTTAATTTAGTATGCATCAAATTAGTTTTGTATATGCATAGCAAGATGCTAGGAGATTTATGGGACTAAAAAGCATGTAATGCCTAATAATGTATTTGCTTCTAAACTCTATTTATGTTGAAGGATTTGGTTGCATATCTTGGTATCAACTAGTTGCTATGAGGCGGTTTAAGTCGTATATTGTTTTTTGCTGAACATTTATGGATATTACATTGCAGGTAAGTTCATCCATTCTTAGAACTTGGCTCATTGGGCTTCTTTGATAAAAATCTTGGCATAAGCCCAACTTATGCAGTTAAGCATAGAAACAAAGTAGACTTTAGAAGTCTACCTTTAATCTCAGCTTGGCTAAGGAAGTGAAAGTGTGAAACTGACTTCGTAATTTTATAATTGCTCATATAATTTACTTGATAATTAAATTTCTAATGTAGCATTAAGTCATAAAAAAAAAAATGCATTTAGTAAAAATAATTTTAGTGCTTTTGAGACCAACATTTGAACTTTGTTTGTTTTAGGGTCTGTTTGGATACCCTTTACTTTGCTAAAAACTTTTTCCTGAAAATACTGTAGCAAAATAATTTTTAAGTTATGAATAGTGCCGTGGGACCCAGTATCTACCTAGAAATCTGCATTTAATGTGTTTGGCTAGGTCGTGAACAGTGCCGTGGGACCCAATCAAAAATGCAAAACGCAACTTCATTCCTAGGCAAACGCATGCTAAAATGGAAACTAAAAAGAGGGTAATTTCTGGCCGAATGTCTTGTCTAACTTGTCAATGAGTAGGGAAAAATCCTACTCATTTTGCATTAAATTTTTTTCTCCAGTAAAAATCCTTGTCATAAAGATTTCTTAGAGGGAAGGGTCTTGCTGGTATACTTCCACCAGCTCTAGCGAAGCTACTCAAACTGAACACCATGTAAGAAGAGTTGCCATTATTTTTTTTTCACTTATTAGAAACTGAAAATCTATTTAAGTTTCTTTGATTGATTTCCTCTTGATTGTAGTGATCTCAATGCTAACTACCTTAGTGGTAATATACCACATGAGTGCTCATTCAAGTCCAAGTTAGTCAATAATTGCTCATTCTTATTGATTTAAATGAATTCCAACCTACTTGGGGAATATTACCTCTCTTAAAATAATGTATGCTCTTGCTGTATCTTTCTTGTTCACCAATCATTTAGAAAGTAAAATTATGTCATTTTTTCATTTGCTTAATATAATCTTTAAGATTATATTCAGGAGCATAGAGAGCAATCAATTTTCTGGAATTGTTCCCCCTGAGCTTGGAAATTTGCTTAGCTTGGAGAATCTGTCAGTGTTTCTTTCTTTTATTTTATTTAATTTTTCAAATCACATTTGATTGGTAATTTTTAAATTCTCACTGATCTTCTTAATCAGTTAACAATTGATTTGGTCTAAACTTTCCTTTTGGTGACTGCAGCATTCTTAGTGCTAACAATCTCACAGGACAGTTACCAGTTGCTCTTACTAATCTAACCAAATTAAAAGTATTTTAAGTTGATTGTATTGATGCCATAGGTGTTTTAACGGTAATTTTTGTATTTTCATTGAATGGTAATCTTTGGGGTTTGTATTTTGTTCAATTTTCTTTCCATTTTGGGCCATGTACAGTAGAATTAGTAGTAATAACTTCATTGGAAGGATGCCTGACTTCTTTCAAACTTGGAAACAACTAAAGAAATTGTATGGACTTTTCTTCTACGTTGTTTTCCAAATCTTTTTTTTAAGTAAAAGATTCAGGTCTGATCTCAATCCTTTTGGGCTTTGTTGTTAACAGAGAGATCCAAGCTAGTGGTCTATAGGGGCCCATTCCTCCTAGCATTCCTGCCTTGAGTTATTTAACTGATCTGTGAGTTTTGTCTTCTAAGTTAACAGTTCTTGAGTTTCTTAACCTTTAATATACATTCATGTGATTTTAAATTTATAGTATTTATTTCTGAAGAGTCTAACAGTAATTGATGATGCAACTCTATTCAAACGAATTAGTGATTTATTTAAAGAAGGTTCAAAATTTTCGTCCTTGCGTGGCGTGACAAACATGAGCAAATTGTAAGTCATTATTTTGTTATAAGATGATATAAATTAGAATAATACATTGCTCAAATCAGTTTTCCATACATGAATTTTGTATAAATTTAAGGTTGTTGAGGAGTTGTAATATCAATTTATAGGCAGAAAGAGCTCAAGAAAACTCCTGAAATCATCTTCAATCGGGCTACCAAGCATGTGTTGGGATTCTTGGATGCAGATCACTTTGACCGCTTGCAATCTGTGAGGACAGCTCCAAGGTGGTGGCCTCCTAATATGGGTTGGGTAATACAGAATGTTGGGATGTCTACTTTTATTTGAACCCTAGAATAGTGCTGCATAAAAATATTCAAAGTTCTAAACTAAGTTGACATCTTTGAAACTATACATTCCCTTCACATAATGGCTTTCAGAAATTGCATTGATTATTAGTACAAGCAAATAAACACAAATTACAGTAGTAGAATCAAGCACAAGCATTGTACATGAAGGCTACTCCTAAAGTAAAAGAGAAAGAAAATCTCCCATTAAACATTTCAACAGGCGAGACTAAACTTGCATGAGATTTATAACACACTTAGAAATCCCAAATTGCATACTTCATCAAGGAATTGTTAAAGAGATTTAGTCTCTTTTAGTAGTTTCATGCTCCTGCATTTAATAAAAAGGGATAATTACAGATTACTCACCTGTGGTTTGCCTCTAATTTGACTTGCCTACCCGTGGTTTCAATTTTGACACTTTACCCACCTATGATTCCCTCCGTTTAGTCTCTGTTACCCACCTCTGTTAATAAAGAGGGGTAAATAAGTATTTTTACTCTCATTTTATGTCTCTCTCATCCCAAAACAAGAAAAACAAAAAAAGCAAAAGAAAACAAGATCAAACTAAGAAATAAACCCAGAATTCCTCAAACTAAGAAATAAACCCAGATTTCCTCAAACTAAGAAACCCATCATACAGACAAAACCAATAAATCGACTTGCCCCTTGAGCCAAAAAGCCAATTCAATCTAACTAGTCCCCTGAAATAGAAATATTCGAAGTAAACCCAGTCATTCATACCAACAAATAACAAAAACCTAGTAAAAACCATTCAAAAAACATGAGCACCTAAGAAAAGTCTCAGCAACCCATCATTTCCTTCATATTCATGACTCATCGGAACACAACAACAAGCCCACCCAACAAACTCCAAATGGAAAATCTACTCAACGAAATCCTAGCATACCCATTCGTTACCGTGACTCATCAAAATGCTAAACCCAAATCCAAAGACAACCCAACCTCCCTTTCAAGTCGAAGCAAGTGGCAAAGAAGAGTGGATCTGCTTATCTTTCTCTCTTGACTCAGAATCTCTATTTTAGATCCTTTGTATCGAATATATACACATAAATTTTACACCTTTACTGCATAAACATTGATGGGTATTGGGTGTTTTTGTGTTTGGTGATTTGGAATCTTATTGGGTCCTATTAGATCCTTCCCAAATGTAAATTTTTGGGGTTTTGGTTTATAAAATTTTTCTGGGTTTTTAAAGTTTTGGTGTTTTTATGATTGGTGTCAGTGAAAACTCAGATCCAAAGGTTTACGTTTTTGAAGATGTGTCAAAGCACAACAAGACCAAGGATTGTTGGCTTATAATTTCTTGGAAGGTCAGATCTTTCTTCGTTTATTTATTTATTAATTCAATTTCTGGACTGATTTATTAGCTATCCGTTTGGTTGTTGAGAAAACTGTGGAAATTGAAACTTAGTAAGCAGGTGTCTGATTAGGCTCAGTTGTGTAAAGGGAATTGACTTTTTGGTCTGTAGTATGGGAAATCTGCACATTGCATTGTAGCATCTAGGATCTTAGTTTGGTGAGCAAGTTGGATGGGAGTGAGTTTTGAGAGTGAGGAGTGTTTTGATCTGTTTGGGCTTTTGTTTTTGACATATTATGTGTTAGAGTAACGGTTGAAGGAGAGGTGGATTACGGATTAGTAACGAAGGGAATCACAGGTGGGTAAAGTGTCAAAATTGAAACTACGGGTAGGCAAGTCAAATTAGAGGAAAATTACAGGTGGGTAATCTGTAATTATCTCTAATAAAAAAGTTCATTAGCTCACCATTGTATACCTTGATAGCGTCAACAGTAATAGCTATTGCATGCGATAAATGGGAAAAGAAAATGGACAAGTATTATTATAGGCTGTGCATTTAAATACGCTGAAAATTTTAGTCCAACATTTTGATCGCGAATGAGAACTGAAAATCTAATTATGAAATTAGTTAGGATATACTAGAATCTGATAAAAGATAAATGCAATCTTTCTTGTATATATAATTTTAAAGAATTTAGGAATTGAAAAAAAGAAAAGAAAAAGAAAGTTCATGACTATGATAGTCCTATATTATAAAATATATTTACCTCTTAGTTGGGCTCGATTTAATCTACCTCTGTGGATCCTTGAATCAACAAAAGTATTTTTGTGCTTTCATATGGTTTATGCTAATGGTTTTTTTTTTCTTGGATTCTGATTTGTTTGAATTGAATTGCAAGTTCCTGTTGATTTGGTTCTTGTTTGTAATGAAGAACTTCTTTTTGGATTTTCCTTGGTCTCTTGCTTTTTGAAATTTCCTGGTTCTTGAATGTTATTGATTTTTATTAGCTAGACTTTTAAATTTTGTATGCCTTTCTTGATAGTCTTAGCTGTACCCCGTTGTTTTTTTTATTTATTCTAATTGGTGTGGAATAGCCTTTCAAATGTATATGGACTTGAATTAATTTTCATGTTCCTATTGTTTTAAAAGATTTTTCGTTTATTTTCTATGTTTCTCCTCTGAAATTTGTAGCATGAAGTTTATTGATTAATATGATCTTTCATGTATAACTACTTAAAAAAATAATTGTTCTACTTGTGTTTACAAAGAAACTTTATTTGGATCTTGTTATGAAACTTATCTTTAAAATATTGTGAGAACAGAAAAGTAGTAATCAAGGAAACATTTATCAAATTTTTTTAAGAAATAGCCAATGAAAATGTAAAGTTGATAGACAACGATCCAAGGAAGGCAATTTCCCTGTTCTGGTCTGTCATAAATGCTGGGGACTGGGTTGATAGTGTTTTGAAAGACATGGCAATTGTGATGAAACAACTGGATCGATCCGATGAGGCAATTAAGGCTATCAAATCTTTTCGCCATCTTTGCCCTTATGATTCTCAGAAATCTCTCGACAATGTGTTAGTTGAACTTTACAAGGTAAAACTAAAACCAATTTTATCCAATAAATAGTTTCTTATATTTTACTTGCCATTCTTTGTCATTTGCCGTTTAGCTAGTTACATATATTTCATCACCTTAGAAAGGTTAGTAGGGTGAAATGCTTGTATCAACTATAAAGGTTTAGGGATAAGATACTAGATCTCGTTGCTGTAGAGATGGGAAACATATGATTCATATGTTGACAATTATTACTTAAGATTCATAACATGACATAATTGCATGTAAGCTTACTGGAAATTATAAGTTGACACCTATTATATAATGCTTACTGTTGATGTAACCTTTTTGATCTTGATGATTTGTTAAAGTAATGAATAACAGAAAATTTGAATCTTGTAGTCATTATTACTAAAAAAGAATATCAAAAATGAAAATTCCAAATGATTGTGATTTTTGAACTTCATTTTATTTTTTATTTTTAATTTCAGAATTGACCTTAATGTCTATTGTTGGGAGCTGAATTGATCTTTAAGGTTGTGATTGGATGAAGAATTTGAGAAATTCTTATAATTTTCAAATTGAAGGGATTTAAATTGAAGGGAATTTCAATCCCATTAATCCAAATCTCTATTCACATATGAAAGGCACTTCTTCTGTCCTTTTGAGTACGCTTTCCAGCCCCTTCTGTGGTATAAGCTAGAACACGTTGCTGTAAACAAGCCTGAGGTACCATGTGGGGTTTCTGACCTGAAGCAATATGATGGACCTTAGTGTTTTTTTATTCTTGGAAACCATGGTTTGTATAAATTCTGAGTCTGAGCCTTTCATGATTTACTTTTGTTCCTCCACAAAAGAGAAAAGTTTTTGGAATTGATTCTGTTGTTTTCATTTATGAATTTATTACTGCATTTATTTGATAACATGAACTACTATCAATTTTTTAGACCCTGATTTTGCTCATTGAGAAGCCCTTAAACTTTGTAACTTTCTAGATTGTCACTATGGTGAAATAATATTCTCTTTTTGAATGCAGATTGGGTTGATGGTCTTAATACCTTTATAAGGTTTATATGTCATAAAAGCTAGTTGGGCAGGGGTGGTTATGCCTCAAAAGAAGAGTTATTTTACTTTGCAACTCCTTAAAAGGTGGAGGGTATTTGGTCTCGATCTAGCACTCATTGATATAAAGGTCTTATTTCATTTAGTTTACCCCTAAAAAGACCTCGCTGAAATGTGTAGTCCAGGAAAATGTTTTACTTCTAGTAACACGTGCCAGTTTTTGTATCTATTAAAATATTAGGAGTGACAGAGGCAAGGCCAGTCTATATTGGTGTGTGCATATTATTATGTTCCATGTAGCAATTGGAAGAATTTTATTTGATTTGTAAGCTTTTCATTGCCTTTGATATATGGGATAATGGTAAGAATTTAATTTAGTATGCATCAAATTAGTTTTGTATATGCATAGCAAGATGCTAGGAGTTTTATGGGACTAAAAAGCATGTCATTCATAATAATGTATTTGCTTTTAAACTCTTATTTATGTTGAAGGATTTTGGTTACATATCTTGGTATCAACTAGTTGCTTTGAGGCTGTTTAAGTCATGTATTGTTTTTCTACTGAACATTTATGGATATTGCATGCATGTTTTTGCATGTAAGCATTTCTAATATTTTACAGTGATCTGGAAGGGTTGAAGAAGAGATTGAAATGCTTTAGCTCAAGCTGAATCATACTGAAGAAGGTATAGCTTTCAGTGGTAGGAGGGCAAAGACAACTAGATCTCAAGGGAAGAAGGTTCAAATAACTGTCAAACAGGAAATTTCAAAGTGGATGTTGCATCTTTTCTTTTTCTGCTTTCATTCTTGTTTTATACTCCAAGGCGCTTACATTATTTTGATAGTCTTATCAATGCAGAATACTTGGGAACTTGGCCTGGGCTTACTTGCAGCAAAACAATTATAGTTCTGCCAAAGAACAGTACAGGTAATTTTTTCCTTTTTCTGAATCTTGCTCATTGGGCTTCTCTGATAAAAATCTAGGCATAAGCCCAACTAATGCAATTAAGCATAGAAACAAAGTAGTCTTTAAGAAACTCTACCTTTAATCTCAGCTTGGCTTAAGAATTGAAAGTGTGAAACTGACTTCATAATTATATAATTGCTCATATAATTTACTTGATAATTATATGACTAATGTAGCTTTATCTCATAAAAAAATATGCATTTAGTAATAATAATTTTAGTGCTTTTGGAACCAACATTTGAACTTTTTTGTTTAAAATGAAAACTAAAAATAGGGTAATTTTTGGCCGTATGTCTTGTTTAACTTGTAAATGTCATGGTTTTTGAGTACTTCTCTATGTATCGGCCCATTTTGTGTACTAATGGTTATTGACAGTGGAGATTAATCTGGGACATTCTAGCCTTTTGCCCTTAATTTTTTTTTTATTTTTTTTATTTAGCAATCTGCCCCTATTTCGAAACTATATAGGGATATGCCCCTGTTTCGATACTCAACTACCTTAAAATCGAGTTTCAATGAAATACTCGATTCATAGAAAATCGAGTTATGGCCAATCAAAATTATTAAAAAAAAAAATAAATAAAAAATAAAATAAAATTGAATGGAACTTGAGTTTCAGGAAATCAAGTTCCATGCAAAATTTTTTTTATAAGTATCATCGCTTCATATTCAAGGAGACCTATAGTGACGTTTTTAAGCCCCATAGTGACGTTTTTAAGCCCTATAGAGGCGTTTTCCTGCAATTTTTTTTTTTCATAAGTCTGATTGCCCCATACCAGGTTTAGGGAGCCCTATAGTGGCGTTTTTAAGCCCTATAGTGACGTTTTTAAGCCCTATAGCGGCGTTTTCCTGCAATTTTTTTTTTATAAGTCTGATTGCCCCATACCAGGTTTAGGGAGCCCTATAGTGGCGTTTTTAAGCCCTATAGCGGCGTTTTCCTGCAATTTTTTTTTTTTTGATAAGTCTGATTGCCCCATACAGGTTTAGGGAGCCCTATACTGGCGTTTTGAAACTCGATTTCCATAAAGTCGAGTTCCATGCAATTTTTTATTTATTTATTTATTTATTTTTAAGTTTGATCGGGCATACTCAGTTTTCTACGAATCAAGTATTTCATTGAAACTCGATTTTAAGATAATTGAGTATCGAAACAGGGGCATATCCCTATATAGTTTCAAAATAGGGGCAAATTGCTAAATAAAAAAAAATTAAGGACAAAAGCCTATTATGTCCGATTAATCTGTATAAAGATCGAAAATGGGCTATGGAGCCCAATTAATAAAGTAAAGTAATTTGTTGGACCTGTCCAAAGGTAGGGAAAAAATATATCCTGTAGAGAAGAAACATATTCACAATACGAGGGCAAAATCAACCCAAGGAAAATGTACTTCTCTTTATTTATTTTAAGGAAAATTACACTTTGCCCACCTGTGGTTTGCCCAAAAAATACTTTACCTACCTGTAGTTTAAAAATTGGCTTTTTACCCACCTGAAGATAGCTCAATTTGACTTCTATTACCCACCTCTGTTAAAAATAAGGGTAAATTTATATTTTTGTTATCCTTTTATGTCTCTCTCCTCTTAAAACATTAAAAAACTAAAAAATTAAAGAAAAAGAAGATCAAAAAACTAGGTTTAGTAAAAATTAAAACCTAACTTTTACATATTTTTTCGTCCTTTTTTCCTATATCAACTTTTAGATATTCTATTTTAAAAATAAATGGATTACATAGTCTACCAAACAAACAACCAAACCATCCCCACCCATTTGAAAAAAAAACCAATTTAATCCTAAATATTGAAATGAGAATTAACCAATAACTATTTGGACATTCTAGCCTTTTGCCCTTAATTTTTTTTTTTATTTAGCAATTTGCCCCTATTTTGAAACTATATAGGGATATGCCCCTGTTTCGATACTCGATTACCTTAAAATCGAGTTTCAATGAAATACTCGATTCATAGAAAATCGAGTTATGCCCGATCAAACTTAAAAAAAAAAAAAAAAACTTGCATGGAACTCGAGTTTCAGGAAATCGAGTTCCATGCAAAATTTTTTTATAAGTATCATCGCTCCATATTCAGGGAGACCTATAGTGGCGTTTTTAAGCCCTATAGTGACGTTTTTAAGCCCTATAGCGGCGTTTTCCTGCAATTTTTTTTTTCATAAGTCTGATTGCCCCATACCAGGTTTAGGGAGCCCTATAGTGGCGTTTTTAAGCCCTATAGTGACGTTTTTAAGCCCTATAGTGGCGTTTTCCTGCAAATTTTTTTTAATAAGTCTGATTGCCCCATACAGGTTTAGGGAGCCCTATAGTGGCGTTTTTAAGCCCTATAGCTTTCCTGCAAAAAAAAATTTTATAAGTCTGATTGCCACATACCAAGTTTAGGGAGCCCTATAGTGGCGTTTTTAAACCCTATAGTGACTTTTTAAGCCCTATAACGGTGTTTTTAAACTCGATTTCCATAAAATCGAGTTCCATGCAATTTATTTATTATTTTTTTTTTTAAGTTTGATCGGGCATTCTCGATTTTCTGTGAATCAAATATTTCATTGAAACTCGATTTTAAGGTAATCGAGTATCAAAACAGGGGCATATCCCTATATAGTTTCGAAATAGGCACAAATTGTTAAATTAAAAAAAAAAATTAAGGGCAAAAGCCCATTTTGTCCATAACTATTTCCCAACCCCAATGTCCACTTTTCGAATAAAATGATCAATAATTCACATGATAGGAAACGCAATATTCAAATTTGAAAGAAACCCATCAAAGGTCCCCTTAAATCCAACATGCCTAGAAACCCAAAACACAAAATAACCAAAACAACTTAACAGAGAACTCGCCCACAATCACCGGTGAGCTTCATTTGCATCATTGGCAGAGGAAGAAGTAGAAGAAGAACCGAAAGACTCAGGGGGCTTATCGTGGAAAGAAGGCAGAGGATTAGAGCCCTTGATGATCCAATCGAGTGCGAAGAAGGAGACACTACCAAGAGTGGCGGAGCCCCAAGCATGAGAGTACCATTTGCTGTATTTTCTAATGGTGAACTTCCATTACTCCATGAGTGTTCCTGGGTTTGGATTCACTGCGTCTAGCGGGTTCGGGTATCGGACCTTTGTCTTGGCTTTTAAACTGGGAAGAACTGAACTGCCTGCGGTCCTTGTCGAAGCTCCTTCCATTGGCATTCTTCATAAACTTCTTGAACTGCCGGGTGATGTAGGACTTCATCTTGGAATCTTCATCATCGGAAGACTCATCTGTATCACTGCTCTTTGCCTTCAAGGCCATGCTTTTGCCTTTACTTGACTTGCCAATCCTAGATAACCATATCTCATAGGTTTGCAAGTTTCCAACCAGCTCAGTCAAAGGAATCTTGTCAATGTCCTTTGATTCCTCTATCGCTGTAATCTTGGCATGGAATCTCTCAGGTAGAGATCTGAGCACCTTCCTTTCAATCTTGGGTTCAGGGATGGTTTCCCCAAGATTGAAGGCTGAGTTCATTATGTCCTTAAGCTTGGCATAGAACTCATCAAACGACTCATCCTCCTCCATCTTAATTTCTTCAAAGCTTGTAGTGAGCCTCTGAAGCTTTGAATCTTTGACAACCTTTGTTCCTTCATAGGTTGTCTGGAGGATGGTCTAAGCCTCCTTAGCAGTTTCAGTTGAGGATATCTTCTTGAACTCCTCATTGGTGACTACGTTGAATAAGGCATTTAACGCTCTGCTGTTGAAGTTTGCCGCCTTCATCTTAGCATCATCCCAATTGGCCGGTTCTTCTTTTGGCTTAGTCCAGCCAATCTCTACAACTTGCCACACCTTTTCATCTAAAGACTGCAAGAAAGCTCTCATGCGTACTTTCCAGTATGCATAGTTAGTGCCATCAAATAAAGGAGGTATGATTAATGACTGTCCTCTATCCATGACAAACAGGGGTCAATGGATCAACACAGCAAAGATTAAACCTAATCAGAGTGTGCCTGCTCTGATACCACTTGATAGGCCACAATCTGAATGACCCCTTGTGATTAACCCTAATTAATTAATTAGCCAAGTTATTAATTAATGAATTAATCATGTAATTGCGTGGAAGCACAAACAAATCACCAAAAACTAAATATGCAGCGGAAATTAAATAACACGGTGATTTGTTTACGAATGGGGAAAACCCTAACGGCAAAAACCCCACCGGGTGATTTTCAGGTCACCACTCCCGAAACTCCACTATTATCAAATCAAGCGGTTACAAGTAAAGGAATCCCAAGTACCTTACCAACCTACAGTTGAACCCTTACCCCAATACCCAATTGGACTTGATCTGTAGTGACAATTTCCACCTTTGATGCACGGCTCCCAAGTACGTGACTAACCAATGCGCGGATCCCAGTACGTGACTTCAGAACACCAACTAAGGAAGAAAGGTTGGCTGCAAAGTTCTTCAGTTCATCCTTTATGATGAATAGCAGGAAGATGCTTGGTTACAAAACCCTACGGTGCAAATACACAGCAACTTCTTGAAGGAAGATGAACTAGGTCAAGAACTTCGTCTTTTGATCACAATTTGCTTGATCAGAGATTGCTCAATGATATTGCAACTTGTGTCACCCTTGATGGCTCTTAAAACAATCCTTTTATATGTTTAGGGTTAGAAGAAAAGAAGGCCCAAAATCATATTCACGGATCCCAAGAAAATCAGATTAGAAATCTGAAATTTTAAATCTCGACAGATAGCAGGTGTCGAGGTAGCTATCGAGCAGGTGTCAAGCTTTAAAAACTTTGCACTTCAGCTTGCTTTTTCTTGGACAGACTTGATGACTTCAACACTTAACCTTGAAACCTTGTTTCTTGAAGTATTAAAAACACCTAGAACTACCCAATTACAAGTAGAGTGCGTTTTGTCAAAGGATTAGCCAATTTACATAAATAAGTGGCATATGTTCTTAACAAGTGAAAACATATATGTCCTAACACTCTTAGTATTTATATTTGGTGGGTTTCAATTTTTAAATCAGTTAGAATTATTTTTGCAGATTCTTGTATCCTATTACTCGAGACTGATGGCTAGTTCAATGTAATATCAACTGTAAAGTGTTAAAATAAATGATTTAAAAGTTGATATATGAAAAAAGATGTAAAAGTAAGGTTTTAATTCTTATAAAACCTAGCTTTTTGGTCTTGTTTTCCCTTATTTTTTTAGTTTTTTATGTTTTAAGAGGAGAGAGACATAAAAGAATAACAAAAATACAAATTTACCCCTGTTTTTAACAGAGGTGGGTAACGGGAGATAAACAGAGCTAATCTCAGGGGGGTAAAGTGCTAACTTTTAAACCACAGGTAGGCAAAGTGTAATTCCTCCATTATTTTATTATTATCTTGTGTTCTTTTTATTAGTTGTTCTTTTTATATAACCTGTGGTATCTTTTTATTGAGTGATAACATGTTTATCTGTGCTTCATTGCTGTTTTTTGTGCGTGACACAAATCTAGGAATCGGGTTGAAACCCTAGATACGTACATCGGCATAATAGTGCGTACGCATTCATTATGCCACGTATACATTTCTGGGCAGAGCCTAGATTCCATTTTTATTTTATTTTTTTGTCATTTACTTGTTTTATTTTACTGATGTTGTATAGTTTTTATTTCTTTTTTCATGTAGCTTAATTTGCTTTTTGTATGTATATATCTCCTTGTTTGGTTTTTTTTTTTTTTTTTTTGATAAGTAATAAGGTATATTGATATCAAAAAGGAAGCACCCTAGTACATAGGGAGTGAACAAGGGGACAGCAAATCAAATAAAAAAATTGCAAGAATCTAGGAAATCAATAAAAGAAGGGAATGATTGGTTTTGCAAAGCAAACAACCAGTCCAATAAAGTTCTAAAAAAGAAAAGCTTGAGGTCCGGAATAGATCTCTCAATATCTTCAAAACAATGACTATTTCTCTCCCTCCAAAGACACCACAATAAGCCATGAGGAACGATGGACCATATAAAATCATTTCGATGACAACCAAAGTTGCCTTGCCAACACCTTAACAGCCCCAAAACAGTATGCGGCATAACCCAAGATACTCCAAATAAACCCAAAACCATAGACTATAGATCCATAGCAACAGGACAGTGAAGGAAGAGATGGTCAATCGATTCACCATTACTCTTGCACATGTAGCACCAATCCAAAATCCACACCTTCCTTTTTCGTAAGTTATCAATCGTCAAGCATTTCCCTGAGGCAGCAGTCCATACAAAGAAAGCTACTCTAGAGAGAATCTTCTGCTTCCAAATACTTCTCCCAGGAAAGCCGAAGATAGAAGGACCAGCTAAAATTATTATAATCTTTCACCAAGAACCCCTTACCTTTGCTAGGCATCCAACACATCTTATCCTCACGAAACCCGCTTATTGAAGAACCGTAAATGGTTTCCATGAAGCTTGACAAAGCCTCTAATTCCCAAACATGCACACCCCTAGGGCTATAAATGAGTCGAGCTTTGTCGAGTAGTGAATGTTCAAGCTCGGCTTGACAGTAAAAGTAAAATGTTCAAGCTTGACTTGAGTTTGATATGAGCCTACAAATAATGTTCAAGCTTGAGCTCGGCTTGGCTTGATTCATTGGTTAAGCCAAGCTCGAGCTCAATATCAAGCCCAAACTCAAGCTTAATATCATGTTTTTGAGCTTGAGATCCAACACAAGTATATTATCAAGCCTATATCAAGTTTATTATCTAGCCTATTTGGTTTAGATGAGTGGTCTCAACTTATAATTAATTAAAGTCTTGGAAGGATATGAGTTTACTTGTCAAGCTCATATCAATTTTATTACCAAACTCATAAATAAGCCTAGGCTCAACTTGTTTTGTTACTTTTGTATTGAGCCTTAGTGTTCACAAGCTTGTTCACGAACAATATTTTTTACTTGGGCTCGGCTCGTTTATTGAACAAGCCTAAAACTAAAGTTTAAGCTTGGCTTGTTTATAAACAAACAAATATGAACAAACTTTTTATCGAGCCAAGCCCGAACTGTTTATGAACGGCTTGGTTCATTTACAGCCCTACTGACACCCCTAAAGAATAGAATAGAATTTGTTGCATGTGAGATATTGCTGTGGACGACTAAATTTCTCAGTTCGAAATGAGTCAAACAAGTAAAATAGTTTCATAAATGCGAATTTGTACTGATGAATGTGTGGTACAATTCTCTGTGATTACAAAAGACTAATCCTCTTATTCAATCTCCTTGAAAGATTTGTTGATTGGAGTTGTGGTAATGTGATTTTGATTTGAACACCAAATATACTTCAATTAGGCTAAGGAATGGATCGAAGATCTTTGAAACAGAATTACAATGAATCTCTAGCTATGAGCTTGTTAAAAATTCTTTGTTCTTCATGTTCTTTGTGTGTTCTTCGTGTTCTTCGTGTTCTTTGTGTTCTTCGTGTGTTCTTCCCTTTTGAGGGTTTGTGGTGGAAGTTCTTCGGTGCTTTAGAGGCTTGAATCCGTAAAGCTTCACTAATTTGTGGTTTGTTGAGGTTTTTGAAGGCTTTCGAGCTTGATTCTAGTGAACTTTGAGATCTAGGCAGGTAGTTTGGATGATTTTTCTTTGAATGTTCTTCGTATTTGAAGGTTGAAGTTCTTGAAGTTGTTGGAGGCTTCGGGGCTTGATTCCAGCAGTGCTTCTGGACTTCTAAACTCAAGATGTCTTCTTTGATGCTGCTTGTGCTTCAGATGGCTTAGTGCCCTCCTAAATGTCTTAGGAAGGTTTCTATTTATAGGAGTTTGGGGGTGGATGAGCGACACGTGGCGAAGTCTGATTGGTGACACATGTCACAGCCTGATTGGTCCGATTATGTCATCGCCTACACGTGTGAGGCTGATTATGTCATCGCTTACACACGCGAGGTTGATTATGTCATCACTTACACGCGCAAGGCTGATTATGTTATCGCTTACACGTGCTGATGTGTGATTGGTTTTTGCATGACACTTGGCAAATTTCTGTTGGTTTCTGAGTAGTGATAGCAAAACCTAGCATCAATAAGTGGCACTTTGTAATTGGCTGTATTTTGTGGACTTGGTAGTGTGATGTGTCAGCTTGTGATAGGTCGGGAATTTTCCCTCTCTACAAATGCGCCCTCGAGACTCGTTCATGCACACAGTTTCAGAGTGTGGTGTGGGAATGAGTTTTGAAAACAGATTTTTTTTTGCAATTGACTCTTTAAGTGAAGTAGTTGAAGGTGGTGGAGCTTTCAGCAGGATAAGATAATTTTCGAAGAGTAGACCCACCCATATGAAAGGCTTTAATGAGACTAAGAAGAGGTCTGCGAGTATTTGAATGTACTTGCGTGACCGAGCCTTCTCAGCAGAGGTTAAGTTGATGTAATTTCAGAAGAGTATTTTGGACCGTTGGCAGCGATATAGGGTGTAGAAGATAGGGACGGGGTGAAGATGTTGGTTGGGTACAGCATGCAGAGTCATGGGGCCAGCCTCGTGTTTTTGAGAACTTCTGGTGAAGTTATATCGGAAGAATATGCTTTGGATTATGGCGAGGACATGTGGGAAAGTGGTTGAATGCACATGCGTCATCGTTTCACTCAGGTTAAGTTGAGGTAATTTCAGAAGCTTATGGATTCTGGGGATGCTGATGTTGGTGGTGAAGAAGACGAGGATGAAGCAAAGCGAATGGGTGAAACATACGCCACCATGGTACTGGCCCTATATGTCGAGGATCCTCTGGTGTAGATGTTTCTATGAAGTACACCTTTGAATATGGGATTGACTGTATGTTGCATGGGGTCTGACAGCAAGTCGTAGAATGTGCATGCGTGATGGGACCATGCTGACAGACGTTAAGTTGAAGTAATTTCAGAAGAGTATTCTCTGAAATTCTTCAAGCTGATTTTAAGTTGGAGTAATTCCAGAAAGCGTGTTTTGAGGTACCAGCAACGATGACCTTTGAGTCCCACAGTGATAGGGACATGGAATAAGGCCCTGGTGACCATTTATCGGCTCTAAAGGCTGAATTCTGATGAGCTGGTACCTTGGAGGTTGTTTCAAGTGTTGGATGGAAGACAATTTGTAGGATACCCCAACACTTTTTACCATTTTCACTTACTGCTACATGTTGGAAAAGCACAGAAAAATGAAAGATGGAGCCAACTTGTGATTCTGGTCTTAGCAACTAGTCAAGTTGCTGTTTGTTCTGAACCGCTGCTTCTGTTGGAAGGCCAAGCAATGGGAGAGAGACTACAGGAGCCCTGAGGTTAGGAACAGGTGTCTCTGCTGGACTTGGATTTCTTGGCCAACCAAATCTGAAGAAGCATGGAACCACAATGCAGACCTTGTTATGAGTAATTTTATGGACAACTGTGGTCGTTAAGGGGAGAAACAAAATTTGTTTGGATCTTAAAACTACAATGATGTTGTGAAGAGGGTTTCTACCGAACCATGAAAGGGTTGATTTCAGATGGATTATGAAGCAATATTGGTTGCTAAGTGTTGAGAATGATGAGGCCATAGTAAAAAATGGCTGTGAGAAGGAGGACCTGAAAATTTGAAAGAAGCAAATCTTCATTTATGACTCAGTGTGTTTTTCTTGATAAGTTTTCAACGGACTCGGCCCTTCTATTTATAGCGGAGAGATGAATAATGGTAGATGGGTAGTTGAGAATGGCAGATGAGAATTTTTGGTGGGAATGGTAGATTTTCAACTGGTAGGCACCGAATGGTAGGTGGGAATGTTTGGCACCGAAAGGGGAATGGTAGGTTGGACGGGTGACCCGATGTGATTTCAAGTTCAAGACACACTTGTGAGAGTTCATCTGTACTTTGAAAGGGAAGCCTTGATGAAGTCTGGAGAATAACCCTGAGGGGATCCAAACTAAATGGATGAATCTCAAATTTTGATATTGAGAGCTTTAGTTTTGGACATTGTCAGTACTTCGGAGACGTGAGTTAGATTGGTGATTTCCAAGTCATGAAAAACTATGCAAGACAAGTCTGGCTCGAAAATCTTGACTTTGGGTTGATTTCAACACAAAAGACAACTATCTTGAAATTGAGTTATTTGTGCAATTTTCGAGTCTCAAATGATGGAACGGACTCCAAAATTGGAATGTACGCGAAAAATTGAGCAAGATAGGTCCATCTTAAAAATTTTGACTTTTGGTCAACATTTACGCAAAAGTCAACTTTCTGGAAATTGGACGTTTGCGGAATTTCCGAGCTTCGAATAAAGAAACAGATCCCAAAATCAGAATGTACTCAAAAAACTGAGTGGGACAAGTCTGTTTTGAAAATTTTGACTTTTTGGTTAAGGTCAAAGGTCCAACTTGGTCAAAGCATTTTCTCTCTCTCTCTTTTCTTTTTCCTTTTTTTTTTTTTTTTGTCAGGCGGTTCGGATCCAGGTCAGATTTCCAGGTCGGTCAAACCGGGTCAGATGACGTCATCCATGACGTCATGCAACTGAGGGCGTCTCAGGGTGAAATGCGTGACAGCGCGTGACGCGTGGGGGAGAAGCGCCGGCGCATGTGAGCACATGAGAACTGATGGAGGCGCTTGGGAGTGCGTGAAACTAGGGCTGTTGACCACCAGATTTTCTGGCGGTGCATGGCATCGGTTTTGGTCCCGAAATTTTTGGGTTTTGTCCACCTAAGGCCGTAGAATGCCATTGTATTTCTAGTTTTCTAAAATTACAGGCAGATTTGCACAGATTCGAAGGGCTAGGCCGCGGTTCATTGAGAGATTGTGGCGGCGCGTGGTGGCGCGTGTCTGATTGTTTGGGCCTGAAATTTTCAGGTTTTGTAGATCGAAGTCAGTTTAAGATCCTTTGGTATTAGTTTTGTGAAATGAAGGCCGAATTTGCGCAGATTTTGAAAGACTATTCCGTTGGTCACTGTGAGTTCATGGCCGTGCATAGGAGCACGTGGATAGTCTACTGAGCTTGATTTTCTCTGGGTCTTTGTAGCTTGAAGCCCTTAGAAGATTTCTATGGATTGACTTTTGTGAAATTTTGTCAGAAGTTTTAGAAATCCGGAAGAGGAGACGGCAGGCATTGTTGGATTTGTTGCCATTTTAGTCTACGTTGTGGTTCTGCCAGTGTTTGAAATCCTAGTAAGCGTCTCTTACCATTTAGAACTTCATCCCAGTAGTTTCTTCACATGTGTATTTTTTTGCAGGCCTATATGCATTTTTCTGAGGTCTAGTGCCATAGTTTCTTCTGACAGTGTGATGCGTTTATGGGCACTTACCTGCTTCTTCTTCCTTTTTCAAGGTTTGGTGCAGTTTTCTTTGATTTTGAGTGCATTTGAGTTGCAAAATCTGACCTTAAACATTGGTGGCAGCGTTTTTCCTCTTTCTTTTTTTGTCCAATAGCTTCCAAGGATTCCTATATAAAGCCATCCGGAGCATGCACTAAGTTTGCATAAGCTTTGTCTTCAGTGGGCATCTTGATACTGTATAGAGAAACTCTGCCTCTTTATTTCAGTGGGTATCGTAATACTGTGTAGAGTTTTTTTTTTTTTTTTTTTCACAGGCTAGAGATTACAATTGAAGCTCTCTCTTTCCCTGATTTTTTTTTTTTTAGACGTGCCGTGAGATTTTCTTTTAACAAGTTCTTTGTTGTTGCTTGTTTTTGTTATGCAGTAGACTTTCCTTTATTCTTTGGGCTTTAACGGCAAGTTTTACACCAACATTCTTAGTTTGACATCCATCTTTATTTGGCGGCTTTACATGCCATTGAACACAACGTTCTTATAGTGACAGTCATCTAGGCAACAATGTTATCAAAAGTGTTCATGATTCAATGATGCTATTACTAGTACTTGACCTTGAAGTTGTACTGGCCTTTGTCTTGGCAATTAAGCTGCACCAACACTTGTCTTTTCAACACAGTCATATCAAGAATCTTTGCAAGATGGCCACATCAAGAGTCTTTACCATGAAGCGGTGCCAGCATTTGTCCTTGTATTGAAGCTATATTAACACCTGCCTTCACAATGAAGCTGCATCCATATTTTTCTCTATATCAAAATCGTGTCACCACTTATGAAGCCGTGCCAACACTTGCATATGCTATGAAGTTGAATCATCATTTGCCTTTGTAATGAAGCTGCACTAGCACTCTTCTTTTGCCATAAAGCTGCCTCAACATTTTATCTGCATTGAAGCCATGCCAATATTCATTTTTGTCATGAAACCACGTCAACACTTTATTCGCACCGAAGCCATGCCAATATTCATTTTTGTCATGAAACCACGTCAACACTTTATTCGCACCGAAGTCGTACCAACATTCATCTTTGCCATGAAGCCACGTCAACACTTCATTCACGTTTGCACCGAAGCCATGCCAATGTTCATCTTTACCATGAAGCTATGTCAACACTTCATTTGCATTGAAGTCGTGCCGACATCCATCTTTGTCATGAAGCTACGTCAACACTTCATTCGCATTGAAGCCATGCCAACACTCGTCCTTGCCATGAAACCACGTCAACACTTCATTTGCATCGAAGTCGTGCCAACGTTCATCTTTGCCATGAAGCCACTTCAACACTTCATTCGCACCGAAGCCGTGCCAACATTCATCTTTGCCATGAAGCTATGTCAACACTTCATTCGCATCGAAGTCGTGCCGACATCCATCTTTGCCATGAAGCTACGTCAACACTTCATTTGCACTAAAGCCATGCCAACCCTCGTCCTTGCCATGAAACCACGTCAACACTTCATTCGCATCGAAGTTGTGCCAACGTTCATCTTTGTCATGAAGCCACGACAACACTCCACATTAGCACTTGCACCCGCATTGAAGTTGCACCAATATTGACCTTTATAATAAAGCTACAACAGCACAAATTTTCAGAGGCAACATAGCTCAGACATCGATGGTGGATAGCACTGTAGCCAGACATCAAGATTTCAGAGATGCCAACAAGACGTTGAAGTTGCAAGGAGTCCCTATCAAGACTTTGAAGATGCAAGGAAATGCCAACAAAACCTTGAAGATGCGGGAAAAAATGACGCCAATACTTTGATGCCAGAGTATGTTGCCAAGACTTTGAAGATGTCAGAACATGCCACCAAGAATTCGACACTGCATGAACATGCCCATAGAGGAGAGATGATGCAACACCGACTTCGGATATATAATCTATCATCATTCTGGAGGAAGTTGACGTCGTCTAGATTTCAAAGACATGATGTGAAACGACACCACTTAGAAAGGAGATGACGTGGTTCAAATTTCAAAGCTATGAAGTGGCACAACCTAGAAGAGAGACGATGTAGCTTAGACTTGCAAGGTACAAGAAGATGCCCCCAGGAGATAAGTGATGCAAAGCATACTTCAAAAACGTAGGAGAATGTCCATAAAAGATGGGCAATACCATGCAAACTTCATTTCTTGCAAAAGAGGTTGAAGATTTTATTTTGCTCCATAACCAAGAATCAACTTATGTTTATCATCATTTCAAGGAAAGCTAAGCAACGTCAACTCCTTACAGTCTTCATCTTCGACTACAACGATCTTCGATCATCCTATTAAGCAGTTGACTACCTTTAAGTAATGCCTTGCCGACCAAAGGGACCTTAAAAGCATATTGATGACCGTTGGAAATCTCTTCAAGCCAGACTGGTAATCCTTCTTCTTTTCATGTGACTGAACTTAGTGACAAGTACTAAGCTGCCTACGTACCCCGGAGAGGGATCAAGTCATCACGTAGTTCAACTGGTTTTTTTTTTTTTTTTGATTATTTTTTTTATTTTTTTTTTTCAAAAAGGAGGGCTCAATGTGTAATAGTGGGTATCACCACTAATCGAACCTGAGACCTCTCAAGGGCGACATGGGCATCCAACCACTACGCCACACTAGCAATTGGTGACATAGAGTGGGATTAATTTCTCCTTATTGGTACGCTTTCAAAGGTATTGGAAAGACATCATATACTCTTGCAACGCTACAGTGGGCAATTTAAACTCTTACCAAGGAGCAATCCTCGATGTTCAAGTGTAGAAGTGTTTAAGGAACTTCCCGTTGATGGGGCCGATCCTTGCATCATCATTGTTGATCAACTTGTAAGTTTGGTTGGTGTTTGCCCCCTGCTTAAGAGTTGGAAGTACATCACAAACAACCGTCACATGGTTTGACCCGACAACTTCATTGAAGTCTAGATCAATCTTGTTTTCTTTGGCAAGCTTCATGATTTGTTCTTTGAAGACGAAGCATTTTTGGATTGGGTGGCCAATGATGCATGATATTTGCAGTAGTTAGGGTCATTAACTTTCCCCATGTCTTTTGGCCGCTTGCATTCTGGCAATTCAATCAGTTTCAATTGTAGTAGTTGTTCTAAGATATTTGGCACATCTTCATCGGGGAACGGATATACTTTTTGTTCACGTTCTTTAAAAGTCAGACGACGCACCTAATTCTTTTGCCATCCTTCAAGCTGTTTTTCATTTGTACTTGCTCTTCTTCTTGGAACCTTGACTTCAGCAGTGTTAACAACCATTGAGTCTTTGAGATTGCTTTTTGCATTCCTGTCATTCTTCCTTACTTCCTTTTTGCTTTCCTCAAGTATAGGAGGGTTTGTACTTCCATGGCTAGCAATGCTTAACTCCATGTCGTGCGCACAAGTTGCTAACTCTTCAAATGTTCGAGGCTTTATCTCTTGAAGGATGTAAAGAAGTCCCCAATGCATGCCTTGGATGCACATTTCTACAGCAGAAATTTCAGAAAGTCTGTCGTTGCAATCTAGACTCAAAGAACGCCACCGATTGATATAATCAACGACGGGCTCATCCTTCCATTGTTTGGTATTGGTAAGCTCCATCATGCCTACTGTGTGCCATGTGCTGTAGAATCGGTTGAGGAACTCTCTTTCAAGTTGTTCCCAACTATTGATTGACTCGGGTTCTAAGTCTGTATACCAATCAAAGGCATTCCCTTTCAATGAACGAACAAATTGTTTTACAAAAAGGCCTCCTTGAGTCCCTGCGTTCTCACAAGTTTCTACAAAGTGAGCAATGTGTTGCTTAGGATTTCCTTTGCCATCAAACTGCAAGAACTTGGGGGGTTGATACCCATTTGGCATCCTCATGTTACCGATGCGCTTTGTATAGGGTTTCGAATACATGAGAGAACTTGTAGAAGAACCTCCATATTGTGCTCGAATTGTACTCGTTATCATGTCCTGAAATTGTTGGACAGATATCGAGGCCATTGAGGTGGAATGTCCATGTTGAGAAGTGCCTTCACCTCCTTTTCCTTTATCAACCGGGGTTTTCTCCTTTCAAGGTAAAGCCAGGTGGGTGCTCAAGGCCAGGACTTGATTCACCCGAATCTTGTACCTCCAGCTTGTTCATTAGGAGTGCAATTTTGACATCCTTTTCTTCAAGTGCTTTTGTGAGAAAGATGATCCTTTGTTCCATTTCAGCCATCTTTTCTTCCATGGTAGAGGTGTTAGTAATCATGACTGACATAACTTCCTAAGATAATGGAGAAGAAAGTGAATTGAAGTGAGCACGTGAAATCTCATCTTTTGGGTTCCCTTCGGTGGGAGAGAAATCGTGCGAACAACTTCTTGTGAAGGAAGAAGGGGATTTGTCCCCATACTTGAGGTGTTCCAAGGTGGAAACGTCCTTGTTGATGACCTTGTTTCCTGTAAGAGGGTCTAAAGAGATGATTGTCTAGACCTTGGCTTCCTTGGTTGATCGAGATTGAAGTTGATTATTTGCTTTGGGTTGGCTACAATTGATTACACCAATGTAGTTGTTGGTGGTAGCCTTACCAAGTTTAGTTGAAGTAGCTATTGTTGAAGCTTGAATGTCCTTACTAGTGGCCATTGAAGTAAGTAGTAAGATGATGATGATGATTTCTTTGAAGGAGAATGAGATGAGAGGCAGAGACGTCCCACCGGGCGTGCCAGAATTTGTGGACGACTAAATTTCTCGGTTCAAAATGAGTCAAACAAGTAAAAATAGTGTTGCAAATGCAAATTTGTATTGATGATTTGTGGTACAATTCTCTGTGATTACAAAAGAGTGATCCTCTGATTCGATCTCCTTGAAAGATTTGTTGATTAGAGTTGTGGTAATGTGATTTTGATTTGAACACCAAATATACTTCAATTTGGCTGAGGAATGGATCGAAGATCTTTGAAACGGAATTACAATGAATCTCTGGCTATGAGCTTGTTAGAAATTCTTTCTTCTTCACGTTCTTCGTGTGTTCTTCGTGTTCTTTGTGTTCTTCGTGTGTTCTTCCCTTTTGAGGGTTTGTGGTGGAAGTTCTTCGGGGCTTTAGAGGCTTGAATCCGTAGAGCTTCGCTGATTTGTGGTTTGTTGAGGTTTCTGGAGGCTTTCGAGCTTGATTCCAGTGAACTTTGAGATTTAGGCAGGTAGTTTGGATGATTATGCTACGAATGTTCTTCGTATTTGAAGGTTGAAGTTCTTGAAGTTGCTGGAGGCTTCAAGGCTTGATTCCAGCAGAGCTTCTATACTTCTGAGTGCTTTTGAATCTTCTTTGATGCTGCTTGTGCTTCAGATGGCTTGGTCTTCTCCTAAATGTCTTAGGAAGGCTTCTATTTATAAGAGTTTGGGGGTGAATGAGCGACACGTGGCGGAGTCTGATTGGTGACACATGTCACAGCCTGATTGGTCCGCTTATGTCATTGCCTACACGTGTGAGGTTGATTATGTCATCGCTTACACGCGCGAAGTTGATTATGTCATCGCTTACACGCGCGAGGCTGATTATGTCATTGCTTACACGTGCTGATGCGTGATTGGTTTTTGCATGACACTTGGCAAATTTCTGTTGGTTTCTGAGTAGTGATAGCAAAACCTAGTAGCAATATGTGGCACTTTGTAATTGGCTGTATTTTGTGGACTTGGTAGTGTGACGTGTTAGCTTGTGATAGGTCGGGAATTTTCCCTCTCTACAATTGCATATTTTGGTGCTTTGACTATTTCCTCACTACAAAAAATGGGGGCTATCCCAGAGTTTTCAAAACCACTGGGATAGGGTCAAAATTCCTGTCTCGGCATTTTTTTTCCCAACACTTCAAACAACCGCGTTTTGAATGTCGCCATAGGGTTGCCGGACCTGTACCAGTGCTTTTCAAAAGCGCCAGGAAAGGCATACGCCCTATACCAGCGCTTTTGAAAGCACTGCTATAGGCCTTTTAAATTACATTGATTCAAGACCTAGGTACTGTGAAAGCGCTGGTATAGGTCTTGAATCAATATAATTTAAAAGACCTATACTAGCGTTCTCAAAAGCGCTGGTATAGGTCTTGAATCAATATAATTTAAAAGGACATATGCCAGCGCTTTCAAAAGTGCTAGTATAGGTCTTTTTAAAAAAAAAATAAAAATTTAGCACTTGTAATGTACCTAAAATACATATTTTCCAATACTTATTTTATAGCAACTGTAATGAACTACAATTCATATTTTCCAATAGCAAATACCATACCACATTAAACCAAGAAACTAAATATATTTAATTACACCATATCAATAATTACATCCCAAATGTCTAGAATTTTATACACAAAATAATACATCCCAAGTGTCTAGAATGTTATGAACAAAATAATACATTCTAAACAACTATGTACAATGTCCTACACAAAAGAATACATTCTAACTATATAGAATGTCCAGCACAAAAGAATACATTCTAATTGTCTAGAATGTTATAATAAAGTTTCCAACTATGATGTGTACATATATATCAAAGTTTGAAACTTTATTATAAATATCAAAATATCATAGTAACTACTCCAAAATAGGTGCCCAAAGTATCGCCTACTGCGTATCATCAAATGATAAGTGCTGAGCACCGGGAGATTGGATATCCACTGCAGAATCACCATCACCATCCTCCGAATTAAGAAACACACAATGGATTAATGTACTAAACAACAGAGTTAGTAGCTGAATGACACAATATCACTAGTATTACTACCAAGTGCCACATTAACAATTAAAATACACTCAAAATGACTGATTTCAGTTAAGCATATCAATTGGGTAATAGTCTCAATAAATTTCTCAAAAAGTGATTAGTAAGCAATTTATGCAAAAGATTCAATAAGTGATTACTTACAAATAACCTCGAAACAACCATCAATACAAAGAAAAGAAAAATGTTTTCCAAGCTCCCAGTCACAAAACCACAATACAGTTAATAACTAAAATAAGTTAAAATGAGGATTTAATAAACAACATAAAAAAATATTTACAAAAAAATACTTATGGGGTGACTTTAAATTCAATGTAACTTCTAAAAACCCATAAATTTACCTTATTGTATTAATAAGCCAGAGTCTAAACTCTAAACCAGCTTAATTTCATTTTTGGAATGAATGAGTTTACCTCACTTTGCTGCTTGCAATAATTCCAAGACAAATAATTTTATTTTTCCACTATTTGAGGTGGTTGTAATAATCAAGCGTTGTAAGACCGCCTGAATGATCAGTTGATTACTTGGCTGTTAAACCTTTTTTATACTTGGATGTTAAACCTTTTTCCTCTACTTGGCTGTTAATTTTATACTTATAAACATGGGGTAATTACAAGAAAGTTTTGTTTTGGGATGATTTAAAGTGTCAGTTAAAAGACTTAAACTCAGGACATTAGATCATATGAACCTGAAAATTACTAGATTAACTCAATTGGTAACTTAGTTGTTCCTACCTGCTACAGATATATATTTTCTCTTTAAAAGTTCTTGTCAAATGCTAGGCCACTACTTGGGTATATTGTCCTCTCTCTGATCACTCATTTACTTACAACCTTGGTATATTCCTACACCTCATTACAGCACTTGATTCTCATCTTCAATCACACTACTAATTAGTCCAGAAAGTCATAACACACCAAGCAAAATAGACCTGACCTAACATGACACCCTCCCACTAATAAATAAATAAACACTAATACAATCTAAATTAGACAGTAAAAGAAGTAATTATAAATGATAAACAAAAAGAATCTTTATTACTATTATTTTTTGGTAAAATAACTAAAAACAATCTTTATTTGGATAGTGTTGGAAATATGCATAAACGCAACGGAAAAAAAATAACGGATCTACTTCATTCAGAATTGATAACATGCATTAAGTAAGTTTCAGAATATAGAACAAGAGAGTGTACCTTGGTGTAGTGAATTTCAAAACCAAAGATCAGAAGTTCTCAGGAACACTTTCAATCTTCACTCCAATTCCACTATCGCCCAAGATGTGTGGTCTCTCAATCAATTTCCAAGGGAGAGTAATTGAGTGGCTTCACTCACACATACACCTACTTTCACAAACTTGTTGTGTCATCTGAAATTCTGTATGTTTCTCTCCTAATAACTGATTGTCTAATTGGGCTAGCCTTTTGGGCCTTTCCAATTGGGCTTTAGTATGTGGCTTGGAGTGGGACCAAAAGGGACCAATAAGACACTAGCTCCAATGGGCCTTGGGCTTTTCTGTCAACTCTTGACAAGTCCAAAGTTACCATTAATTATATTTAATACCACTATATAAATATAATTGCACTCTAGGCCTTATTAATAAATTATATCACAAGACTTTATTATACATGCAAACCCTTCATAAAATATTCGTAGTAATACAAAGTTATGAAAATAGACTGCCACTTTGTAAATTACTACATCTTAATCCTTGAGTACCCGGTTTAATCCTTTTAAGTTATTCACCATATATTTATGAAATCCAATTTCATAAATATATATATATATATATACACTTTAGTAATTTCTTACTAAAGTGGTTAGGCCTAACTTTCTGAATAACTGAACTCATTAAACTTATCTCAAGGGAATATTTTATATCTCCGATAAGAGACTATGAATTCCATCTTGAGAATATATGTTCCATTAACACTAAATGTGGCTGCCTAACATACTGAGGTTTTGACCGTTACTTTAGATCTCACTCCTAATATATCAAAGCAACCTACACTTCATGATCAGATCCATTATTCTATCAGGATTAAGAGTTCATGCAAATATAAGTCGTGAGATTTATTATTCAATTGACAGTCATTAGGAGAATAATAAATCTCACAGCGGTCCAGTTCAATATGCCTTAACTCTTAAAACATACATATCAACTAGAAGTCACCACTTCCATGATCAAGACAAATCATCTTAGTTGACATGTTATAGTCTTCGCAGATGAAACGCCCAATTTCATCACCGACTATGAACTAAGATTCTGAGTTTACAAAGAACTCGTGACTTATATCTTCTGTGGCTAAATCACATACTATGCATCTCATGGACTAAATGATAATGTCTGAATATTCATGTTACCATTAATTTAGATAATAATAAAACAACTTTATTAATTACAATATTAAGTTATACATCATGTCAAACATAATGTCATACATAACATCATACAATAGAATTCTAGGGCACTAATCCCAACAGATAGAGCAGGTGACAAACAATATTTAGCAAACTGAAAAAGTTCTCCAAAGACATGGCCAACTAATTAAACCATTTCACAGCAAAATTCATCAAATCAAAACTCACCAATCACCTACACACACAGACACACAAAAAAACATCATATACTATCCAATAACCTATTAACTTCATAAATTATCCATAAACCATTTCCAAACAAAATTTCATCTGATTATTTTGCATCACAGAAACTTCATGACAACTCACCAATCACCATACAAACATGAACAAAAATGCACATAGTTTGTATTCAAACTTCTTGCCATAGACATAGTGGGAAAAGATGGGCACAATGAAGTCAACATCCTCCGCATTAACCTCATTTCAGGATCATAACGATCGCATTTCTCCTTCATTTCTTCTACTTGAGTGGACAACTCGATAACCCTTTGGTTAGTTGCAGTAGATGTTGGAGGTGGCGTACTGTCATCCATTGACCTCGCACGATTGCCAGATGGGGTTGGACCAAAGCCTACCCCTCTGAAACGGCCACCTCTCTCTGCACCGATGACCTGTCCAAATGCATCATCAAGCTGTAAAAGTATGTCAGCCTCAATGTCGTTTCCCCGCAACTGTGACCCCTCTATCATAAGTTGTTTCATCTTTGCCTAGTAATCACAAATAAAGAAAACAACATATTAGCAACGAGGGCAATAATACACATGCCAACATGAGTAATATACTTTTATATATATAAAAGTTGTGTTGGAGTTATTATAAAAGAAAAAAAAAAGTTGGGTTAGAGTTATACCAAGCATCTTTAGAACCCAAACCATATTCATAAGTTTTGTAATTCCTTTAGGTTACAAAAGTGCTCATCATTGTGAGCTTGCGTAACCGTTTTACAAGCACAGCTTGAGATACCTGAACTCCACCCCAATCTGCTTGTAAATTAGGCTTGCATGGGGAGGATTATAAATAGGTAAGGTTCAAATAACACAATATTTGCCAAGACAAAATTCACAATAACATTGAAGATGGACCAGAGTTGTCTAGTTTGATTCCTCAAACAGATTAGTATGAAAATCTGTTCAAATTGCCACAACATTTTATTTCAGATATCACAAGATATTATATACCCAAACAATGGCGCAATTACAAAGTAATCTTTTCCGTAGATGAACCTATGTCATGTGCCATTGATATGCATTGCAATGTCAGAACTGTGCTCATTAATCATGTAATCTCAAAACGACTAAATCTAACCGTCTTACTGCTCCAAAATGAGCACTATAAAATATGTCAAAACAACACTATCCCAAAACATGCAACCCTACCCTGAAACCAAAAATTTGTTTATGTTTGGGGGATTTTTGGATATTTTCATTGGGTTTTTAGATGTTACAGATGTCATTCTCACTGATGTAATTAAATAAAACTATAGGTGTGTACACTCAAATGCATAGGAAAACTACTAGTATGATTACTAGTTGGACCCTATCACGCAAACCACTAACACATTCGACACCCTTCTTAGTTCTTTGAAATGGCCTCAAGAATATTCACAACAATATCTATTGAAGACCTTTTGTATAAGGACACCCAATGCTTTTGATTTCCAACTTAAGCTTTTACTTTCAAGCATTAATGTCTTCACAGATTTGGTTCAGGTTGAGGTAAATCAGCATCAGAAAAAGAAGTTGGTGTTAAGCTGGACCACCTTGCACTTGCTGCTTTCATATTATCAGTTGTAACAAAGTTAAACATGTGACTCTAGGCTTATTAAGCTTAGTAAGGCACTTCCCAAATCCAACAACATTATATTATTGCCTCCAGTCTTCGAGATTGTTTACTGTAATCATTAAACTTTAAGTCAAAATTGCAAGACAAACTACATTTCCAATCCTAAAGATATAATATAGCCGCACCATAAAACTATTCAAACATTGGGGACTAAGTTAAGAAATATTCACCATGAAAACGAAAACCTGCAATCTTAATCATAAAAGAGTAAAGTTAGGTAAAGTATTCAAACCTGATACGCTTTGCAATCTTAATCATAAAAGAGTAAAGGATCTTTTAATAAATAAAAATAATAATGTTATAAACAAAAGTTTCCTAACATTGGACGACCCTAATCTAATCTAATCTAATAATGCCAACAACCTAATCAAGGACAAGGTTTGGCAATGAGAAACCAGTCTCCCCTTTAATTAAAGTCCCTACCATGTGACGTTAATCAAAGAACTTCTTTCCAACTCAAAATACAATACATTGAAATTACTATTATAATTTGTTATAAACTTACAATGTTCGCTTCCGCAGTGGCATTCACAGCAGTACCATCACGGTGAGAATACGCCACTTCATACATCTCACCTCTCTCTAGTTGCCTGCCTTTCTTTTCTGCCTACAACATGGTCATTACATTCGGCATATTAAAGCGAGGGTGTTGATTCGATGGCGTCGAATCACATTTATTCCTACTTTAGAACTCAAAATAATATAAGCTTTGTTATTTTAAGCATGTTATTAATATATATAATATTGTTCTTACAATAATATCCGCCGTCCAGGCCATGCTTCTAGATCTGAGCGTGTGTAGCTTCGTCTGCTTCCCACACCGCTCTTTGTTATCTTTCGATAGCTCCTACAAACATTTGAAAAAAGTCACTACCAATTACAATAACAAGCTAATATATAATACTGTTAGGCATGGAACCTATAAAAGTAAAACATCTATACCACCACAACTATTACTACCTTAAAATCGTCAGAGAACCAGTACTCCACCAAGCCATGAAATTGAGTGTCATCAACCTTTGACAATGATAGCTGAAGTAAATCTTCCTTAGTTGTGCCCGGGTTGCAGTGCTTCTCCTTCAACTCTGATTTGTGGCTGTTAAGGACATATTTTATGTAATTGGCTAATCCTTTGACAAAACGCACTTTACTTGTAATTGGGTAGATCTAGGATGTGTTTAATACTTCAAAAAACATGTTGTTCAAGTCTAGTATTAAAGTCATGAAGATTGGACCAAGAAACAAGTGAAGAAAAGATGTTCATTAAAGCTGGACAGATAGCCCGACAGCTTCTCGACACCTCTCGATAGCTGGCTATCTATCGAGCTCTTCAATTGATTATTATCGCAATCTCGACAGCTAGTGGATCGATCGAGAAAGCTCCTGTTCCCTCGACAGCTTCTCGACACCTCCTCAACACCTAGCTATCTATAGAGGTTTAAATCTCGACATCTCCTCGACACCTCCCGACCGATCGAGGTTACAAAAATCAAAATTTTCAGATATGATTTTTGGGCCAGGCTTTTGTATTTGTGTAGGGTTTCTTTTCTCACAATCCTAGACCTATATAAGGCTTATTTTAAAAGCCGTCACATAAGAGAATACAAGGAGAACATATGCAAAAGGTGATCGATGCCTTATTCTCTCTGAAAGAAGCTACTGCGTTTTTGCGCCTTAGAGTTTTGTAACCAAGTGCTTATTGATCTTTATTGTTGATGAAGTGAAGAACTTTGCAATCAAAAATCTTCTTTTAGTTGGTGATTAAGTCGCGTATTGGGATCCGCACAATTGGTTAGTCGCGTACTGGGATTCGTGCATCATCAAAGGGTGGCGTTCATATATTGAAGGGTTCAGAGGTTCTGAAGCGGTAGAAGGTTTCTGTTGTGAGTTCATCTACGGGGATTGTAGAGTCTAGGGACAAAGGTTTTGTACTAGATCTGAAACTTCTCTTTACTATAGTGGATTGCTTTTCGGGAAGGTTTCCCCCCAGGTTTTTTACTGTGAAACTGGTTAGTTTCATTGGTTTTCCTGGGTCATCATATCTTGTCTTATTTATTTTTCCGCTGCATGATTTTGACATGATATTGATGCTTGTTTGTTTTAACAAGTTTTATTCATAATTAATCTAATTAACAACTTGGGTTTAAAACTTGTTAATTCTATCAACCGGGATCTAAATTTCCCAATAAGTGGTATCAGAGCGGGTTCACTCTGATTGGATTAATTTCTTGAGTGTGATCTTTGACTCCCGTTGTCATGGAATCTCGTGATTGTTTTAATTTCCATGATCTTGTGTTGAATGATGATGATGATATTCAAGATGCCTATTGCAAGCTTTATAATTTTTGTATGAAATCTCTTGAATGTTCTACAAAATTGAAAGCTAAATTTAAAAAGGTCAAGCTTGAAAAAGATGACTTGATTGCAAAATTGGATGAAGCCAATAATTTGAATGAGAATTTTAAAAATCAAATTTCATCTCAGGTGGACAAAATTAAGAGTTTGGAAGAGCAACTAGCTGAATTTAAAACTGAAGTTGAAAATTTAACTAGTACCAAACTTGTTGTTGAGCCTAACTCAAAAGAAAAGGATTTTTATATTCCTCCATTTAAAATGAATAATGAAGAGTTGAAGGCTAATATTGCTAGGATAGACAAAGGTAAAAATTCTGATGTTAACGCTGAAGTTTCTAAACCTATGTCTAAAACTCCTCCTAGGTTGAATGCAAAATTTGAATTTGTCCCCACTTGTCATAATTGTCATATTGTTGATCATATTAGGCCAAATTGTCCTAAGTTAAGGTCTCTGTCAACCCCTAAGGTTAGATCTCCTTCTAGGAAACCGAGAAGTTCTAAAACTACTCATGTTTGTCACCATTGTGGTGTTGTCGGACACATTCGTCCTAATTGCTTTAAATTGTATCCTCAAAAGCAATTGTCCAAACGGTCACAGGTTTCCTCTTAAGGACCTACACCTTTGTTTGGAGAGTTATTAAAAGTTTTGAGCTTTTTAACTCAATTTCAGGAGAATTCCAATTCTTCTATGTCCTTTAGTAGACATACTAGGACACGTGCCTTTTCATCTTCACGGCCAAAGACTCATGCTGTGTGGGTGAGAAAAGAGCCTAAAACTTAATTGTCTTTTCTATTTGTCCTCTGCTTTGATTCTTTCTATCTAAAGTAGGACTTTCTTTGCTTGATTTCTTATCTGTTTTTGGAATCATGCTTTCATGCATTTGCATATTTCTATCATGTTTTCATGCATATGCATTTTTCTTTCATGCATTCATGTTGTTTATCTATTTTTGTTCGGTTGTTTACTTTTTATTTTGTTTTGTTTTCAAAATAAAAATAAAGATACAAAAACAGTGTGTGTTTTGTGTACTTTGGTACTTGTGTACCTTGGATGGCCATTAAAACAAATTTTTCTAAACTTTATATCATTTGTAACTTAGATGAGCATCTCTATGCACAACTAAGTAAGTGAGCTTTGTGGCTCTTATTTGTGATGAGTGAGATTAAGTTATCTCTTGAGCTTAACACTCATATCACTCTTTTTGACGGGTAAGACTAGAAAATCCTAAGAGAAAGCCGTAAATAACCATCTCACTACTATTGCCCGCCAATCATAATATGACACCTGTATGCTTTGGCATAATAAAAGTGTACTGTCATAGACACCTGTATGCTTTGGCATAGCAAAAGTACAGTGTCAAAGACATCCGTATGCTTCGGCATAGCAAAAGTACAGTTTTAAAGACATCCGTATGCTTCGGCATAGCAAAAGTGCAATGTCAATGCTTAACATGTTGGGTATTTCTTTTCTCTCTCTTATATGCCCATGCATGATATGCTTAAAAGAAAATATGCAAAGAAAAAAAAAAAAAAAGCAAAAAGATCAAAAATGCTTTAAATATGATTGTAAGCGTGTATTCTAAGAGATGTGGGAGTTATAGGATGTACCTCAAAGGTGATAGTCTCCATCAAACAGTAATGATTGTGTGTGAGTTAAAGTGATTTTCTCATATCTCAAATCGTCATAACATGTATACACTTATGCAATCTTGCGATGTTTTTCACACACAACACGCAATATTCTTTGCTACCCTTGATACATGTGCAGGTACAATGTGATTTGGCCATCACTAGGTTTACATGTATTAATGTATACTCACTAAACTGTCTTGACTTGTTTTTAAAATATAAAATTGGTTAGACTTGTTTAGTGTGTCTGTGTGTGTTTTGGGATCTATGTGCTTAACATTTTTCTTGTTGAGAGATTTGTTTTTTTCACATGTTTTACATCCTTCTATTATCTTGTCATCCATAACATCTTGTTTCATTATATTCATACATTTATATGGATTTCTTTGTACCCCCTTGATCATCCTTGACCATCTTTATGTTTCTCGAGTGAAGCTTTCTAGCTTATTGTACCCTTTGTCAATCATGACAAAAAGGGGGAGAAATTGTGGAAACTTTGTGGTTTCTGTTTAACATTCTACAAGTTAGGTGGAGAAATACATTCCTTTGTAAGGGGGAGATGTGTTTCATCTTGTTAGGGGGAGTGCTTACTTCCTTCTTCTTGTACCTTGGGTCTTGTGATCATGTTTACATACATTGTATGATAATGTATGTTTTCTTCACCCACCTCTATATGTGTTGTTTCTTTTCTATCTTTATACATATGTTTCTTTAATTGTACGCAATCTATTATTTCTGTTTCACACTAAGATGCCTTGATGAGTTTTGTTTAAAGTGTTTCAGAAATACAAGTTGTCAAAGTCTTCTTGCCATAAACTCTCTTCTTGCAAAGTTTTTCAAGAGTTTGTATTAGGATAGATTTTATTGTATTCAACAAGTGAATATGAGTTGAGTGATTTATGACTTCTCTCATATCTCATTTGTTTGTTGTGGTTTTGTCACAGATTGCCAAAGGGGGAGATTGTTAAGGACACATTTTGTGTAATTGGCTAATCCTTTGACAAAACGCACTTTACTTGTAATTGGGTAGATCTAGGATGTGTTTAATACTTCAAGGAATATGTTGTTCAAGTCTAGTATTAAAGCCATGAAGATTGGACCAAGAAACAAGTGAAGAAAAGGTGTTCATTAAAGCTGGACAAATAGTTCGACAGCTTCTGACACCTCTCGACAGCTGGCTATCTATCGAGATCTTCAGTTGATTGTTATCGCAATCTTGACACCTTCTCGACAGCTGGTGGATCGATCAAGAAAGCTCCTGTTCCCTCGACAACTTCTCGACACCTCCTCGACACTTAGCTATCTATCGAGATTTAAAGCTCGACACCTCCTCGACACGTGCTATCTATCAAGGTTACGGAAATCAGAATTTTCAGATCTGATTTTTGGGCCAGGCTTTTGTATTTGTGTAGGGTTTCTTTTCTCACAACCCTAGACCTATATAAGGCTTATTTTAGAAGCTGTCACATAAGAGAATACAAGGAGAACATATGTAAAAGGTGACCTATGCTTTATTCTCTCTGAAAGAAGCTATTGCATCTTTGCGCCTTAGGGTTTTGTAAACAAGTGCTTCTTGATCTTCATTGTTGATGAAGTGAAGAACTTTGCAGCTAACAATCTTCTTCTAGTTGGTGATTAAGTCGCGTACTGGGATCCGCGCAATTGGTTAGTCACGTACTGGGATTCGTGCATCATCAAAGGGTGGCGTTCATATATTGAAGAGTTCAGAGGTTCTGAAGCGGTAGAAGGTTTCTGCTGTGAGTTCATTTACGGGGATTGTAGAGTCTAGGGACAAAGGTTTTGTACTAGATCTGAAACTTCGCTTTACTATAGTGGATTGCTTCTCGGGAAGGTTTCCCCCCAAGTTTTTTTACTGTGAAACTGGTTGGTTTCATTGGTTTTCCTGGGTCATCATATCTTGTCTTATTTATTTTTTCCACTGCATGATTTTGACATGATATTGATGTTTGTTTGTTTTAACAAGTTTTATTCATAATAAATCTAATTAACAACTTGGGTTTAAAACTTGTTAATTCTATCAACCGGGGTCTAAATTTCCCAACAGTGGCTCCTCCACAACTTCCCAATCCGTGAGAGTACCCATTTCCTTTGCTCAGCAAGTGGGATGCGGGCTGTAGGAATTACCCATCGTGCCTACCATGTGTAATGATGAATTAACTTTAAAATGTCACATTTTTAACATAATAGCAAACTGACATAAAGCTTCAAACAAGTAATAAAGAGTGAAGAATTTGAAAGAGAGAGAATTTGATACCAAAATGGTGTAGTTTTGAAAGAGAGATAGAACCTATTCTTGTAGTTTGCAAAAGAAAATATTATAAGACATATATACAAATACATATATACAAATGGACTTGGTACTCTGGTTCTATCAAAGATCCAATACACCATTATCAAGCCATAAGTCACACAATTTTTCCACAAGCAATGACATTCGTAACTTGAAGATACATTAACAAAGATCATTTCTAGAGCTTGACAAAATCTCCTCAGTTAGGACATGTCTCCTACATTAAACGACCTGCAAACTCAACAAAAACAGATTATCAACAGTCCTTACTAGCCAAATGAACAAATAGGGGTTTCCAAATTAAAGATAATTAACTTGAAACTTTAAATAAAGTCCTACCATTGAAAGAGAGATGGAACCTATTCTTGTAGTTTGCATAACCTCATATAATTTTATTTAGAAAGATTGAATTTTATTTTGAACCAAAAGATAAAAGAAAAAAAGAAGAAGAAAATCATGACTATTGAAGCAATTGATGTATGTTTAAAGGAAATTCATGACCATTTCTTTTACCATTTCTTTTTGCCTAATACCTGAATCGCTTCCCAACACCGATTCCTGTATTGTAGTGGCATCCGGTGCCATGAGCGATAATTGATTGGGCACATATCAGGCTTTCTTGCCACTATTCCTAGCCACTTTGCCCAAGGTCCAGCATTCTCCCCAACTGGTTGGCCTGCTTTATTTATTTCCAAGAATAATTTTTTGCCCGGTGGCATATTCCATATATCATCGAATCGGTTAGGCCCACGTTTATTGGGCAAAACAACCACTCCAGCTGCGGGTATGGGTATGTCCTCAGTATCTATTAAAACACCAAGTTGCATCAAATTACAATGAAGCACAAAAGAATGAAATGTCAACAAACTAGCCATTTACACTGGTGTAAAACTAAACTGTTAGAGTTACTTTGAATTATTTTTTATATTAGCTTGTTAATGAGGGTATTTTTCTTATTAACATGGTAATATAAAAAAATAACTCAAAGTATAACATATTCTAATATTCTTTTACCTGTAAAAATTTTTATCAGAGCCATATTTTAACAAACCCTTTTTTGGATTTTTGTTCTTTTCTTGACCAACATGCTCACCATAGATGATTCTGATTAGAGATTGACAGATATAAAAGTCCAAAATGCATGGCAAGAACCCAAAAGAGGTTATTAGAGAACCTGTATTTGATCTTAGAACTCACATATGACATAAATGTGGCACTCATGCAAGTAAATAATACATTCCCTTCTGCTTGGGCTTTAAATGCCAAAAATGCATAGCTAGAGTAAACAAGGGAGTGTAGACCACCTGTTTCAGTTTCACCCTATATAGCCACAGAGTTGATTGTTTTTGCCAAATGGTTTCTTGCCAATCAAATGAGGTCTATGATTTTCAGTTGAAATGAATTAGAAAAACGCTAATAAAATATGGCAAGAAGATATGAAATTTGAACATATATTACTACGGAATTTTCAGATCTGGCAAATCAATTGAGTATATTATGTAAATTACAGTGGACAACACATACTCTACTGTCTTATAAGGAATTACACTTTTGAAATGAATTTCAGTGCACAAGAGTCAGTAATAGACATGGGATCAATTATTGGAAATGCTATTGTTTATTATGGTGGGAGAAACTTCAAACATGTGAAGCCTTCATTGCTATGGCCATAACAAAATGTCTCTGCATAGAGCACTGTCCTAGAAACATATTTATTAACACATTAATAGTGAACCTATAAACTTCTGATTATCTTACAAATTACTTAAATTGGATTTTATTTATTAAAAACAAAACAGATTTACAACAGATATAGAAATAATTATTAAAAAAACAAATATGAAAAAAAAAAAAAAAAAGGAATGAAATTTTATAATCGTGCTATTGAGTACAAATTTAGAAATACACCAACCTGGTGGTTGTGTCTCGTCATCACTCCCCTGGGACTGTCGTCTATCATCATCAACTGGAGGAGCTTGTTGGCGTGATGGTACTTCATTCGACCCCACATGTGAGGAGCTCTCACCAGGCTCAACGAACTCAAGTCGCCGCTTCCTCCCCATTCTTGTGTGCAGTACCTAAACAATGCAAGCTTGTTAGTTATAAAAAAGATAATGTTACATATACATATGTCTCTATATATACATACATACATATATATATATATATATATATATATATATGTATGTATGTATATAATCTCTAACAAACGCTTTAAACATGCAGCACTTCACAAGCACACTACCAAGCCACACATATGGAAGCAATTGAGTTTCCAGCTATCAGTGCAGGAGCAATCTTTGACACAGCAAGATTGACAGGATAGTTAAATGGGGGAATGGCTAAAACCACCCCAAGTGGAATTTGCAATGCAATGCAAACATAATATGTAAACAAATGTACAACAATGATCATATAATCAAAGTGATATAGAATCAGCACACACACACATAAAATATAACCGGCAGACATTTTATTCCACTACTTAGCTCAATCAACAAAGCCATTCTCGAAACTAATTAAGATGTTAAAAAAGTTTATTTCTAGAGAGTCCTTTATCCCATGCCAACAATTACAGAAAAGGAAAGTGTTGAAATATTGCATATGATTTGAAGGAGAAAGAGGAAGAAGATCATTTGCTTGAATATTCAACTAACATTAAATAAAATCAACAAATTCCTAGGAGAGTCTTACACCTAATGGACCATTATGAACCCAAGCTAAAGTTCTGGACATAGGTAAAGGAGTTGGGTAAAAAAGAAAACTAGAAATTACATTAGCTAATTTGTTGTCATTATTTCTTGTGATAATCCTCCATTGCTTTCTTGATACTAAAAACAAAACTAGATTACAAGTTACATCCTATAAATTTTGAGTTATTTTGATTTTGTTCCCTTGTGTAAAGTTTTGAATATTTTTCCCTACTTGCCTTTATGCTCTTTAAAAACCACATAATCTCCAAAATAGTAGCCATAAATGAAATAAGTAAAAAGGATAAAAATAAATAAAAACTAAATTATATGGATTAATAAATAAATAAATAATTGTTATTGTGGCTTAAATAGGAGAAATTATAAGATCCACATGGTGGACAAGTGACGTGGTCCACCATTCTACTAAAAAACTTTCACCTGTTTAAAATTGTTAGTTAGAAAATTTTTTTAAACAGAAATTAATTACTGACTCAGCAATTTTAAATAAGTTGAAGTTTTTTAGTAGAATGGTGGAGTTTAATGCGACCCTTCAATAATTGTGCAGTTTAATGTGAGACGCAAACTGATTTCATATACAAACAACAACCTATTTTATATAATTGATATTCTCTCAAGTTATTTATAGTTTTTGTTTTGGATTTTTTTTTTTTTTTTTTTTTTTTTTTTGAAAATACATTACTTTGAATAGACCCCACTTCTATAGACGTGAAGAGAAATGCAAGGCAAGAATGCACGTGCAATGTGAGCCCTACTTTGAGATTCCAAAATCCAAATATCTTCTATATAGTGTAGTCAACGTAAGTAGTATTAGTATTGTGTAATATATAATTGCCTAATAGAACCATTTAGATAGAACTATATATGAATAATTGTCTAATATTCATGTCCTCAAGACAACAAGTTTAAAACTCCTAAAATTATTACCTATAATTCAAAAGATCATATGTTCTCACTCACTGGTAGTCTGATACTTCAATCATTGATAGTCAGTAGTTTCAGTGCAACACTCTCAAATGAAGGCTATGAAGTTCAAGGGTTCAAAACCCATGAAATCCAAATATGATCGCTGACCACCATAATTAGAGGGTCCCCTTATGGTTATAAACTATTGATTGTTTTTTCATTTTTGTTTTAGGAAAAATAATGTCTAGATGCCACTTTTTTTTTTTTTTCACAACCTATTAAAAGATGACTTATCATAATTTGTACATAATAATAAATTAAAAAAATCATGAAAAATATAAAAATTTGTCAAAAAAGTTAATTATTTTTTCTTTTCCCATAACAATATTTCAAAATAATTCCTAAACCTAACCTTAAGATATCCATTAACTTTTTCCTAAAAATGATACTCATGAAATACAATTGAGGTGTATTCTATCCTAATAAGTACAAGATCCACCCAAGAAAAGAATTACTAACTTTTTTTAACAACCTATTAAGAATGACTTATTATAATTAGTATGTACTCCTCGAATACAATTGAGTTGTACTCCGTCCTAATACATACAAGCCACCAAATATAAGAATAGACTTTCTTCAAAACCTATTAAAAATGACTTATTATAATTGGTACATAATAAAAATAGTACTCATGGAATATAATTGTTGTGTATTCTGTGCACCCTAATAAATACAAGCCACCTAATATAAGAATTAACTTTTTTTCAAAACCAATTAAAGATGACATATTATAATTAGCACTTAACAAAAATAGTACTTCTATAACACAATTGAGGAGTATCTCACCATGATAAACACAACCCATTTAACATAAGAATTAACTTTCTCAAACTATTAAAGAGAACTTACTTTTTATGTACAAATGCAAACACCAGATTTTACAAGGTTACACACACACACATATATATATATATATAGATATATTGTCATCTTAGCTCAATCAACTAATCTTTCAATATAGTTCTGCCATTTCAAAATTCATGATTACAAAACTTTGACTGAAGGAGTTGGGTTTGCAGTCAATCAAACAGAACCCTGTGCTATTCAGTTCTGCAAAAGGTACATGATATGAAGAGCAATGATACTCTGTGTCCGAAGACTAGCATCATCTATAGGAATGTAGTAATGTCAATGAATTCAGTCTTTGGCAATAAAGGAAGCAATGAATCAATGTGTTATTTCTTATGATCCAATTAGTACAATCCAGCCTATTTATGTAACAGAATCCATGGTAACTAACTAATTCCTTAATCAAGGATTACATCTCACTAACTAATGCATTAACAATAAGTAGGCAACTAATTAACTACCCATAACCCCCTGCTCTAACTGCCTAACTGACTAACTACCCCTGAAGCCATCACATCAACAGCCCACGCACCTCACAGTAGCAACCCACGCATAACACAGCAGCAACCCACGCACCCCAGTGCACACCACACACCTCACAGCAGCAGCCCACGCACAACACAGCAGCAATCCACACACCCTAGTGCACACCCCAATGTGCACAGCTGTGCATCACACAGAATACTCTCATGCACTAGTTGCCTTAGCACATGCCTTAGTATTTGGCCTTGTATCAAAAGTCAAATGGGATAGAAAAATAATTTTAAATAAATGGAAGGGAGATTTTATTTTTGGACCACGCCAACACCATTGTGATCGTGTTGACTGAAAATGATGATGAAGAGAAGAGGACGACTTAGAATAAAAGACAGCATAATGAACTTTATAGCTTTGTTTTGCACTTTAAAAGGTGCCCTTCACCTACCAGGCTATAATAAAAAGCATTTTCTATGCAACACGTTGGAGGGGCTTATTCTTTCAAAACCATTTGAAAACTGAACATTAGTAAATAATCATAATAATAATTTCATTAAAAAGAAATCCCTACCTCATGTAATAGGGATTGCTATACTTTTTGCACTTTTCGGAAATCAGGAATCCCAGATACTGATATTTTGTCCAATAAATTATAATTTTTCACAATCCAAAACTGGCATTTAATCTGAAAAATACAAGGAATCAAAACACCCTAACGTTCCAAAACACACACAAAGAGAGAGAGAGAGAGAGATGTCATTTATTGGGCATATTTAGCAAGTTTTCCAAGGTTTTGATTGTCCAATATCACTAGAGATGGCATGGAGGTGTAGATTGGAGAACAGTAAGGTCGACGGCGGGGAGGGCAGCGGTGGGCTGGGCAGGCCGAGCGGCGAGGGAGTGAGAGGGAGAGTGAGGAAGAATGAGAGAGAGAAAGAGAGTTTGGGAATTTTGAGTGTTTGATTTTAGTGAGAGAGTAAGTGAAAGACCCTAATTTTTGACTAAAAGTGCGCAAACCCAAAATTTTTGGTGGAAACTCGAAGAGTTTTAGAGGGAATTCAGTATATTTTTATTGTGACAAACTTTTGACCTATTATAGTGGATTTAAAGCCGCTGCAATAGAGAAAGAGTAGGCCAAGGTTTATTATGATGGGAATATGACTTGTTGTGGCGAAACTCAAGCCTGCCGTAATAGCTCTTTACGGATTTTTTTAATAAAATAATATTTAATACTTCGAATTAATAAAATATAATTTAATAATTAAAAAAATATAATTTAATCCTACAAACTAACAAATATATAATTTAATACTTCAAATTACTAAAATAAAATTTAATACTACAATTGTCAATAAAATATAATTTACTAATTAATAACAATATAATTAATACTTCTAATTATGTAAATATATTTTAATACTACAAATTAATTGAGTATAATTTAATAATTAATAAGATTTAATATAATACTACAAATTAATAAAATATAATTTAACAGTACAAATTAATAAAATAAAATATATTAATTAATAAAAATATTTTTTAATAATTCAATTTAACAAAATTTAATACTTCAAACTAATTTAATATATTTTAATTTAACACTTCAAATTAGTAAATATAATTCCTCACTAAAAATTAGTAAACTATAATGTAATAGCTAAAAAGAAAATGTAAGATGAGACTCGAGGACCAACAATATTAAAATATAATTTAATATTTTAATTGGGTTGGACATATAAAACTCATTTGTCCATTAAAATCTATTTAATTAATTGTTTCTAACCCAAATCCAACCCAACTCAATTATTATTAATAAACCCCAACCCACCCAATTATCAAAATTACCAAAATGCCCCTAAAGTGTAAATGACCAAAGTACTCTTAAATCTTTAAAAATGAACAAAATACCCCAAAACCCCAAAATTACCAAAATAACCACGAAACCTACAAATCGAACAAAGTACCCCCAAAATCCAGAAAAATGACCAAAATACCCCTGAAACCTAAAAATTACCAAAATACCCCTGAAATCCAAAAAATTACCAAAATACCCCCAAAACCTAAAAATTACCAAAATACCCCAGAAACCCAAAAAAGACCAAAATACCCCCAAAATAAAAAAAAATGACCAAAATACCCTTGAAACCTAAAAATGACCAAAATACCCTCGAAACCAAGAAAATGACCAAAATACCCATGAAACATAAAAAATGACCAAAATACCCATGAAACCCAAAAAAAATGACAAAAATACCCCCAAAACCTAAAAATGACCAAAATACCCCCAAAACCAAAAAAAAGAAGTCCAAACTACCTCCAAAACCTAAAAAATGGCCAAATAACCTCAAAACCTAAAAATTAACCAAAATAACCCAGAAATCTAAAAATGACTAAAATACCCCCGAAACCTTAAAAATGGCCAAAATAATCCCGAAGCCTGAAAATTGACCAAAATAACCTAGAAACCTAAAAATGATCGAAATACCTTCAAAACCTACAAAATGTTCGAAATACCCTCAAAACCTAAAAATTAACTGAAATACCCCCTTAAACCTAAAAAATGACCAAAGTACCCCTAAAATCTACATATGCCCAAAATAACCCCTAAACCTTAAAATGACCAAAATATCCTCAAAACCTTAAAAAATGACCAAAATACCCCGAAACCTATAAAATGACAAAAATGCCCCTTAAACCTGTAAGTCGATAAAAATACACCCTAAACCTAAAAAATTTCCAAAATCCCCCTTAATCTAAGAAATGACCAAAATACTCCAAAAACATAACAAATGACCAAAATACCCCATAAACCCCTATTTTGGTAATTTTAGAGGCTTTGGGTGTATTTTGTTCATCTTATAGGATTAGTGGTATGTTGGTCATTTTAGATATTTTGAAGAGTATTTTGGTCGTTTTATAGGTTTAGAGATATTTTGGTCGTTTTAGGGGTTTTAGGGTATTTTAGGTATTTTAGAGGTTTCAGGTTGTTTGTGGCCATTTTTGAGGTTTTGGGTTTATTTGGGTCATTTCAAAGGTTTAGGGGTATTTTCGTCACTTTATAGGTTTGAGGGTATTTTGATAATTTTTTAGGTTTTAGGGGTATTCTAGTCATTACTTAGGTTTAGGGGGGTATTTTGGTCATTGTATAGCTTTAGGGGGATATTTTGGTCATTTTTAGGTTTCGGGTTTATTTTCCTCAATTTTTAGGCTTTGAGGTTATTTTGGTCAATTTTTAGGTTCCGAGGGGTATTTTGGTCATTTTTAGGTTTCAATGTTATTTTGATCAATTTTTAGGTTTCGGGGTTATTTTGGCCATTTTTTAGGTTTCGAGGGTACTTTGGTCATTTTTTAGTTTCGGGTAGTATTTTGGCCATTTTTTGGATTTCAAGGGTATTTTGGTAATTTTTAGGTTTCGGGGGTATTTTGATAATCTTTTATGTTTCAGGGGTATTTTAGTCATTTTTTTTTTATGTCAGGGGTATTCTGGTAATTTTCAGGTTTTGGTGGTATTTTGGTCATTTTATCAGTTTCAGGGGTATTTCGATCATTTTTTTTGTGTTTTAGGGGCATTTTGGTAATTTTTAGGTTTCGAGGGTTTTTTGGTCTTTTTTTGGACTTTGGGGGTATTTTGGTCATGTTTTTCGGGTTTTGGGGTATGTTGGTAATTTTTAGGTTTTGAGAGTATTTTGGTCATTTTTTTTTGTTTCAAGGGGTATTTCAATCATCTTTTATGGTTCGGGGGGATTTTGGTAATTTTTAGGTTTTTGGGGTATTTTAGTCATTTTTTTTTTGTATTTGGGCGATATTTTGGTCATTTGATAATTAACAAATCCCTATAGGTGATTTTTACAGGTTTCGGGGGTATTTTGGTCATTTTCTTGTATTCAGGCGATATTTTGGTCATTTGATAATTAACAAATCCCTATAGGTGATTTTTACAGGTTTCGGGAGTATTTTGGTCATTTTTAAGGTTTCTGGGGGTATTTTGGTCATTATTTGGGTTTTGGGGATATTTTAGTCATTTTTAGGTTTTGGGGGTATTTTGGTCATTTTTAAAGTTTCGGGGGTATTTTGGTCATTTTTTCTGGGTTTTGGGGGTATTTTAGTCATTTTTAGGTTTCGAGAGTATTTTGGTCATTTTTGGGTTTGGGGGATATTTTGATAATTTTTATGTTTTTGGGGTATTTTGGTCAGTTTTTGGGCTTTGGGAGTATTTTTGTAATTTTTAGGTTTCGGGGGTATTTTGGTCATTTTATAGTTTTGGGGGTATTTTGGTCATTTCTTAGGTTTGGGGGTATTTTAGTCATTTTTTTAGTTTCAGAGGTATTTTGGTCATTTTATCGGAATTTAGATTTTATGTTGTTTATTTAAATTTAGATGGGTTTTAGTGGGTATTAGTGAGTATTAGTGGGTTTATCCATTATGACCCATATAATTAAATAACAAAAAAATATACTATATGTGACCTATCCCAGCACTTTAGGTAACCTATACCAACGCTTTTGGAGCGCTGGAATAAGTTGACCCTATTTCAGCGCTTACAAAAACGCTGGGATAGGCCTCTCTCCATTCTCTTATGGAGAAAGACCTATCTTAGCGCTTTTTGAAGCGCTGGAATAGGTGGATCTTATTCTAGCGCTTTTAAAAGCACCGAGATAGGTCTTTCCCAGAAGGGAAATCGGTGACCCTATTCCAATGCAAAGCTTCCTGTACCAGCGTTTTTGAAAACCGCCGCTATAGGGTTTTCTATACCAGTGCTTTCAAAAAGCGCTAGTACAGGCTTATCTATTACGGCGGTTTTTAAAAGCACCGGGAAAAAAACACTGGGACAGGACAATTTTTTTGTAGTGCCTCCTTAAGTGTCTTTTAGAACCAAATAGGTAAGGATTTGAATAGGCAAGGGAATTAATGTGAATGATTAGAATGTTTCCCATTATGGATTTGTTTCCAATTGAAGCTTATGCATGTGGACTTGGCAAATGAGGTACTGTGACTTAATTTCATCAATTTGAATGGCATTGAATATGGTCTTGCATGTTAAGGTGATTTTTTTTTTTTTTTTTTTTTTTTTTTTTGAGAAACAAACACACACACTCACACACACAAAGGAGAGAAAAATGGGTTCCAACACAAAGGCACACCACAACTCTACTCAAAAAGCCATGGTAACTTTTAAGGGATGGTGAGGTAAGTTATACTACACACAACACACTCTCTTAAGCAATGTGGGACAACTGTTATTATTAGTTCTAACTTTTAAGGTGATTTAGTAATTCGTAGATTGATACAACTGTTATTAGTTTCCTAGTTATGTGACAATGTTTTGTTTACTTTTATATTTAAAAATGTGGCAGCCAATGTATCCTCCCTTGCATTGTTTCCTAATTTAATCTTGTGCATGGACATACATAGCTGAATATTCCCCATGGAGTTTCCAAATAAATTCTTGCATTTAATTGGGTAATCAATGACTTGATTAAAATGTGATTGCATGATTTATTTACTTTCCTTTTTTAATATGGTTGACATGCATGATACTTTCTTTGTACATTGGTCTTGAAATTTTTTTTTTTTTTTTTTTTTAGAAACCAACTGAATTACTTTATTGGAAAACTTAACGGCTCAAATAAGCCTGAACTATATTTGATATGTCTGGTGGTACATCTTACATCTAGACAGTTAGAAAGGGCGAGTTAACAGCCCTTCTAGCCAAAGCATGAGTGACCCTATTGCCTTGTCGGCGTACATGAACAAAACTACAAAAATTGAAAAAAGGAGTTAAAACTTTAACATCTTCAATCAAATGTCCATGGAGTGCTAATGATTTTTCTAGATTATTGAGATCTTTTGAGATTGTATCTGAGTCCCCTTCAAAAACAACTAAGGTAATACCAATCTCCAAGGCAAATTCGACTGCTGGTCTTGCTGCAAGGGCTTCCACCTGTGCCACTGTAGTTGGTTGAGGGATTTGTTGTGACAGAGAAGCCATCACTGCTCCGCCTGAGTCGCGGATGACCACTCCTAGTCCAGCTCTCCCTATGTCTGCGAACATTGCACCATCATAATTTACTTTGAAAACTCCCAGGTCTAGTGGTTCCCACTTCGTGTGCATCTCATGTCTTTGTTTCGGGCTAACTGTGTGGAGGTTCTAAAATTCAGCTCTTCGCTCCTTTGACAGCTGATCAATACATTGCAGCGGACATGCTGCTTCGTTGAAACGGACTTGGTTACGTCTATTCCAGATGGACCAAGCCATATACGCTAATAAGGATGGATCCTTATTCTCCTTGAATGCATGCTCAAAAATTTCTTTTGGTGTTTTCCCTGTCATAGTTGCCAGCCAGCTCCATTGAGGGTCTTGTGTCCAAGCTTCCTGCAAGTTATAACAAAAAAACAAAGCATGTGAGCAATCTTCAGCCGTCACCTTGCAACTCTCACAGGTTGCCTCAGTGATGACTTTCCTCTTGCATAAATTGGCCTTGGTAGGAAGAGCATCCTTACAAGCCCGCCACGCCAAGTTTTTCACCTTACAAGGGACTTCCAACCTCCAAATGTCTCTCCTAAATCCAGAGTTTATAGCTGCCATCTGATCCGGTACTTCATTTTCATGCAGAAAACGGTAGCCCGACTTGACAGAATAGTGCCCCGATGGAGTAAAGGGCCAAATGAGTGTGTCTTGTTGCGGTGAGGAACTAAGAGGGATACTCTTAATTGCCTCTACTTTTGCATTACTGAAGACATGATCAATCACATCTGCTCTCCATTGCTTAGTTGGCTGATCAATCAAGGCTTCTACACATGAGTTCTCTTGCCCAAACAGTACTGGTGAAGTGATTTTGGCTTTATTTTTTTGTGGTAGCCAATTATCTCCTCAAATCCTGATTTGTTTGCCATCCCCAACTCTTCACACTGCGCCTCTAGAAATCACATCTCTCCCCTTTAAAATATTTTTCCATGCATAGGAGGCTGAGGGTGACTCCTTTGCACCAAGGAGGGACCCATTAGGAAAAAACCGGGCTTTGAATAATCTATAAAACAACGAGTTATCATCTTTTAGGAGTCTCCAAGCTAACTTGGCAAGCATCGCTTCATTGAACATAGTTAAATCCTTAAAACCCATCCCACCTACATCTTTGTGATTACACAATTCTCTCCACTTCACCAAATGGATTTTTCTTCTTTCACCCCTTTGTCCCCACCAAAACTTTCTAATGAGTGATTCAATCTCATGGCATAGAGTAACCGGGAGCTTGAAATAGCTCATGGCATAAGTTGGAATTGATTGGATGACCGACTTTATAAGGACTTCTCTACCAGCTTGGGACAACAACCTCGATCCCTTCCCAACCTTGGAGTCTCTTCCAAACTCGTTGTTTCAACTTGTCAAAACTAACCCTTTTATTCCTACCTACCAAAGCCAGCAAACCAAGATATTCCTCATAGTTCTTCACTGTGGCTACTCCAAATTCATTCATGATGTGATTTTGCATAAGTCTTGTTCACATGCTTGTATGCCTTGACAACCACATGCTCACATGCTTTGCCTTGATGATTAAATGCTCCCATGCTCATGTGTTCACATGCTTAAATATTCACATGCTTGGATGTTTGCACATTCATATATCCAAAAGCTAGGATGCTCGTGTGCTCACATGTTTAGATGCTTACTAAAAACAAGGTTATAGCGTGTATAGATGGAAGACATCCAAACATATTATCATCTTTTTTTTTTTTTTTTACCACCATTCCCCACTAGTTTGTCTTTGAACCATCTATTGCAATCTTCCTTTTTTATTTTCTGTATTGTCCTACATATATTTCAGAATGCAGTATTTTAATCACTGTTCTTTTTTTTGTAGATTTCAGCCCCCCTGTTGATGGGCAAAATTGTGGTAGTATACCTCATTTTTATGATTTTAGGCATTCTTTGGTGGAAGGGCTGTTTGGGAGGGAGGATATCAAGGTAAAAGGTAATCAATTGTGAAATATTGATATATAATTATAAAGGACAGTATTCATTTTCTCCAACTATGGTGGGAAGTTGGAACAATTTGTAAAAAAAGTTTTCCAAGGGCTCATAAATTGTTGCAGTTCAATATTTAATTTTATCTTTCTATCTGCTTCCGTAGGTGAATCAGCATTCCAAAGTACACCATGCAAAGAACTTGAATGATTTTGGGATTATGAGCATATGGACTTATCTTGGTGATGATGCATAATGATTGGAGTGATTTAGTTCTAATAATGGTGATAATTGAGCTTATGTAAGCATGCAAAAAACTCATATCATTGCTATTTTGTAAAATCTGCATAAAATGGATGACATAAGCTCGCTGTAGTTGAGTTAATGTCTAATTATTTGTGAATGTTCAAATAATGTGTAAAACACATTGAAAGTTTAGACCCCCAAATTACAAAATACAAATTCAAGCTTATTATCAAACAATGTATGTGCGGAATATGAAAAAAAGCTAAAACAGTGATAAAACAATCTAAATCATAATTAATCAGGTTTATCAAAAAAAAAATCATAATTAATCACAACCACAGCAGTAATTAAAAGGCAAAGATTAAGGGAAGAGAGATGCAAACACAAAGACAACACAGCGATGTGTTATCAAAGAGGAAACCAAAGTCCTCGGTGTAAAACCTCTCCGCCACCCTCTAAACGGTCAATAATCCACTAGAGAATGAAGTTGTGATACATGAACAGCAGAAGATCCTCCAAGCCTAATCTACCCAGTGTACCTAAGCCCTCCAAGCTTCTTGCTTCAACGAAGTTACACCGAACCTTTGTCTTTTCTAGTTTACCGGATTCCGCTATAGCCCATAGCATCAACCAATATCAATTGGTCCCTTCCTAATTGCTTTCCAAGCTCCAAATAACCTTCTCACAGATATGGGTATGGTGAGATAAGGATTTGACTAATGTACCTCTCAAGGATGTATCAATTGTTAGGACATATGTGTGTTCACTTGTTAAGAACATATGTCACTTTTTATGTAAATTGGCTAATCCTTATGACAAAACGCACTCTACTTGTAATTGGGTAGTTCAAGGTGTTTTTAATACTTCAAGAAACAAGGTTTCAAGATCAAGTGTTGAAGTCATCAAGTCTGTCCAAGAAAAAGCAAGCTGAAGTGCAAGTTCATTAATTCTCGACACCTGCTCGATAGCTACCTCGACACCTGCTATCTGTCGAGATTTACAAAATCAGCTTTTCTGATCTGATTTTCTTGGGATCCGTGAATATGGTTTTGGGCCTTCTTTTCTTCTAACCCTAAACATATAAAATGATTGTTTTAAGAGCTGTCAAGTAAGACACAAGTTGCAAAAGCATTGAGCAATCTCTGTTCAAGCAAATTGTGATCAAAAGATGAAGTTCTTGACCTAGTTCATCTTCTCTCAAGAAGTTGCTGTGTATTTGCACCATAGGGTTTTGTAACCAAGCATCTTCCTGATCTTCATTGTGTATGATGAACTGAAGAACTTTGCAGCCAACCTCTCCTTCTTAGTTGGTGTTTGAAGTCGCGTACTGGGATCCGCGCATTGGTCAGTCACGTACTTAGGAGCCATGCATCAAAGGTGGAAATTGTCACTACAGATCAAGTCCAATTGGGTATTGGGGTAAGGGTTCAACTGTAGGTTGGTAAGGTACTTGGGATTCCTTTACTTGTAACCGCTTGATTTGATAATAGTGGAGTTTCGGGAGTGATGACCTGAAAATCACCCGATGGGGTTTTTGCCGTTAGGGTTTTCCCCATTCGTAAACAAATCACCGTGTTATTTAATTTCCGCTGCATATTTAGTTTTTGGTGATTTGTTTGTGCTTCCACGCAATTGCATGATTAATTGACTAATTAATAACTTGGCTAATTAATTAATTAGGATTTATCACAAGGGGTCATTCAGTTTGTGGCTTATCAAGTGGTATCAGAGCAGGCACACTCTGATTAGGATTTAATCTTTGCTGTGTTGATCCATTGACCCCTGTTTGTCATGGATAGAGGACAATCTTTAATCATACCTCATTTATTTGATGGCACTAACTATGCATACTGGAAAGTACGCATGAGAGCTTTCTTGTAATCTTTAGATGAGAAGCTGTGGCAAGCTGTAGAGATTGGTTGGACTAAGCCAAAAGAAGAACTGGTTGATTGGGATGAAGCAAAGATCAAGGCGGCTAACTTCAACAGCAGAGCGTTAAATGCCCTATTTAGCGCAGTCACCAATGAGGAGTTCAAGAAGATATCCTCAACTGAAACTACTAAGGAGGCTTAGACCATCCTCCAGACAACCTATGAAGGAACAAAGGCTGTCAAAGATTCAAAGCTTCAGAGGCTCACTACTAGCTTTGAAGAAATTAAGATGGAGGAGGATGAGTCGTTTGATGAGTTCTATGCCAAGCTCAAGGACATAGTGAACTCAGCCTTCAATCTTGGGGAAACCATCCCTGAACCCAAGATTGTAAGGAAGGTGCTCAGATCTCTACCTGAGAGAATCCATGCCAAGATTACGGCGATAAAGGAATCAAAGGACATTGACAAGATTCCTTTGACTGAGCTGGTTGGAAACTTGCAAACCTATGAGATAGGATTATCTAGGATTGGTAAGTCAAGTAAAGGCAAAAGCATGGCCTTGAAGGCAAAGAGCAGTGATACAGATGAGTCTTCCGATGATGAAGATTCCAAGATGAAGTCCTACATCACCCGGCAGTTCAAGAAGTTTATGAAGAATGCCAATGGAAGGAACTTCGACAAGGACCGCAGGCAGTTCAGTTCTTCTTAGTTTAAAAGCCAAGACAAAGGGAAGAAGGATGCTAAGGATGGCGGTCAGTACACTGTTCCTGCAGGACCAAAGTGCTTTGGATGTCATGGGTTCGGACACATGAAACATGAGTGTCCTACATATCTCAAGAGCATTGGGAAAAGCAAGGCACTTGCTGCAACTCTAAGTGACACTGAGCCTGAAGATGATTCCGACAATGAGGATGACGGAATCTTAAATGCCTTCACTGCCACAGTCAATCCTACTGAAGGGGTTGTTGAAGAAGTGGATGAAGAAGAAGAACTGGTGGAGTCAAAATTTGAGAAGATGGATGATCAAGATGATATCCATTCAGCCTATGAGAAGCTTTACAAGCTCTCTGAAAAGCATGAGAAATTATATAGGCTGGCCACCAAGAAGCTCAGTGATGTGGAACTTGATCGTGAAGAGTTGTCCACAAAGTTTGATGAGGCGAATCAAACTATTGGAGCACTGAGATTTGAAAACAACTTTTTGGCTGAGAAGACCAAGAAGCTTGAAGCAGAGCTGTTTCAAGTCAGAGCTCAACTGGAGAGGACTTCAAGTGCAAAGCTTGATGAGATGCTTAGCAATCAGAAATCTGCTTCGGATCGAACTGGTTTGGGGTATGGTCTTTCTTTCTCTAATACTGCTTCTACTAGCAATACTGTTTTTGTTCCTCCTGCTAATAACACTGAAATTCAGAATATTGATGTTAAAACTGAATTAGCTAGTGAGAACTTAGACAAGAGTAAATCTATCTTAGGAGCACCCCCTAAGCAAGATAAGAAAGATGCTAAAAACCCTAGGGCTAAGAAGGCTAACTCTCAAAAGCCTAAACAAAAGAAGCAGCATCTCTGTCATCATTGTGGAGCTGCCGGTCATACTAGACCAAATTACTATAAGTGGCTAGCCACTCAACAGAGCAATGGTATGATAGCATCTGGAAGCCAAACTCAGCTTCAATCCTCTCTTGCTCCTCTTGGAGATCTTCTGAAAGCCCTTATGTTCCTTTCGAACTTGAACGGTTTACATTCTTCCCCCTCACTTCCGGTTCAAGGATTCAATCAAAGGAAAGGTTCTTCCAAGGTGTGGAAGAAAAAGAACTTTAAGTGATTTCATTACTTTCTTTTCCCTTCTTGTTTTTCTGTTTGTTGCATTGCTTGTGTGTTTTACTTTTCTGCTGAGTCAGTCTAGATTTTGCTTTGCTTTGTTAACATGTTTTGTGTGTTTACTTTCAGTTTTGTTTATTTTGTTTTTAAATATAAAAATAAAAAAAAAATTGAAAAATACAAAAACAGTGTGTGTTTTGTGTACTTTGGTATTTGTGTACCTTGGATGGCCAATGAAACAAAGTTTTCTAAACTTTGTATCTCTTGTAGCTTAGATGAGCATCTCTATGCACAACTAAGCAAGTGAGCTTTGTGGCTCTTGTTTGTGATGAGTAAGATTAAGTTATCTCTTAAACTTAACACTCATATCACTCTTTTTGACGGGTAGGACTAGAAAATCCTAAGAGAAAGGCATAAATGACCATCTCACCACTGTTACCCGCCAATCATAGTATGACACCTGTATGCTTCGGCATAGCAAAAGTGCAGTGTCAAAGACATTCGTATGCTTCAGCATAGCGAAAATGTGATGTCAAATGCTTAACATCTTGGGTATTTCTTTTCTCTCTTTTTATGCCCATGCATGATATGCTTAAAAGAAAAATATGCAAAGAAAAATAAAAAGCAAAAAGATAAAAAATGCTTTAAATATGATTGCAAGCGTGTTTTCTAGGAGATGTGGGAGTCATAGGATGTACCTCAAAGGTGATAGTCCCCATCAAACAGTTATGATTGTGTGTGAGTTAAAGTTATTTTCTCATATCTCAGATCGTCATAACATGTATACACATATGCAATCTTGCGATGTTTTTCACACACAACACGCAATATTCTTTGCTACTCTTGATACATGTGCAGGTACAATGTGATTTGGCCATCACAAGTGTTTACATGTGCTAATGTATGCTCACTAAACTGTCTTAACTTGTTTTTGAAAAATAAAATTAGTTAGACGTGTTTAGTGTGTGTGTGTGTGTGTTTTTGAGGATCCATGTGCTAAATTCTTGATTAAGAGATGATTTTGAAAGCTTAATATGTTGAGTGGATCTATGGTTGAGGTGTATGTTGAATTGCATTCATGTCTGTGTTTTTCTCTTCTCGAAAAACTGCTTTTCACTGATGGCTCGACACCTCCTCGACACCTCGTCGATACCTGGTCATCTGTCGAGCTTCTCTAGCCTTTTCTAATCGCAATCTCGACACCTGTCTCGACACCTGGTGGATCGATCTAGAAATCTTCTGTCTTCTCGATACCTTCTCGATACCTTGTCGATCGATCGAGCTTCTGATCTCTGAATTTGGTCTTGTACCTCGACACCTTCAGCTGTCGACGGCTATTTCCTCGATACCTTCCTCGACACTTCCTCGATACCTCTCGACACCTCAGCTGTCGAGATTTACTGAGGTGCCTATTTAAGGATTTGTCGCGATCTGAACTTTATTCTCTCGATCTCTCTCGATCTGTCCGAAGGCTTTTCATCTCCCAACCACTTTTCTCTCACTCAAATCTTCAAACCCTCATCATTTTCGGTCTTCCCTTGCTTTAATCACTTGGTAAGATCATTTTTCCCTTCCTTTTTCATGCATTTCATGTTTTGAAACCTAGGTTTTGGGATTTTTTTTAAATTTTTGGGGTTTTTCAAAATTGATGAGTTTTTCTTCAAATTTTGGGTTGGGTTTTCACTAAAATGTTTTCAAAATGTCATACATTGCATTTCATGTGCATTATAATGATATTTACATGCATTTAGATGTGTGTTTTTGGTTATATGCTGCTAGGATTGGATTGGGCTGAGCCCATGATGCAATTTTTGATTTGCATGTCACATGCTCATGCATTCCCATGCATACGTACTTATTGTTCAATACATTTGTCATATTTGAACTGTTTTGGGAACTTTTCTGAGTGTTTTCCTCTCTCTCTTTCTCATTCTTTTACGTTAGTAGTGTCTATGGCACCCAAACGTAAATCCACTCCTGCTCGGAACCCTCTGCGTTCTAGAGCATCTTCATCTTCTGATTATGCTCCTTTTAACATTCGGCTCCGTGATGGAGATGCCCAAAAGGCATTTACTGAGAACTTTTCTAGACGAGGTGTTCATTCGGAACGCCAAGTCATTTTGGCGAACTTCGCCGACACTGACCTTCCCTCTGTCATTCACAGTAGGGGATGGGGGTCACTGTGTGACATCCCGGTCACTTGTCCTCTCGTGCTCATTCAGGAGTTCTACTCCAACATGCACGGGATTGATCGTTCAGTACCTCTCTTCTTCACTCGCGTTCAAGGTACGCGCATTCCTGTTACACTGCAGCTAGTTGCGGATGTGCTTAGGGTACCTAGGATAGAGTTTCCCGATTACCCTTCTTGTGAGCGTCTGAGGACTGTGTCCAAAGATGAGCTCATCTCTGCCTTCTGTCAGCATCCTGCTGATTGGGGTGAGCATCTGTACACATCATGTAGGCCTTTTGCTAAAGGTCCTAGATTCTTAAACATAGTGATGACTTTTGTACTCCATCCACTCTCTCACTACAACTCTATCACAGAGCCTCATGCTCGGTTTTTGCTATCGCTTCTAGAGCATCTTACTATAGACTTTCCCTCTCACTTCATCCTGTCTATCATAGATGTCCATCTAGATTCGGCGTCCCGTGATAAGCTCATCTTTCCTTCCGCTATCACGAGGATCTTACGCCATTTTTTCTATCCCTTTTCCTGTGTCCGACCAATTCACTCATATCTGTGCCATAGATGCCGCTACCGTAAAACGTAGTGAGGCTCAGTTTAGGTCGAGACAGACGGATGCCACTCCTCCCTCCCGTTCGGCTCCGTCCAGATCAACTCCATCCAGATCCGCTCCATCTACATCTGCTCCTTCTTCCTCTACGGGCAATGTATCTCTAGGAGACATTATGGCGCAGCTGCAGTGCATGGACACTCGTCTTGATACACTCTCCGCTGAGTTGTATCAGGTGAATGTTCGTGTTGGTCATATTGCACGACGGCAGGCGACCATGGGTGGTTTTGCTCCAGAGGCTACTCCTTCACCACCTCCTCCAGCGGCTTCTGACTCTGAGGATGATGATGATGATGTTGATGATGCTTCGGATGATGATGATGGAGATGCTAGCTCTACTGATGAGATGTCTACATGACACTCTACCCTTTGTCACTCGTGACAAAAAGGGGGAGTAGATTTGGGTTATGAGAGTAGTCATCTTAGGGGGAAAGTTAGTAGAGGACATTTTGATAGGGGGAGTGTTGATATGAGGTTTTGATGTATCTTTTCTTTTCTATTCTTTATAGATACATTGATCTTGTATATGAGGTCTTGTGACTAGTTTTACATACATTGTACTTATTTTCTATATATGTGGATGTATGTTTCTTTCACCTCTCTCTTCATGTGTTGTTTCTTCTCTATCTTTATACACATGTTCTTTATACTTGTATGCAATCTATTTATTTCTGTTTCACACAAGATGCCTTGATGAGTTTTGTTTAAAGTGTTTCAGAAAAACAGGTTGTCAAAGTCTACTTGCCATAAACTCTCTTCTTGCAAAGTTTTTCAAGAGTTTGTGTTAGGATAGATTTTATTGTATTCAACAAGTGAATATGAGTTGAGTGATTTATGACTTCTCTCATATGTTCATTTGTTTGTTGTGGTTTTGTCACGGATTGCCAAAGGGGGAGATTGTTAGGACATATGTGTGTTCACTTGTTAAGAACATATGTCACTTTTTATGTAAATTGGCTAATCCTTATGACAAAACGCACTCTACTTGTAATTGGGTAGTTCTAGGTGTTTTTAATACTTCAAGAAACAAGGTTTCAAGATCAAGTGTTGAAGTCATCAAGTCTGTCCAAGAAAAAGCAAGCTGAAGTGCAAGTTCATTAATTCTCGACACCTTCTCGATAGCTCCTCGACACCTGCTATCTGTCGAGAATTACAAAATCAGCTTTTCTGATTTGATTTCCTTGGGATCTGTGAATATGGTTTTGGGCCTTCTTCTCTTCTAACCCTGAACATATAAAAGGATTGTTTTAAGAACCGTCAAACAAGACACAAGTTGAAAAAGCATTGAGCAATCCTTGTTCAAGCAAATTGTGATCAAAAGACGAAGTTCTTAACCTAGTTCATCTTCTCTTGAAGTTGCTGTGTATTTGCACCATAGGGTTTTGTAACCAAGCATCTTCCTGATCTTCATCGTGTATGATGAACTGAAGAACTTTGTAGCCAACCTCTCCTTCTAAGTTGGTGTTTGAAGTCACGTACTGGGATCCGCGCATTGGTTAGTCACGTACTTGGGAGCCGTGCATCAAAGGTGAAAATTGTCACTACAGATCAAGTCCAATTGGGTATTGGGGTAAGGGTTCAACTGTAGGTTGGTAAGGTACTTGGGATTCCTTTACTTGTAACCGCTTGATTTGATAATAGTGGAGTTTCGGGAATGGTGACCTGAAAATCACCCGGTGGGGTTTTTGCCGTTAGGGTTTTCCCCATTCGTAAACAAATCACCGTGTTATTTAATTTCCGCTGCATATTTAGTTTTGGTGATTTGTTTGTGCTTCCACGCAATTGCATGTTTAATTGATTAATTAACAACTTGGCTAATTAATTAATTAGGGTTTATCACAAGGGGTCATTCAGTTTGTGGCCTATCATCAATGAAGAGGGTGAGAGTAGAGGAATTTGGAGAATCAAAGGATGAAGATTGTGGATGAGTTAATATTGTTTTTCCCTAAAATTTCTCTCTCAAAATTCTTTCTAGAAGCTCTCAATAATACGTGGGTATAAGGGGTATTTATACTGGTGTGTGTTTGGAATGCGAAAGGTCAGGTTTGTTACAAACAAAGCTGTCTGGCGACTTGGCCTCGCGACTTGACTGAGTCGCCAGTCTGAGTCGTGAGCTAACTGTCTGGCCAGACTGGAAGTTTTGTCCTGTAGTGCTCCAGCTAGTGTGACTCTTCAGCTCCTCTACATGCTTCACACGTGTGCCTCATTTGATGACTTGCCAGTCGTGAGCCAGTTACGACATCCAGTCGCGAGGCCCTGCTTGAGTGCACACTCTTGAGCTTTTCTTCACACTCTCTCACACACTACCCTTACATGATTCCCATCTAAATACAGGGTTTATAAATACTGAATTACAAGTAAATTGGCACGGAATAAAGCCAACAAAATGGTTGATTAAATTCAACCTTACAATTTTCAAAATTTGTAATCTGGTTTCTTGATGTTGTTGCCCTTATAGTACATTTCCTATGTACTTGGGTTGTGTTATTTTTTAATAAAATTTTTATGTTACTTATCAAAAAAAAATTATCTACAAAATTTCTTGGCTATTTATTTATTTTTTCACTCCTAATAAACTTGTGCAGATGTCCAAGGGTTTGCTGCTCTTTGACGACATCCCCTAACTTTAGTTTCTGAATTTTATTTGGGAATCAATTAAAAGTTTATAAATGATGAATCTTTTTTCTTAACGAATGGGATTTTTTGGAATGATGCAGGTAAGAAAGTTAATTATGCTGCAAAGGTCCATGGCTTTTGAGGTATCACCCTACCCAGTGGTGTCAGGCAAGCCAGCCACCTTTGGTCTAATTAGGTCTTTGAACACCTTTTGTGAATATTTTCCAATGAAACACATAATATAGCTATCAAAGGTTTTTAATCAATTTGTGGGATTCTGTGATTACAGTACTACCAGTTATGCTCTCTTCAAAACTGTTGCCTGAGATGGAAGTGGAGGACAACTCCAAGAGAGAGCAGTTGCTTCATGGGATGCAAAACTTGCCATTATCCTCACAAATTGAGAAGTTAAAGGTTTTTCAAAGTTCATTGAGCATCCAAATTTCAGTATTTATTTATTTATTTATTTCATGAATTTCATGCATTTAGAAATCTCCATTTTACAGGCTAAAATTGATATGATTGGAGCAGCTTGTGAAATTGCAGAAAAAATGTTAGCTGACATGCGTAAAGCCTATTTGTTTGGAGCCCGTCAAGGGCTAACAATTGCCCCAACTTTGGATAAGGGTCAGGCTGCAAAAATTCAAGAGAAAGAGAATTTACTCCGAGCTGCTGTAAATTTTGGCGAAGGCATTACTCTCAACTGTCTCTTTACATTCAATGCCTTTTAGATTATCTGTTTTTCATCTAGCTCTAAATTCATATAGGTTATTTGCTTTCTTGTATCTTGAGATGAAAGGTCTTGTATTTCTCATGCAGTCTAGTCTTGTAACTTTGTTTCAGCAATTTGTCGTCAAATAGTACCACCTCTATGATAAATAAAAAGTTCAACAGAAATGATTTACTGTATGTTGCTTGTCACTAAGGACGGCTTTCACTCATGCTTTGTGCATATTAGAGTAGCTGCAGCTGGATTTTCTCTTACCGTGTTCTTTAAAATTCTTGTCTTATTATTGTTAGCAGTTAGTAACATTCTTAAACATTGACACAGGTTGCTGATAAATAAGTTTTAATTACCTTGACCACCACAACACCCCCCCCCCCTCCCCACGCGCACGCACGTGCGGGGAAAATATATAATCTACTTTTGTGATGTATGCTATTGTAGCAATGACAAAAGTGTTGAGAATGTTAAGGGCCTCATTTTGTGTTCTTAATTAAGCAAATTCTTTTCTGGACCAGCCCTTTGGCTTAGTAATCTGATGGATGACTATTAATGTATATTATGTTATGGGCTTTAGGCCCAGCTAGTTTACTTGTATAGCACACTTGTACTTGTACTACACTTTACTTGTACAACACTTTACTTGTACCGCACACATATGCTTACTTGTACCGCACACATATGCCTCCTATATAAAGGCATCGCATGTATATTCCTTCATTATGAAATACAATACAATCATTCAGTATTTCTAACATGGTATCAGAGTCACTGCTCTGACATTTTCTTAGCAATCTTATCTTTATTGGTGTTACTCCACTCTCAACATCGCTTCCGCCATCACAACAGTCGCCACAGTCTCTCGCCGTTGAACCCTCGACGTCTTCCAGGCGTTGTCTTCGGGTTTCAGACCTGCAGCCGCTGTCGTTAAGGAGTCCAACATCGCACAAGATCACTGCACGTGTCATCCCGCCGCAAATACTGCTCCAATCATATTTCTGGAGGTATCACTGAGATCGTCTTGGAACGATCTACCCGTCGGTGAAAGCCTCGCAGTCATCGGAGAGCCCACGCGCCCTCACGCGCCGCCTAAAGCTTCTGCGTCTACGCCCCACGCGCCACACGCGCCGTCCTCAGTTCAAGCTGACATCACCCGTGACGTCATCAATGCCACGTCAGCCCTAACTTACGTCAGCATCCAGTCACCTGCTGACGTCAGCGCCACATCATCCTGCTAACGTCATCTACGCTGACCGTTGACCCCGTTGACCGTTGACTTTGACCCTTACTAAATTTAGAGCAAAGGGACTATAGCAGACTCCATGACACTGCCTTTGACCGTTGGTCTGCTTATAATTATGGGTTCCTTGGTCTGCTTATAATTTAGAGCTAGTACTGAATTTAGTAATAATTTTTTGGTGAGCGTGGCTGCTTGTCAAAATGGACGTTGAGGTGCAAAATTTGTTGCATATTAAGGGCAGTGTACAAAGCATATTTTCATAGGTTTTGGCTATAGCAATCCAGAGTATATCTTGAAAATAATATAACCTCTAATAAAAGCTTCAAGTTTTTGTGCCAGAAAGATGCTCTTGGTCTAGAAATACTTGTAAATTTACATTTAGAAATGACTGGTTTATGCATGTAGGATTACGGATACCAGGAGACCAGAGGCTGATCACACCTGCACTTCCATTCCATTTGGTGGATGTGATCACTGACTAATAATCAGTCACTTGTTAAAGTATGATCTTTTTATTTTTGGAATTTATATATTGGATTGAATATCAATTCTATTTTGGTGGCTTTTGCAAATATTTTTTCCAGGCATGTATTCAAAGAATACCCGTCATCGAATAACATCAGTGGACAGTACTTTGTTGCAGGATGATCTTTGACTTTATTTTTAAGTTTCGCATCATGAAGTTGTAAATGATTCATTCATTTTTTCCTCAAATTGTGAATTAAAGCCTAAACAACATTCATATGGTTGTCCTCTAATTTTGATTATTTTTGTTGATTATTTAAGTACGATTACTGATATCCTACACATGCTAGTGCGCATAAGTGGGGCATGTTATGCTTTTATCCTTATCTTGCTATGTTTGTGTTAACAAGTTGTAGATAAAGGTTTGGGGTTTGGGGTTTGTGTCAGCCTGTTGCGGCTTGATATTCTGCATCTGTAGGATGAGTATTAGAGTCTTCTTTTCTTAAGGTGTGTGTTTTGTCCAATTGCCAAAAACTTTTTAAGCAGGCTTCTGCCCCACAACTTATTGGAAGATCAGCTGCATCTCCTAGTGCCACAACTGCTACTTCCTTTGATAGCACATAACTTCTCCACTACAATGTGCCAATTCTTCTAGGTCAGGTACAAACATGATGAACACCATCTCCTCAGCAACATACCCCTCAGCAGCTGCAGCAGCAGCAACAAAGGCAGAAACTGATGCAACTACCTCAGCATCAGCAGCAGCAACTCCTTGCACAGCAACATTTCAAGCAATCTGCGATCCAAGGACTGGGACAGGTGAGGAAAAATACTACAGTATATAAATTTGAAGTGGTTATGTTTATGCTTCCAGTGTTCCATCCAAAGTTGAGGATGCTTATGGAAGTTTGGACATATAATTTCTTGCACTAGAACATGCTTAATTGTATGTATGTTTGTAAATGAACTTCCACACCAACTTTGGCTCTATTAGGATAAAATTTAAATTTTGGAAATCTGATGGGTTTTCAGGACTTAGTGGAGGCAAGAAAATACTTGTATTAAAAATGGGTGAAACACATGATGTAAACTATTTTGAGAAAAAAAAAGGGGGAAAAATCATCTCCCTTGGTATCTGCCTCCCTCTTATCACAATCTGTTCCAGAAATTTTGTCTTATGTTAATCTCTCTGAATGCTTTCCTTCTTAGGAAGTTCTGCTCTAGCATTTGAGTAGGACATATAAGTCTGTGTTGAAATTGATAATTGTTTGTTGCTAGATGATTTTCATCACTAACCATGTACTGTTATATTTCTTATGCAGAACCAGCTGCCTCAGCTGCATGATTTGCAGGGCCAGCAGAAGTTTCAGTCCGTAAATTTACAGCAAGCTACATTTTTCCTTAATTGTTTGAAAACTTATGGGTACATGCACACACGCATGCACGCACGCGCACAAACCCACATACATTGACATTTAAAACATATAAGTTTGTCGTTATTAGTGTCTTTGTTACCAAAGTCTTCCAAGAAATTTGGCGTCCATTTGGATGGAGGAAAGGAGAGGGTATGTGGTGAGGGGTTCCTCTTTTCCTTGTGTGGATGTACTCTCTTACACATTGTTTGGATGGGAAGAAAAAGTGGGAAAGGAAAGATGAGGAGAGAAAGGAATACATTTCCTTGATTTGGTTGACATGAGAGAAAGGAAATTAGGATGATGTGAATGGAAACATTTCCATGGGGCCCACACTTTTGCTATCATCCCAATTTGGACTGAGAGAGGGGAAGGGAGAGGGGCTTTGAGATGATTTTAACTTCTTTTATTTTAAAATTACCAATATGTGCTTATATTCTTCTTACAAGTCATAAATTTAAGGTTTTAAAAGTAAAAACATTTAATTTCCTTTCCGTTCTCTTTGAAATCCAAACAAGGGAAATAATTTGTTTCCTTTATTCTCCTTCCTACATCCAAACACACATAGAGAAAGATAGCTGTCAATATAGCTATTGTAAATTTTGTTTGTACAATCTTCTTTGGTAGTGTCAGTCTTCTTTCATAGTCTCAGTATATTGAGGGTTTGAGTTCTTGTATATTTCTTCAACTTATTTTTCTTTGAGCACCTTAAATTTTTACCCAGCTTGACTGTTCTCCTTTTTGTTTGTTTGTTTGTTTTGTACTTTTAAGTAAGTTATGCCTTACTGAATTATAGTTTTTTTTTTAGTTAGTGCCTTATTGAATTATAGTTATGATGATAGACAACCTTTCTCTAGTTTGTTGATAGTATGAAATAAACACAGCCTAAAAGGTCTAATTGTTGGGAAATTCACTAACATCGCCTGCAAGTTTTTTCTAATTTTTTGTTTGAGCTGTCACTTTAATGTTCATTTTAATTTCCATGCCCGTGGATGCTGCTTTGGTGCTCCTTGGAAACATAATTTCATATGTGAGTGCCAGAACGTCTATCCTCATAAATCGTGTTCTCACACTTGATTTGCATTACCCTTTTTTCTAAGCAATTAGGCGATGCCTTCTAAAATCGAGTACATTTATATGTTTCCTATTCTTCTTCCAGGATTTAATAAACACATTTGTCATATCTCAAGATATGTGGGATCTTAGGTTATTTAAAAGAATGCCATCAGTGTAAGTGCATTTTACTTTGATTACATGTCAGTGGAAACAAATTCCTTTTAATTCTCCATGCTTGCTTCTTTATGGTCTTTTAAATAGAGGAACTAAGGAGAAAACATTTGCATTACTCAGGACGTTTGTATGTTTTGTCAATTTTAGTTGACTGTCTAATTTACGTGGTATGTGCAGTAAACACTTTTTTGTCAGGTACAAATGTGAATGTAAGCACTCGTAAATTGTTGATTTTCCATTAAATGGCAGCCACCATTGAATAGAGTTTGTTTCATTCTTGTGCGAGATAGAGTTTGTTAAGTGCTCATTTTAAAGGTGGAAGGTTGAAATTTCCACCCAGGATGCATTTACAGCTTATACAATGGCACTGCCATATCAACAGTTAACTAATCATCTTTTAATTTTGGTGGTTACATCCTATATTATTGTATTGGACCTTTACTAACATTGTGACATATTTTGTTAGATGCAGCCTTTTGCTCTTTCTCAAACTCTTATCTCTTGGGGGAATTTTGGGTCGGGAGTTGCGTGAAAATTATGTGCCATCCTAGGGGAGGGCAGATGACAGAACTAGTTTAGTTAATTAGTAGAGCTGTACCTTTAGGTTTAATGTAGGCTATACGGAGAGGGTGGAACAATAGAGCACTTGAAGAGTTAGAATGGTCCATGATGGGTTTTAAGATGATTTTATTGTATTCCTTATGTGAATGGATGACTGCTTTATCATAGCATTCAAGTTCTATTGTTCAAGTTCCTTGATGATTGTAATTTCGCTTGATTTGACCACCTGCGTGTAAGATGTTCATATTTTTAATAAAGTTCTACTTATTCAAAAAAAAAAAAAAAAGAAGGAAGAAAAGTTATGCTCCCAAACAAGCATCTAGATATTATTACTACTTTTACCTCAGTCTATGGAGGGGTTTATCTTGGGCCTATTACTATATATCCTCTGTTTATTTTTCAATTTCTGTTGCCTAATTTTAAAGTCTATGCAAAGTCTTTTGCAGTGGTATGGGTCTAGATTTTCAAGTTTTGGTTCGAAAAAGTAGGAAGCAGGTAGAACAATATCATAGATTGTATAAAGTATGTGGTCTCCATTCCAATATTTGCAGGTAGAACAATATCATAGATTGTATAGAGTATGTGGTCTCCATTCCAATATTTTGCTAAGTTGTGGTATGACATATGTTTATCATGTTGATGCAAGCTCTTATAAACTACTTTGTCATTTGTCTGTTCCCTGTTAATCTACTGCCTAAGGCATACGGCTGACTAGTATTTTGCTTTGTATGTATTAAATCTCTCATGCCACTCATGAACATACACAACTAGTTGGTAACCTATGCTTTTCAAGTATTTTGCCTTATTGTTTGTTTGCTCTTCTTGCATATATGGAAGTTGGGAATGAATTTGTAATGAAGTCCCTGATCATTTGTCATCTGGTTCATTCAAAACATTTTTATATTCTAGAAGTGACATAACTTCTGTTTTCATGGATTTCTATAAGATAATATTTTGTTATATTTGCTTTTATGGAACAAAGTAAACATTCTGCAACAGTGCCGCAAGTGAGTTTCACCAATTAGATTTTCCTGTTGCAATTTCAATGATTCCATAGCTTATTAATTATTTTATGTCAATTAGTGGGTCATTATGTACATGTTGGAACTATCTCTTAATGTTTCGTGGTGCCATAAAAGTCTTGGCATGAAAAAAGCTATGCTTAATTGCTTAATTCTCAAGGTTGGGACTCAAGTGATTTTCTCTTCATGTATGTTGTTAATTTCTAGGCATGGCACATATGTTGAACCAAGTAGTTCCTTCAATACTTCAAAAGATGCGCAGTTTAAATGATTAATTTATAATTTTTTTTGGGTTGTTTTTAATTCCATGAACAAACTCTATTTGTGTTAAGAAGCAATAGCAACACAATGTTTATTTAAGGAGATTTTTAATGTTACAATATTGTTAGTTGCTCGCTTTAGTAGCCTCACTTAGAATTACAATATTCTCTTATTATGTGAACAATTCATATACAATTTATAAGCCCTCAAATGGGAGAAAAGTTTAATATCTAATTTCTCAATAAATTCAAAACATCATATAGGTTACACTAACAGGAATCTTAAATACTCAAAAATGAAAATCTTACCAATTGTATATGATAATATTGACCAGTGTTTAAAGGTCATGAGTTTAAGTTCAAATTTTTTTTTTCCCCCACTCTCTCTCTCTCTTCATTTAACATTGAAATAAATCTTCAAGGAGACATCCATTCTTTGGTCTCCACCTTTTTTTTTTCTTTGTAACTATTTTTTTTTAATTGGTGCTTAATAATAAGAAGATAATTCTAGTTTCTCTCTCTCTCTCTCTCTCTCTCTCTCTCTCTCTCTCCCCATTTAACATTGAAATAAATCTTCAAGGAGACATGTATTCTTTGGTCTCCACCCCTTTTTTTTTCCTTTGTAACTTAAAAAAAAAAAAAAAAATTTGTGCTTAATAATAAGAAGATAATTGGCATATGCAGATGATGGTGAGGCCAGACTACAAATAAGAGCCTATCACAAACAACTGTTAGTATCTTATCAACGATTTTGGCTTTGGCTTTGGTCATGATCTGAGCATGATTAAGTTCTTTTTGGGAGAATTGAGCACTAAATCACCTCTTCTATGATTTTACAATACAGTGCAATTAGGAACCAATTGTATTGTTTATGATTTGTTGGAACCGTGCCTCTTGATTTGCATGCATTGTTAGAATTTTGATCTCATCTTGGGTTAGATACCAAATGATTTTGTGATGATATCTTGTTTACTCTTCTACATCTTGGGTTACAACATACTAACTCGATTATCTTTCAATTATGGTTGTATGGTAACACTTTGTCCTGATGTTTGCTTGCAGATTCGTTTATCCTTCAAGTGATTCTAAATTGATAAAGAGCAATAATTTCTCTCTGTAATATCTCTCTTGAAAATTTAATTTATTGTCAACTTATCAATTTGATTTCCAGGAACTTTTCAATTTATTGAAATAATTTCTCTCTGTAATATCTCTCTTGAAAATTTAATTTATTGTCAACTTATCAACTTATCAATTTGGAGCTAAATTTTGTCCTTTTTTTTATTCATACCAATGTGCTTCTTGGGTTAAGCAGTTGATGGAAATAAAAGAATGTTAGGACTCGCAACGTTGGGAATTATATTCGTAGGCTTTGGGATGAGTTTAATTATTTTTTACTGTTCTATTTGGTTACTGCAAAAATGCGGGAATATAAAGGAAATGTTTGGTTACTGTAAAAATGCTGCAACTCTATTTCAATAACTGCTTTGAAAGAAGTTAATAAAATATTATGTTCAAAATTTCGCCGTGCATTGCAAGGGTGTACAATATTAGAAACCATAAGCAAATCTGTATCAGGGGAAAACTATCTGAGAGAAAAATAGCGATATTTAGTCGGAGACAATCACTTACACTAGACCATTGAAGATCCTAAGTGGGCCTTTATTGAATTTAGAGCATTTTTCTGATTTATTTTATCCCTGCATTGAGCCTTATGTACTTTCATCACTTCCAATTTTTACAATTTCAGAAGTGAAGTTTCTGTGGCACTAGTCAGCTTGTTTGTCCTGCTTTTCTCTACTACCATCTATTTCACTTAACACTACTTTTAAGAACTTAATCTATTTTGTTTTTTGGAGCTTTGTCAGTGTTGTGCTTTATCTTCTTTGGACAGTCACATTAGATAAAAGTTGCATGTTTTAAACACGGTTGCTCCAATTCCAGTGAAATATGGGTTCATCTCGTAGAGAAGAGTTATTCTATTTGTTGTTTTGCAACTTTTGACTGCATGTTTAGAATCTCCCTAATTACATGTATACAGGAGCTGGAATTTTCTTTTGGGTGCTGGGCTGCGCAAGTAACAGAGTTATATTTGGTGATAAGCTAGCCCGCTCTCTCTCTCTCTCTTGTCCCTATTTTTGGTATTTTCTATTACAATCCTAACTTTATACGGACAATTTCTCCTTGTTTTATTTATTTCCATTACTTGCTCTATATTTGCACTTCAAAGGCTGATTCCTAGAGAATTTTGAATTCCACTTTTTTGTGGGTTTGAAACTTTCATTCCAATTATGTTTCCTTCGTCTTGTTGTGTTGTTTAACTTTTAGTCCTCCTTTGTTAGCAATCTCATATCTTAATGTGACTTCTTATCAGTGTGGGGCAGTTAGATTAACAAAAGTGGATTATGATCTAAACATGGTTGCTGAGTGAAGAATAAGACTGGTTTTTGCTTAATCCTGTCATGATTGGTGTTTGGCGTGAGTTGCGCTTTTTGGGAATTAAATTCCTTTAACTTATTTCTTTGGATTTGCATCATATTTCTTAATATTGGAATATTCCTTTTAGTCATATTTCTTAATATTCGGTTTGCGTCATATTTCTTTAAGCTTGTGCTTGGCTTGATTTAGCACTTTTACAGATTTGATTTGATTTTTTTTTTTTTTTTTTGTATGCAGTTAAGGAAGCAGCAACATAGAGCCACATTAACTCTTTAACCAATCTATTTCCACAAATAATGGAACATTAGTAACTGAAATGGTGAAACCTAACTATAGAAGTGAGCTATTGGCAGCATGGGCTGTAATTATGGTCGGCTCTTATTTTGTTATTGGGCTTTATTTGCGGGTTGTAATGGTTATCTGGTTTTTGTATTAAAAAAACCTATGGAGTCTTGGTTCTATTAGATTTAGGTATTACTTGCTCATTTATATTACTCCAAGAATCTATACTACAAATGGTACAATTGGGGTTCAAGTGATAGTTTAATAGTAATGACATTCTTTGCAGTGTCCAATGTCTGTGATTTGAATCTCATCCCTCTCCCCTAGTATCTAACTATCTCAAAAAAAAAAAAAAAAAAAAATCTATAGTACAAAGATCTTGCACAACTAACATTTATTAGCTGCTAGATTTGCTACAGTTCCTGATTAAACACTGTGTGAACCTATACTATCTTTTGGATTTGGTACTAGATTAAACACTGCGTGAACCTCTTTTTTTTTTTTTTTTGGGATAAGTTTTTGAGGGTATGATGAATTGGGTGTCTAAGTATGGTATGGCGTACATTTCTGGTGTTAATGTGGCTTGCTTTAATATGGATGCTTAATGGTGCCATTGCTAATATCTCTATATGAATGATACCTGTTTTTAATTTTATTGTTATTTGTTATGTAATGAGTTCCATGAATTGTGTCACTTTATGATGAATTAGATTATAATGCTCTATATAAGCCAATTATGTCCCACAAGAAAGTGAGATTATTTTGATGAATAAAGTTTCTACTAAAATTGGGTCCATGGTTTGGTGCTGACTCTAGCCAACCCTAAGTATTGACTCCTAGTGGTTTTTTTTTCCCCTTGCTTGGTGCTATCCAAGCAAGCCTAAGTGCTGCCTCTTCTCCATGTTAGGTACCTATGAGCAGCAGCTTGACTTAATGCATATAATCCAGCTAGTGCATCATGTATGCAGCACCAGTAAGCGTGAGTAAGTAAAGTTTTGTATCAGTAAGCAAGCACCAGTAACAACAACAGTGCAGCATCACCACTTAGTACTAGACACCAGCAGCTTATTATAAGAGGCAGTTTATTAGTAAAGTTGTGTATCATCTTTGTAATTGAAGGTTAGAGTCACGTGCTTATTAATTGATTGTGTCATGTGCTTAATTATTGATTAGTTGGAAGCCATGTGCATAACAGTTAGTTAGTTAGACTATTAGATCAATGTAGCCAGCTAGCAGTTAGTGTTAGTCAGTTAGTTGTGTTCATGAATTGTATAAAGGTGTGGAGATGGATTGTAAGAGGCATGCAATGAGAATTCAGTCTATTCTTAATCCTATTCTTCTCTAATCCTTTTACTTTCTTTCAGTCTATTCTTAATCCTATTCTTCTCTAATCCTTTTACTTTCTCTCTATTCAATGTGAATTCTTCTAAGAAGCATGGCTGCCCTCTTAGTCACTCTACCATTTTTCTTAGCTTAAACAGTTCTTATCACTCCTTTATTTACATATTTTTCTTGTTGTACAGTTCTGGTTTGTCCTGCATCAAATCTTTAGCCAACCCTAGGTGCTGACTCCAAGTTCATCCATCTTTATTTTTCCTGTTCTTTAATTTCCTGTTACAAAGTTTGGTTTGTCTTGCGTCATTGTGATAAAAAGTTCTCTAAGGTATTCATGTTCTTTCTGGCTGAAGTAAAAAATGATATATGCACTTTACTCTTTGGTGGGTTGCCGTCTTCCAATGTCCAACTTATAGAATAATATTCTAATTGCATGATTTCCATCTGTGATCAGTCTTTTAAAGAAAATGGTTGCAATGTGTCTAGTGAAAGATCAAGCAAAGAGGCAGAACTTTTTGAAAATCACCTTTTTCAAGCATGCAAAGTCTCCTAAAGCTTTCTGTGAAGAAATTATTCACTGACTTGCCACCCCTTTGGAATCATGTAAAAGCCCTCTAGGTTAGCCACCACACTGCTGAGATCCACCTTTTGTACTTTCACTAGTCTTGGTAAGCTTGTCTGATGGCTATGGTTTATTTTGCAGCTTAAAGATGAAGTGCAACTCTGTAATAAACATAGAGCCACATTAACTCTTTAACACATCTATTTCCACAAATAATGGAACATTTAGGGCCCGTTTGGAAGAGATTTTTAGTAACGTTGTCTAAGTGTTGTGGAAATATGTGTGAGTGAAAAAGTGTGTGGAGATACATGTACTGTTGTTTAAACAACATTACCAAACATACCCTTAGTAACTGAGATGGTGAAACTAACTATAGAAGTGAACTATTGGCAGCATGGGCTGTAATTATGGTCAGCTGGGTCTTATTTTGCTATTGGGCTTTATTTGCGGGTTGTAATGGTTATCCAGTTTAGTTTTTGTAGTCAAAAAACCTATAGAGTCTTGGTTCTATTAGGTTTAGGTATTACTTGCTTATATATATTACTCGTGGAATCTATAGTACAAATGGTACAAATGGGGTTCAAGTGATAGTTTAGTAGAATGACATTCTTTGCAATGCCTCATGTCTATGGTTTGAATCTCATCCCTTTCGCCTAGTATCTACCTATTTTAATAAAACAATCTATAGTGCAAAGAACTAGCACAATTGACATTAATAGCTACTAGATTTGTTACAGTTCCTGATTTAATATTCAGTCTTGAATCGAATCTGATTTTCTTTATACACATAAGACCAAATCTATGTAGACTTTCTTAATTCACATAACTAGATTGTGGCAAATAAAAAAGACTAATAAAAAATCAAATCAATCGAACAGAATAGTAATGTCTATGGAATTATGACTTTATTTTTCACGACCAGAGACCTGATAGTTGGAGGCAATAGCATTGGAACTGGAGGAGGTGAAGGTGGATGTGTCTCCGTGGACTACTCTTGTATCAGAAGCAACAAAGCTTACTTGCACATTTGTACCCAACAAAAAAGCGTTTAAATATATCAACTATTCCAATTATTTCTCTTTTGATGTTGGTTTTCCAACATGTTCTCAGGATCAAATAGAAGAATTTGAAAATTCCTCATGAAAAATAATATCAAACTAACTCATTTGCAGCACAACTCACTATGAAATTCCCCTACAGACATGTCAGACTAAATTTTTTTTTTTTTTTTGAGAATGTGACATGTCAGAGTCAGACTAATTAAATAACGAAACTATATATTCCAACAGTGTAAGTAAGAACAATTACAATTATTGACTATCGACATGTTTGAGCAGTTAATTAACAAAACTATACAATCAAACAACCAAACAACGTAAGTAAGAACTCTTACAATTATCCAAAAAACAAGTCTTTCTTGTTTAAAAATCAGATCAAGGGCCAATCAAAATCAAATAAACCCATTTGCAAATCACAATTTCAAATACAACCCACTATACAATTTCACACTTGCTGGCAAATTATTATTTTTTAACAAACAATTCAGCATTGTAATATAAAAAAAGTGTATATCCAATGGTGACACAAAATCGTAACTTTAAACTAAAGGGATTACATTTGGATTGAAAAGAATTTGGAGAATTACCAGAAAATAATAAGTAGGGACAAGTGGCAATATAAGACTGCAAAGCACAAAAGAAAAGAATGTTGAAATTAAATAGAGATGAGACAAACAAACCAATAATACAGAGAGAGAGAGAGAGAGAGAGAGAGAGAGACCCGGCCAGAGCGTTTGAGATGAGCGGCGTAGGACTTGACAAACTCGTGAGGGGAAACGTCTTTTACGGTTCTCGCTGCTTTGTTCTTGCTCTTAAGTGGTAGGCTTGAACACAATTTAAAGTTCCATAGTCACTCACTCAGAGCATCTCCAGCAGATTCTTCAAATTTTTGTACTATTTGAAGAATGAACAGTGACTTTTATCTTTAACTACCCATTTTTTCAAATATACTTTCCAACAGATTCTCTATCCCATTTTCTATCTCATTTAAATATTATTTCTTTATTCATTCTTTATTATTTTTTTAACAACTACACATCTTTCAACATTTTTTTTATTCAATACTTGATTATTATAATAGAAAAAAACATTTGAAGGATGAATAGTAAAAGTTACAGTATTCTCTACTTATAGAGAAGCACTGTAGTAACTCTACTCTAAAAAATAGAGATAGAGAAGCTGTTGGAGTGAGTTTTGGAGGTGTTGATGCTCTAAATTTGACTTTAAAGAAGCCATTGGAGATGCTCTCACAATATCTTAAGCAAAGTCTCAAAGACACATGTTCAGGTTTTTTTTTTTTTTTGGTTTCCCAAGAATTCCCAGCTTTGCCTGGGACTAATCCTCCGAGGTACGGTCGGGCACCAAAGGTGGGGACCTCTCCCAAGGTTTAGCACACCCACAAAGGTGAAAGACAAAAAATTAATTGCCAAAATTGTTATAGAATGAATTTAAAATCCTAGTTTTCCATAAAATAACAAACATAAAAATGTTTGCAGCCTCTAATTCCATTCTCAAAGAATCCAACCAATCCACAAAATGTTAAAAGTAAATCGTAAATTAATACCCATCTATATCTATATATTACTAAAAGCTGAAGCGTAGCGTTTAATGCTACTACTCTCACGTTGGGCCACATTAGCTGCCACATTATTCTTTTTTTTTAAAAATATAATTTGTCCTACAATTTTAAAATGGTTTTTACAATTTTCAGCCTTATAAATGCATCCCATTACTTATTTATTTACTTCCACTATCATCCTATAATAAATCCAACTCACTACTTATTTATTTACTTCCATTATCACCCTATAACAAATCTGTATAATTAATTCAGCCCACATCTTATTTATTTAGTTCCACTATCAAGCCCAATCCAAAGCCTTTTCAGTTCAACTTTAGGGTTTTGTGTAAGCCTTTTCAGCTTAAAGAAAAAAGAAGAAGAAGAAAAAAAAAAACGTTGAAGCTTTTCAAGGTTTAGAGTTTTTTTTTTTTTTTTTTTTTCCTATAATTGTTTTTAACATTTATTTTTTTAATATTTACCCTTCTCCAACCTTTCTCTCTCCCTTACCATTTCATCTCCCCACTACTTATTCAATCTTTCTCCCTTCCTTATCTTTTTATCTCCCCACTATCCTCTACATTAATACTATTCTTCCTCTTTCCCTTCATCTTCCTTTATTTTTATCTCTTCTTATTCATACACTCTTACTATAAAATTTTCACTATCTCTTCTATTCTATGCATAATTTTCCCTCACAAAAAAAATGGTTCTCTCTCTCTCTCTCTCTCTCTCTCTCTCTCTCTCTAAATTTTTTGGTGGATTTATTTTTTCTTGCATCTTTACTTTAGGTTGATAATTTTTTATTTTCTTTAAAATTCTATTTTGAGTTAATGCAATTTAGTTTTATTTTTTAAATTGTTATTGTTGTTGTTGTTGTTGTTGTTATTTTTTTTTTTTTTTTTTTTTTTTTTTTGTCTTTGATTGTTAAATGTTATCCTATTGCGTTCTAAAGAATTAAATATAGCATATAAAAATATAATATTATTCTATTACATAGCATAATTTGATAATTTGGTATTTATTCTGTTACATGCATGATTTTTTATAGTGCTCAATTTAGATGTTAAACTATAAGACTTTACTAATTTTTGTTTATTTATTAATCCTTTGTGGTGGACAAAGTACTCTTAATAGTTGTATTAAAAGTACTCTATAATGCCATTCATTTAAAAAAAAGCAAAGGTTAGCCAAACGAAAATAATTGGATAGGTGACAAATTTTAACTTTTACAATTTTATTTTAATTATTATCATTTTATAACAATGCATGTATAGAAATTTAATTCTTAGATTTTGCTAATAATTGTTTATTTGATAATATGTTTTTTGTTGCCGAAATTATAATTTCTACAAAGAAAATAACCTTAATAGATTATAAAAACAAAATTTTATCCTAATATTGGTTCAATTAATTATTGTTTATTAATTTCTTTTAGTTTACGTTTTTTTGGTGTTTTGGGTTGTTCCTATATTGCATTTATGATTGTTCCTATAATAAATAAAAAATATAATTACGAAATACATTACTCATTATTAGATTAGTTTAAATTGTAAATTTTTTTTTAATAAAATCACTATAAAAATAATTATCACGCGCAACATGCGGGTTCGCGGCTAGTATAAATAACAAAGAACACATTAGAGTTTTTTTGGTATAAAAGTTAGATGGATCACCATGCATTAAAAAACAAGAACAAAAATCAATCAAAATAACACATGAAATGGTACAAAAGCATTCGAATTCATCCCCAAAACAAAACCCAGATAGGAAAACCCAAATCAACTGCGAGTATGGTTGTCAAAATCTCGATCTGGATCCTATGATTTCACGAATCCACCTACTTAAAAAGATTCGGATCTTTCAAGGATTTTTGGTAGGATCGCTATGATCATTCAAGATAGGTAGAATTGTACGATTCTAACGATCCCAAATGATTCTGATTTCTTATAATCTTCTTTAAATTGACAAAAGGCTTATTTGGACCAAAATGAACAATAACATCTTAATAGACTCAGTTTTGCTATTATAAGGTAGAAAGATAGAATTTCAGTTGGATTGAAATGAAAAATAACATCTAATACAGTGTCACGTTTTATGGTTTTTGGTTTCTTTATATGATACTTATAAATGGATGTAGTGGTATATGATAATTACATTAAATGATGCAAATTTTTTATTTTTTTTTTTATGAATGAATGTATAATTTATATGATTATTTAACATACTAATATATATATATATTTCAAATAATGTAGGATCTTACGATTACAATCCACAATTCCACTTACTTCTTACGATCCTACATAGGATCCCGATTTTGACAACCTTGAGAGAGAGAGAGAGAGAGAGAGAGAGAGAGAGATTGTTCTTACAAAACCACACATTGAGAAAAGTTTAGTCAAATACCACATACCCATAAAAAAAGTTTAGTTTCTCAAATCAAAGAATAAAAGTGAGAAATCGGTGGTGTGTGGCTCGGACCAAAGAGATGGGAGAGTGGAGAGAATGTTGAGAGAGTTCGAGGCCGTTGGATGAAGAGATAGAGACACAAAGAATGATCGGACAACCGAGAAGAAGAGGTGGAGATTGGGAGAGTGGAGAAGAGTGGGTTGGTGGTTTCGGATAGAAGGGAGAGTGAAGAGAATGTTAAGAGAGAGAGAGAGAGAGAGAGAGAGAGAGAGAGAGAGCCGTTGGAGTTTTTACAAATCTGAAACGTGGAGGGAGAGGGTGAGAGAGCCGTTGGGATGTGTACATTTAAATACATAAATTTCACTTTTAAAAAAAAAAAAAAAATTTAGGGACAATTTTTGGTTTTTTAACAAAACTAAAACAATCATTGTATTTGCTTGTTTTCAGTTTTTAACAAGAGGTTCTGAGTCCTTCTCCCTCTGTGACACCGTCATCTGTCCTCTATCATCTTCTCTACATGATGCTATACTCTCCAGGCAATGTCATCCTGTGGACTTGGTAAAGTTGAAGAATGGCAGTAAACTCTAACGAACTGATCATCTCTTTCACCAAAATGATTATAAAACCACAAAAGTCAAAACACCTCAAACTAATCAAATCCCAAGTTCGTAATTTAAAGAAAGCTACTGCAGTGCATAGTAGTGTAGTAGGAGAAACTGGAAAGAAGAAGAAGAAACAATTGGGCATAAAAATGGGAAATTATTTAATAATAAAAGGGTTTCCACACGTCATTTAAAAAAATTTCATGTCATTGCTTTGTTAGATTCATGGGAAAAGAAAAAAACCAAAGTTAACGGAAGGATCAATAATGCTCATTTTTAAATTTCAGGAACCAATATCGCTCACTTAAAAACTTTAGGGACCACAAGTACACAATAGGTAAATTTAAGGGGCTAACATTGTAGTTTCGCCTTTAAAAGACATTTAGATCAAGAATCTGAAATCAAGCATACAGAATATCAACTACTTATCATCTATATTCTATATATTACTAAAACTGAAGCGTAGAATTTAATGTTGCTGCTCTCACGTTGCGCCACATCATTTTCTTTTTTTTATAAATATAATTTGTCCTACAATTTTAAAATGGTTTTAATAATTTTCAGCCCTATAAATGCAGCCCACTACTTATTTATTTAATTCCACTATCACCCTATAATAAATCTGTATAATTAATCCAGCTCATCTCTTATTTATTTAGTTCCACTATCAAGCCCAACCCAAAACTTTTTCAGTTCAGTTTTAGAGTTTTGTGTGAGCCTTTTCATCTTAAAGGAAGAAAAAAAAAATTTGAAGCCTTTCAAGCTTTAGGGTTTTTTTTTTTTTTTTTTTTTCCTATAATTGTTTTTAACATTTTTTTTTTTTAATATTTACACTTGTCCAACCTTTCTCTCTCCCTTACCATTTCATCTCTCCACTATTTCTTCAATCTTTCTCCTTCGTTTACCTTTTCATCTCCCCACTACCCTCTACATTAATATCATTCTTCCTCTTTCCCTTCATCTTCCTTTGTTTTTGTATCTTCTTATTCACACCCTTTTAATATAAATTTGCCACTATCTCTTCTATTCTAAGCATAGTTTTTCCTCACAAAAAAATGGTACTCTCTCTCTCTCTCTCTCTCCTTCTCTCTCTAAATTTTTTGGTGGTTTTTATTATTTTTTTTTCTTGCATCTCTACTTTAGGTTGATAATTTTTTATATTCTTTAAAACTTTATTTTGAGTTAATGCGATTTAGTTTTGTTTTTTAAATTGTTGTTTTGTTGTTGTTGTTGTTTTTTTTTTATTCTCTTTGATTGTTAAATGTTATCCTATTGCGTTCTAAAGAATTAAATATAGCATATAAAAATATAATATTATTCTATTACATAGCATGAGTTTGATAATTTGGTATTTATTCTGTTACATATCATGATTTTTTATAGTGCTCAATTTAGATGTTAAACTATGAGACTTTACTAATTTTTGTTTATTTTCTAATCCTTTGTGGTGGACAAAGTACTCTTAATAGTTGTATTAGAAGTACTCTATAATACCATTTATTTAAAGAAAAGCAAAGGTTAGCCAAACGAAAATAATCGGATAGGTGACAAATTTTAACTTTTACAATTTTATTTTAATTATTATCATTTTATAACAATGCATGTATAGAAATTTAATTCTTAGATTTTGCTAATAATTGTTTAATTGATAATATGTTTTTTGTTGCCGAAATTATAATTTCTACAAAGAAAATAACCTTAATAGATTATAAAAAAAAAAATTTATCCTAATATTGGTTCAATTAATTATTGTTAAGTTTTATTAATTTCTTTTAGTTTACGTTTTTTTGGTGTTTTGGGTTGTTCCTATATTGCATTTATGATTGTTCTTATAATAAATAAAAAATATAATTACGAAATACATTACTCATTATTAGATTAGTTTAAATTGTAAATTTTTTTTTATAATAAAATCACCATAAAAGTAATTATCACGCGCAACGTGCAGGTTCGTGGCTAGTATAAATAACAAAGAACACATTAGAGTTTTTTTGGTATAAAAGTTAGATGTATCACCGTGCATTAAAAAACAAGAACAAAATCAATCAAAATAACACATGAAATGGTACAAAAGCGTTCGAATTCATCCCCAAAACAAAATCCAGATAGGAAAACCCAAATCAACTGCGAGTATGGTTGTCAAAATCTCGATCTGGATCCTATGATTTCACGAATCTACCTACTTAAAAAGATTAGGATCTTTCAAGGATTTTTGGTAGGATCGCTATGATCATTCAAGATTGGTAGAATTGTACGATTCTAACGATCCCAAACGATTCTGATTTCTTATAATCTTCTTTAAATTGACAGAAGGCTTATTTGGACCAAAATGAAAAAATAACATCTTAATAGACTCAGTTTTGCTATTATAAGGTAGAAAGATAGAATGTTAGTTGGACTGAAATGAAAAATAACATCTAATAGAGTGTCACGTTTTCTGGTTTTTGGTTTCTTTAAATGATGCTTATAAATGGATGTAGTGATATATGATAATTACATCAAATGGATGCAAATTTTTTATCTTTTTATTAATGAATGTATAATTTATATGATTATTTAACATACCAATATATATTTTTAGTCAAATAATGTAGGATCTTACGACTACAATCCACAATTCCACTTACCTCTTACGATCCTACATAGGATCCCGATTTTGACAACCTTGAGAGAGAGAGAGAGAGAGAGATTGTTCTTACAAAACCACACATTGAGAAAAGTTTAGTTAAATACCACATACCCATAAAAAAAGTTTAGTTTCTCAAATCAAAGAATAAAAGTGAGAAATCGGTGGTGTGTGGCTCGGACCAAAGAGATGGGATAGCGGAGAGAATGTTGAGAGAGTTCGAGGCCGTTGGATGAAGAGATAGAGACACAAAGAATGATCAGACAACCAAGAAGAAGAGGTGGAGATTGGGAGAGTGGAGAAGAGTGGGTTGGTGGTTTCGGATAGAAGGGAGAGTGAAGAGAATGTTAAGAGAGAGAGAGAGAGAGAGAAAGAGCCATTGGAGTTTTTACAAATCTGAAATGTGGAGAGAGAGGGTGAGAGAGCCGTTGGGATGTGTACATTTAAATACATAAATTTCACTTTTTTTTTAAAAAAATTTTAGGGACAATTTTTGGTTTTCTAACAAAACTAAAACAGTCATTGTATTTGCTTGTTTTCAATTTTTAACAAGAGGTTCTGAGTCCTTCTCCCTCTGTGACACCGTCATCTGTCCTGTAATCTTCTTTACGTGATGCTATACTCTCCAGGCAATGTCATCCTGTGGACTTAGTAAAGTTGAAGAATGACAGTACACTCTAACGGACTGATCATCTCTTTCACCAAAATGAATATAAAACCACAAAAGTCAAAACACCTCAAACTAATCAAATCCCAAGTTCGTAATTTAAAGAAAGCTACTGCAGTGCATAGTAGTGTAGTAGGAGAAACTGGAAAGAAGAAGAAGAAACAATTAGGCATAAAAATGGGAAATTATTTAATAATAAAAGGGTTTCCACACGTCATTTAAAAAAATTTCATGTCATTGCTTTGTTAGATTCATGGGTAAAGAAAAAAATCGAAGTTAATGGAATGATCAATAATGCTCATTTTTAAATTTCAGAAACCAATAGCGCTCACTTAAAAACTTTAGGGACCACAAGTACACAATAGGTAAATTTAAGGGACTAACATTGTACTTTCGCCTTTAAAAGACATTTAGATCAAGAATCTGAAATCAAGCATATAGCATATCAACTACTTATTCAAAATCATTTATGGGAGGAATCTGAATAGTGAACAAATAATACAATTGCATACCTGAAGAAAAAAAAAAATTGCATTAAATCAAGTGCTTATTCAAATGGGATATACAATGGAAAAAAATAAATAAATAAATAAATAAAAAAATAAAAATAAAAACCGATTCATGTAATCCATGCCTATTGGATTGTCCTATGAACTTTAGTAACTCATGGCTCTTGGTCTCCTACAATAACAAAACACCGTTAACCTAAATACAAACGCCATTAACCTAAATAGTAAATGAAAACTTAATAAACCTTGCACTATATATATTAAGCATGGTTTTGAAACCCGGACCGGACCGTACGGTCCGACCGGGAAAACCATGAACCTCTCACAATCACAATTCTTTTAGGCATAAGAACCAGTCTATGCCAAAAAAGCAGGGAACCGTTCAAATCGCGGTTCAACCGCACGGTTCTGAGAATCAGATTCAGACCGTTTCTCACGGTTCCCTTTGAATCTGAACCTTAAAAAAATAAAATAAAAAATAAAAAAAAAAAAAAAAAAAAGAAAAGCAAAAGAAAAAGAAAACGTCTGATCTAACCCAGAAAACATCTAATCTTTGTTTCAGTCTCTTTGCTTCACTTTCAAAAAACGTCTCACATAATCCAAACACAAAACACAAAACAAAATCCAATTCTTACAATAAAGTTGAATCAGAACAAGCAAATATGAAAAAAAAAAAGAAAGAAAAAGGAAGAACAATCCGATCTGACCCAATCTGGTGGTGGGGAGGAGGACGAACGGCGGTGGGGCGGCGGACGAGGCCTTCGATCTCCACGATCTCCACCGGTGCCGCTTCAGATTCTTCTCTCTCTCTCTCTTTCTTCTCTTTTCTCTGATGTGAATATGTTTTTTTTTTTTTTTTTTGAGAAAGCCTGATGTGAATATGTGAGAAGGATAAGTGATAACTGTGAAGTAAACTCTTGGGTGAAGCAAGCTTTAAATTTTGGCTTTGTTCTCCGCTGGTAATGTGTGTGTGACCAGGTGAGAGTATGAGAGAAAGAGAATGAGAAAGACAGAGAGCTGAAAGAAAAATAAAAACAGAGATTAGAAAAAGCAAGACACGCTCTCTGGAGGAAGACTCTAGAAAAATAAAACCAAGATTAGACTAGAGGGATGGGGATATGTGTGTGGAGGAGAAAAAGCAAGAAAAAAAAATAAAAGGAAAAGAAACGTATGGATGCAAGCAACGGAAGGAAAAAGAATAAAAAGAATAAAGTCACAATTAAATGTTACTACAATATTTTTATAATATTTCACAATAAATTTTAAGTAACAAATTGTTATTAGTTAATATTAGTGAGTAAAAAAATAATTTTAATAGTGGGTTCAAATTAAAACTAGTAACAATTTTTCACATAAATTTTGTTGTGAAAGTATTGCTAAAAATATTATAGACTTCTTCACTGCTTCCGGAGACTTCTTTGTTGCTGCGTGCTTACTGTCAACTACTAACATATAGTGCTTGCTTGTTGTCAAGCACTTCCTTCTTGGGTTTTGATTTTTTTTTTTAATTCATAATAAATGGTGAACAATGACTATTCAAATAGGCTTAGGAAAAAAAATGATGGGCAATCAAATGGGCTTGGCCATGTGCAAATAAACTCATTTGTCTCTTAACTATTTTATTGGGTTTCATAAAATAAAAATTATTGTGTACTAAACTGTGCTTTATCATGACTTAAAAATAATTTAGAAACTCAATAGCTATTGCTTTTTAGAATTTAATAATTTTTATTTGTATTATGAAAGTTATGTTATAAAAAATACTATCTATATTTGTTTTGGACTATTTTAGTTAATTTTTCTATTTTTTTTATTAATTTAATGTTTTTATATATATTTAAAATAATTATTAAAGTAATTATGACGTCATCACGGTTCGACCCCGGTTCGACCTCAAAAACCTTGAACCTCTCTCTTTTACGGTTCAATGAACGGTCCGGGTCTGAAAACCATGATATTAAGCAAATTGGGTTTAGTCATTTGCATCTATTTTCAAATTATTTTCTCTATTTACTTTGACACGGTTCATAACATCAACCAATGGGTAAGATGACAGGTCATTATAACTTACTTCATGAGCTCAATGGTGAGAAGGAGGATTGGAAGATTAAAGCGAATCACACGGCTATGGGATTTATTCAATCTCAAGAATAAAGGTTTTATGAGCTTGGATATGGTGTTGCTAGAAGAACAGGCAAGCTAGCCTCACATTATTATTATGTTATCGAACAATTGTTACTGAACATGATTATACACTCATTTATATAAGCAACGATCAAGGATGCATTTATTCATCAATTTAGGGAATCATTACAAGAAGGAAATATTTATTTCATAAATAATTTTGCTGTAATTCTTAACAAGAATAATTACAAAATAGTCACCCAATGAACATATATAAATTTGAATTAGTCCCATTTGAACATCTGAGTGACCGATGCGACAAAAAATGCCCAATTAACAGGTATTGATACATATTAGTTAGGTTATTGCAAGGTACAATTAAGGGGGGAAAAGCTCTATGTGCTAAATATTTATGACCATGTAAATTATGTAGATGTCATTGGAAAGTGTCAGCCATTTCCCCTTTGTATGAGAAAGACGTAAATGGAGAGCAGTTGAAGAGAAGGATCATTGAGATTGAAGACAAAGGGTTAATTGAACTCAAATTATATTTTAATACTTAGAATGGGAAATTTTCAAATAAATTATTTAATACTTAAAATAACTAAATATGTAGAAATTACAAGGTTCGAATTACATTGTGGAAAGACCTTGCAAAAATTATTACAGAAGATGTATGCATGGAAGGATCGAAATTAGTTATTTTGATCATTACTTCAACTACTGTGAAATTATTAGTGGCATGGGTAGGAACTTTTAATTATGACAAAATTTAGTTTGTTATACTAAAAATTAAAGACCACGTTCTGAAATGGTGAGCCGCCCATCAAAATTGTTAAGTTTAGATAAGTAATATATATATATATATATATATATATTTTTTTTTTGAGAAAGAAACTTGTGCTTATATTAAATCAAAGCAGGCTAAAATCAGTTTGAACAACAGAATGGATGTCTGGTGGTACATCTTCCATCCAGACAGTCAAACTGGACGATTTAATTGCCCTTCTTGCTAATTCATGAGCATCATTATTTCCTTGCTGACATACATGATTAAAACTGATGTTAGAAAAATAGGGAATCAAAGTTTTAACATCTTGAATCAAGTGTCCATGTAAAGCCAGAAAGGAGTTAGCGTTGCTGAGATCCTTGTGAACAATATCTGAGTCGCCTTCAATAATCACTTTGGTAAGGCCAATTTCTAGTGTAAATTCCACGGCTCTCCTAGCTGCCAGTGCTTCTGTCTAAGCTACTGTTGTTGGAAGGTGGACTTGCTGTGACAGTGAGGCCATAACAGCTCCATCGGAATTCCGAATCACGACTCCAATCACAGCTCTTCCTTGCTCTGAAAAAACCGCACCGTCATAGTTCACTTTGCAAAAATCTCGATCAGGTGGCTTCCATCTGGTATGGTTCCCGTGCTGGATCTTCAAAGTTGCAGGGTGATGGCTCTGAAACTCAGCTTTTCGCTCCTTCAACAAAGGTAGGATTTGGTTTAAAGGACATGCATTTTCCTTAAACTGAATCTGGTTCCTGTGATTCCACACTGCCCAACCCGTGAAGGCCAGGAGTGTAGCATCTTTGTTTTTCGAGAAAGCGTAGTTGAAAATCTCCTTCACGCTGCTACCTTGCAAAGCCGAGAGCCATGTCCATTGGGTGTCTGAGCTCCACATAACCTGCACATCAGAATAGAAAAAAATAGCATGTGAGCAGTCTTCATCTCCCGCCTTACAGCTTTCGCAAAGGCCATCAGGGGTGATTTTCCTTCGGTTTAAATTCTTCCTGGTGTGCAAAGTTTCCGTGCAAGCACGCCACACAGTTTTTAACTTTGCTAGGAACTTCTCAACTCCACAATTTTTTCCAGAAGGCTGAGTCCGGAGTTGATCGTTGTGCAGAATTTGAACTTTCCTGCAAGAACCTACAACCAGATTTAACTAAGTAATGACCTATCGGGGTGAAAGGCCAGACAAGAACATTAGGTTGGCTCGATGAACTCAGTGGTATACTCTTAATTACATCTGCTTCAGCTACACCAAAAACGTGGTCAATGATGTCAGACCTCCAACTTCTTGTGATTGGATTTATGAGCACTTCCACACTAGAGTTTTCCTGTCCCAACATAATTGGTGTGGTGATTTCGGCTGCATTCCTTGATGGCAGCCAATTATCCTCCCAGATTCTAATTTGCTTCCCATCTCCCACTCTCCATATTGCTCCCTTAGATATGACATCCCGACTCTTTAAAATACTTTTCCAAGCATACGACACTAAAGATGAATCTTTCGCCTCTAACATAGTACCCCTAGGAAAAAATTTCACTTTAAAGACTCTATGAAAGAGGGAGTTATCAACATGAAGGAGTCTCCAAGCTTATTTGGCTAACATAGCCTCATTGAACATAACAAGGTCCTTAAATCCCATACCCGCTTGATCTTTGTGTTGACATGTATCATCCCACTTCACCCAATGTACCTTTCTTTGATCTCCCCTTTGTCCCCACCAAAACTTATGAACAAGTGACTCAATATCATGGCACAAAGTGATTGGGAGCTTGAAACAACTAATGGTGTAAGTAGGTATAGCTTGGGTGACTGATTTGATAAGAACTTCTCTTTTGGCTTGGGATAAGAGCTTTCCTTCCTACCCTTTTAGTCTCTTCCACACTCTTTGCTTCAAATCATCAAAGCTTGCTTTTTTGTTTCTTCCCACCATGGTTGGCAAGCCTAGGTATTCTTCATATTGCTTCAAAACCGTGACTCCAAGATCACCCATGATTTGATTTTGCATTTCAACGGAAGTGGATTTACTAAAAAATAGAGAAGTCTTGTCTCTATTTAGCTTTTGCCCCAATACTCATTCATAGGAAGAGAAAATTTCTAACACCTCTGGACAATCATGTGTTGTTGCCTTTGCAAAGCAAGAGACTATCATCTGCAAATAATAAGTGTGTTAGTTTTGAGTCATTCCGTCAAATAGACACACCTTGAATGTCACCATTACCCGCTACTTTATTAATCATTCTATGGAGACCCTTTGAGCACAACAAGAAGAGGTAAGGGGATAGTGGGTCCCCTTGGCGGATACCATGACTTGGTTTAATATTCCCCGTAGGTTCCCCATTAATCAAAAGGGAATAAGTCACAAAGGATATGCAATCCATTACTAGAGCTACCCATCTATCATTGAAGCCCATTTGTATTATAACATCTCTTAAGAAAGACCACTCAACCCAGTCGTAGGCCTTGCTCATGCCTAGTTTAAGAGCCATGAAGCCCGAACTCCCCAAATTATGATTCTTCATATAGTGCAATGTCTCAAAAGCTACCAGGATATTGTATGTAATGAGGCAACCTTTAAGAAAAGCACTTTAATGTTCAGAGATGAGATGAGGTAGCACTCTTTTCAATCTATTGGTCAGGACCTTTGAAATTTTTTTATAAAGCACGTTACAGACACTAATAGGCTAAAATTCAATCACTCTTTCCGGGTTTTTTTTTTTTTGGGAATTAAGGTGATGAAGGTGTGATTTAGTGAAGTGGGTATGAGCCCGAGTTCAAAAAATGCAGAGTAGAGCTAATAACATCACTACTTACTAAACCCCAAAAATTCTGATATAAAAGTGGCAGCATCCCATCGGGACCCGCTGCCTCCTTGATGGTGGTACCGGAATCGTAGCTGGTCTGCCTTCCCTTCGCCGTCGTGTGGAAATATTCTCAGCCCTATCTTCATAGAAACCTGAAACTTGAAAAACATTCTTCTTTGACGGCCCTAACTGATTTGCTCTAATTCACGAGCCAAACTATTGTGAGGTTGGTTGTAGAGTACCCTTGCTTTGAATCCAAAGGTTGCAATCCTTGTCACCATGATCAAAACAACCACACCAGTAACAAATATTAGGTAAATGTTCGTACTTGAAATTTACCCAAACCTTTTCTTCATCCTCGAGCTTGATTATCCTGCCTCAGTACAAGGTTTGAAAAACATCGTGATTGACTTGAACCTGAACATAGCTTCCACACTCACTCTCCAGAGCATTAGTTGAGCAATCAACTAGACTGATAGATTCACATATGTCCTTTGCGACTGACTTATTTCTGTATCCGATTGGAATATTATGGACCTGAACCCAAAAAGATGCCTTGTCCAAGGTCAGCTCGTCAAGGGGAGTGAGCCTATCATAACGTTGTAATACAACCAAAGATTTGTCGAAACTCCATGGTTCACTAGATAGAATGCAATCTACATCCTCTTTGTTATCAAAAACAAATAGGACCCTATGAGAACCCTCATTGCTGACTGTAAAACCGTTATTAGCCCTCCAAAGTGGTTTAAATGTCCTTGCCACTGCGTCCATGTTGAGAGCACGTCGAGTTAGGACCCTCGCTGCTATGATGTGCTCCTTTGAACAACGGTCTTTTTTGAAACAGATATCATCGCCCTCTCTTTCGGAGAAGGAAAGGCAATGCCAGTGCTTTGTGAGATCATCCATGATAATAGGAGAAAAATGGGACAAAGGTATAACGAAATTGTTTTGTCGTGGAAAGAATGGGAGATAACAATGAAACAAAAGAAAGAAGACTGTTTCCTAGCCCCCAAAAAAAGATATACCACAAGCCCTACAAGTAACACTATTACGAGAGGGGTAGAGAAGCCTTACAAGAAGGGACAGCAGTTCTACAGCCTAAGAGAAGATGGAGGACCACCATTCTTAGTGACAGAGAAACGATTCCTTGTTGGAACTTGAAACTTGAAACCGCTCAATATTTCAAGGAGTTCTCCGTAATATCTAAATATCTAATTAAGCACAATATCATTTTATATATAGTAAATGGGTGTTATAATAAAATAATAATAATAAATAAATAAATAAATAAAAACATTATATATATAGTACATGGGTCTCCTCAAATTACTCTAATTAATTATTCCTTAAAAAAACCTCCCAATAAAGAAAATATCTTCTCTTTGAACCCTTTTGTCTTCCATTCCAATTCACATTCTCATTTGAGCTACTTATTAATGAAAACAATAATAGTTGTTTTTTTATTAGAGCTTATTATAAGGGCAATAAATTTCTCTCATTTCCTAAATAAATAAGTGCTCGAATGATGTTGTTGTAGGAAAAACACTATAGCTATCTTTAAAAGGAAAAAAAAAAAAAATTAGAAACCACTATAGCTATTTAAAGATGGACAAAGTTTAACTACACAATTTGTTGTAGCCTAAGACTACAACCTTACTCAATATCATTAACATTATTACATATTTTAAAAATCTAACCATTAGATTGCATGTTCTTTACATTTTTAATTCATATGTCAAATTTTGTGCCAATCGAATATTATTTACTCTATGATCTATAAGATTATATTTTATGCATAATTTTAAACTAAAAAAAAAAAAAACTTGTAATTTAAAAATTTTATTAATAACATAGTTATTGATTTTTAATTTTTTAGAAATTTTGCAAGCATGAAGGATATAAGAAGAAAATGTAATCCACTGATGAATTTGTCAAAATTTACTTTTAATAAAAAGATATAGAATAAAGTTGTAGTCTTGAAGTATAATTAATTTTGTAGTTAAACTTTATATTAATATTTATATATTTACAAATACAAAATTTCGTGCAAAGCACGGGTATAAACTCATTCGGTCATACTTTTTTTATTTTTTTTATTTTTGCAAGATTGAATTCTACTCTAGCCTAATTTTTTTTTTTTTTTTTTTTTTTGGTTGAGAATACTAAATATTTTTTAACACACACACAGGGAGAGGGAAGAATTTTTTTTTAAAGAAACTTACAGTGGTGTATATGTGTGTGAATCTCCCTCTTGAAAACTTGAACCTTGACCTTTGCCTCCCACACACCATAAATACTTATAGAGTGATCATTGCGCTAAAAGTGCGCAATGATTACATACTCAAGTTTCTAATTAAGGATAACATTTTCTTCTTTTTAATGAATATTGTTGTAAAAGCAGAAGCTTTGATACCAATTTGTTTAGAATAGCGAAAACACAAATATTTATTTGTTGTTACTAAAAAATAATAAAGCAACTTAAATGCACACTATAAATTCCGCCATTTTTACAATTGCCCACTATAAACTCCTTTAATTACTTCATAAATTTTTCCATACTTTTTCTTCAACAATTTTTTCCCCTTCAAACTTTTTTTTTTTTTTTTTTTGAGAAGAATTTCCCTTACAAACCTAAAAGGCATGTTCTAGAAGAAGTTTTAATAACCTAAAAGGCATGATTGGAAAAATGAAGATTTAAATAACGTTTGATTTGAATTAAAAAAAAAAAGGCGAAATTATATTGTTGGTCCCTTAAGTTTATCTATCGTGCACTTTTAGTTCCTAAAGTTTCAAGTGAACTTTATTTGTACTTGAAGTTTAAAAAATGAGCACTATGGATCCCTCCGTTAACTTCTAGAAGTGTTTTTATCCATGTGTCTAATGAAACAATGACAATGCATTTTTTAAAATGACGTGGCAATCCTTTTATTATTAAAAAATTACACATCAGATATTTACCCATAAGAAACAGATCAGCCCAAATATTTGGTTCTTTCAACTTATCGAACCCCTTATTTTAGAAATAGATCTAACCATATAGAGAGAGTGTTGCACACTGAAAGACCTTAATGGGTTTGTACTAGAGCTACATCCGTTAACCAGAGCCAAGAGCCACTCTAACAACGGTGACCTCTGTCTCCGAAACAACAAGAGGTTCCGAGTCCTTCTCCTACCGTCATTTGTCATCTATCATCTTCTCTACGCGATGCTATACTTTCCAGGCAATGTCAACCTGTGGACTTAGTAAAGTTGAAGAATGACAATACACTTAACAGACTGATCATCTCTCTCACCAAAATGATTATAAAACCACAAAAGTCAAAACACCTCTGTTACATATATATATTAGTCATATTAGCCCAATGTAATAGGCCCAAGCCCAGACCTACTTGTTCTAGTAGTCTAGGGTTTAGTCGCCTATATATACTCATGTTTGGGTTCATTGTAACACATGATTTTGTACTACACTCTTATACAATAAAGATGTAACCCTTAAGGGATTCCTCCGTGGATGTAGGCCGACAAGGCTAAACCACGTAACCCTCGTGTTCTTGGTGTCCTATTCTATGCTTCCCTTTCCGCATCCACTCTAGCATATACAACATGGTATAACACATCGTGTTGCTAACAACACATTTAATATGGTATTAGAGCCAAACTTCGTTCTTGGCATCAAATAAACATCTCTAGCATGCAAAGAAGATTCTCATGTGCGTGCACCACCAAAAGTCACACATGCTTGTCTGCTGGATTTAGACTCTACGGCATCTCGCAGCCACCGTGGCTCAGTGCTATGTCCAAGATCCACAAACTCAAGCAAACCCGTGACATCAATCTTAGATTTGTGCAAATCCAAGCTTCGCCTGATGAAACCAACCACACAGATGTGCCCCACGTCCTCCCACGAAAAAAATCTAGAAGTCCGGTCTCCACTGAACGTTGCACATGCCTCCACGCGCTGACGCTGTTTCTACCAACTTCTCCTCGCGCCGCATTTTATTTCACAGGTTCAGATCCTCCTATGGTTACATGCACCGCCCTGATGGCCCTGTAGCCCGCCGATCTGCAAATCTGTAAAATCTGGAGTTCATCGGATGTTACACGCGCCTCCACGCGCCGAATGTTCTCTAACTCTCCTCCACGCGCCGGTGACAACTCGCACGTGCCACATGCGCCGAAAACTGTAGCTGATGTCATCCATGACGTCATTTGATGACGTTAGCAAAGAGCCACGTCAGCCCTAGACACGTCAGCTAGCCACGTCAGCACTGTCGCCTTATTAGCACCACGTCACCTAGCTGACCATTGACCAGGACCGACCCGACCTAGACAACCCGGATCTGACCCGTGAGCACTGACCATTGACTTGGCCAAATCCGTTGACTTTGACTTTGACTTTGCGTTGACCTTTGACCAAAAGTTAAAATTTCCGAAAAGGCCTATCTTATTCAGTTTTTCGCGTAGATTCTGATTTTGGACTCTGTTCCTTCATTTGAAACTCCAAAATTGGTCAATTGGCATATTATTCATTATGGTTTCTTCAAATGCATTCTTCAAGGCATCTCCAAGTAATCTTCTCATGCTTATCCAACCTTAAGTCTTCATCAAGCTTTTGCCTTGAGTTTAAGGGAGTGTGTTAGAGATATATATTAGTCATATTAGCCTAATGTAATAGGACCAAGCCTAGTCTTGCTTGTATTAGTAGTCTAGGGTTTAGTCCCCTATATATACTCATGTTAGGGTTCATTGTAACACAGGTTATTGTACTACACTCTTATACAATAAATATGTAGTCCTTAAGGGATTCCTCCGTGGATGTAGGCCGTCAAGGCTGAACCACGTAACCCTCGTGTTCTTAGTGTTCTTATTCTATGCTTCTCCTTCCGCATCTACTCTAGCATACACAACATGGTATAACACATTACGTTGCTAATAATATATTTAACAACCTCAAACTAATCAAATCTCCAATTTGTAATTTAAAGAAAGCTACCGCAGTGCATAGTAGTGTAGTAGGAGAAACTAGAAAGAAGAAGAAGAAACAATTGGGCATAAAAATGGGAAATTATCAGTCAAACGAATGGCATTTAATAATAAAAGGGTTTCCACATGCCATTTAAAAAAATTCCATGTCATTGCTTTGTTAGACACATGGGCAAAGAAACTAACTGAAGTTAACGAAATGACCAATAATGCTCATTTTTAAATTTCAGGAACCAATAACGCTCACTTGAAACTTTAGGAACCGTAAGTGTACAATAGGTAAACTTAAGAGACCAACATTTTAGTTTCGCCTTTAAAAAACGTTTAGGTCAAGAATCTGAAATCAAGCCTACAGAATATCGACTGCTTATTCAAAACCATTTATGTGAGGAATCTGAATAGTGAACAAATAATACAATTGCATATCTGAAGAAAAAAAAAAAACGTGCAGAAAATCTAGTGCTTATTCAAATGGGATATACAATGAAAAAATAAAAAAAATAAAAAAATAAATAAAAAATATCCGATTCATGTAATCCATGCCTATTGGATTGTCCTATGAACTTTATAGTAATATTATATAACTCATGGCTCTTGATCTCCTACAATAACAAAACACCATTAACCAATACAAATACCATTTGCCTAAATAGTAAATGAAAACTTAATAAACCTTGCACTATATACATTAAGCAAATTGGGTTCAATCATTTGCATCTATTTTCAAATTATTTTCTCTATTTACTTTGACACGGTTCATAACATCAACCTATCACTACAAAAAACTTGACCTATAGTGGCCTTTTTTTTAGTGGCGTTTGTAAAAAACGCCACTATAGGTACCCTATAGTGGCGTTTTAAAAAATGGTCTATAGCAGCGTTTCTAACGACATATAGTGGCGTTTGTCAAACGCCACTATAGGCACTTTTTATTTTTATTTTATTTTTTTCGGTTGGGTAGGGCCTATAGTGGCATTTGACAAACGCCACTATAGCCTAGCACAAAAAATAAAAAAAATAAAAAAAATAAGAAAAAGAATCCAGCACAAACAAAAAAAAATAATAAAATAATAAAAGTGGGACCTATAGTGGCGTTTACCAAATGCCACTATAGGTCCAAAAAGTGCATATATATCTACAATATTAAAAAAAAAAAACAACTGAATGAATTTCAGCGTACGTAAAGAAATGGAATATGCCATAGAATATGCCTAGAATATTCTATGGTATATTCCAAAATATTTGAATATATTATAAATATATATATTTATTTAAATGTATATATTATTATATATTTATATTTAAATGAGAGATGTTAGATTCACAATAATTTTACAGCATTTTGACAAAAAATCATAAGTGGTTAGTTGTTATTTGTTCAAATTTGAACTTAACACTAAGATTACTTTTTTACTCCAGCAATAACAATCAGTAACAACCTACCACTTAAAATTTGTTATAAAAATGTTGTGAAAATGTTGTTGACATATCATTTCTCTTTATATATATACACATATATATTTTATGTATGAAAGATGCTACCTCCACAATATTTTCACAACAAATTATAGGTGGTTAGTTGTTATTGATTTAAATTTGAATCTAGCACTAAGATTACTTTTTTGTTCCAATAATAACAATCAGTAATAACCTGCCACTTAAAATTTCTTGTAAAAATGTTGTGAAAATGTTGTTGACATATCATTTCTTTATATATATATATACATATTTTATTTTTTTTATGTACGAGAGATGCTACATCCACAACATTTTCACAATATTTTCACAACAAATCATAGGTAGTTAGTTGTTATTGGTTTAAATTTGAACCTAACACTAAGATTACTTTTTTGCCCCAATAATAACAATCAGTAACAACCTACTACTTAAAATTTGTTATAAAAATGTTGTGAAAATATTATGAATATATCATTTATATATATATATATATACACACATACATACTTATCATTTCTCTTTTTTTATATATATATATATATATATAAATTTTAAAAAAACATTAAAAACCCCCCACCTACCCCCACTCTCCCATATCTCTCCCTTATCTCTACGCCAAGCCTCAGACTAATTCCTTTCTCTTTTGTTTTTTTTGTTTTTTTCATTTCTCTCTTTTTCTCCCTTAACTCTCCACGCCAAGTCTCAGCAGACTTCCTTTCTCTTTTGTTTTTTTGTTTTTTTTTTTTTCTTTCCTTCTTCTTCTCCCTTATCTCCACTCCTCCATCTTTCTTCTTTTCTTTTTCTTTCACTCTTCTTTCAATTCACACTTGAATTGATTCTTTTTTGTTTCTCTCCATTTTGATTTTATTTCTTTTGTTTTATTTGTGGTGGTGTTAATGTTTGTGGGTTTTGGATTTGCAGATGGTGTTGTAGCTTACTGATTTTGTTCAAATTTGTAGATGGTGTTTGAAGCCATTGGTTGTATAGTTGCAGGTAAGCTTTTTTTATTAAAAAAAATTTATGATTGTTTTGGTCTATTTATTTTCTGATAATAGTTTTGGTCTATTCCTTGTTTGCTGTCAACTTTGCTTCGTGGGGTGGATTTGCTATTTTTTTTGGATGTGAGCATGTTGTGTTTGATTTTGAATTTTTTTAGGTGGGTTTGTGTCTCATTTTGAATTTGCTAGGATAGCTATAGTGTTTGTATTTAGAATTGCTATTTTTTTAAAAAAAAAAATTGGATGTGAGCATGTTGGGTTTGATTTTGAATTTTTTTTTAGGTGGGCTTGTCTCATTTTGAATTTGCTGGGATAGCTATAGGATTTGTATTTTGTTTTATGTATTTTGTTTTGTATCTTTTAATTTAATTAAAATTGTAATATTAATTTAATTACAATCTTAATTCAATTAAAAAAAACTTTTTCACGTCAAAAAAAAAAAATCTTTTGATTACCAAAAATTAATTTTTGGTAATCAAATTATTTTTTTGGTGATTTTTTGGCTATAGTGGTGTTTGTAAGGTCTATAGTGGCGTTTGCCAACACCACTATAGACCAATTTTTTTATTTTCAAAAAAAGGCTATAGTAGCGTTTAAACAGTGGCGTTTTACGAAAACGCCATTATAGGTCTATAACGACGGTACAATAGCAAACGCCACTATAGCCAAAATGGGCCTATAGTGGCGTTTTTAGTACCTATAGTAGCATTTCACAAACGCCACTATAGGTCCAGTTTTTTGTAGTGTATGGGTAAGATGACAGGTCATTATAAATTACTTCATGAGCTCAATGGTGAGAAGGAGGATTGGAAGATTAAAGCGAATCAAACGGCTATGGGATGTATTCAATCTCAAGAATATAGATTTTATGAGCTTGGATATGGTGTTGCTAGATGAACAGGTGAGCCTCACATTATTATTATATTATCGAACAATTGTTACTGAACATGATTATACACTCATTTATATATGCAATGATCAAGGATGCATTTATTCATCAATTTAGGGAATCATTACAAGAAGGAAATATTTATTTCATAAATAATTTTGCTGTAATTCTTAACGAGAATAATTACAAGATAGTCACCAATGATCATATATAAATTTAAATTTGTCCCATTTAATCATATGAGTAAACCGATGCGACAAAAAATGCCCACTTAACAGGTATTGATACATATTGGTTAAGTTATTGCAAGGTACAATTAAGGGGAATAAAGCTATATGTGCTAAATATGTATGACCATGTAAATTATGTAGATGTCATTGGAAAAATGTCAGTTGTTTTTACCCTTTGTATGAAAGAGACGTAATTGGAGGGGGAAAATTGCAAACTAATACCAATCTCCAAACAATTTTGTTAGTTAGCAAGGTTTCCAAACTATTTAGAAAACTAGCATCTCGAGTTCAAGAAACTCGATTTTGCAAAGAATTCAAGCATTAGAGACTTGATTTTGCCAAGAACTCAGCCTAAGGAATCAAAGGAAAACGAGAGAAACAGAGGGAAAACGAAACCTTCGCCGAAGGAATCACACGTTCGTGTGTTCAGTCCAAGCTTGGGTTCGTGGGTTTCGCCGCTTGAGTACATGGGTTTCGTCGCCTGGGTTCATTGGTACGCAATTGGGTTTGCCGCTAGATTCGCTACCTAGGTTTGTGGTTTCTGTTTTGATCTCTTGCTTTTTGTGGTTTCTGCTTTGATCTATTGCTTATGTTTGTGTTTGTGTTTTTGTTGTTTCAAAGGGAGAAGAGGGAGACCAAAAGAAGAAGACTTACACGTTTTTTGATTTCTTGGTTTTCTTTTGTGGAACTCGAGTCTTAGAGACTCGATTTCTATAGAAATCGAGCCTTTCATACTCGATTTGCTACAGTTAACTCGAGTTTATTAAACTAAAGATGTTAGTTTCCTAAATATTTTGGAAATGTTGCTAACTAACAAAATTGTTTGGTGATTGGTGTTAGTTTGCAATTTTCCCCTAATTGGAGAGCAGTTGAAGAGAAGGATCATTGAGATTGAAGACAAAAAGGTCAGTTGAACTCAAATTATTTTTTAATACTTAGAATGAGAAATTTTCAAATATTTCAAATAAATTATTTGATTATTTAATCCTTAAAATAACTAAATATGTAGAAATCACAAGGTTCGGATTACATTGTGGAAAGACCTTGAAAAAATTATTACAGAAGATGTATGCATGGAAGGATCGAAATTAGTTTTTTTTTTTTTTTTTTTTTTTCATTACTTCAACAACTGTGAAATCATTAGTGGCATGGGTAAGAACTTTTAGGATTCAGATTCTCTAGATTTTCTAGGGTACTCTACCAGTAACTTTCCTTAAATCCTAACCATTCTTTAATGATTTAAGAGTTTAGATTCTACCATGTCAATATTCCACTAATAATACTCTTAAAATAATATAATAATATTGCAAACAACACAATTAAAATTATTGTTAGTGAAATGCTGGCATGGCAAAATCTAGACCATTAAATCATTAAAGAATAGTTAAGATTTAAGGAAATCGATTTGATAGAGTACCCTAGAAAATCTAGAAGATCTGAATCCGAACTTTTATGACAAAATTTAGTTTGTTATACTAAAAATTAAAGACCACATTCTGAAATGGTGGACAGCCCATCAAAATTGTTAGGGTGTGTTTGTTTGAAAGAGAAATAGGGTGGATGGAAAATTTTGGAGAGAAAATGAGAAGGAAAACTTTTTGGAGTGTGTTTGATTGGGTGTGGAGGAAGGAAAATAAATGGTATGACTCAGGTATTTTCTCTCCAGACCTACTAAAAAGGTTTCTCCCCAAATTGGAGAAAAAACTGAAACGAAAAAATGAGGTTACTTCGCGGACAAATTGAGGTTTTGTGTGTGTGTGTGCGCGCGTGCGTGCTGCCTTGGGGATGTTGCCTCCCTTTTTTTCTTTTCCTTTCTTGGGCTAGACGTTGCCCTTTTTTCTTTTTCTTTTTTTTCTTTGTTTAACTAGACATGATTTTTTTTTGACATGATTTTTATTTTTTAATAAATTGAGTAATTGTTTTTTTTTTGTCACTTTTTTTATTTTAATTGGCTATCATTTTTTTAACAAGGGTATATAAGTAAATTTATTCAAACTCACTTTTTTCACCCCTCTACTTTTTCACTCCCAACCAAACAAAATTAAAATCTTTTCTATCCTCCAACTTTTCCATCCTTTCACCATTCTTTATCCTCCCACTTTTTCACCTCTCCAATCAAACAAACCCTTAAGTTTAGATATAGTAATATCTAAATATCTAATTAGGTACAATATCATTTTATATATAGTAAATGGGTGTTATAATTTTTTTTTTTATATATATAGTAAATGGGTCTCCTCAAATTACTGTAATTAAATTATTCCTTAATAAAACCTCCCTATAAAGAAAATACCTTCTCTTTGAACCTTTTGTCTTCCATTCCAATTCACATTCTCATTTGAGCTACTTATTAATGAAAACAATAACAATTATTTTTTATTAGAGCTTATTATGAGGGCAATAAATTTCTCACATTTCCTAAATAAGTAAGTGTTTGAATGATGTTGTTGTAGGAAAAACACTATAGCTATCTTCTTCTTCTTCTTTATTTATTTATTTATTTATTTTATTTTTAGAATTCATTGTAGCTATTTAAAGATGGACAAAGTTTCATTACAAAATTTGTTGTAGCTTAAAGCTATAACCTTACTCAATATCAGAGATGGAACTAGTAGGGGCCAAAGGTGGTCTGGCCTCTTGACTCCACCAAAAAAAAAAAAAAGGTATATATATATATACCCATATTCAACTTGGGCCCAAGAAAAAAATAGAGTTCAGCCCCTTTGCTTCCAAAAGCTAGGCCCCCTCCATAAAATAAAATCAAAACTCAGCCCAAACAACATCACACTCCAAATCTAACCCAAAAAATATCACAACCCAGTCCAAACAACAACAATCATATACTCAAAATAAAAACCCAACCTAAACAAAAATTTAGCCATATTAACAACTGAAATTCCAAAAGAAATAAAGAGAAAGGAAACAGTCGAGAGAGAGAGAGAGAGAGAGAGAGAGAGAGAGAGTCATGAGCCGAGCTAGCTATGACCAAACCAGTCTAATTAGTGACGCTTAGTGCATTACATTGCTCACCGTCTCTTCATTTTCTCACATAATCGGGTTTTTGAGCCTCTCACTAGATGTTGACTGGCGGTGAACAACAACAGGAACAATTCTAAAACTTCACATGAACAACAATATGAGTGGGGAAGTGGTTTTGAAACTTCATAGGCTGAAATGCTTGAAACTGTTTGAGAGAAAGATAAAGGGCTAAAGGGAGAAATGTTGGAGACACACACTTTTGTACAACTTAGTGCCACAACTCGCCACATGGCGAGTTGTGGTTGGTTAGAGTGTGTTAGTGGGCCATGTGGCAATCACAACTCACCATGTGGTAAGTTGTGCAAAAGCGTGTGTCTCTAGCATTGCTCGGGCTAAAGGTTTGAACTTTGAAAATGTATAGATTTTTTTCATAGGAAGTTGTGAAAGCCTGTTAGAAACGTGTGGAAAAAAAAAGGGCAGATGGGACTATGAGAGGGGGTACAGGTGGGCAATTAATTGCTTTTTATTCTTTCGTTTACAGATTTACCCATTATAGTTTTTAAATTGTTCAACTATTTTTACCAAACCACTTTCCTTCCACCATCTTCTAAAAAAAAAAATTCACTTTCCTTCCCCTAAGTCACCAACATGTCACTACCTCATATCTATTACTTCTCAAGCATATTTAGCTATGAAAGTTGTGTTTTTTATTTTTGTTGGAAGATGATTGCATCTTACTATAATATATTAAGAAACAATAATTTTATGTATTTATATCTTGGTTGATAGTTTGTTATTACTATATGGATGTTTATTTGAATTTTTTTATTTTCACTTAACTCCTGCCCCCCTAATTGAAAATCCTAGGTCCATCCTGTTGGGGACATATTTTTATGTAATTGGCACTTTACTTGTATTTGGGTAAATCTAAGTAGGTTCAAGACGATCATCACAAGTGGTTAAATTGAAGACATGAAGATTACTCAAGAACTGCTCAAGAAAAGTGCAATTTGTAGGTCTCGATACCTGCTCGATAGAAGCTCGATCTATTGAGGTTCATTAAATCTCGACAGCTGGTCAATCGATCGAGCTTACGAGTTTTCAGATTATAGCCACAACGTTTTTAATCTAAAAGACTATTTGTTTAAGAGTTTGTATAATCCTTATTGGACTAGGAAAGCCCAAGGTTTGTGTAAACCTATTTGGAATAGGAGATCCCATAAAAGCTCCTATTTAAAGGAGGTGGGAAAAAGAAAAACTTAACCCTAGAGAGCTTCATAAGGTTTTCCTTTTGAAACCCTAGTCTCCTCCTACAGAAGAAATAGTTCTTGCTGCGTTTCTTGTACGCCTTTGGGTTTTGTAACCAAGCAAAGTCTCTTGCACCAACATTGAAGATCTTATTGGTGTTTCTATGTGAAGCTGCTGCAAATCAACTACAACAATCAAAGGGTTGCTGTGGAGTTAGTCATGTACTGGGATTCGTGCAAAGGAGTAAGCCGCGTACTGGGATCCGCGCATCAAACTAGTTAGTCACGTACTTGGGAGCCATGCATCAAAAGGGGAAACTGTCACTACAGATCAAGTCCAATTGGGTATTGAGGTAAGGGTTCAACTGTAGATTGGTAAGGTACTTGGGATTCCTTTACTTGTAACCGCTTGATTTGATAATAGTGAAATTTCGGGAGTGGTGACCTGAAAATAACCCGGTGGGGTTTTTGCCATTAGGGTTTTCCCCATTCGTAAACAAATCACCATGTTATTTAATTTCCGCTGCATATTTAGTTTTTTGTGATTTATTTGTGCTTTCTCGCAATTGCATGATTAATTGATTAATTAATAACTTGGCTAATTAATTAATTAGGGTTAATCACAAGGGGTCATTCAGATTGTGGCCTATCACATCCCTGCTCAATATTATTAACATTACTGTATATTTTAAAAATCTAACTATTGGATTGCATGTTTTTTACACTCTTAATTCACATGTCAAATTTTGTGCCAATCGGATATTATTTATTATATGATCTATAAGATTATATTTTATGCATAATTTTAAACTACAAAAAAAATTTACAATTTAAAAAATTTGTTGATAACATAGCTATTAATCTTTAATTTTTTAGAAATTTTGCACTCTCGGAGGATATAAGAAGAAAATGTAATCCAATGATGAATTTGTTAAAATCTATTTCTAATAAAAAGATATGGAGTAAGATTATAGCCTTGAGTTACAATTAATTTTGTAGTTAAACTTTATCCACTACAAGAATTTTGGTCTTTTGCGACTAATGTTTTAGCGACGACCAAAAAGTCGTCACTATTAGCCACACATTAGCGACAATAATATATGGTCGTCGCTAATAAGTGCATAGTAGCAACAACACTAAGATCGTCGCTAATAATTCGTTGCTAACGCTATGGAGGGAATTTTATTTACTTTTGGAAAATGGAGGGAAACTTTTAGCAACGATAATTAATTTTGTAGCGATGACATTTATGTCGCTAAAATAAGGTTTATTTTAATGACGACATCTGTTGTCGCTAATAATCATCTTTAGTGACGACCTAGTGTTTCGTTGCAGATATGTGGCCAAAAATATATAGTAAATATATTATATATACGCTTTATTTATCAGCGACGACACATTATTCATCGCTATTAGAAGGCTATTAGCGACGATATAATTTGTCGTCTCTGATAGTCACCTTTTAGCAACGACACAATATGTCGTCGCAAATATATCTACCAAAATATAATGAAGGGAAAAAATTTCACTCTCAAAAATTGGTGGGAATTATTGGAGGGAAGCAGATTATATATTAGTAACGAATTAGGTCGTTGCTATAAGGGATCTTTTAATGAAGACAAAGATTGTCGTCACTAATATGTGGCCAAAATAATTTTGATATAAGATGATTTTTTTTATCAAATCCTCCAAATGCCTCTTAAAATATTTAAAATGACATAAATTTCTTTAAAATATATGAAATTATTAAAATTCCATTAACCACGTCAAAATGACCAAAATACCCCCAAACTTATATAATGACCAAAATAACCTTGAAACCTCTAAAGTAATTTAAAACTCTCAAATGCGTTAAAAAGAAAAAAGAAAAAATGAGACAAGAGAGGGCTTATTGCTTCAAAATACTCCTAAATCATAATGTTACCCATTTGGAACTCGAAATCGATAAAATAACAAAAATCGAGAAAGTTCTGATTCCACTAAAAATACTGACTAATACCCATAGTTATCAAAATGTGAATCGTATCATGAATCAATTTTGAATTTTTCTATATCATGTGTCATAAGAAAGGCATTAGTCAATATTTACCAAATTAATAAATTCATTATAAATATATGAAAGGTATATTCATTATAAATTCATAATATATTCAACTAACAACCAATTCAATCATCAATTTAATATTTACCAAAAGTAACTAAGTAAATCAAATGAAAATATATTTACAACATACATATTCAAATTGATTAAAATCAAAAATGATATTACATGATATATGAGCCAAAATAATAAATTTTTTTATCATTTTGCCAAATCGACTTTACCTAAGTCAATGTTAACATGATGTTCATCATCTTTCAAAATTATTTCTTCATTGACATTTTCTAACAACTATTCCAATACCCAATAATCCACTGAAAACCATCCCACTCCTAGTTTCACCAAGTCTAGTGGTCTCGGAACCATCTATTAAGTTTGACCGGGTTTGACCAAATTTAACTAAACTTTGACCGCGCCTTTCTCTAAATCCAATCGTCTGATTGTGACCATAATTTACCACAATTAGCTTTTCATTACACTCTTCAAATCCAACAGTTAGATTTCAAATCTAAGAATGGCGCGTGATGGACATGTGTTGTGTACCTGTATGGCTATGTTATCTCAATCTGACCATCTAATTGGTCTCAAATTTCACCAACACCAATACGTCACCATACTCTTCAATACCAGTTATGAAGGTTTGAATATGATTTTCACCAAGTCCAGTGGTCTTGGGACTATCTATTAAGTTTGACCAGGTTTGACCAACTTTAAGTAAACTTTGACTGCACATTTCTCTAAATCCAACCGTCTGACTGTGACCATAATTTACCAAAATTAACCATTCATTACACTCTTAAAATCTAACGGTTAGATTTCAAATCTAAGTATGGCGCGTGATGGATATGAGTTATGTACTTGTATGACTATGTTCTCTCAATTTGATCATCTAATTGGTCTCAAATTTCACCAACACCAATACGTCACCGTACTCTTCAATACCAATGATTAAGGTTTGAATATGAATTTCACCAAGTCCAGTGGTCTCGGGACCATCTATTAAGTTTGACCAATTTTAAGTAAACTTTGACCGCGTCTTTCTTTAAATCCAACCGTCTGATTGTGGCCATAATTTACCAAAATTAACCTTTCATTACACTCTTCAAATCCAACAATTAGATTTCAAATCTAAGTATGGTGTATGATAGACATGTGTTGTGTACCTGTATGGCTATGTTTTCTCAATCTGACCATCCAATTGGTCTCAAATTTCACCAACACCAATACGTCATCATACTCTTCAATACCAATGATCAAGGTTTGAATATGTATTTTACCAAGCCCAGTGGTCTCGGGACTATCTATTAAGTTTGACTAAGTTTGACCAACTTTAACTAAACTTTGACCGTGCCTTTCTCTAAATCCAACCATCTGATTATGACTATAATTTACCACAATTAACTTTTCATTACACTCTTCAAATCCAACGGTTAGATTTCAAATCTAAGAATGGCGCGTGATGGACATGTGTTGTATACTTGTATGACTATGTTTTCTCAATTTGACCATCCAATTGGTCTCAAATTTCACAAACACTAATATGTCACTGTACTCTTCAATACCAATGATCAAGGTTTGAATATGTATTTCACCAAGTCCAGCTGTCTCGGGACTATCCATTAAGTTTGACTAGGTTTGACCAACTTTAACTAAACTTTGACCGTGCCTTTCTCTAAATCCAACTGTTTGATTGTGACCATAATTCATCAAAATTAACCATTCATTACACTCTTCAAATTTAACGGTTAGATTTCAAATCTAAGTATGGCGCGTGATGGACATGTGTTGTGTACTTGTATGGCTATGTTCTCTCAATTTGACTATCCAATTGATCTCAAATTTCACCAGCACTAATATGTCATCGTACTCTTCAATACCAATGATAAAGATTTGAATATGAATTTCACCAAGTCCAGTGGTCTCGAGACCATCTATTAAGTTTGACAAATTTTAAGTAAACTTTGACCGCGTCTTTCTTTAAATCCAATCGTCTGATTGTGGCCATAATTTATCAAAATTAACCTTTCATTGCACTCTTCAAATCCAACAGTTAGATTTCAAATCTAAGTATGGTGCATGATGGACATATGTTGTGTACCTGTATGGCTATGTTTTCTCAATTTGACCATCCAATTGGTCTCAAATTTCACCAACACCAATATGTCATCATACTCTTCAATACCAATGATCAAGGTTTGAATATGTATTTCACCAAGTCCAGTGGTCTCGGGACTATCTATTAAGTTTGACTAGGTTTGACCAACTTTAACTAAACTTTGACCGCACATTTCTTTGAATCCGATCGTCTAATTTTGACCATAATTTACTAGAATTAGCCATTCACTACACTCTTTGAATCCAACGGTTAAATTTCAAATCTCAGCATGGTAATGGACATGTGTTGTATACTTGTATGACTATGTTCTCTCAATTTGACCATCCAATTAGTCTCAAATTTCATAAACACTAATATGTCATCATACTCTTCAATACCAATGATCAAGGTTTGAATATGAATTTCACCAAGTCCAGCGGTCTCGGGACCGTTTATTAAGTTTGACTTGGTTTGACCAACTTTAACTAAACTTTGATCGCGCCTTTCTCTAAATCCAACCATTTGATTGTGATCATAATTTACCAAAATTAACCATTCATTACACTTTTCAAATCCAACGGTTAGATTTAAAATCTAAGTATAGCGCATGATGGACATGTGTTGTGTACCTGTATGGCTATGCTTTCTCAATCTGACCAACTAATTGGTCTCAAATTTCAATCCAATGACCAAGATTTGAATATGAATTGGTGCATGATGGTCACAAGCCATGTGGCCCCATGAAGATTTCGTTAGCTCCATTATGATAATCCTTCCATTCGATTAAAATTATGTTCCCCAAAGTACTACCTTTAAAGGTATGTTTTCCCCTGGATCACACATGGGTGTGAAAGAAGGGTTAGTTCAACGTAATTCCTTTAAAATTATATTTTCCACAAAAAATTACCAATTTTCAAAAATTCATTTTTAAAGGCAAGATTAGTAGGTGCTCCCCTGGATCAAACATGAGATTTTCAATTTATCTTTACATTAACTCTTGCTAATCATGGGTTTTTCAAATGGTTTTCAAACTAAAGCTAATTTGTTTCCTCTAAAATCAAAATCATCAATATCTAAACACATGTATTATTCTTGATGCATGTAAGATATCACGGGACATATGCCCCTAAGACTAGGGAAGTATATTCTAAAATGACGAAAATACTCCCGAAACAACCAGAATGACCAAAATACCCTCTGAAACCTCTAAAATGACCCAATCACCCTTAAAATATCTAAAATGACCAAAATATCTGAAATTTCTAAAATGGCTAAGATACTATTTAACCTCTAAAATGGCCAAAAATTTCATTGTAGAGGATTTAGGGTTATTTTGGTCATTTTACCAATTTCAAAGTATTTTTGTCATTTTAGAGGCTCTAGTGTATCTTTTTTCTCATTCTAGAGGATTTGAGGGCATTTTTGTCCTTTTTGTGATTTTGGTAGTATATTAATAATCATTTTGTGAGGTTTTTGGTCATTTAAGTAGTTTTCATGGTATTTTTGCTCATTCTATATGTATTTTGGTCATTTTAGAAGCTTAGGGAGTATATTGGTCATTCTACAAGTTAAGGGGTATTTTTGGTCATTTTAGAGGTTTTCGGGTATTTTGGTTATTTTATAAGTTTTGAGGGTATTATGGTCATTCAAATGGTTTCGTGTGTATTTTGGTCATTCAGAGGTTTCAGGGTATTTTTTGTTATTTTAGAGGTTTTGTGCTATTTTTACTTATTGTAGAGGTTTTGGAGATATTTTTGTCATTTTAGAGATTTTGGAGTTATTTTAGTAAATTTTTAGGTTTAGGGATATTTTGGTCATTCTAGTGATTAATGCTAAAAACAAAATAAAATAAAAACTGTCCAACCTGATCTAGGTGGGTTGGGTTGGACCCCTGCGATGGATTGAGTTAGGTTGCATTTTTTTTAACCCAACCATAATGGGTCAGATTGAAAAAAATCCTTAACTCGAACCACATACCTATCTTTAATTGATAAAAGAAAATTAACATTTTTTTTAGAGAAATGATATGTTCACAATATTTTCACAACATTTTTACAACAAATCTTAAGTGGTAGATTGTTACTAGTTGTTATTGTTAGAGCAAAAAAGTAATCTTAGTGTTAGGTTCAAATTTGAACTAATAACAACTAACCACCTATGATTTGTTGTAAAAATATTGTGAAGATAGCACCTCTTTTTTTATATAGATTTTTTATTTAAAAATTGGCCATTAAATAAAAAGAAAAAAAAAGTCCCTTTTCATTTTTTTTTAAAGTCTCTTTTTTCAATATTGGAGGGAGAGTTTCCCGCTCCGATATTGCAATTGTGGTGGTCTACAAATTGAATTGAAATCCCATGATCCCATTTTTTTTCTCAGTCTAGTACCTATCACTAACACGCTCTATCTCTTGCTGAACAGTTGAACCTATACACTATACAAAGTTCGGACCCATTGCTAGCCCACTGCAAGTTTACCACTGATCGTCTCTCCTCTACCACTGGCCAGGTATTTTTTTTTTCACTCAATTGCTCTCTGATTCATATTTTGTTTATTCTTTCATAAAGTTAAAATGAGAAAATAAAAACAAAAAGCATCTAAAAAAGGCTGGAGTTGTACCTGACACCTTTGATCCCACAATTTTTCGCTTGAGAAGCAAAATTTTATTTTCTTCTCAAGTTCCAAGAACAATAACAAGAACCCATCGCATTAAGCTGTTGCAAACACCATCAGTTCCTGTGTTTTTCTTTCCTTTACTTCTTGCGTTATTTACGAAGCTGTTAGCTGTGTGACATTTAAAGTTTTGATCTAACCGTCCAAATAGATATATTAACCTCCAAGGCTCCAATGCTCCACACGTGTATGGTTAAAAGCAAAGCAAGTGTACTGGTGTAGAGTTTCCTGAATGTATGTTTTCTTCTCATCTTTTTATTGATTTGACTTTTCTTCTCATATATTTATTTGTTATTAAAATATACTATTACTAATATTATATTTAGATTTTTGTACTAGTTGGGTTAGGATTATCAAATATTGTACGACTTTATGCCACAATTTGTCATGTGATAAATTGTAATTGGTGAAAGAGTGTCTATGAGCCATATGAAAACACACCTTTATCAATCACAACTCACCACATGACAAGTTATGACACAAAGCAAGTGTACTAGTGTGGAGCTTCTGTAGGTACGTTTTCTTCTCATCTTTTTACTGATTTGACTTTTCTTCTCATATATTCATTTGTTATTAAAATATACTATTACTAGTACTATATTTAGATTTTTGTATGAGTTGTGCTAGGATCATCAAATATTGTACAATTTTGTGCTACTATTCGCCACGTGATGAGTTGTAATTAGTGAAAAAGTGTCTGTAAGCCATGTGAGAATACACCTTTACTAATTACAATTCACCACATGATAAGTTGTGACACAAAATTGTTATACAAAGCAAGTGTACTAGTGTAAAGTTTCCTGCAGGTACGTTTTCTTCTCATCTTTTTATTGAATTGACTTTTCTTCCCATATATTTATTTGTTATTAAAATATACTATTACTAGTACTATATTTAGATTTTTGTATGAATTGTTCTAGGATCATTAAATATTGTACAATTTTGTGCTACAATTCACTACATGATGAGTTGTGACTGGTGAAAGAGTGTATGTGGGCCATGTGAGGATACACCTTCACCAATCACAACTTATCATATGGCAAGTTGTGATACAAAATTGTGTCATTTTATATAATTCTAGCATTTTTCTTTTTGTATTGCAATTTGGTTGTTTCTTATTAGATTCTTATTGAAATTTGAGTGACTGTTTGTCTAATTTATTTTGAAAATTTAGGTCTATAGGCAAATTAAAAACTATTGACTCATTCTTTCTCTCAAATTTGTCTTCTCTTGATTGTTTAATTTAATAAATACATATTTTTAGCAAACATTGAATTATAAAAAAATTTAACTTATATATTGAATTACATTTACATTACTATTTGAAACTATCATACATAATAGGAATATAATTGATATATATAAACAAAAAAAATTATTTTTTGTTGGGCCCCTTCAAAAATAAATTCTTGGCTCTGCCATTGGCATTAAGATTCGGTGATGGTGGCTTTACTTGTCTAATTAATTAATTTAATCTTAGTTTAGCTTATTTTTTAAATGATTATTTAATCTTATTTTGTCAGGATATTGTTGTCAAACCCTCTAAGAAAGTACTTTTGTTCGTATAGCAGTAGCACTAGATTCTATATGGATGTTGTTGTTGTTTTTTATTTTTATTTTTTTATTTTTTTTTATTTAATGAGAATGTGGTCACATACCTTTTTTCTGTTAGATTGATTTTTTTGGATCCTGGGACTTTTTAATATTACTATTTTCTTTTTGTTACTAGTAAAACGAAAGTTTCTCCTAGATAGGTTAGGTTATTGTTTTTCTGTTTTAGGGGGAGTAGAAGAAAAAATTAGTTTTTTTTTTTTTTTTTTGATTGAGAAGAAATAACTAAGTTATAAAATAAAAACTATTTTATGTTCCTACAAATATGTTTGTTTTATTTTTAGATGAACAACACAGTTTTTTTTTTTTTTTTTAATCAATACCTTGGCTAGATAGGCTACATTCTAGAATTTTAGATCATCACAACTACATGTTTTCTTCTTATGTGTTGTTATTACTTATTTGAGTATTGAGTAATAAATGTCACATGGAGAAAAATATTAAAACATATATAAGACAAAAATAATAATGGGGTGAATTAATTTACATTCTCTCTTCTCCTTTTTTCTTTTATTTTTTTAACTTCATGATTATTTTCCCTCTTTGTATGAATTCTTAAAATTTTACAGTTGTCTTTTATGTATGTCTTACCATGTAGTAAACATGATACTTCGTGCACTTCAGAAAATAAGTATCCACGTCATGTCTCATCCAAACTTAAGAAGTTGAAATAGGGCTCATGGGGCTCGGCTGAAAATGGATGATATTATAATACTGTTTTGAATGATTGACTTATCAAATTATTATTTGAATATCTGATTTGCAGTGATGGTTAGTCCTAACTTTTGGAGTTGGATTGTATTTATGGTCCTCAGCTATATAGTTTCTTTATGTAGTTGCAAAGTTGTTTTGTCAAGGTAACCATGGAAACACAAAAACCTCATTTCTTTGTCTTCTATCTTCTAAGGAATTTTGTACTCTACAGCTTATTTCTACCTTTGTCTTAAAAAGAATAACACTTAATTAAGTTCTCATTGTGAATGAATTCAACATAGATAATTGAAATTGAATGAAAACATGTCATTCTGATTATATAATTCGTTGAATTCACCAAGCATGTTTACAATGTAGGTTTGGAAAAGACAATTTATCAAAAAAAAAAAAAAAAAAATTTGGAAAAGACAATTTTACAATTTTTTTCATAGAAAAACTTATTTATGTTTCGTCTGGATTTTCAATTCTCTTTCTGTGTTCATCAATTCATCTTGATTCAGCTATCCATGAATTTATAACTCCCAAAATATTTTGTGTGAGCCTTCCAACTTAATTAGTGAAGTGCAAGTGATGAAAATGTTAATGGTTGTATAATTATGCTTGAGTTATATGTATGGAGATAATAAAATAAGTAAAGGTTCAGATTTTGTGTTAGTCTTGTTATAAATGAGTGATGATAGAAGTTTTGTTATTTTGTCCCACTGTTTTCATTTCATGCTACACTAGCTACTTTTTTTATAATAATTAATACATAATACACTGCTTATTAACTTATAAGCATCTATAAAGCAAGAAGTTTACTAACTTATATCCACATCTATGGTATTTTTGAAAAATATAAATGTTAAAATTTTACTTGAATGTTAAAACTATTTCGTAAGTATTTTTCTCATCTATTTTAGTTGACCTTTACATTGGTTTATACTCTTTGTTTCAGGTTAAAATGTCGCATGCCTTGGGTTACAGTTTTATAGATGATGTCGAGGGGAGATATATTTTATTGCAACAAGTTTTAGCTTGGCAACATATCTTCATGAGGAATATGTTATTATTTGATTAGTATTTGAGAGAATAGATTGGAACTTAAATTATGTTATATGATATTCAATTTGGGTATTGTTTTTCCTTATTAGTAGTTATTGATTGAGCAGTTATTATGCTTATATGTGTATTTGTGATTGAAAACTTGTGATGTGTGGGATTGTGTTTTATTATTTTCCATCAGGTACCCATATAAAATTCAAAATGTAAATTTTATAGAAAAATCCAAAAAAATGTAAAATATTATTAGCGACGACAATGTCATGGCTAATATTTTATCATATCATTAGTGACAACAAAAAATATCATCGCTAATATCCAATTTTTAGTGATGACATGTTTGTGATCACTTATATATCATTATTAGTGACAACAGCAAGCGTCGTCGCTAGTAATGACATATTAGCGACAACAAAAATGTCGTCGTTAATAATAATCTACTAGCGATGACAAAAAAGTTCATCACTACTAATGAGCTAGTAGTGACGACATTTCGTCTTGGGTTCTTGAGTTATTTATGATGACAATTGTCACTATTAGTGATGACTTTGTAGTCGTTAATAGTATGGTATTTGCGACGACATTTATATCGTCACTAAAAAACTTTTTAGTTACCACTTTCGTTTAACGAAAGTTAGCGACGACATTTTTCGTCGCCAATATAATTAGCGACGATATTTAAAGCATTAGTGACAACTATATGTCGTTGCTAAAGACCAAATTTCTTGTAGTGATCTTTTAAATATTAATATTTATATATTTACAAATAAAAAAATTTGTGTAAAGCACGGTTGTAAACTTGTTCGGTCATACTTTTTTTTCTTCTTAAATTACTAATTAATTAATATAGTAATCCTAGCCTACTAGTTTAACTGTGTGAAGTGCAAAATTAGCTCACATTGACTGAACTGTAGAAGACCATGACTAGCTAAGAGCATTTGCATCCGGTATTTTCAAACTATTCTATTTTACCATCTCAAAAAGCTACTTTATCATTTATACCATACCATTTTACAACACACCTAACATCCTAACTTTTATTTTACCATACTACACATTAAAATAATATAAAATAAAATAAAAATATCCTCACTTCTCTCTCACAGAATGACCTCACCTATCTCGCCGTCACAGCACGACCTCATCGATCTCGCCATGACCTCGCCGATCTCGCCACAACCTCGCACGACCATGCCCGACCTCGCCGATCTCACCATGACCTCCCTGATCTCGCCACGACCTCGCCGATCTCCACCGCTGCACCCACCCCGTGAGTCCGTGACCACGTCGAATCCAACCCAACTCCGGTGGCATGCTTTGAACGAGAGAGTGAGAGATGTGAGAGAAGGAGTGAGAACTAGAGGATGAAAGAAAGGGAGAATCAGAGAAAAAAGAAAGAAAGAAAGAAATAGCTGAGAGAGAGAGAGAGAGAGAGAGAGAGAGAAATAATATAATAAGTATAGAAGTTGCTATAGTACTGTCATAAAAGTAAAACGGTACTGTAGCAGTATTGTAAAAAATTTTACAAGTAGCAGATCGGATGCTGGGCTTGTTTGGTGCATTAATGCTAAAATTCTCTTACATATACCATTTGCAATACCAAATGCGAATGCTCTAACAAGATGGTTAAAAGATTTGTAGCAATATATATATATATATATATATATATATATATATATATGTGGGTAAAAGAAAGACCTAAAAGTTTAAAGTTAGTGTTGACTGAAGTCAGTTCAGATGCGGGTTGGGCCGGGGGAGAAGGGAGACTTGTGAGGGAGAAAAGAAAATAATAAAGGACAAAATCTAACTGTAAGATTGGTTCTGGTTTAAACTCAACTTTACTTATTAACTTTTTAGTGGAGGTGAATTTTGAAAAACCTACCATTAGATTACATTTTCTTCTTATACCCTCCATGCTCACAAAATTTCTAGAAAATTAAAGATCAATAGCTATGTTATCAATAATTTATTTAAATTGCGAGTTTTTGTAGTTTAAAATTATGCATAAAATATAAGCTTATATATTATATAGTAAATAATATCCGATTGACACAAAATTTGACACGTGTATTAAGAGCGTAAAGAATATGCAATTCAATGGTTAGATTTTCAAAATATATAGTAATATTTATTTTATTAAGTAAAATTGTAATCTAAAACTATAACTAATTTTGTAACTAAACTTTGTCCAATAATGAATAGATGATTCAGGTTACTTTTTAAGTCCAATTACCAAAATAGCCACACTCTATTTTTATTGTCTGCTTTTAAGTCCAATTACGAAAATAGCTACGCTCTACTTTTAAGTCCAACAAATAACAACCCACTTGTATTCCTTTTAAAAAAACAAACCCACTTATAATTAAATAATATAAGGATATCATTTTAGAAAAGAGTATTGGGATTATTTCTTCTAAAATTGAATGAAAACCATTTTGATACTGAGATATGTTTGGAGCACAAATAATTTTATAAGCTTGTTCGTACTAAGTGACCATATGCAAGAAAGGACTTGGGACCAAAAAGATGGACTTTGTCATTGCCTAATTTAATAGGACTTTAAAGTACAAATCAACCAAGAATTGACGAACAATAACATATATTATTATTGATATTGTAACGAATTACAAATACCAAAGTACAAGATTCCACAAGTACAAATCATACCTTAAATTACAATACTCCAAAGTTACCAAGTCGATCTACTCCTAGATAATTCATGCTAGATGATGCGCATTTACAAGCATGAAATTATTTTTCCATTAATTGGAAAAGAAATCTAATTTTTTCAGATTATTTGTGTGTATTGAATCTGAATTTACCTGTAAACTTCAATATTTCACTATAATAGGCGTTAGATAATAGGCGTTAGGTGCACCTAACCCTATTATAGTGGAATATTGAAGTTTAAGCAAATTCAGATTCAATACACACAAATAATCTGATTTGTGTGTATTGAATCTGATTGGAAAAGAAATCTAATTTTTTCAGATTATTTGTGTATTGAATCTGAATTTGCTTGTAAACTTCAATATTTCACTATAATAGGCGTTAGATGCACCTAACGCTTATTACAGTGGATTATTTGTGTATTGAATCTGAATTTGCTTGTAAACTTCAATATTTCACTATAATAGGCGTTAGGTGCACCCATAATAGGCGTTAGGTGTTTGGTAGTTATTTCTTACACACAATTTTTTCAGATTATTTGTGTATTGAATCTGAATTTGCTTGTAAACTTCAATATTTCACTATAATAGGCGTTAGGTGCCTAACGCCTATTATATATAGTGAAATATTGAAATTTACAAGCAAATTCAGATCCAATACACAAATAATCTGAAAAAATTGTGTAAGAAATAACTACCAGACACCTAACGCCTATTATAGTGGATTATTGAAGTTTACAAGCAAATTTAGATCCAATACACAAATAATCTGGAAAAATTGTGTGTAAGAAATAACTACCAGATACAAGTGTCATATTTTTTTCCAATTTGTCTCTTACGTGATGAAATAAGTCACTACTAATCTATTTATTTAGTTTATTTTTAAAATAAACGAGATTTAGAAAAAAGGCACTGCCTGTTCACATGTGTAAGCGAAAGTTGGTATACAGATACCAGCCGACCGGGGGACCCATCCAAATCACTTTTTGAGTTGGATTTATGACCCGAGTTTGAGAAGAAGCAGTTCAAGTGTGACTGTTTGAGCATATCATCATCTATTAAGTATAGTCAATGGTATGAGCAAGCCCATTGTTAATCTTATAGCTTATTTAGGTGAAAGGGGAGTAGAGGATAGTAGAATAAAGGGATGGAGAGTAGGCTAAATAACCTTGTTTGGATGTTTTTTAAGAGAGAAGAGAGAGAGGGAGATTTGGAAGGGTTTGGAGGGATTCTAACTACTTTTAACCCTTTATTTTTAATTCTTCCGAATTAGAGATATTTGGAGGGAGAGTAAAGTATAGAAATGCTTGACCAAATAAATTACCAAATTTACCCTTATCATATTAACAAAACACAAATTATGAAAAGACTAATTATTTCTTTCTCCCTTAATTTTAAAAACATCCAAATAAGGTAGAGGATAACCATTCCTCTCTACTCTCCTCTTCACTGGTCTCCTCCTCTCTACTTCCATCTATTCTCCTCTCCCTCCAAATTTCCAAACGTAGCATTAATTATAAGTCTTGTTTTTATTCTAAATAAATTAGTTACTTAACTAGATAGTTACTCAAGCCTATGTTGTAATTCTAGTCAATTAGCATGCAATTTTGTCTTTGTAAAAACAAGGCAAAACTATTTTAATTGTAATCAGATTTTATTCGAATTCTAATGTACACCCAAGAGCTATCCATTTTAATGGCCACATCTAAGTAACCCATGATTAACGCACAACAGCATTATTTCATCGCCTCCAGAACCAGAATTCCTCAGCAGGCCTTTGGGTTAAAACGTTCATTTATATATCAAACTATTTTGTAAACATATTTCATTTTCCAAACCATTTAAGAAGGAAAAATTTTGGCATAGTGACAGATTAACAAAATTAATTTTTAAACTTCATTATTAGATATTATATAGAGTAAAATTAAAGTAGCGACTTCAAATGCAAAGCCCTCCATCTATGAGGAACAGTGTCATCAGTCAAACCATTATTTTGAGACACAATAAGTTTTGTTCCTTTCTCATACTTAGTGAAGTCATGGAAATTAGGATTGACAAAATAATTTATTTTCCCTAAGTTTGTAATGTGTTAGAACATGTGATGGTGTAATGGGATTTGTACCTTATACTTATAATGCAGTGTTTTTAGATTGAAATGCTGCAATTTTGTACTGGCGGTGGATTTTATAATCTAATGATTAAAAAATTATTATTTAAAAAATAAATAAATATGGCACAATACATTATTCCTTTGGGAAAAAATGAAAAATGTACTGCAAGCTGCAACTGTTCGGAGGTTCTAACTGTTTTTTGTGTTTTATTTTTAAATTAGAAGATTCTACCTAGTTTAGAATAGCAAATTTAGATTAATCAAATCTAGATTTTTATTCTAATCAGCAGATAATCTAATTACTGTATTTTAAAAAATTAAATTTATGTAGCTTATTTTTCCTAACACCAGCGGAAATTAACATAACAACCTTATTTTGCATAACGCTACACCAGCAGCCAATGTAACTCTATAATCCAGATAGAAAATCATATTATAACATAACAACTGTATATGCAAACTGTTACAAGTAACCAGCTTTACTCCAAAACCTGTATATGCTATGGATAAACAACTAAATGCAAACTGTTACAAGTAACTACAACAAATAAAATCTACACAGACGAAATGTTTTGTCGCTAGAGCTTTAGTTTTGCCTCCAATTACATTAGGCGACAAACAGTTTCATCGCCAAATGTTTGTCGTTAACTCGTTATGGTCCTGGCGACGAAAGGAGAAAAAACTTTCGTCACCAATAATAATAATAATAATAATAATAAAGGTGACGAAGTAATTTTGTCATTCTAATATTTTTGTCACCTAATGTTATAGTGGACAACAACCTTCAATGTTAGCACTTAGCAGCATTTATCACAACTGCTGTAACTACAGAAGCTACATTTTTTGCAAAACTACAGAAACTGCATAAACACAGCATTTGATGCAGCATTTATGGGGAAATTATTAGGTCAATCAGGAGGACTGTTGAAATCGTCTTTTTTAATCCTCTCAATTAATAAAATGCTGTTATCACATAATAGTTTATTATTATTATATATATAACCGAAACTTCTGAAACTTTTACAATTTTTCACATCAGCATTTTTTATTTATATTTTTTAATTTGGTTTAGGACTTTTATATTTTTTAATTTTCTATTTTGTTTTGGACTCTTCCTTACTACAAAAAAATGGGTTTCTAGCCGCGTTTCCTTAGCCGCATTTGTAAACGCGGCCTAAACACCGCAGCAACAGGCCTATAGCCGCGTTTCTTAAAAAGGCGGCTATAGGCCAGCTTGGAGCTGCGTTTTAACCGCGGCTAAGGGTTCAGACCTATAGCCGCGTTTTTAAAACGCGGCTATAGGTTTTTTTAAAAACAAAAAAAAAAAAATTGGGTTTTTTTTTTCTTCCAGAAAACAAAAAAAAAAATTTTGGGTTTTGGTTTTTTTTTTTTTTTTTTTTTTCCAGAAAACAAAAAAAAAAAAATATTTTTGAGTTTTTTTTTTCCAGAAAACAAAAATAAATATATATATTTTTGGGTTTTTTTTTTCCAGAAAATTCAAAATTTGAAATTCAAATAAAAAAAATTCAAAATTAAACGTAAATCCAAAAATTTCAAAATCAAACACAAACTCAAAAAATTCAAAATCAAACACAACATTCTCACAATACAAAAACACCCAAAAAATTCAAAATCAAACACAACATATTCACAATACAAACAAACCCAAAAAATTAAAAATCAAACACAAACCCAGAAATTCAAAAACACAAACCCATTTTCTTACTAGCACAAATTCAAGCACAGATCAGCAACACAATATCACAATATCAGCAATCAAGCACAGATCCACAACGTAATCACAATATCAGCAACACAATAACAAAAATTCAAGCACAGATCCACAATAGCATCTCCTCCATTTTCTTACTAACTAAACATAAAATAACCAAAAAAAAAAAACTAGATCTATTGACAAATCAGTGTGCTTGAGATGAAGAAAAAAATGAAAGAAAGGAAAAAAAAAAAAAAAGCAGCAGCTCCAAAGAAACAAAGGAAAAAAAAAACGTTACCCAGTGAAAAAAAAAAAAAAAAAAAGAGTTACCCTGATGTGAAGAAGGAAGAAAGAAAAAGGGAAAAAAAGAAAAAAGAAAAAAAAGAGTCAACCAGGTGTGAGGAAGGAAAAAAAAAAAAAAGGAAAGAAAGAACTTACGGAGGAATGAAGAGAGAAAGAAGAACTTAAGTGAAGAATGAAGAGACAAAAAAGAAAGAAGTAGAAATAAGGAAAGAAGAAAGTGGGGGGCAGGTGGGAAAGGGTGGGGCACGTGGGAAGCTTTTGATTTTTTTTTTTTTGATTTTTTTTTTTTTGATTTTTTTTTTTTTCTGTTAATTACATATAGCGGCGTTTTTAAAAACGCCGCTATAGGTCATGTCACTAAAGGGTAACCTAAGCCGCGTTTCAAAACGCAGCTTCAGGTTATCCTATAGCCGCGTTTTCGAAAAACGCGGCTATAGGTAACGTCACAAAAGGGTTACCTAAGGTCAGTGAAATATTTATTACGCTGGACCTATAGCTGCGTTTTCAGAAAACGCGGCTATAGGTAACGTCACTAAAGGATGAGTAAGCCGCGTTTTTTATAAAACGCAGCTTCAGGTTATTCAACTGGACCTGTAGCCGCGTTTTTGAAAAACGTGGCTATAGCTTACCTTTAGCCACGTTGTAAAACGCGGCTAAAGATAAGCTATAGCCGCGTTTTTTTGAAAACACAGCTATAAGTCCCCTTTAAAAAAATTATTCGGCTGGACCTATAGCCGCGTTTTAAAAACACAGCTATAGGTTGGCTATAGCTGCGTTTTTTGAAAAATGCAGCTATAGGTTGAGGCTTTAGCTGCGTTTTTAACAAACGCAGCTCAAAGTCTAGCTGGGAGCTGCGTTTTACAAAAACGCGGCTTAAAGTTTATCCTGGAGCCGCGTTTTACAAAAACGCGACTAAAAAACGCGACTTAAAACCGCGTTTTTTGTAGTGTCTCCTTCTCTAATTCTTTGGACACTACATCACTATTAGGGTTTATTAAGAATTAAATTGAATACTATCACACGATAGACTCGTGCTCACTCCTCATAATGTAGTCGCCACACCAAACCACAAAGCAGTCTTCATAATTGTTTTCTCTAACTGTTGTGGATGTTAAGGTTGTTATTTCTTTTATTTTTTTGAGGAACTTTAGGGTTGTTATTTCTAAGCTTCTACACCGACTGCATGGTAAACAAGTGTGGTGAAATTTCCCTCAGATGTCCTCTTTGAAATCTTTTCACGACTACCCATCAAGTCACTTCTCAAATTCAGGTTCGTCTCTCAACAATGGCGCAATATCATAACTTTTTGAAAGGCTTAAAGACAATTTTTAAGTCTTTAAGCTTAAAGACAATTTTTAGGCCTTTAAGAAGTTAATGCGCAATATTAATTTTTAAGCCCAATTTTTAAGCTTGTAAGAAGTTTAACAACTTAATTTTTTTATTCCATTTTTGCAATATTATATTTTTGTTTCTATTATTAAGTAGTCATATGCTTCTTCTTTTTTCAATAATTTCTAGGCACTAATTCTTTACTCTTTCTTTTGGCTTTTTAGAAATTTTAACATCTAAATTTTGGGTTCATGTTTTGCAATATATGAAATTGTCTTGACAAATTTCAGTTGCTATAATCATGCATTGTTCTTTTGAGGTAACCTATTTTTCTCTTATATTTTTTCTATTATTAGGAGCATTCCAAGTGCTTCTTAGATTAGTCGTCTTCTATCTCGATTAAAACTCTATGGCCTTTCAACTAGTACATCCTTCTTCTTCTTTTTACATTCATATATTCTGAAATTTATTCTTTCCAGTGCATTTATTTGTCTTTATTCTCTAACGAAGTCAATTTATTCAGCTGATATGCCTTTTTGTTGTTGTTCTTTTACGTGTTAAACTATTATAACTATTGCTTATAGCACTAAATTAGGTTTTCCAATTCTCAAAAAAAAAAAAAAAAAAAAAAAAAAAAAAACTTCTATAGTTTTTATTTTCTTATTTTTGGGTTTTTTGGTTGCATTTTATATGGCAAGAAAAAACCTAGGATTTGGCAAACAAATTAACCAATGGGAGGGATTATATTATATTAAAAAAATGATTAAGACTTTAATTTTCATTAAAGAAAGGATGCCATTGATAATAGACATGGCATGCCTAACATTATTGGTGTTAGTATTTTTTTTTTCCCTCTTAAATTGTAACTTAATTTTTCAAGTGATCATAACTTTAGGCAAATTTAAAATTTAAAATTTTTGTTTAACTAATTCGTGCATCGCACGGGTTAGCAACTAGTTATTATTATTATTATTTTTAAGTTGATTAGATAGCTGACTCACACACTTATATAAGTGACATCAATTCATTGGTTAGAACACTACAAAACACGCGGGTCTTAGGTCGTGTTTTTTTTAGCTGCGTTTGAAAAAACACGGCCATAGACCTAGCTAAAGCTGCGTTCGAAGGATCACTTCAACAATTCTCTCGACAAACCTAATAATATCTTAACACATGCGTTGCATTAATAATAAAATTTTCAAAAGCATTAAAACACAAGTCACGTGTTAAATTATTGATTACTCAAAACACTTAAGTGGTTGAAATATTCTGAATTTAGTGTGTTTGGGTTAGAATGAAAAATGAAAATTATTTCACTATTCAGTTTATTTTTGCTATTATTCATGGGCCCACTGCATTTTTTGACATTATTCATATGCCTCACTGTACTATTTCAACTAAATTTTACATTTATGTACAGTACTTTTAGCAATAATTTTTCAGTTTCAGCAAAATACGTGGTATCCAAACACACCTTTAATCACTTAATAATAATTTCACACGTGCTCCCCTTAATATTTATTGGAATTCTTGGATCTCTCTCTCTATGATTTGTTTTATGAAATATAATAGTTGGCTGTTGTGACTGTTTCAACAATAATTTTTCAATTTCAGCAAAATAAGTTGTATTCAAACACACCCTTAATCACTTAATAATAATTTCACACATGCTCCCCTTAATATTTATTGGAATTCTTGGATCTCTCTCTCCATGATTTTTTTTACGAAATATAATAGTTGGCTGTTGTGACAGTTGGAGACAACGTCATTGGGAGGGGATCTTCACTGTTCCGAAAATTGGAGACGGTGTCGTTTGAAGTTCGATTCACTGTTATGAGTCTTATGACCGTTGGGGATGACATCATTTTGAGGTGGGCACTCAGTTATTAAATTTGAAAGGTAAAAATGTCAGGACACCGTCTAGCCAATTTACTTCTTTAACTTTTCATATGTGCCAAATTGAGACATCTGTTAGTCTGCCGTCTAAACTGACTAAGGTCAATCATGTGATAAATGATTAAATTCTCCAGTTGTAACCGATTGAGAGAAAGAGAAACTAAGGTTCAGATTCAGTTTGATAGAGAGAGAAACTCAGAGGAGATAGAACCATGGCATCACCAAAGTGAGAACTGCCGTCACCGATCTAAACATTGGAGTCGCCAATCTCACCATTCGTGGTCTTCATATGTTCCACTCCTTCTCTATCCCCTTCTTTGTGTTTGGTTGCGGAGAATAACCGAAAGGAAAAGAGACACTACAAAAATCTGGGTCTATAGCCGCGTTTAAAAAACGCGGCTATAGACCCCAAAAACGCGGCTACAGGCTAGAGCCGCGTTTCCTGTAGCCGCGTTTACAAACGCAGCCTAAGTACCGCAGCAACAGGCCTATGGCCGTGTTTTTCAAAAACGCGGCTACAGGTCACACCTATTGCCGCATTTTTGTAAAACACGGCTACAGGTCAGACCTGAAGCCGATGTTTTTTCCCTGGAACATGAAACCGGCACTGCAAGCCTATGGCCGCGTTTTTTACAAAACGCGGCTACAGGTTCCACTTGAGCCGCGTTTCAAAACGCGGCTACGGTTGCAGACCTTTAGCCGCGTTTTAGAAAACGCGGCCATACGTTGCACTTGAGCCGCGTTTTTTAATGCGCGGCTAAGGCTGTGGACCTATAGCCGCGTTTTTAAAACGCGGCTATAGGTTCCACTTCCGCTGCGTTTACACTAAAAACGCGGCTGGCTCAGCGACATTTTGAGCAACCTATAACCGCGTTTTTAAAAACGCGGCTATAGGTTTCCCCCCCTCCCCTAAACATCACTGCTTCCTGCCATATACATACAAGTTCCTGTTACATCCCAACATCACAGGTCCATGACCAGGTTCCCAACAGCAAATCAAGAAAGATATATACAAGTTCCCAACACGAAATTGCCAAAAGATATATACAAATGTTTGGACATCACAAAAAATATACAAAGAGCTGAGTTTTACATTCTAAACTGCCCTCAAACACTAAGGCAGCAAGCAACAACATTTGTGTTTACAAAAATATATATATACAAACGTTTGTGTTTACAATATGCTAATTAGAAAGTCCTCCATTTCATTTGCTTCCAAAAGGGTTGAACGGAAATGCCTTCTTGTCCACTCCATGGTAAAACTGCACAAATTATTCTTTGTCAAGTTAAAGTTGCCAAATGTTTGCTTGCAATACATAATAATACTCTAAACATGAATTCCAAATGGTAATTCGGCAATGCTTAAATGCACATTTATATGAAAATCCCTGACAATGGAGCAATTTGTTATGCTTGAATGATATGAGGGAATGAGACATAGCATTATTTTTTGCCAAATTATGGAGTGATTTGACTTTTCAAATGCCAAACAAAAAGGAAAAACTGAATAATATTATATATGATAGGTGCGAGACTACATACGTAGATCGAAAGAAATAGGGAGAGCTCATCACTGCTCTAAAACCGTAACATAATACAAAGAGTAACATATATGAAAGGAAGACTAAACAATTGTTCAACTATTCATTAAAAACAATCTAGTCAAATCACTCCATAATTTAATCAACTTCAGCAATACATTTGGAAGAGCATTGATAATGAGAGCTATTGTTTTGTTCATGGAACCTAACGTATTTTGCATGTGTCTACTCATGAAGATGTGAATACGCCAAGAAACTGTGTTGTTCATGCTCCAGGTGGCAAAGGTTAAGATGCAATATTGTAGAGTAGTCACCTTTGAAATGCGTCTTGAATCAACGTTGTACGGTCCCCGAACCAAGACCCGTAGTGGGCCTCGGGCCTGGCCTGGGTATAAGGCCATAAGGCCGGTCTCCCTCTGCCTAGCGGCCCACCCCGAGCCCAGCGGGCTGCAGGCCCACGATCGGCTTTTACATCGTCTCTCGGCAGACCCTGCCCGAGCAGTGATGAACACACAGCTCGCGGAACATCCCGCCCTGTATCTACTCGGTCATACCTCGGAGAGGCACCGCTGCCGGGAACCATCGTGGAAGTGGGAACCAAGTTCCAACGCCACCGTCACCGCTTCCCACTCCCACCTAACCACCCACTTACCATCGACAACACTGGACCGCCGGTTGCACCTACTGGCGAGTAATTATGACTCTCCACTAGACAATGGGCTATAAATACAAGAAGGTTTGAGAAGACAAGGGTTGGTGAATTAAGGGAAGGAAGAGTGTAAGCAGAGAGAGCAGAGTAAAGAATTGGGTCAGGTCCCCGAGAAGAGGAAATCGCCACAGTTGAGCTTTGGTGTTTAGAACGACCCATTGTGGGAAATCCAAACCCACCATATAAATAAGTTGTGAGCCCAAGTGAGGCCCAGCCCAACGGGTCAGAGTTTTTGGTGCGCACAATTGGCGCCGTCTGTGGGAAATCCTACTAAGCAGTGGTTCTGCCAAAGCTCGTATACAGGAAAGATGTCTGGAGGTAACGCCGAGAGTGGCTCGGCAGGGTCTTCCAGGGGCTCCACCTGGCGGGAGCAGAGGCAGAAGAGACGCGAGGATCCGTTTCACGAGCAACTGGAGGAGCGGTCCGGCCTCGGGGAAGGGTCGTATCAAACTGGGAGAACGGCATCCCATGCCTCCCGGCATAGGCAGCACGACGCTAGGGATGAAGAGCTCGAGCGGCTGCGGAGGCAAGTACAAGACCTGGAGTTGGAAGCCCGAAACGAGCGCCACCGAGCAGGTCAAGACGACCGAGACAGAGGGCCCGGCGCCGAGGGAGAAAGACGCGGGGTGGGATCGAATCAATCAGGATCCCGCCACCACAGGGAGCGCTCACACTCGAGGGAGTCCCGTCGCCGCCGAGACCGTTCCAATTCAGCAGAGTCTCATCGGCGGCGAAATCGCTCTCGGTCGAGGGAATATGGGAATCGGGGCTCGGAGTCTCCAGAGGGACGACCGAAGAATGCGGCCATGGATGCTATGAGCCGCGCATTACGCAGGGCTGCCCGGTCACCGTTCTCGGAAGATATCGAGCGCGCACCGATGCCGGACAGGTTTACGCGCCCGCCGTTCAATTCGTATGGTGGGAAAACGGACCCCGTAGAGCATGTCAACCACTATATCCAGATGATGTCTTTGCATACCCGCAATGACGCTCTGATGTGCAAGGTTTTTCCCTCCAGCCTTGGTCCCACGGCCTTAAGGTGGTTCAACGGGTTGCGCAAGGGCTCCATTCACAGTTTCGCCGAGCTAATACAGGAGTTCGGTTCCCGTTTCGTGACGTGCAGCCGGGAGCAACAACCGGTGGACGCGCTGTTGTCTATGAAGATGAGGGCAGGGGAAACCCTCCGGGATTACGCCAACCGATACTGGGAGCTCTACAACGAGATTGGCGGAGGGAACGAAAAGATTGCGGCGAGCACCTTCAGATTGGGGTTGCCTGACGACTCGGGGTTGAGAGAGTCGTTAACTAAGAAGCCTCCCGAGGACATGAGGCAGCTGATGAGACGCATCGAGGAGTACAAGCGGCTGGAAGACGATAAGATACAAAGCAAAGGCAAAGCACAGGTAGCTGATCGTCCTCGGCTGAGCGGTTTTCCGCAGAGGGCACGGGGAAATTTGAGGATTCAAGAGCCGGCAGCAACAGCAGGGGAGGTGAACGTGGCGTTCAAGGAGCCCGTGCACAAGATCGTGGATAAGATCAAGCACGAGCCGTATTTCAGATGGCCGAACCGGATGGCTGGCGACCCCTCTAGGAGAAATCAGAACCTGTACTGCACCTACCACAAAGACCGGGGGCATACTACCGAGCAGTGCCGAGTGCTAAAGGACCATCTCGGGCAGTTGGCTAAAGCAGGACACCTCAAGGATTTTGTGACGGATGCCGGGGATAGAGGAACGGGGAACGGCGCCCCGCACAGAGGGAATCCCCTTCCGCCCCCTCTTGGGATAATTGACGTCATCCACGTCGCCCCGAGGGGCATCTCGACGGCAAAGGGGAAGGAGGTGCTGACGATGATATCGGTGGAGGGGAGTACGGGCGTGCCTCCTGCCGCGAAGAGGATCAGACCTACCCGGGAGCCGATCTCTTTTGACGACAGTGATCTAGAAGGAACCATTCAGCCGCACGACGACGCATTGATAGTAGCGGCAAGGGTTGGCGGTTTCGTTGTGAAGAGGATAATGATAGACCAGGGAAGCGGAGCGGATGTTATGTACCCGGACCTATTCAGGGGGCTCGGGCTGAGGGATAAGGACCTGTCGAAGAACAACACCCCCCTGGTCGGATTCGATGGGAAGATGGTGGCGCCCGAGGGGCAAATCTCTCTGCCCGTGATCATGGGGGGCAAGGAAGTGCTGGTGAGCTTCTTCGCAGTTACATCATACTCCCCCTACACGGCGATTCTAGGGAGGCCATGGATACATGCAATGGGGGCTGTCCCGTCCACTCTGCACATGAGGGTCAAGTTTCATACTGATTATGGTGTCACGGTGGTACAAGGGAGTCAGCAGGCGGCCAGGCAATGCTTGATCGCCATGGTCGATTGGAAGAAGGAGCAAACCGACCGGGAGAGTCAGGCTGACCCCAAGTGTTCGTCGTCAGGGACGCCTTTATAGCAGTTACAGGGTCCGACAGAGGAGGTCGCCCGTACCGAGAACATGCTGAGGGTGAAGGTGTTGCCGGATGCGGACAAGTACTTCCACATAGGGGAGAGCATGGAGGACCGGGAAAAAGTGGAGATGTTGCTGCTTCTAATACAGAATGTGGACGTATTCGCTTGGAGTCCGTACGAGGTGCCCGGGGTGGATCCCGAATTCATCATGCATAGACTTGGAGTTGACCCCTCATTCACCCCTAAAAAGCAGAGGCCGAGAAGATCAGCCTGGGAGCCCTCCGAGGCAGTAAAAGTGGAAGTTCAGAGACTGAAGGAGGCGGGGGTGATTCGGGAGATCATCTTCCCGGATTGGTTGGCAAACACCGTGGTAGTGAAGAAGAAGAACGGCAAGTGGAGGGTCTGCGTCGATTTTACCGATCTAAACAGAGCCTGCCCGAAAGACCCTTTTCCCGTGCCGAAGATTGATCAGCTGGTTGACGCCACGTGTGGGCACCCGAGGATGAGCTTTCTGGACGCTTTCCAAGGGTATCACCAGATCGCCCTAGCGCCCGAGGATCAAGAGAAAACAGCATTCATCTCCCCAGAGGCAAATTACCACTACACAAGGATGCCGTTCGGACTGAAGAACGCCGGGGCCACTTACCAACGAATGATGACGAGAATGTTCCGAGACAAGATTGGGCGCACAGTCGAGGTATACATCGACGACATGGTGGTTAAAAGCAAACAGGAAGCCTTGCATATGGGGGACCTCGTGGAGGTCTTCGAGATTCTCCGACGGCACAAGCTGCGCCTTAATGCGGAGAAGTGCGCGTTTGGCGTGGGGGCCGGGAAGTTCTTGGGGTACCTGATCAGTACACGGGGGATTGAAGTCAACCCGGACCAGATAGAGGCTGTGAGAAGACTGAAGCCACCGAGCAACCCGAAGGAAGTGCAAATACTAACCGGGATGTTAGCCGCCCTTAACAGGTTCATCTCAAAATTCGCAGACCGATGCCGACCATTCTACCAACTGCTGAAGAAATGGACGGGATTTCGGTGGACCGAGGAGTGCGAACAGGCCTTTGTGGATCTGAAGATTTATTTGGCACGAGCGCCCATGCTCGCGGCACCGGAGGCAGATGAGGACCTATTCATGTATCTGGCGGTATCCGAGCACGCCGTGAGTGCCGTGCTGCTAAGGGACAAAGGGATCCAGCAGCCCGTATACTACATCAGCAAAACTCTCGTCGACGCCGAGACGAGGTACTTGCCTTTGGAGAAGCTCGTACTGGCCCTGATACACGCCACAAGGAAGTTACCGCACTATTTCCAAGCTCACACCGTACACGTCTTGACCGAGTACCCATTACAGTCGTTATTAAAGAGGTCTGATTTCACGGGCCGCATAGCCAAATGGGGTACTCGACTCAGGTCCTTCGACATACGGTACAGGCCTCGGAGCTCGGTGAAAGGCCAGGTCCTTGCGGACTTCATCGCTGAGTTTTCACCAAGAGAAAAGGGAGAGATGGTTTGCCAATTGGAGGTCAGACCGTGGAAGATATTTGTGGACGGCGCCTCGAGCTCCACGGGGGCCGGTTCAGGTGTAGTCATGATTACCCCCGAAGGAATTCGGCTGGAACACTCGTTTAGATTGAGTTTCAGGGCGTCCAACAACGAGGCGGAATACGAGGCTTTCTTGGCCGGACTGAGGGTAGCTTCGAACCTGGGGGCTCGGGATATTGAGCTATACTCGGATTCGCGTCTGGTGGTTAATCAGGTGCAGGGCAGTTTCGAGGCCCGAGATCCCCGGATGAAAGCATACCTAGAACAGGCTAGGCTAATTATGACCAGCTTCAACACGGTGAAAGTTTTCCACGTAGCCCGAACACAGAACAGGCACGCTGACTCCCTAGCCACGCTGGCGTCCTCAGTGGCCGAGAATATACCACGGCAGATCAAAGTCGAGCTTATTTCGGAGCCGAGCATCAGTGTAACGAGAAACTCGGGAACTACAGGGATCAACGTCACGGCAATCGCGGCCCCTGCCAATTGCTGGATCGACCCCATCGTCGACTTTCTGGCCGACGACCGACTGCCGAGTGATGAGAAGGAGGGCATCAGGATCCGTAGGATGGCTCCTCGGTATTGGTTGGCAGGGGACCGGACTTTGTATCGAAGGTCTTTTGGAGGGCCGTACCTCTTGTGCTTACGCCCGGAGAAGGTGGGCGAGCTCTTGGCGGAGCTCCACTCTGGGGTGTGCGGCGGCCACGTCGGGGGACGCTCATTGGCGCACCGAGCCATGACCCAGGGGTTCTGGTGGCCTCAAATGCAGAAGGATGCTGCCGAGTATGTGCTTAAGTGTGAGCAGTGTCAAAAGCACGCCCCTCTGATCCATCAGCCCGCGGGCCACCTGAACCCGATCAGCAGTCCTTGGCCTTTTGCGCAGTGGGGGCTGGACATTATCGGCCCGTTCCCGAAGGCGACTGGCGGCCGAAAGTTCGTTTTGGTGGCCGTCGACTATTTTACCAAGTGGGCAGAGGCGGAAGCGTTGGCCAACATACGGGATGTGGAAGTAAAGAAGTTCATATGGAAAAACGTCATCACCAGGTTCGGGGTGCCGAACACTATCATATCTGACAACGGGCTACAGTTTGACAGCCGGGCCTTCCGAGAATTTTGCTCCGGCCTCGGCATCAAGAACAGGTACTCAACTCCCGCTTACCCACAGGGCAACGGCCAGGCCGAGGCCGTGAATAAGGTGATTGTAAGTGGGCTGAAGAAAAGGCTGGAGGGAGCGAAGGGAAGCTGGGCCGAGGAGCTTCCCAAAGTGTTATGGGCATACCGCACCACTCCTAGACGGTCCACCGGGGAGACCCCATTCTCTCTCACGTACGGAGCGGAGGCCGTGATCCCCACCGAGGTGAATCTGTGCAGTGCAAGAGTGGCGGGTTTCAACCAGGCCCAGAACGACGCTATGATGGTAGGATATTTGGACAAGGTGGAAGAGTACCGCGAATTGGTGACAATACGGCTCGCGGAGTATCAGCAGAAGCTCGCCCGGAGATACAACCGAGGTGTGAGGGCGAGGGTATTTGTCCCCGGGGATTTGGTTCTCAGAAAAGCCGTGGGAAACATGCGGGACACTGGTGCCGGGAAATTGGCACAGACATGGGAGGGACCTTATAGGGTCACGGCAGTGGCCGGCACCGGGGCTTATTTCTTAGAAGACCTGGACGAGAGACAACTTCCCCGACCATGGAACGTCCGTAACCTGAAGAAGTACTATCATTGATGAGCGGCTCTCCGAGCGAAGAATTAACCGCAACGTGTCATATCTGTTTTGTTGGTAATGATTCATATGATATGCTAGTTGTACTAATGATGTCTTTCATGCAGAATCGCACAATTCTAACCAAAATTCTCGGTTCGATCCCTATCACCGAGCAGGTGGAAACCTGAACGACTAACTACAAGGACAGAAACCTGACTCTCGGTTCGATCCCTATCACCGAGCAGGTGGAAACCTTAGCGACTAACTACAAGGACAGAAACCTGACTCTCGGTTCGATCCCTATCACCGAGCAGGTGGAAACCTTAGCCTTCTCGTCTCAAGGACAGAAACCTGACTCTCGGTTCGATCCCTATCACCGAGCAGGTGGAAACCTTAACGACTAACTACAAGGACAGAAACCTGACTCTCGGTTCGATCCCTATCACCGAGCAGGTGGAAACCTTAGCCTTCTCGTCTCAAGGACAGAAACCTGACTCTCGGTTCGATCCCTATCACCGAGCAGGTGGAAACCTTAACGACTAACTACAAGGACAGAAACCTGACTCTCGGTTCGATCCCTATCACCGAGCAGGTGGAAACCTTAGCCTTCTCGTCTCAAGGACAGAAACCTGACTCTCGGTTCGATCCCTACCACCGAGCGGGTGGACACCCGAACTGTTAACTCCAAGGACAGGAAACCAACCCCCGGTTAGACCCTAACCCCCGAACGTATGGAGACCTGACGATCAACTCTTAAAGTCGGAAGCCCGACCCTCGGCTCTATCTTATCACCGAGCACCTTAAACTTAAATTAGCGTTTGGAGGCCTTAACATGGTCGGGCACTGACCCTTCGATTCCCCCAAACAGGCGCTTACCCCTCGGGATCCTTGATTCACCCCCGTGGATGGGGGGCGAATCAAGGGGGGGCTATTGTACGGTCCCCGAACCAAGCCCCGTAGTGGGCCTCGGGCCTGGCCTGGGTATAAGGCCATAAGGCCGGTCTCCCTCTGCCTAGCGGCCCACCCCGAGCCCAGCGGGCTGCAGGCCCACGATCGGCTTTTACATCGTCTCTCGGCAGACCCTGCCCGAGCAGTGATGAACACAGCTCGCGGAACATCCCGCCCTGTATCTACTCGGTCATACCTCGGAGAGGCACCGCTGCCGGGAACCATCGTGGAAGTGGGAACCAAGTTCCAACGCCACCGTCACCGCTTCCCACTCCCACCTAACCACCCACTTACCATCGACCACACTGGACCGCCGGTTGCACTTACTGGCGAGTAATTATGACTCTCCACTAGACAATGGGCTATAAATACAAGAAGGTTTGAGAAGACAAGGGTTGGGGAATTAAGGGAAGGAAGAGTGTAAACAGAGAGAGCAGAGTAAAGAATTGGGTCAGGTCCCCGAGAAGAGGAAATCGCCACAGTTGAGCTTTGGTGTTTAGAACGACCCATTGTGGGAAATCCAAACCCACCATATAAATAAGTTGTGAGCCCAAGTGAGGCCCAGCCCAACGGGTCAGAGTTTTTGGTGCGCACAAACGTATTTTACAATAATACAATGACATCATGATATTTTATAACATATTCAGCAGCAAAAAGTTTTCTTTCGTCCTTACTGACTACTGAGATTCATAGTTTATCCATGATAACATGGTATGTATATATGTTAACTATTGTTTTTAGAGAAATTTTGTTTTACCTCAGGATTCACAGTTTCATTCCCCCATCAGGCATTGCGATCCTACAATATATTAAAGGCATCGTATTAATATCACATAACAATGCATTGGAAAAAGTAGTGTTTCACTAAATAACATTTGTTCACTACCTGAGAAGAATATATATTACGAAACTCCTGGCTAAGTTCCACAAAATAGCTTCTCATCAATGTCTTTAGTTCGGCCATTTCTGCTTGGTGCCTTGCCTTAGATTGAGCTAATTCCTCCCTATGCCTCGCCTCAGATTGAGCTACTTCCTCCCTATGCTTTGCTAGTTCCTCTCTAGATTGAGCTAGTTGCTCCTTAAGCTCTTCATGACTCGTCTCCAACTCTGACATCCTTTGGTGAGCTCTGGTTGACGACATAGTCGAGGTAGACTGTGAATAGTTTGTGCCACTTCTTCCTGATGGGGTGATACCAAAACCCACCCCACGTACACGGCCTGGGCGCTCTGGACGACCCATCACCTGAGCATACGCGTCGTCCTTGGACCAGAGGATTCCATTATCAATCTCTCCTTCTAGTCGTATGCGCTGGTCATTCAAAAGTGCTGCCATCCTATCCTGTTTTCCCACAAGAATCAAACAATATATTACACACCATAATCAATACAAACACAAAATACACAAAAATTCAATTCGTTGAAATTGTGCTTACCATGTTATCTTGCACACGGGCACTAACAGGAACCCCATCTTTGGTGCGGTACACTCGTTGATATACATCCGCGCGTTCGACTGCCGCCCCTTTGGCTTTCGCCTACATGATGAAGAAACATACATACAATCAACACTAGTGCTTACAATGTTGTTATGCCACAATTAACACAAATCCACAATGAAATAGTCATAACATAGCAAATCTGGGAATAAAGATAAAGCTAAGAGAGTTGTAAATAAATGAGAGGATTTAGCTAGAAAATAGGCATCAGACTTTTTATAATGAAGATATTAAAAATAAAACTGACATTGGGAGTTAGAAAATAGGCATCATAAACTTTCTGTAATGACACGTTATTTGAGATAAACTTGAGATGCCCACTTTGCACACAAATTTGTCACAAATTACCCATGGGTGATCTAAAATTTTGGGACTTAGTAAACTAGGCATGGTTCTCTATGATTTGCAACAACAAATTATGTTCAATGCTCACTAGATTGCTGGAATATATGTGCACCAAGGATGACAAAAAATAAACATTTAAAACTTCCCATTTGAATCACCAAGTTTGAATCACTTCTTGACATCTTCTCTAGGAAAAGGGTTCCATTTGTCGCAAACAGTCAGCTATAATGAAAACAAGCTTTTGCTTGGGATACGGTAATTTACAATTCCATTCTAACAACTATATCAACAGTTAGATTTAAGGTTTTATTTGCGATGCAACATTAAGTGGTTTCCTCTCTGGTGCTTGATATACTCTTTTCCTTTTCTTTATTTTTTGTGGTGTTTCTTAGAATCCTATGCTATGCAAGTTTGTTCATTCTTCTTAAAAATTATAATCTCTTGTATAGTAGATGACTGTGACAGGAAATTTTTTATTTTTCCCCCCTCAATTGTGAATAAAAAAACTAGGAAGTGGATAGAAATTATATTTACATATCCAGTTTGCTGTGTGATATTTACAGCCACTACCTATGTCCCTCTTCACCAAAATTTCCCCCCTATTTCTGACTTTGTTATGGTCTTTGTATTTTCTAACTCTCTATAGCTATCTTCCACACCCCAAAAGTTTTATAAAAATTATTAAAGTAAACAATCTCGCTCTAAAAGTTAATATGCCCACTTCCCTTTTATTCAAAATCTCAATGAATCTGTCTTCCCGTTGAAGTTTCTATCTCTACTCTTAAATGGAAAAATAAAAATAAAAATTTTTAAAAAAATAAAAAAGTAAGTTAAAGTTTAAATCTTTTCCATTCACAGTACTATAGGAAATAGGTCTATATAGTATTTTTGTTTGTCTCTTATTCGAAGTTTCTTGACTCAGAAAACATGCAACAGAGATAAGGGTAAGGATGAGGATTTCTTTATCTTATTCTTATCATAGTAAAAAGCTCTTTTGACCCTGTTTACATGAAGAATATGACTGTATAACCACTAGCAAGCTCCCTTTAAATTTTTTATAATTGGTTTGTGGAATTTATTCTTACTCTTGTCTTGTTTGATACTAATCATAATTGTGCGTTTTGTGTTAGCATAGGTATAATCAAATATAGGATATATGATTGAATTCTACCTTCATAATAAAAGAAACCAATTTTATCTTTGTCTAGTGGTAAAAAAAACAATTATTATGGAACATAAGCTATCATAATTTTTTTTTTAACACTGTCCTAATTCTAAAAAATGTGATTTTTATAGAATATATATTTATTCAAGTTTGAAAATTATTAATGAAAAAGTTGGACAATGTCTTTTTTAATAGTTTAGAAAAACTTTTTGTGGCTTTTAATAGGTGAAGCATCAAATATGAGTAATAGTAATAATAATAATACTTCTCTTCTCTCATCTAAAGATTCCAAATGGCTCACTATAGGCGGTGTGAAGGTTAGACATTCCGTCGCTATTCGATACTAAGATATTTTAAAGAACCATTCTTTAGCGGATAACTTGATAAGTCAAATTTGGATGATCACAATTGAAAAGGACATGGCAGGTGAGAGCTAGTATATAAAATGCTTTAGATTTGAACTCCTTATTCCTATAACATATAAAATGAGGTTAACTTGGTAAATAGGAAAACATAATATCAAAAACATCATGTAGGCATTCATGAATAAGGGTTTTATTTCTTACCATTTGATTAGAAATTTGAGCAAGACTTTTGGCCCCAGACCGTGCTATGTCTTTCTGCTTACCTCGACTTGCCTTGTTTTTGATACTTTTTGTCTACAACCACATTACCACCAAAAATAAAACAAGAAAACATCACCTGACTAAATTACCACGAATATGAGATTGACGAAGAAAGTAGCAGTACCTCAGTTTTGTCATCAAACCAATAATCAACCATCTCTGCCCATTGCGTTGTGATAATCTCATCTGGTTTGCTAGCCAATACCTGTTGACGTGTCAGCCCTTGTTTTTTGTGATCCTTCTTCAGCTTCGTCCTGCGATTTCTCCTCAGTTCCCCTAGTTGATGCATTGCCCATCTCATTTGATTGGGTGGTGCAACAATAGTGGGATTAATTATATACCGTTTCTGAAATGCCAAAGCGGAGTTAGCAAAATATACTATTATAATTACAACGACGGCTGAATATACACAGGTTATTAGGACAGCAGCTATAAAGAAAAATAACTACTATTTTATTTTCATATTACCTTAATCTCCACCCAACATTCCTCTTTAACTTTTTTTGGGACGCTTGGCCAATGAGCAGGCGTAAGCGGGCATAACAAGCCATTCTCGCAAAATGAGCCCAACCACCGAACGAACAAAGACCCATCTTCCCCAATCGGTTGGCCTCCAGCATTTAACGGCAACTCGATTTTGTACTCACCAGTCATTGCCCATATGTCAGCCAACCGTGTTTTCCCACGTCTTCCAGGCATTTTTCCCGATGCTGGATTTTGTACCGGTTCTGGATTTTGTACCGGTGCTGAGGTTTGAACAATATCATCTGTATCTACAAAACCACCAATATTAGGAATGATTTAACAAATGTCACAACTAGTGAAAAGTATCACACCATGCAAAAATTTGCCACCAACAACTTAAATAATAAAAAGTTTACGATTTCATTTAAACAAAACATGAGTACATTTAGGCCTTTCTCCCACGCATTCATGTAACCCACAAGTTTTGCAAGTATAACTTTCAATCATTTAGGAACAGCAACATATTCTAATGACTTTCCATTTAATGAGGTTGCAAACGACCAATACCTCCCCTACTCGACCAAGTTAATTGTTGACAACATTTTCTGACTTGCAGTATAATTACAATGACTGTTAATTTGTAATTCCGTGACTTCATAAATGTATGACTAATGAACCTACATGCCTATTGGCACTATGAGTAATTGACCAGTCAACTTGTTCACCCATTATATTGGCAATCCACACATTTTGTTACACATACAAAAGGTGTAACCTAGCCTACAAATTTGGAAGTGTTAGGACATATGTGTTTCACATGCTAAGAACATATGTCTTACTTATTTTATGTATATTGGCTAATCCTTTGACAAAACGCACTTTACTTGTAATTGGGTAGATCTAGGTGTTTTTAATACTTCAAGAAACCATGTTTCAAGATCAAGTGTTGAAGCCATCAAGTCTGTCCAAGAAAAAGCAAGTTGAAGTGCAGAATTTTTAAAGCTCGACACCTCTCGATAGCTACCTCGACACCTGCTATCTGTCGAGATTTAAAAAGTCAGAATTCCAAATCTGATTTTCTTGGGATCCGTGAATATGTTTTTGGGGCTTCTTTTCTTCTAACCCTAAACATATAAAAGGATTATTTTAAGAGCCGTTTTGGTAGACACAAGTTGTATTATCATTGAGCAATCTCTGTTTATGCAAATTGTGCTCAACAGACGAAGTTCTTGACCTAGTTCATCCTTCATCAAGAAGTTGCTGTGTCTTTGCACCATAGGGTTTTGTAACCAAGCATCTTCCTGCTATTCATCACGTGGATGAACTGAAGAACTTTGCAGCCAACCATTCTTCCTCAAGTTGGTGTTCTGAAGTCGCGTATTGGGATTCGCGCATTGGTTAGTCACGTACTTGGGAGCCGTGCATCAAAGGTGGAAATTGTCACTACAGATCAAGTCCAATTGGGTATTGGGGTAAGGGTTCAACTGTAGGTTGGTAAGGTACTTGGGATTCCTTTCTTGTAACCGCTTGATTTGATAATAGTGGAGTTTCGGGAGTGGTGACCTGAAAATCACCCGGTGGGGTTTTTGCCGTTAGGGTTTTCCCCATTCGTAAACAAATCACCGTGTTATTTATTTTCCGCTGCATATTTAGTATTTGGTGATTTGTTTGTGCTTCCACGCAATTGCATGCTTAATTGATTAATTAAACAACTTGGCTAATTAATTAATTAATTAGGGTTTATCACAAGGGGTCATTCGAAGTGTGACCTAACAAGTGGTATCAGAGCGGGCACACTCTGATTAGGATTTAATCTTTGCTGTGTTGATCCATTGACCCCTGTTTGTCATGGATAGAGGACAATCCTTAATTATACCTCCTTTATTTGATGGCACTAACTATGCATACTGGAAAGTACGCATGAGAGCTTTCTTGCAGTCTTTAGATGAAAAAGTGTGGCAAGCTGTAGAGATTGGCTGGACTAAGCCAACAGAACAACCGGCCGAGTGGGATGATGCTAAGATCAAGGCGGCCAACTTCAACAGCAGAGCGCTGAATGCTCTTTTTAGCGCAGTCACCAATGAGGAGTTCAAGAAGATATCCTCAACTGAAACTGCTAAGGAGGCTTGGACCATTCTCCAGACAACCTATGAAGGCACAAAGGCTGTCAAAGACTCAAAGCTTCAAAGGCTGACAACAAGCTTTGAAGAAATAAAGATGGAGGAGGATGAGTCGTTTGATGAGTTCTATGCCAAGCTCAAGGACATAGTGAACTCAGCCTTCAATCTTGGGGAAACCATCCCTGAACCCAAGATTGTAAGGAAGGTGCTCAGATCTCTACCTGAGAGATTTCATGCCAAGATTACGGCGATTGAGGAATCAAAGGATATAGACATGATTCCTTTGACTGAGCTGGTTGGAAACTTGCAGACCTATGAGATAGGTTTATCTAGGATTGGCAAGACCAATAAAGGCAAAAGCATGGCCTTAAAGGCGAAGAGCAGTGATACAGATGAATCTTCCGATGATGAAGATTCTAAGATGAAGTCCTACATTACTCGGCAGTTCAAAAAGTTCATGAAGAATGCCAATGGAAGGAGCTTCGACAAGGACCGCAGGCAGTTCAGTTCTTCTCAGTTCAAAAGCCAAGACAAAGGGAAGAAGGATGCTAGGGAGGCCGGTCAGTATACTGTTCCAGCAGGACCAAAGTGTTTTGGTTGTCATGGGTTCGGACACATGAAACATGAGTGTCCTACATATCTGAAGAGCATTGGGAAAAGCAAGGCCCTTGCTGCAACCCTGAGTGACACTGAGCCTGAAGATGATTCCGACACTGAGGATGACGGAATCTTAAATGCCTTCACTGCCACAGTCAATCCTACTGAAGGGATTGTTGAAGAAGTGGATGAAGAAGAGCTGGTGGATTCAAAATTTGAGAAGATGGATGATCAAGATGACATCCATTCAGCCTATGAGAAGCTATACAAGCTATCTGAAAAGCACGAGAAATTATATAGGCTGGCCACCAAGAAGCTCAGTGAAGTGGAACTCGATCGTGAAGAGTTGTCCACAAAGTTTGATGAGGCGAATCAAACTATTGGAGCATTAAGATTTGAGAACAACTTTTTGGCTGAAAAGACCAAGAAGCTTGAACTGGAGCTGTTTCAAGTCAGAGCTCAACTGGAGAGGACCTCAAGTGCAAAGCTCGATGAGATGCTTAGCAATCAAAAACCTGCTTCGGATCGAACTGGTTTGGGGTATGGTATTTCTTTCTCTAATACTGCCTCTACTAGCAATACTGTTTTTGTTCCTGCTGCTAATAACATTGAAATTGAGAACACTAATATTAAAACTGAATTAGCTAGTGAGAACTTAGACAAGGGAAAATCCATCCTAGGAGCACCCCCTAAGCTAGACAAGAAAGATGCTAATAACCCTAGGGCTAAGAAGGCTAACTCTCATAAGCCTAAACAAAAGAAGCAGCATCTTTGTCATTATTGTGGAGCTGCCGGTCACACTCGACCAAATTGCTATAAGTGGCTAGCCACTCAACAGAGCAATGGCATGATAGCATCTGGAAGCCAATCTCAGCTTCAATCCTCTCTTGCTCCTCTTGGAGATCTTCTGAAAGCCCTCATGTTCCTTTCGAACTTGAACGGTCTAAATTCTTCCCCCTCACCACCTGTTCAAGGATTCAATCAAAGGAAAGGTTCTTCCAAGGCATGGAAGAAAAAGGACTCTAAGTGATTTCATCACTTTCTTTTCCCTTCTTGTTTTTCTGTTAGTTGCATTGCTTGTGTGTTTTATTTTTCTGCTGAGTCAGTCTAGTTTTTGCTTTATTTTGTTTAACATGTTTTTGTTTGTTTATTTTCAGTTTTGTTTATTTTGTTTTTGATATAAAAATAAAAAAAAAAATTGAAATTGAAAAATCAGAAAAATACAAAAACAGTGTGTGTTATGTGTACTTTGGTATTTGTGTACCTTGGATGGCCATTGAAACAAAGTTTCTAAACTTTGTATCTTTTGTAGCTTAGATGAGCATCTCTATGCACAACTAAGCAAGTGAGCTTTGTGGCTCTTGTTTGTGATGAGTAAGATTAGGTTATCTCTTTAAACTTAACACTCATATCACTCTTTTTGACGGGTAGGACTAGAAAATCCTAAGAGAAAGGCATTAATAACCATCTCACCACTGTTACCCGCCAATCATAGTATGACACCTGTATGCTTCGGCATAGCAAAAGTGCAGTGTCATAGACACCTGTATGCTTCGGCATAGCAAAAGTGCAGTGTCAAAGACATTCGTATGCTTCGGCATAGCAAAAATGCGATGTCAAATGCTTAACATCTTGGGTATTTCTTTTCTCTCTTTTTATGCCCATGCATGATATGCTTAAAAGAAAAATATGCAAAGAAAATATAAAGCAAAAAGATTAAAGATGCTTTAAATATGGTTGCAAGCGTGTTTTCTAGGAGATGTGGGAGTTATAGGATGTACCTTGAAGGTGATAGTCCCCATCAAACAGTTATGATTGTGTGTGAGTTAAAAGTTATTTACTCATATCTCAGATCGTCATAACATGTATACACATATGCAATCTTGCGATGTTTTTCACACACAACACGCAATATTCTTTGCTACCTTTGATACATGTGCAGGTACAATGTGATTTGGCCATCACAAGTGTTTACATATGCTAGTGTATGCTCACTAAACTGTCATAACTTGTTTTTGAAATATAAAATTGGTTAGACTTGTTTAGTGTGTGTGTGTGTTTTGCATGATCCTTGTGCTTAATTTCTTGATGAGAGATGTTTTGAGAGGTTCATATGTTGAGTGGATCCTTGTTAGAGATGTGTGTTGGATTGCATTCATGTCTGTGTTTTTCCCTTCTCGAAAAACTGCTCTTTTACTGAGTCTCGACACCTTCCTCGACACCTCCTCGATACCTGGTCATCTGTCGAGATTCTCAAGTTGTTTCTTATCGCAATCTCGACACATCCTCGACACTTGGTCGATCGATCGAGAAAGTTTCTGTCCTCTCGACACCTTCTCGACACCTTGTCGATCGATCGAGATTCATGTTTCTGAAATTTGTCTTGTTCCTCGATACCTCTCGATACCTTCATCTGTCGACGGCTTATTCCTCGATACCTTCCTCGACAGCATACTCGATACCTCTCGACACCTCAGCTGTCGAGAATTACTGAGGTGCCTATTTAAAGGCTGATCGCGATTCTGAACTCATTTTCTCGATTTCTCTCGATCTCTCCGTGGCTGTTCATCTCCTTTTCACTCTCCTTTCACTCAAATCCTCCAACCCTCTTGGATCTTGCTCATTCTTGCTTCAATCTCTTGGTAAGATCACCTTTTCCCTTTCATTTTCATGCATTTCATGTTTTGAAAACCTAGTTTTGGGATTTTTCATAAAAATTTGGGGTTTTTCAAAATTGCTAAGTTTTTATTGAAATTTTGGGTTGGGTTTGGACTTAAATGATTTCAAAATGTCATACATTGCATTTCATGTGCATTATAATGATATTTTCATGCATTTAGATGTGAGTACTTTGTTTATATGCTGTTAGGAATGGATTGGGCTGAGCCCATGATGATATTTCTGTTTTGCATGTCACATGTTCATGCATTCCCATGCATACGTACTCTTTGTTCATATATATGTTATATTTGAACTGATTTGGGACTTTTCTGCTTGTCTCTCTCTCTATCTCTTTCTCATTCTTTTACGTTAGTAGTGTCTATGGCACCCAAACGTAAATCTACTCCTGCTCGGAACCCTCTGCGTTCTAGAGCATCTTCATCTTCTGATTCTGCTCCTTTTAACATTCGGTTCCGTGATGAAGCTGCCTCAAAGGCATTTACTGAGAACTTTTCTAGACGAGGTGTTCATTCGGAACGCCAAGTCATTCTGGCGGACTTCGCCGATACTGACCTTCCTTCTGTCATTCACAGTAGGGGATGGGGGTCACTGTGTGACATCCCGGTCACTTGCCCTCTCGTGCTGATACAGGAGTTCTACTCCAATATCCACGGGATTGATCTTTCAGTACCTCATTTTTCCACTCGCGTTCGAGGTATGCGCATTCCTGTCACACCGGAACTTGTTGCGGATGTGCTTAGGGTACCTAGGATAGAGTTTCCTGATTATCCCTCTTGTGAGCGTCTGAGGACTGTGTCCCAAGATGAGCTCATCTCTGCCTTCTGTCAGCGTCCTGCTGATTGGGGTGAGCATCAGTTCACTTCATGTAGGCCTTTTGCTAAAGGTCCTAGATTCATGAACATGGTGATGACTTTTGTTCTCCATCCTCTTTCTCACTATAACTCTATCACAGAGCCTCGTGCTCGATTTTTGCTTTCTCTTCTTGAGCACTTGACCATAGATTTCCCTTCTCACTTCATCCGGTCTATCATAGATGTTTATCTTGATTCGGCGTCTCGTGATAAGCTCATCTTTCCTTCTGCTATCACGCGGATTCTACGCCATTTTTCTGTTCCCTTTCCTGTGTCCGACCACTTCACACACATATCTGCCATAGATGCCGCTACCGTAAAACGTAGTGAGGCACAGTTGAGGTCGAGACAGCCTGGTGCCACTCCTCCCTCCCGTTCAGCACCATCCAGATCTGCTCCATCTACATCTGCTCCTTCTTCCTCTTCGAGCGATGTATCCCTTGGTGATATTATGGCGCAGCTGCAGCGCATGGACACTCGTCTTGATACACTCTCTGCTGAGTTGTATCAAGTGAATGTTCGTGTGGGTCGTATTGCACGACGGCAGGCGACCATGGGCGGTTTTGCTCCAGAGGCTACTCCTTCACCACCTACTACAGTAGCTTCAGATTCTGAGGATGAGGATGATGATGAGGATGATGATGATGATGGAGATGCTAGCTCTGCCGATGAGATGTCTACATGACACTCTACCCTTTGTCACTCGTGACAAAAAGGGGGAGTAGTTTTGGGTTATGAGAGTAGTCATCTTAGGGGGAGAGTTAGTATAGGACATTTTTGATAGGGGGAGTGATGATACTTTTGAGGGATGTAGTAAGGCTATATGTATCTTTTCTTTTCTTATCTTTTTAGATACATTGTTCTTGTATATGAGGTCTTGTGACCAGTTTTACATACATGATACTTATTCTCTTATATATGTGGATGTATGTTTCTTTCACCTCTCTCTTCATGTGTTGTTTCTTTTCTATCTTTATACACATGTTCTTTTATTGTATGCAATCTATTAATTTCTGTTTCACACAAGATGCCTTGATGAGTTTTGTTTAAAAGTGTTTCAGAAATACAGGTTGTCAAAGTCTACTTATCATAAGCTCTCTTCTTGCAAAGTTTTTCAAGAGTTTGTGTTAGGATAGATTTTATTGTATTCAACAAGTGAATATGAGTTGAGTGATTTATGACTTCTCTCATATGCTCATTTGTTTGTTGTGGTTTTGTCACGGATTGCCAAAGGGGGAGATTGTTAGGACATATGTGTTTCACATGCTAAGAACATATGTCTTACTTATTTTATGTATATTGGCTAATCCTTTGACAAAACGCACTTTACTTGTAATTGGGTAGATCTAGGTGTTTTTAATACTTCAAGAAACCATGTTTCAAGATCAAGTGTTGAAGCCATCAAGTCTGTCCAAGAAAAAGCAAGTTGAAGTGCAGAATTTTTAAAGCTCGACACCTCTCGATAGCTACCTCGACACCTGCTATCTGTCGAGATTTAAAAAGTCAGAATTCCAAATCTGATTTTCTTGGGATCCGTGAATATGTTTTTGGGGCTTCTTTTCTTCTAACCCTAAACATATAAAAGGATTATTTTAAGAGCCGTTTTGGTAGACACAAGTTGTATTATCATTGAGCAATCTCTGTTTATGCAAATTGTGCTCAACAGACGAAGTTCTTGACCTAGTTCATCCTTCATCAAGAAGTTGCTGTGTCTTTGCACCATAGGGTTTTGTAACCAAGCATCTTCCTGCTATTCATCACGTGGATGAACTGAAGAACTTTGCAGCCAACCATTCTTCCTCAAGTTGGTGTTCTGAAGTCGCGTATTGGGATTCGCGCATTGGTTAGTCACGTACTTGGGAGCCGTGCATCAAAGGTGGAAATTGTCACTACAGATCAAGTCCAATTGGGTATTGGGGTAAGGGTTCAACTGTAGGTTGGTAAGGTACTTGGGATTCCTTTCTTGTAACCGCTTGATTTGATAATAGTGGAGTTTCGGGAGTGGTGACCTGAAAATCACCCGGTGGGGTTTTTGCCGTTAGGGTTTTCCCCATTCGTAAACAAATCACCGTGTTATTTATTTTCCGCTGCATATTTAGTATTTGGTGATTTGTTTGTGCTTCCACGCAATTGCATGCTTAATTGATTAATTAAACAACTTGGCTAATTAATTAATTAATTAGGGTTTATCACAAGGGGTCATTCGAAGTGTGACCTAACAGGAAGACCACTTAACGAAAACTATGTCTTCGCACTTATTTTGTTTAAAAGGAAAATGAAATTATGATAACTCTTCTATCATGCAATTTTGTGAGTTTATTTTGATTTACGTTAATTTTGCATCTTTAAAGAGGCATGCACTTACCTAGCTTTTGAAAAGATGAGCAACCATGCTTCGTTTGGGTTGCCTTCATTTTTCCTTAATAAATTTTGATTTAGAATATATAATTTCCACCCAAACTTATCATTGATCAAGCTTAAGTGCACTGACATGGACCAAAGTGGACGGAGTGGACCAAAGAGGATGAAATTGGTCCGAAGTGATGGAATGGACCATAGTGGACCTAAAGGACCAAAGTAGACAATGTTGGACCGAAATGGACTGCGTAGAAATGAATGGACTGAGCAGACCAAATTGGACCAAATAGACCAAAATCGACCAAATTGGACCCAAGGGAAATTAATAGACCAAACGGACCGAAGTCAACATAATATACTTCATATATTTCCATATTTTAATTATATTATTTGTTTTTGTAAACCAGCAACTCATAATTGAAATTGCAAAACATAAATAGTAAAATATTAAAAAGATGTGAACCCAATTAATTCCAATATCTTTTAGAACTAATCCAACCATCTAATAATAAACATTAAACCTTACATTCAAAGACATGACCTATACCTGGAGCCTGTGTCTCGTCGTCACTGGCCACCGGTCTTGCCTCCTCAGAAATGTGGGCTTGCTGATCATCAGCTGCCTCCACCCGTTGTCGTGTATGCGACGATCCTTCCCCAACGTAAACAAGGCGCAACTGACGTTTCCTCCCCATTCTTGCGTCCAACACCTTTTACAATACAAAGAGGAAAAATAGTCAACAAGTAATGACATGATAGAGTAACAATTTTAAAGATAATTATGTATGTTAAAACTATTATTTCTTAACAACATGAATAAATAACAGTTGTAACATATATATGCAACAACATGAAGAAGTAATAGTTTCACCTGATAATTATATACGTGCAAACTTTTATTTCTTAACAGTTTTGTCAAAATAACAATTTGTACATATATATGTAACATTGTCAACCTTTGCACACAATATGCCTTTACAAATGAGAACTTATAAGTTCAATAGTAAGTATAACATAATTACACATACAATAGCAGTATCCTATTACACTACTCCTCATCACTGTACTCGACGTCGTTGTCATCTTCATCGTTGGACTCATCATCAATGAACTCGCACTCATCCAAGTTGTCCATTTCATGAAGATCTCTTGGGCCAATGATAGAGGCATCAATTGTCATTCCCTCCACATCATCTCGACCCCAACGAAGGTCATCCATCCCAACATCAGTACTAGTGAGAGAGTACGGAATGTTCTCAAGAAACTCATCCGTGTCATCCTCATCACAATGGGGCCCAATACCCGCATCAAACACATCTCTGGCTTTCGTTTTAACAACGACATACCAATCTTTATGCCTTTTATCTTCAACATAAAAAACTTGTGTAGCTTGAGATGCCAAGACATATGGTTCATGCACCATTTCCTCCCCACCATGAACGGAGTGAGTAAAATTCACCATGGGAAACCCAAACTCATCAGTCTTATATCCCCTCCTATTTTGATCATCAACCCATTTACACTTGAATAACACAGGTCTGATATTGCCAGAATAATTCAACTCAATAATATCTGTCAACACACCATAGTATGTATTGCCACCTTCAGTGGCGACACTAACTCCACTATTCTGCGTTTTTCTATTTCCCTCAACATTTGCACTCCTAAATTTTAACCCATTTATGACATAATGTTTCAGCCGATTTACTGAAGTATATGGCCCTTTGGAAAGCGTGATTAGTGTATCAGTAAGTCCAGTACTTTCCCTATCAGCATCAGTCATTGACATCACCTAATATAACCAAACAAACTAATTCTAATTAGTACAGTCATTCTACTTATGGGAAAGTTGCAAGGTTAAGCAGTTGAGGATGTGACACGTACGTGACATCTAAACCAGCCACAAAACTTCTCCATGTGGTGCTTATGAATAGTATCATTGGAGATACGACAGCGGCCACTTCTCAGTTCGTCCTCCATCAAACTTATGTGCATCCTGCATGAGATGGCAATTGTGTTAGTGTTAATACACGTAGCGAACATTGGATTGTCGTGCAATTATATTGATGTCTGTTGTACTTACTCACGAAACTGGTGAATGTTCTCGGAATTGAATAGCACATAGCGATGAGCTTGGGTCAACTCTCTATTGTCTAGTGCCACACTAGACACCGCCCCTGTCGACTCCTCTATCGCCCTCGTGGGTCGTGAGAATATAGTTTCAACTCCTTCCATATACCGTGAACAAAACGTTAAACATTCCTCCACTATGTATCCTTCGGCAACACACCCTTCTGAAGCAGCCCTATTCCTTACGTAGGACTTAAGGCGTGAGAGGTACCTATCATGCGCATGCAAAGGTTAGTAATTGAGACTAGCTATTACAAAGCACACATGAAGCCTCAGACAAACATGTATTACGTACGACTTACCTCTCAATGGGGTACATCCAACGGTACTGAACTGGACCACCAATCTTGGCTTCAGTAGCCAAGTGCACGACCAAATGTACCATCACAGTGAAGAAAGATGGTGCAAATATCTTTTCCAATTCACACAACGTGACTGCAATGTCAGCCTCAGCACTCTCAATATCTGATACCGTGAGGGTTTTGGAACAAATTTTCCTAAAGAAACAAGCTAACTTTATCAAAGGCCTAGTAATGTGCGATGGCAAAGATCCTCGTAAAGCAATTGGAAGGAGTTGTTGCATCAGTATGTGATTATCATGACTCTTTAAACCAGAAATCTTGCGTTCTTTTAGATTGACACAGCGTGAGATGTTGGAAGCATATCCATCAGGCACTCTTATGTCCTGCAAAACTTGCAAGAACCCATCTTTCTCCAATGCAGTCATATGAAAACATGCGGGTGGTATCATATACTTATCATCACCTTTTCGGCATAGTTGGAGTTCACTCCTTATTCTCATGTCCGCCAAGTCAAGGCGTGCCTTATAATTGTCCTTTGTCCAGTCCTTCAAGTTCAGCACCATGCCATGTATATTATCCATCACATTCTTCTCTATATGCATCACATCAACATTGTGTCGCAACTTATGATCCTTCCAATAAGGCAATGTGAAAAAAATATTTCTCTTCTTCCAAACACACTGGTTTGCCTCGCCTCTCTTTCTTTTGTTGTATTTTTGTTGACATTTCTTTCCTAGACAACGTCCAACTAAACTTTCAGTGTCCACAATTATGCCTGATGCAACTGGTGGCACAGGAGCCACTCGTATATCAGTAGTTCCATCAAATAATGTATCTTCTTCCCGAAATTCGTGGTCACTAGCCAACCATTGCCGATGTCCCATGTAACAGAATTTGTGGCCATTTTTTAAATATTGAGAGTCAGTCTCCGAGGCACAACAAGGACATGCAATCTTGCCCTTCGTACTCCAACCCGACACATCTGCGTATGTAGGAAAATCATGTACGGTCCACATCAATGCTGCACGCAATTGGAATACATTTTTTGAAGATGCATCATACGCTTCTACTCCAACATCCCATAATTCCCTCAGTTCTTCTACTAAGGGTTGCAAGTACACATCTATCGCAATTCCTGGTGATTTAGGACCAGGAATAACTAGTGATAGAATCAAAGATGACCGTTTCATGCACAGCCAAGGTGGGAGATTGTAAGGGACTAGCATGACAGGCCAAGTGCTGTGAGTAGTACTCAGCATTCCGAACGGGTTGAACCCATCCGCAGCTAATCCAAGTCTGACATTACGAGGCTCAGACGAGAACTGTAAATGCGTAGTGTCAAACATTTTCCATGCATCCGAATCAGCAGGATGCCGCATTACCCCGTCATCTGTACGACCATTAACATGCCATTTCATAGAACTAGCCAGGTCAGGTGACAAAAACAATCGCTGCAATCTTGGCTTTAAGGGGAACCATCGTAGGATCTTTGCAGCTTTCTTCTTTCCCTTACTGGATGAGGCATTATTACCTGTAACGGATGCCTCATTCGTTTTCCACCTACTTTCTTTGCAACAAGGACACGCATCAAGGTTAACATTCTCCTTCCAAAATAGCATACAATCATTCGGACAAGCATGGATCTTCTCATAACCCAAACCCAAATCTCGGACTATCTTCTTAGCCTCATAATGGTCCTTTGGCAACTTAGCGTCTGAAGGGAGCATATCAATCAAGACTTGAAGCAACATAGTAAATGACTTGTTTGTCCAACCACAAAGAGTCTTCAACTGGAACAACACAACGATGGCTGAGAATATGCTAAATTTTGTACACCCAGCATATAATGGTTTGTCCACATCATCTATCATTTTGTAAAACTTTTCTGCACCATCATTCGGACCTTGAGCCGGTTGTTGCACAGTTTCACCTTCGTCCATTGGTTCGGGTGGCATTTCATGCGTGGGGCACAAATCATGTAACATCCCACGAAAGTCACCGTACTGTTCTAGGGAGTCTTGCACATGACTACTACCACATTCGGTGGCCGTTGGCGCAGCCGCCGATTCCCCATGCCATTTCCAATGTGTGTAACTTTGAAGAATCCCCTTACGAAACAGATGTTCACGTGCCACCCCTGGCGGTACCAAACTCAAATTCACACATTTGGTACAAGGACAAAATATTTTCCCATCCCTTGCATGTTTTGATGCAAATTCCACAAATTGAACTACACCTTCAATATATTCCATTGAACCCTTCCGCTTCTTCATCCAACTTTTGTCCATTGTTATACAAGATAAACAATATTTGACCTACAACAACATTTGGTAATGCATAGGCAGTAAACCGTCAAATTATATTCATAGGTGACTTGAGACCTATAGATGATTTGTTACGAAGAAACATACCCAACTATACTTACATTTTCATAGAACATATATATAACACTACCTGAAGAGTAACCTATGCTTTCAATTTTCTAAATAATCATCATGAACAAAGCATAACTTAATGTGATATGTTTTGGAATATTTTAAGCATAATTGTTGGAATCAGATATTAACAAATCACATATGAATGTAATTGTAATAATTACAACCTCCAGAATACCAAGATAAGTAATTCGAAAAAAGAAGTTGTCTCCTACATGTGATAATATAAGCTAAATCAGACAATGCTGTTTATATGTTCCTCAATATGTGTCGAATAACCCCTATGGCTTAAATACTGGTGATTCAACCTAAATTTGTTAATTATTATAATACTACTTTCACTTGCATCTGTAAATATGACATTTAGATAGATATACGAACTATTATAGTACTACTTTCACTTGGTTTCATAGTTGATAGATTAGCTATAAATGATATTACTGTTATTATGGAAAGAGGAAGAAAACATAGTATTATAAAGATGATTTTCACGTGGTTGAGAAAGACTGAGAATGATTCGTTTGTGAATTAATTTTCTAGCTACAAAATAGTAGACGCCTAACGATGAACCTTATATGCGAAGATAGTTATTTACACAATTTTGTCCCAAGAATTAGTCTTACTATATTTGAAAAATAGCCTCATACTTTGTTGATTCTATTCGCGGGAAAGAACCTAATGCATGCATGTAATAATTAGGTGTTAGTATGTTGAGAGTCGATTGTCACCTTTTCTTATGAACTTTAAAGTTGATTTAATTTATGAAAAATGTTAGTCAAGGAGGAAGTTGTATGAAGGGTTCAAATTAATTTAATTTATGAAATTTTATTTCATTTATGAAATATGTTAGTCAAAAGAGAAGATGTATAAAGTGATATTATCTATATTTAGGTACTTCCCAACTAATTTAGTTCAGAGGCAGTTCAGGCTGCATATATGCAGATGTTCACACACACACACTCTCAAGCATCTCTTCATGCAATTTCAAGAGTGAGATATTCACCCATTCAAATATAGTACGACTTCCCTTTCCAATACAGTACTGCACGTTGGGTATGTCCCAACTGTGTTTGTCTTACAAATCTCTTTTCAAAATTTGTATGATATGGCTACATAATTTTCAGATGCGCCCATATGATACAAATCTGGATGTATATAATTAAAAGGAAAAAACAATAAAAAAGAAGACTTACAAAGATGCAAGTATGCATCAAATTAATAAAGATAGTAAACACAACTAAGGTAAGGCGTGGGAATTGGGCGGGTACCAAGACGAAATGATAGGAAATGAAGGTGAATAGCTTTTGAGAGGCGTCTGGATTTTCTTGCACAGTTACTGGAAGTTTTGGTGAACTTCGTGCCTCTACCAACAATTTCAAATCTTTGAGAACATCACCTGTGAAAGATTTGTAAGAACATGTTAATTAATGGATACAAAATCCTTTTACTTCATAGGAAGAATTAATCATCACTGATCTTTTTTGTAAGTAAAAGAAATATATTGAAAATAAATAAATAATAATACAGATAGCACCTTCAATACACAATAGGTGTACCAAACTACCCCGTAAATGTGTTTTAGTATTCCAATTTAAATAGTACATACGTCAACCCCAGCTGCAAAGTCTTTTGGACTGAAATGTTTTTTTCACGTCATTGGGTTATGTATAAGTTTGTGCACCCTGATGAATTGTTTGATTTAAGAACTCAAACTACAAGGTATATGCAGTTTCATTGTATAACAATGAGCATTATCTTTGTTACATGAAAAATATAGTTACAACAGTCAGTAATTACTCAATTAAGAAACTATCATGTGAGCAAACTATCTGTGGTGAAAGTTTGTCTTCAAGTTGGTTATTAGTTGATTAGAAAAAGATGAACCTGTACACAAATCCAACTAGTCGGGTTGTACAGAAATTGCAACCAAGCCAAACTATTACAATCTTAGAAGCCAAACAGATTGGGCCAGGTTCAGTTTCTCCACATTTGTATGATAGCTAGCATATAGGAATTTTATGGGAAAACTTGTGCAGTCATAAAGTCTATCTAAAACTCAACAATGCCCATGTAGACTTAAAAAGGTGCCAGCTTTCTTTAAGAATCTGTTGTCATTGTTGCAGGGAGACTATACCTTCACAAAATCAGGAACCCAGTAAGTCTCCTTGTTGTTTCTGAACAATTCCTTGAATCAACGTTTCTACTTTAATAAACCTGGACAAATATAGAATAGCTTGATCAGGAAGAATAAAAGTTTAAAATAAGGCCAGCATATCCAAGAAGCCAAGGTATATATATATATATATGTATACAACTTGAGCCAAACATAAAAGCGAACTTCATCTAGTTTTTAAAAAAATAATACGTAACACACTTCTATTGTTTGTTACCCATGTCTAGCATGCATTAAGTGCTTACACATGCTTGCATGATTCGATGACATGCATAAATATGATTTTAAGTATGCATGCATGCATGACTCTGAAATGCCAAAATGGAGTACATCATTTGCTAGGTACACACCCTAGAAAAATAGTACACATTTGAGAAGCCCTATTAAGACATATGTTGCCATTGGGAAATGTGGATCCCAATTTATATAGGGCATAAAAAATTATTTTTTTTGTTCTATTTACTAAGGTATGAGTGAATTTAGGGTTTGGTTAGGTAAATTGTGATAATTTTTCTAACATACAAGCACTAATATGCGTTCTCTAATAACACAAAAACTTCTCATTTTTTCACAATTATTGAGGTAACAATTGCGATTGGAATAAAATAAAGAAGTATTAGTGGTGGGCTAATGTTGAAGTTACGTTTTATTGATCAGAACTTGCAAATTTTGTATGCTGGATTTTTTTTTTTTTTTTTTTCCCTTTAGAATTACTTTATGATATATATCTTATTATAGAATGTTTGGCCACATCATTGTGATAGTTAATTGTTTGGCTGCCCACCATACTTTCCAAGCCTATGTTAAAGGGTCACTTTTCATGATGAAAGAAATACGTTTTGTCAATTCACCTTTGTGGGGTTCCTGGGGGATGTAAAATTTTACGTGTACGATTTTGGTTTTGAATTTTTTTTTTTTTTTTTTTTTTTTTTTTTTTTAATTAGACTCTACTTTTGGGTACATATGGCTTTGCATTCATTATTTGAATTAAAAAAGAAGAAGAACAACTGAGTAGCCAATTGGGATGCTATCAATGGAATAGTGGTCTGTTGCATGGTTCAAAGCTATGGGAAAGCAACCCAAACCCAAATACCCAATATGTCCTTTATTTTATGCAGTTCAACTCAGGCATGTAATGAAGCCATGAAAGTTTCCATTAGTCACTCCCTATAGTTATACTCGTTTATGTTTTAATGTCCATCTCATATAGAGTGTTATTTCATTGAAAATTTTAAATGTGACAGTTAATAGAACTTTAGATTTATAATATTTAATATAAATTATAGAAAAAAATCCATTCCAATCCAAGAGTATTCTCAATTCTTTATGCATCTCATATATATTTATGCATGAGATTAAAGGAATGCCTTTATAGTCTGTCACATTATAACAAACAGTCACTATGGCCAAATAGTGCATAATTATTTCCCCCATTTTGCCATACCCTAGTTTCTATCACAGTCTACAAGACTACTAGCTTATATTATGAATAAGGAACACATGCATTTGTGGATCCTGAGTCACACTTAACACTTTTATATGCTCCATGCAAAAAGGGTTTGTACTGCTAGTAGAATTATTGGAGTCTGGTTTCTGTCTCAACAAAAGCTATGTCAGTTTGTTTTAGCAGCTAATCCAATCTTTTCATCAGCTTTTAAATGGTCGGTAACATAGTCAGCTTAGGTTTGCCTACCTAATTCTCTTAGATGTCAAATCCTTTTAAGTTGTTGGTCGTAGGAGTTTTTTAATTTTTAAAAGTTACATATAAACCAACCAAATAAGTATAACAACCTGAAAATGGATTATAGGTGACATCTCAAAGATTTGAAATTAAGAGAAGTGAAGAAAAAATTGTTAATATATATAAATTGTTAGATATATATATATATATATATATATATATATATATATATATGAGTTTTAAGGAATTTATTCCATCAAAATCATTTACATTATGAATTTAAAATAATATTTTAGATCTGATCATTTCAAATTTACATACTAATATATTTTAAATTTAGTCATGAATTTCTTCAATTGGAGACAGTTGTGTTTTCATACTTTGTTCAAATCGTAGTGGTCGTTAATTAAGAAAACACATGCAAATCAAATTACAATAATTCTTGGCAAAATATTCAATGTTTGACCCCTTTATAAAGTGTACTAATTGTAACCCACAAAAGAACAATAAATTTTTTTCTTTTTTTCTTTTTTTAAATGTAAATATCAATGTAGCTAATATTAAAATACACGACATGCAACTATGCAAGTTACTGCCAAAAAAATAAAAACCTTGTACTTCGGTATAATGAGAACTGAAAAGCCAATTCTTTGTAAGTTCCTTTCTTCTTTTTGGTTTTATTAGTAACAATTTCAATTGCAGAAACCAACGAACCAAATTAACTTTTTTTTTGGCTGAATGAATAAACAAGTTCAATTAATTAGTCCACTCCACGGTTGCATGACTCAACCAAATTGAGCAAAAACCTCACAAAGATGAAAGAAATGTGGCTGACCGAAAAATATGGACAACATCTGACGTCTCCTACTTTTCTGGTCAGACAGTAGAAAGCCACCACCAGAAGATGTCTTCACAAACCCACCTACAAAGTTTTACATAATAACTTTCAAAAAAACATACATAACATTCTATAGAGTAACAAAACTTTTTTTTTAATAGATATATATTAAGATTTTAAAAGACTAAAGAACATTTTTGGTTATTAAAGTTTAGATTATTTTCATTTTGATTTTTTATGTTTCAAAATTTTCATTTTAGTTCAATTTTTTTTTTGCCTCTTTACACTTTAAAATTCATTTTGAACCTCCACATTTTAGCCCTTCATGAAATTGAAATGTGAATAATCAAATAGAAAATTGAATTAAACGTAATGGGTTAAAATGAAAATTTTGAAAAATAAAGAGTTAATATAAAAATGAATCAAACATAAATTGCCACAATGAAAATTTTTAAATATAAATAATCAAAATAATAAAATATGTATTTTAGTCATTTTAAAACTTATAAAAACATCGTTCTTATTTGAGAATTAAATAATTTTATTAAATGAGTTAACTAAAAGTCTCGAAACAAATTAACCGGCCGTAAGCGAAAAAGAGTGAATACATGTGCGCCTTATACTAATTATTATTTAATTTACAAATAGGTATTACCGCTCAAAATTGTGAGTGAAAATACACTCAAATAATTAGAATATAATAGTATTTTATCCTCTCTCACATTCTCATATACAGTACTAACAACACATAAAGCGAGGAAGAGACAAAGGGTGATACATACATAAGACGTCCACCCAAACCGTCTTAAACATTCGTTTTCCTGCTCTTATAACCAGTTTCAAGGAAAGCAGCTCATTTTTACTCTCTTTGAACACATAATTTCCTTATTTCCCTTATCTTCTTTCAGTTGCAACATCCATGGACACTGCTCAATGGCCACAGGTAGATAGATCTATATCACTTGGTCTTTTGGTTTTCGATTCTGTACACAAGGCTGTAATTTTCTTTCTTTGTCTTGCTAGCTAGCTTTTCTAGATGTTTATTGGGTACTTTTTTTGGTAAAAAAAGATGATGGTGTTCATAGCTAGTGTGTCTAAGTCCCCACCTATTTGGATTTAGTTCTTATCAGTTCTTCAACATGTATTTCACTTTATCTTTCTATTTTGTGTATATGATAAAGGAAAAGAAACCCTTTTTTCTTTTTTAAGTGTAAAAGCAGCTAACTTGTTTTGCTTTGCTTGTTTTGTTTGTTTGTTTAGTTTCTGATCTTTCCTTGATCTTGAAGTTTTGGTTTTTTTCTTTATGTCTGTTTTCATTTTTTTTTTCATTTTTTCCTTTTGTTTCTTACTATCTTTCTATAGGAGATTGTGGTGAAACCAATAGAAGAGATAGTCTCCAACACATGTCCAAAGCCTGCAAGTTTAGAAAGGAAAGCAAGGCCTCAGAAAGAACAAGCCCTAAACTGTCCAAGGTGCAATTCAACTAACACCAAGTTCTGCTACTACAACAACTACAGCCTCACACAGCCTTGATACTTTTGCAAGACTTGTAGAAGGTATTGGACTGAAGGTGGTTCTCTGAGAAACATTCCTGTTGGTGGGGGTTCAAGAAAGAACAAGAGGTCAGCCTCTTCTTCTTCTAATTCTTCCTCCTCTAATACTTCATCAAAAAATAAGCTTCCTGATTTGGTCACACCCCAAAGCCTGTCACAATCTTCCACTCAAAACACTGAGATCCATGAAGGTCATGATCTAAACTTGGGTTTCCCAACCACACAAGATTTCAGAACTATCACAAAATTGGTTCAAGTACCTAGCATTAATAATGATAACAGCAACAAGAACCAAATTTCTGGTACTTCTCCTACTACTACCAATACCACTACTGCATCTCATCAACTTTTTGCTTTGGAGCTTCGTACTGGAATTACTTCAAGGGGCTTCAATTCCTTCATGATCATGCCAGTTTAGGATCCAAACTCAGTTTATACATTTGGGTTTCCTCTAGTACATGATTTCAAGCCAACTCTAAATTTCTCTCTGGATGGGCTTGGAGTTGGAAGTGGGTATGGGAGTTTCCAAGGTGTTCAAGAGAACAGTGGCAGGCTTTTGTTTCCATTTGAAGATTTGAAACAACTCTCAAGCACCACAAATGGTATTGAACAAAACAAAGAGCAAGGAGATTAAACTGGGTATTGGACTGGGATGCTAGGTGGTGGATCATGGTAAAGAAAGATAAAAGATAGCCTGGGTTTTTTTTTTGGTTTTTTTTTTTTTTTTTCCTTTCTTCTTTTAATTATGGGTCTTAATTAACCTTCTATTAATTGGTGGGTTACTTGTCTGGATTTTTCATAGCTAACAGATAGGATACATGGGTTTTTTTCCTCATTTTGTTAATTACTCTATTTACTATTAATAATTAATCTGATTTCTCTTTGATGAGCATGGTGGGATAGATTTTGAAGCTTATTTTAGACTGGCTTCGGAGAAGGGCGAGATGGGATATTCAGTAAGGGTAGAAGATCAACATATGCCCATATTTTTTACGGTTAAGAGGTAGAGAAGGCATGCAACATGCCCTTCATTTCATGTAATTTCTTCTATCACAAATCAAGATAGAAGAAGGGAAACCCACCATATTGTGTGTCACATTGGCTTGGTACAAAAAAGATTGTATAATGTGCAAGTTATTCTTCATCCAAATTATTATGTAAATGTGCAAGTTTGTAAGGAGTTTCATGCATGAAAAAAAAATGCTTTTATTAATTTATAGTATTTTTTCAATATGGAAAACAAGTAGTCGTATTTGTCAATTGTTTTAGGGACTTGTATGGGTTGTAATGGTGGATTTGAGTTACTTCCATCCCTCTCTCTCTCCCTATTTTGTTCAACAAGAGTTAGTGATCAGTTTATGGACAATACTTTCCCTAAGCCTTTATTATTGGGAGTATAAACTATAAACACTGTTGCAATCCTTTTTATTTGGAAAGGATTATTTTGTATTTTTTAGAGTAAATATTACAAATTTAAAAGTATACCTTAAAATGGACTCTCTTTAATTATTAGATATTGTTTGGTGATTAGCAATTACCTTTCTATTAGTAGATTATGAATTGGGTTGGTAACCATAAACAAATGAAGCTTACCTATTTTTTTTTAAAAAAATTCTCAAGTAATTCGGATAATAAGAAAAGCTTATTATAAGTATAAGCATCAAACTCACTTGAAAAATTAATAGTCTATTAAGCCTTGAGTTTTTCTCCTGTACTTAAGCTTATAAAAAACTCCTCTATAAGCCTTTGGAATCCTAAGCTATAGTGGGTAGTGGGCTCCTCGGGACCATTTTGTGATTGAAATTTTTAAATTGATGTTTTCTGGATTAACGAAAATATTATACAGACAATATAGATACTAGAATTAAGTAAAAGTGATATGTACTAGAGCACCAAGACAGAAGCATACCAACAAACATACGAGAACCATAGCTGAAAACCTTTGTAGAAATAATTGTGATAACAAGCTAGCATGGGAAATTGCTATGATGGACTCTTACATCAATAGTTCAACCTAAAGCCCATGCAAATCAGTATGAGCAAGTGCCCTGGTTCTCCATTTTCAACCAAAACCAAAACCACAACCTAACCAGCCCATTTTTCACACACATGACCAACGTGGAACCAAACCTACCCACCACCAAGATTAACACTGAAACCACTTTGAAGGGACTACCAACCAATATTGGAACGTATTTAGACCCCTTCTCTTGTGACAACAAGGAACTAAAGGCTGTTCTGACTCAACTCAGCAACATGGATAGCAATCATGAAAAGTATAGTTTACTAATTTGATCAGTGCCTAAAATATAAATCCACACAAAAGGGCAGCGGGTGAAAATTAGAAGGAATTATAGTCAAAATATGTTAGACAAGTGATGCATGTATGACTTGGAGGCTTCATGCACGACATATAAGATATATCATTGTTCACTTAGCTATACAATCAACTACTTCACTGTCTTCTCAGGAAAAAAAAAAGACGAACAAGCAAACACTGATGAAATCCCACCAATTTTTTAACTACTAGTTCATAGAAATGAAATTTATAATTTTGTAAAGATAAGTTCCAAAAGAGAAGAATATTGATACATACCTATATTAGGTTTGCGTACGACCAATGTAATTGGCCAATGCAACGAACAGCACCGTTTTCTGGTAACAAACCCAAAAAGCTGATCCAGAGCCAGCTTGTTCAATTTCACCGACAAAATCAGAAGGGTACAAATCAGAATTGCCTTTGTTACTCCAAACCAAACTCATAGATAACCCCAAATTTGAAAAAATCAAATCAAAACCTAATGTTACCCAAATACGTAAATAAAACTCAATCAAACCAAATTAAATGAAAAAAAGAAAAACTTACCAGTGGCAGGGGTCTATTTTCTCCTCCTTCTCTATATCTGGATCGCAAGCATCACTGTTAAAAAATGTAAAAGGATAACACTTAACACTAAATACAATTTTCATTTTTTTTTTAGGAACCCTAAACAGTTCAATTTCATAGACCTTAATTAAGACTAAAATATTAAAAGAAAAAGAAAAAAAAAATGTTGCATTGCAATGAGAGTAACACAGGCTGTGCGTATTGTACAAAAAAACTTTTAAAGATCAAGGGTTTACGAGACAGAGCGAGAGAGAAATAGAGAGAGAGAGAGAAGTCACCATTTCTTTCAAAAGAGTGTTGCCATCTTTAGTAAGCTTGATATCACCAGCTCATCCAACAAGCCTGCAACAAAATCAGAGAGAATCAGAGAGATTTCCTTAGCCCTAATTTTTGAATCCAAATCTAGAACTAAATTAATTGGGAAAATTGAACATTTAAACCCAAAATCGAAACCCTAGATTGAAAATCAAAACCATAAACGTAAAATCGAAACTAAACGAAAAATAGGGACCCTAAAACACAAAGCAAATCAAAAAATTTTAAAAACTTACTCTTACTCGGCCTTGCGACAGTGTCTTCAGTGAGATTGCGAGTTGGAGAGTGTGTGTGTGTGTGTGTGTGTGTTACCGATCGATGAGAAGGGAATTGAGAGCGGAGGGAAGACCAGAAGGATGACGGCGATTCGGAGAGGGTGGAAGAGAGGGAAGGAGTTTGATATCGAGTTGAGAGGAAGGGATATCGGAGGAAGGGGGATCGAGTTCAAAGGAAGGGGAATCGGAGGAAGGGGGATCGAGTTCATAGGAAAGGGAATCAGAGGATGGGATATCAGAGGAAGGGATATCGGAGGAAGGGATATCGGAGGAAGGGGGATCGAGTTCAAAGGAAGGGGAATCGGAGGGGAATCAAAGGAAGGGGGATCGAGTTGAAGGAAGGGGAATCGGAGAAAGGGGGATCGAGTTGTAGTCCGAGAGGTTTTTTTAAGATCGATCGAGAGGTTAGGGTATTTTTTTCTTCTGTGGAGTTGTGTTTTTTTTTTTTTTTTTTTTTTTAATACTTAACGTTGAAGCCACGTTTAGTGGTTAAACGCAGCTCTAACCATAACCTGAGCTGCAATTGGTAAACGCAACTCTGGACATATTTGAAAAAGAAAAAAGAAAAAAGAAACCAAAAAACGCAGCCTCACCCTGAAAAAACGCAGCTCCAGGGAGGGCTATAGCCGGGTTTAGTAAACGCGGCTCAAAGGCTAACCTGGAGCCGCGTTTTTCAAAAACGCGGCTCGAAGTCTAGCCTGGAGCCGCGTTTTTTAAAAACCCGGCTGAAACTCCATCCTGTAGCCGCGTTTTACAAAAACGCGGCTACAAAACGCGGCTAAAACCCGCGTTTTTTGTAGTGAGAAAACATATTGGAGTTTTGGGCTTTTGCACTACCTTAATTTTAGTTTTTTTTTTTTTTGGTTCAATTTCATGAAAGGGTATCTCCAAAACCTTTGCCAATTTTGAAATAAAGAAACCCTTTGGACTTTCTTTTTGTTCTTTTGTTTGTTTAATAAATTGAAACTCGTTCGGTGGTTTTGCACTACCTGGAGCCAGGGGCGGAGGCACACATAAGCTTGGGGTGGCCAAGGCCCCCCCAAAGCTTTTGAAACCCCCATATAGCACCATATAAAAACAAACTGGCTCTACAAAGTACAAATTGGCCCCTCCAAAAAAATTTACATACCCAGCCCAATGTTAGCTTTAATGGTTTTCACTTTGAAATATGATTGTTGTTGTATGATCAATCAAAGGACCAAGGCAATTTTGGTATGTTTTCTTTTATTGTGAGTCACTCATATGCATTAAACCATGTTTCTTTGTAACTAATTCCCTTTGTAATATGACCAGTTTTACAATTACAATATTTTAGTTTCTCAAGTGGACTCACCCAACAAAACTCACATTTACTACTTAAAAAATTACCAAGCTGTCAAGGTGTTGTTTCCTTTTATTTTTTCTAAGAAAACAAAGAGTGCAGTGTTCATGTGTGTTCAAATGTGAAAGTCTACAGTGTAGCCTCTTTTTATTATTATTTTTTTTTATATAATAAACTTGATAAAAGTCTATTGTATTGCTTAAACTGATTACTATCATTATTTTGCTAATTCTTTAATACACATAAGTAATGACTAATATGCAAATACATAATTTGGCCCCCCCAAGTTAAAAATCCTGGCTACGCCCCTGCCTGGAGCTAATCAAATTTTTTCTTTAAGCTTCATTTTATCACTACACTTCGTGTGTCAGATGATGCACTGAATCATAAAGCATGCTCTGCAAAACTTCGGGTGTAAATCAAAGACAAAGTACACTGATTATTTGCCCAGAACAAAGGCCTATATGTTTTCCAAGAAAATAAAAGAAATATGAAATCAAAGGCTGTTTGTTTGCTGAGAAAATGACAGAAAAAGGGTGAGAAAAAATAAAACCCAAAATCCTAGATTATTGACATGTTCAACCAATGTTGGCTGTCAAACAGCAGGACCACGAACGCCCAAAGTGCAGATCCTCTCTCCTCTCAATTTCTCTATCTCAGTTGCAACTGGGGAATTTTAATTTTCACGACTGTGACTAATGTTAATTAGTTTAAACTGAAAACCAACGTAAGGCTAATTTGGCACATGTGTGAAGTTTAAAGAATAAATTGGTTAAAATAAAAGTTTAAGGGGGTGTAATGGCCACTAGCTCAAAGTTTAGGTGGTATTTAGGCATTTTTCCTAATTTAAAAAAAATATTGCCTGCATTTATGTATGTTTAATTACTTCTTTTTTACTTTTTTTCTTCTTCAAATAATAATTGAAAATGATTTTTGGTTATTTAATGTAAAGAAAATAGCAAAAAAAACAAAACTACATCGTGCTTTGGGAGGGGGGGAGGGGGGGCACAAGTAGTGCAATTTTGAGAGACTAATGGGAGAATTCAAATTTTTTTTTTTTTTTTTTTTTTTTTTTGAGAATGTTCAATTGAAGAAAATTGAAAGCTAGAGAATTGAACTGAATAAAATTGAAATTAAAGAATTTAATTCAATTTTAGGTAAAGTTAAAGGGTGAAAATTTTAATCTAAACCCGTATTTTATGATGATGATATGAAAATATATTGACTTTCAAAAGCTTACACAGCAGCATAAGAGAGAGCCAATAAAAAAATCAAAAGCTTTTATTGTGCTTGTGTGTATATGTAGCCAGCCTAGTATATATAAAAAATATTATTTTGTTTTTGTTTTTGTCTTGTTGGTAGATAATTACATCTTAACGTATTTAGAAACAACAATTTTATATATTAATTATTTTATAATACTACGTGAATGTGAGAGTTTTTTATTTATATTCCGACCCCCACAAGTTTAAAATCCTGGTCCATTCTTGTGTAAAACAAAACATATATAGATGACGTATAGCAAAGGAGAAAAGGCAACAATCATGTAGGTGACTTAGGATCCAAGCGTTAGTAATATTATTTGTTTATACACCAAGTCAAAAATAGGACTAGGCATGATCCCATTCAAAGATTCTAATTTCTAAGAAGTTTAGTTTGATTTGTGCACACGGTAATTTAAGTCAACCTAATCAATGCAATTAATTGAAAATTTGGGGGAAAGAAAATTCAAATTTGGGGTGCTTGACTTTGTAATTTGGTAGACCTGGTAAATATTGACGAGGACAACTCAAAGTAAGGGCATTCAAAATGGTGAAACTACAAACATTTAAAGAAGGGAAAAAAATTACTAAAAAGTAGAAATAGCACAGAGCTCTTGTCTGTATTCAAGTTCAACCATGGCTCTCTCCAACAGACTACCTTCTTGCCTTTTTCAACCTCAAAAACTCCAATCTCTTCTCTTCTTCTTTTTGTTGCTACTTCCCCCTGTATTGTCAATTTCCTTTAACTTAACTAGTTTCAACGACACTTACATTAATTGCACAGGTGATGCAACCATAAACTCATATCGTCAAATCGAAGTCACAAAGGATACACGTAAGGAGAATATCACACAAAGTGTTGGTCGTGCCACATATAAGGAACCGGTGAGGCTTTGGGAAAATAGGACAGGGAGGCTGACAGACTTCACTACTCACTTCTCCTTTGAAATTGAAGCTACTAATAAGATTTGGTCTGCTGATGGGCTTGCCTTCTTCATCGCACCAAATGGTTCTGACATCCCTGAAAATGCAACAGGCGGGCAGCTCGGACTATTAAGTAACAACAGCGCTCAAAAAAAAATTGTTGCTGTTGAGTTTGACACCTTCAAAAACGATGGGTATGATCTAAGTGATAATCATGTAGGAATCGATGTCAATTCCGTTAAATCGAAGGCAAATGTCACATGGCCCAGAAGCATTATTTCGAACGGTGAAACAGTAAATGCATGGGTAAGTTATAACTCAACAACCCAAAATCTTAGCGTGTTCCTTACTTATCCTATTAATTCAGTCTCGAACAATACTACTAGTCTTTTTTATATTGTTAACTTGAAAGATGTTTTGCCGGAATGGGTTAGCGTTGGTTTCTCTGCTGCAACAGGCGCGGGGACTGAGTTCCATACAATACTTTCTTGGTCATTCAGTTCAACTTTAGAGGTAGAAGATGGGAGCCAGAAAAATAATTTGGGATTGGGGATTGGTTTAGCAGTAAGTTCAGCTGTAGTGTGTTGCGCTTTAGGTGTACTTTGGTTTATTTTTCGGAGAAGAAGGGCCAGTAGGAACACAGAAGATTTGGGTGATGATGACAATATGGATATTGAATTTGAAAAAGGAACAGGGCCAAGAAGGTTCACATACCGTGAACTTCTGAATGCAACAAACAACTTTACTGAACAAGGGAAGCTTGGAGAAGGAGGATTTGGAGGCGTTTACAAAGGTTTGTTAAGTGAATCCAATATAGAAGTTGCGGTTAAGAGGGTCTCAAGAGGATCAAAGCAGGGAAAAAAGGAGTACATGTCAGAAGTGAAGATCATTAGCCGTTTGAGACACAAGAATTTAGTTCAACTCATTGGTTGGTGCCATGAACAACGTGAGTTACTTCTTGTATATGAATACATGCCTAATAAAAGCCTTGATTCTCATCTATTTGGAGCAAAGATTACGCTAACATGGCCAATAAGATACAAAATAGCCCAAGGATTGGCTTCTGCACTACTATACCTTCATGAAGGGTGGGAGCAGTGTGTGGTACATAGAGATATAAAGTCTAGCAATATCATGTTGGATTCAAATTTCAATGCCAAACTTGGTGATTTTGGTCTTGCAAGACTTGTAGACCCTGAATTGGGCTCACAAACTACTGTTTTGGCAGGCACTATGGGCTACCTAGCCCCAGAGTGTGTCACCACTGGTAGGGCTTCAAAAGAATCTGATGTTTATAGTTTTGGGGTAGTTTCTCTTGAAATTGCTTGCGGTAGAAAGCCAGTTGAGCCACAAGCAGAACCTAGCAAGGTCAGGCTAGTGGAGTGGGTGTGGGACCTTTATGGAAAAGACAAACTTCTTGAAGCTGTTGATGAGGGATTAGGTATGGAATTTGATAAAGAGCAAATTGAGAGTTTGATGGTAGTTGGATTGTGGTGTTGCCATCCCGATCCCACTATTAGACCCTCTATAAGGCAAGTAATACATGTACTTAATTTTGAAGCTCCTTTGCCCAACCTGCCATCAAAGTTTCCAATACCAATGTATTTTGGGTCTTCAATGCACCTGTTTGAATTCTCCAATACGTCACCTATTCCTACTGTGTCAGAAGATCAAACACAATTTTCAGGTAGCAGTTGTTCAACTAATTCATCTATGTTAGCTGGCTCAAGCAAACCTCTTCTGAATTTAGGCAAAGCTGATGTGGAGTTAACTTCAATTACTCATTGATATGCATGATTATTCAAATTTCTGTAATAAAGTTGAAAGCATTCATTTTTTATTATTTTAAATTCATTTTTTTTTTTTTTGAAGGCATTTTAAATTCAATGTTGGGTGTTTTTACTGAGATTGATAACCGAATTAAACCTATAGCTTTATACACAATATTTGATATTGGGTTGATGTATTTTATTCTTTTTGGAGTGAATCTATTTTGTTCTTTTGTAACATACTAAGAAATGCACATTACTTTCTCCAAAAAAAAAAAAAAAAAGGTTATGCACATTAATTAAAAATGGACAAGGCATGGCATGCCTAAAATTTTGTTGTATATGTTGATAAAATTCCAGCAGACAAGAAGTATTTTCATAATGTTGACTATACACAAAGTGAGTGACTCAGTCGTATTTAATTGATGCAGCGTATTATTCTAACTTGCATTGTGTTTCCTTGTGTTTAGGCTTTTGTAACAGATTCTTAATTATAAGTCTTGTTTTTATTCTAAATGAATTAGTTACTTAACTAGATAGTTACTCAAGCCTATGTTGTAATTCTAGTCAATTAGCATGCAATTTTGCCTTTATAAAAAAAAAATGGCAAAACTGTGTTAATTGTAATCAGTGTTTTATTCGAATTCTAATGTACACCCAAGAGCTATTCATTTTAATGGCCACATCTAAGTAACCCATGATTGACGCACAACAGCATTATTTCATCTTCTCCACAACCAGATTCCTCAGCAGGCTTTTGGGTAAAAACGTTCATTTATATATCAAACTATTTTGTAATCATATTTAATTTCATTTTCCAAACCATTTAAGAAGGAAAAATTTTGGCACAGATTAACAAAATTAATTGCTAAGCTTCCATTATTATATATTATATAGATTAAAAAGTGATGAATCCAAATGTAAAACCCTCAATCTAGAAGGAACAGTATCATTAGTAAAACCACTATTTTGAGAGGAAATATGTTTTGTTCATTTCTCATACTTAGTGCATTAATAGAAATTAGGATTAACAAAAGAATTTATTTTCCCTAAGTTTGTAATGTGTTAGAACATGTGATGGTGTAATGGGATTTTGTACTGTGTAATGCAGTGTTTCTAATCTGAAATGCTGCAATTTTGTACTGGTGGATTTTATAATCTAATGAAATTACATATGAACTTAGCAACCATTTGCCCCATATAGATTTTGTACGGTGTTGTTGTACCTTTTTTTCTTATTGTTTCTTTTTTAAAATACGATTTATAAAGAATTATTATTAAAAATAAAAATGTAAATATGGTACAATACATTAGTCCCATGGAAACAAATGAGAAATATGCTACAACTGCTCTAAGGTTCCAACTGTTTTTTATTTTATTTTATTTTTTTTAAATTAGAAGATTCTACCTGGTTTAGAATAGCAAATTTAGCTTAATAAAATCTAATCAGCAGCCAATCTAATTACTGTATTTAAAAAAAAAAAAATTAATTATATAGTTTATCTTTCATAACACCAGAAGAAATTAACATAACAAACGTTATTTTGCATAACACTACACCAGCAGCCAATCTAATTCTATAATCTAGGTGCAAAATCACATTACAATATAAAAACTGTATATGCAAACTGTTAACTAGCTCTACTTCAAAGCCTGTATATGCTATATATGGATAAACAAATAAATGCAAACTGTTACAACTTACGAGTAACTCAGTGTACAACAAATAAGATCTATGCCGACTAAATGTTTTGTTGCCAATTACATTTGGCGACAAACATTTTCTTTGCCTGTGTTGTCGCCTAATGTTTGTCGTCCATTGTTCTAGCAACAAAGGCAACAAAAACTTTCGTCGTCAATAAGTTTGATTATTAAATAATAATAATATGCAAGACAGTAATTTTGTCATCTAATATTTGTTTCACCTAATGTTATAATGGAAAAACAACCTTCAATGTTATCAGCCCTTTTTTTTTTAAGTCAACCTAGTACACAGAAAACTAACAAAAAAACACTTGCTCTAACTACAGTAACTATAAAAACACAGCATTTATCCTGTTTGCAAAGAAGCCTGCAACTACAGAATTTCCATAATTTGATCACAACAATTTCGTTGTAGATTCACAGCAGTATCACAACTGCCTCTCTATAATCAACCACAACCACAATACAATCTGAATCACCAGAAATACGTGTTGCATTAAATAAAGTTTTCAAATGCATCTAACACAAGTCACATGCCATATTAAATTTTTTATTATTCAAAAAACTTAGGGCCCGTTTGGTAATGTTATTCTAATAACGTTATCTGTATTTTTTAAAAATACGTATAGGTGAAAAAGTATGTGGAAATATGTGTAATGTTATTTAAATACTGAAAACTGTTTTTCTAATTATACTACCAAACAACCCCTTTAATTTTTAAAAAATGGTGAATTTTATCTTTCAACCATAATTCTAACATAAGGTCCCTTAATGTTTTTTGGAATTCTTAGATCTCTCTCTCTGATTTTGTACGAAATAAACATTTGGCCATTGTCACTGTTGGAGTCGATGTTGTTGGGAGGGTATCTTCACTATTCCAAAAATTGGAGACGGTGTTGTTTTGAGAGTTAATTCACTGTTATGAGTCTTATGATCGTTGGAGGTGACATCGTCTTGAGGTGGGCACTCAGTTCTTAAATTTGTAAAAGAACATCGTCTGGTTTTATGCCTGTTTAATTACTATTTTTCCTTCCATTTTTCTTAAAAAAATAATTTAAAATGATTTTTGGTCATTTTGTAAAGTAATAGCCAGAACTCTGAAACTATATCGCTTTTAGTGATCACTAGTAATGCAATTTTGCAAAAATAATGGGAGGATTAAATTGAATAAAGTTGAAAGTTAGAAAATTGAATTAAATAAAAATGAAATTAAGGGACTTAATTAAATTTTAGACAAATTAAGTTAGAGTGTTAGACTGTCAAATATATATATATATATATATTCAAGAAAATGCTTTTATAGTGTGAAAGGTTGTAAGCCAATATTTTATAATGATGATATAGAAAGTATATTCACTTTCAAAAGCTTACACAACACCATAAGAGAGAGCTTCTATTGTGTGTACATGTGTATATATATTCTAGAAAATGTTTTTATTGTGCATGTGTGTATTTGTGTGTATATATTCTAGAAAATGCTAAAATCGAAATCTTTTATAGAGCCAATATAAAAATTGAAAGCCTTATTGTGCATGTGTATGTATATGTGTATATATTCTAGAAATTGCTAAAACTATTAGCAATTTTACCGCAATAAATTTACAAATTATGGTAGTAATGAATGAGATTGTTGTCTCTTTATAATATAATAAATAAATGTGTCAACTAGTTATGAATTATGCATTGGATATTATAAATTTTACAGCATATAACCTTCAACATTTAAACACAACGCAAAAAGTGAGTTTCAGTTAGTTTAACTGATAAAGTTTCTAACAGTTAAATAAAAAATCTAGGGTTTAATTCTCGTTTATACACAAAAAACCGACTGGAGTCTTGATCTAATAATTAATAACTGTCATCAAAAGCAAAAACCATTGATTGAAATTCTCTCCTAAAAAAGAAAAGAAAAAAAATATATAATGCAAAAAAGTTATTAAGGAATTTATTTATTATGTTGATATCAATGATATTGCAGAAATTACATTTATTATCACGTTTAAATTTTTTGTAATAAAAACTTGATATTAGTTTTAATTTTTTTATTAATAATTGTTTATGGGAGAAAAGTAATGTATTAATTTATAAGACTTTGAAATTTATGATACTTATAATGTCAAGCATATATATTCAAGGAAAAAAATAATGTCGAACAAAAGATACATAGATGTTGATGTATAGCAAAGTAGAAAAGGCAACAATCATGCATGTACGTGACTTAGGATCCAAGTGTTAGTATTTGTTTAAACGTCACACGTGACCCAAATCGAAGATTCTAAGTTCTCTTTTTCGCCCAGGAGGATTCTAATTTCTACGGAGGTTAGTTTGATTTGTTCACATGGCGTTACTATTTGTTTAAACGTCACACGTGACCCCAATCGAAGATTCTAACTTCTCTTCTTCGCCTAGGAGGATTCTAATTTCTACGGAGGTTAGTTTGATTTGTTCACATGGCGTTACTATTTGTTTAAACGTCACTCGTGACCCCAATCGAAGATTCTGGGTCTGTTTAGATACAACTTATTGTTGCTGAAAGTTACTGAAAATTAATTGTTGCTGAAAACATTGTAGCAAAATAATTTTTAAATGTGTAAATAGTACCGTGGGACTCATTTTTAATATTTTTTAATAGGCAAACAATATATAAACAGTGCATAAACAGTACACGTACAGTAATTTTTGCCTCATAGAGTCAACAAAAGCTGACAAAAAAAAAAAAAAAACACAAATAAAAACGCAACGCAACTAACCACGCCATCCAAACCATCACTCTTAACTTCTCTTTTTCGCCCAGGAGGATTCCAATTTCTACGGAGGTTAGATTGATTTGTTCACATGGTGATTTAAGTCAACCTCATCAAGTCAATTAATTCAAATTTGGGGGAAAAAAAAAATCAAAATTGGGTACTAGATTTTGTAATTTGGTAGACCTGGTAAATATTGACGAGGGCAATTTAACGCAAGGGAAAGGCATTCGAATTGTCAAACTACAAACATTTAAAAAAGGAAAAAAAAAAAAAAAAAGATAGAAATACTCTCTCTCTCTCTCTCTCTCTCTCTCTCTCTCTCTCTCTCTCTCTATATATATATATATATATATATATATATATATATATATATATATATATTACAGGGTTGGAGGCATTAATTGACCGGGGGGCAATTCCCCCCACCCGCCAAAAAACTTTTTTTAAAAATATATTAGTGTGTATATATATATATATATATATATGCATTAATTTTAGCAATTTTATTTTATAAAATTACATTTTGTCTCATTAACAATATCATTGATTCCTTTTAGAGTAACATTACAATTACAAACTTATTTACAATATTTTTATAAACTATTGAGATACAAATTTTTATTGGTTCGCATCTAGACCTATTACTTGCATTACTTTTTTACTTAACAATAATCACTCACTATATCAGCAATATACTTCTAGCACTTTCCTCATTTTAAAGGCTGTTAAAAAAATTTATAAATCTAAAATCTAAAACAACATATACTAGCCCAAAAACATTTGTGCAACAACAAAAATCACCAATAGCGAAGCTAAAAAGAATTAAGTCCAATTAACCAATTTTACTTAAACAAACAACTGGCCCTTTAAAAAGTTTTAAATAGAATAATTTTGTCCTTACCCAACAAATGCACACATTAAAAACTCAAAAAAGAAAAGAAAGAAAACCTCTGCGGCTAAGAAGCCACCGAACTAGAGGTTAGAGTCCCCCCCCCCCCCCCCCCCCAACTTAAAGTCCTGGCTTTGTCCCTGTATATATATATATATATATATATATATATATATATAGCCTAGGGTTCTTCTATGTATTCAGGTTCAATCATGGCTCTCTACAACATACCAGCTGATGAGTCCATAAGAACCACTAAGGTCGTCCATCTTAATGGACAATCACTGTGTCATTAGTAGACTATTAAAGATAGATGAGTATCTGCTCAACAAATTCAATAATGACCATCAAAGGTGTTAAACTCTCATCATGACAAAGAACGTTAAATTAGGATAATAATCATCTTAATTTATGTACAACAGCTATCTAAATCACCTATAAAAGGGACAATTTGTCTCACTCGCTAAGGTATGTCAAAAACTACTACAAAACTACTATTTATATGCGAAAGATATGGGCTAATATTGACCAAAGTATCAGAGGCTCCCCCACCGGGCACATGCTGGTGGTCTCTTTGATAAACTCTTTTTATCTTGCAGGTCCTACAAGATTGTCAAAACCTCTAAATTGGACAAGTGACTCAATTGGTGATTTTTGGTTTCATTAGTTTGGTTCATGGGAAAAGACAAGTCATTATTCTCTTCCCGCGATAAAGGGTCACTTAGTTCATTCAAAAGATATGAACACCATGATACCGTAGTCAGTCTCAGTCAGATAGATGGAATATCATGTAAAGATCCTCCAACAGAAGCATATCTATCTGTGACAAAAGCAGTCTTGCAGTGTATTCCCAACCCAAAGGGACGAGCACATGGAATTTGGAGGCCAAATCAAATCACCTTGACATGATTTGACAAAAAATGTCATCGTGTTACTGTGGGTCGACGTTCCTGGGCATGAACAAGATGGTTCACGTCAAGAACCCGAGGTAATTCTTGATGAAGCACAAATTTGCCACGTCCATACATTCCTCGTCAGTGTTGATGGGCGATCTTGATTTCCTATTGAGAACAAAAAGAGTAGATATGAAAGACACCGAGTTGGTGCCAGCCAAGGGCCCTCTGATATTTAAGTTAGATAATCTCTCTTTAGAAATCTATAGCAAGTATTGCAGTATGATGTGTGTAAGGTTACTTACTTGAACTAGTTGGCTTTATATAGAGTTAATGTATTTGTCCATTGATCTCCTCTGGGCATTGCACTTGAGTTAATTCATTAATGGCAATGAAGTCCCTCCTTAAATTGGTGTTTGTAACACCTAGGAGGCAGCTCATGAAGACCTTTGTAACAATCTTGCTGCCTTTACTTATTGTTAGCTGGATTGGTGGAGTTATGCCTGACTTTAATGTACTTACAGTTGTCCATTTCAATGGACGACCATTTGATCACTACTTGTCAATTATTATACCTTTATTAAAAAAATAAGAAGCGAGATCAAAGATAAAATTGCCCCAAAGATAAAGAAATTGCTAAAGAAATTTTCTTGGCCTCTGTGATCATTGCTAAAGAAATTTTCACTTGCTTCTTACCTTGTGGCAGTGGGCCAACAATGTTGATCCCTTATGTCGAGAATGGCCAGGGGGAGGAGATACTTGTCAGGTGCTCTACTGGAACATGCTGCACATTCCCAAACTGCTGGCATTTGTCACACCTCTGGATGACCTTAACTGCATCTTTCTGCATGGTTGGCCAAAAAAACCCTACTCGTACCACCTTCCCCCCAGTGATCGTGGGCCTGAGTAGTTAACGCATATCCCTTTATGGACTTCTCGTAACACATAAATTGCATCCTCTGGGTTTAGGCACTTCAGGTAAGGTAGTGAAAACCCCCTTTTGTAAAGCTTGTCATTCATGACAGTGAATCTAGATGACCTAAATTTAACCTTCCTGGCTTCTGATGGATTTAATGGGAGCTGCCCGTCTCTAATACAGTTTAAGATTGGATCCATCCAGTTACTCGTGGGTTAAACATGGAAGACCTGTAACCCTTCTATGCTTGGAACTACATGTACTTCCATGTATAGTCCAGGCCTTTTCATGATATCGTTGGATGATGCTAACTTGGCAACTTCATCAGCTTTTGAATTCCCCTCTCTTGGTACTTGTTCAATGCTAACATCATCAAAGTAAGAAATCAACTGATTAGTCAATTTTAAGTACCTTTTCATTATTTCTTCCTTCGCTTCATACTCATTAGCTATTTGCCCAACAGGTAAGTTAGAATTAGTATTCAACTTCAAGTTTCTAGCTCCCAAAGCTTTCGCTATTCTTAAGTTGGTGAGAATTACTTCATATTTTGCTTCATCATTCGTAGATAGGAACTGAACTTGGACTCCGTACTTAAGGGTATCTTTCTTAGGAGAGAAGATGAACATGCCTACACCTCTAAAGCCTGCAACAGACGATCCATCTGCATACAACGTCTAGTAATCTGCCCCTGGGTCAGGATCCGTTAGGGTGAACTCAAAAAAGAAATTTGCTAATGCCTGAGATTTGATTGCAGTCTGTGGCTTATAATCAATATCAAACTAGATTAGCTCGATTGCCCATTGAACCATCCGTCTTGCTGCATCAGGCCTACTCATGGCTTTCCGAATGGGTTGGTCCACCATAACCATGATGGTATGAGCTTGGAAGTATGGATGAAGTTTCCTCGATATGACTATTAAGGAAAAAACCAGCTTCTCTATCCGTGGATATTTTGCCTTAGCCCCTTGGAAGGCATGACTTATGTAATTAACTAGTTGCTGAACCCTAATAGCCTCATTGTGTTAAATCCTTCTATTGCCAGCATGATGATGAGAGGGTCATCATAAGGTTGCCTGATCCCATCGGCATCACGTTCAAGGAAGGTGATATCATCAACGCCTGAACGATGGTACTTCGTGGAAGGGTGCTTGATGTAGACGCTATTGATCTATCTCTGTTATGCCATTCTCAAGGACTTGTATGACCCTCTAGTGACCGGCCCTCCAATGATCATCCTTATCTCTCCCATTGCTTGTTTTGGATGTTATCGTTCATCGGCTTTATAGTTGTCATTGGATTTGTCTTCTATTCTTGACCGAGACTGATAATCATTTTTAACAAACTTCTGAAGTTTTCCTCTCTAGATCAATTCTTCAATCTACTTCTTCAAATCACGACATTCATCAGTGTAATGGCCGTGATCTTTATGAAAACAACAATACTTCTTTGGGTCTCTTTTCTTAGAAGACGAACTTAATGGCTTTGGCCATTTCAGGCTGGGATCATCTTTGATTTGCATTAGGATCTTATCTACAAGTGTCATTAAAGGAGTGAAGTTCAACTTTTTTTTTAAACCTCTAGATTGATCTTGCTGGACTTAATGTCTGAAAAGTGATCTTAATGGTCTTTCTTTTTATTCTGTGAGTTGTTGTTTTCCTCCTCCTTTTGATTGCCAATTAGACACTTCGCAATCAAAGCATCCTCCCCATTCATATACTTCTAAGCCTTGAATAACAAGTCCATCATGGAGGTTGCTAGCATCTTCCCCAGCAAAAAGACGAAATCGGGGTTGTTTAGCCCTGCTTGGAAGGTCGTCATAATGACATGATCACCAGCCTTGTCAATCTCAAGAATAGCTTTGTTGAAACATTTCACATATTCCCTCAAACTCTCTCCCTCTTGTTGCCTTATAGTCAACAAGTAAGAAGTGGGCCTTTTATGTCACTGTCCCCCAATGAAGTGTCGGACAAATGAATTGTTTAAATGCTCAAAGTTTGCAATTGATGATGCAAGTAGTTTGCTAAACCATACCCTTGTAGCTCCTTTAAGGGTAGCTGGGAAAGACCTGCATATTACCTCGTCTGGAGTTTGCCAAAGGTTCAATATCGTCTTAAAAGCCCCTATGTGGTACACTGGTGGTGAAGGGTGAGTCTGTCCTATTGATCATGCCATCAAGGTTCGTGGCTGTCTTTCCTTTTATAGCGTTCTTTACCTCGTCTAGCTCCCTCCTCAAATTTCTCATCATCTGATCATTGCCATGCGTTTACTGCTCTGTGTGCTCAAAAGTGTCTCTTCCTTTGCTATTTTCTAGGTTGTTAACTGCATCGTCATTGTGGCTACGGTTACGTTGTTGAAGGGAAGTATTACTGCCCTCTAATCATACTCGTCACCTCAAGTCTTCCTTCTATTTCATCAGCTTTTGCATATTAGCTGTCAATGCCAAGATTTGTTAAGCCATTACCATCAAATCTGGTGTTGTTGTCATAGTTGAATCCATCAGTTTCAAGGAACTTTGTCGATAGAGATACAATGACTTGCTGTATTGCGTTGCAATTTGTCGTCCTACAAACGGTGCCAAACTGATGAAGCACGAATTTGCCTCGTCAGTACATTCCTCGTCGGTGTTGATGGACGATCCTGATTTCCTGTTGAGAACAAAAAGAGTAGATATGAAAGACACTGGGTTGGTGTTAGCCAGGGGCCCTTCAATGCTTAAGTTAGATAATCTCTCTTTAGAAATCTATAGCATGTATTGCAGTATGATGTGTGTGAGATTACTTACTTGAGCTAGTTGGCTTTATATAGCCAACTTCAAGAGTTAATGTATTTGTCCATTGATCTCCTCTGGATGTTGCACTTGAGTTAATTCAATAATGGCAATGAAGTCCCTCCTTAAATGGGTGTTTGTAACGCCTAGGAGGTAGCTTATGAAGACCCTTGTAACAGTCTTGCTGCCGTTACTTATTGTCAGCTGGATTGGTGGAGTTATGCCTGACTTTAATGTACTTACAGTTGTCCATTTCAATGGACGACCATTTGATCACTACTCGTCAATTATTATACCTTTATTAAAAAAATAAGAAGTGAGATCAAAGATAAAATTTCCCCAAAGATACATGGCCTAACCCACTAAGCCATTCATTGAGTATCATTGCTCAGGTATGTTTAAGGGTTTATTCTCCCAAAAGTTATTTTTCTTCGTGATACTATTACGTTTTGCCTATCATTTTAAATTCCTAGACTACTCCAAATAAGTCAATAATAATAATGGTAGTCCCAAATCACAACTTTGTCATTCTATAATTATTTTAGATCTCAATTTGATCATACCAAAGTTGCTATATATGTTGATATATAAATGGGAGGAATGGGAATCATAGCCTCAGCTAAAGGCTTTATAAAATAACAATATAAAAAAAAAATTTAAGCTACAATTGATGAGACTTATGGTGCACATATATATATACACACACACATCAATGCATGCTTCTTAAGATAAATACAGTCAACCCAATGTGGTGCAAATCCCATTTTGATCATTCACAATTTCACATGTACTATTCAGTTGCATGTTTGATGTTAGACATACTTGTTTGGCACATAATTCACCTATGTTGGTATTGACACATATGGTGCCACTTACCAGTTTATCACCCCTTTTCTTTCCTAAACGTATCTAGCTTAAATAGGAAAGATGAAGTAAACATGTTATTGCCTTGCAATAGGTAATAAATCTTAGTGAGACAAAATTTAGGTACAGTACCTTAGGTGCTGTTTCTTATATTCTTCTCTTAAAATTTAGCCATGTGGCTACTTAACAAAAAAAATCCCATGAGAAAAAAAATCCACATGGCAGAATCTTAAAAGGGGAACCTAAGGAACAGCACTTAAGTACTGTACCTAAGTCTTGCTCAATCTCAATGCTTGAATATTAGAGAATATTTATTATCTTACCAAAATTATAATTTTGGACATTAAATGGTAGGGTCAAATTTTATTGCCCTTCCAAGTTTTTTTTTTTTTTTTTTTTTTTTTAAAAAAAAAATCCAATTTCAAGCATTAAAATTGGAATTTATTCGGTTGTCTTTTTAGAATTTAAAATTATATTTAAGGATTTCAAAGATGTTTCTTAAAAAATAAAAGACAATAAGTATGTACATCTTTCTACACCTAGTTTCTCAACGGAAATTAGTTACGAACCATGTGAATGCTCCTTAAAGTAGTTAGTACTCAAACGTACCTGAAGGGTATACACTTATTAAATTCATTATTCGAGAACAATCAAGATTATTAAATAATTTTTTAGTATTTTTTGGAGCAGAATGAGCCTAGTAAAGCTCAAAAAAATGGATTAGCAAAAAGCTTGACATGAAATAAATCATCCAGCAAAAAAATGTCATGGACATGGACCTGCAATAATTGTTGAGAATATCACAGTCGCAGATGTTTCCTACCATGTCAGGTCCCTACTGAATATCCTCTTATTTATATTATAACATTACTTGCTTTACTGAGAATAGAGCAAATTCTAATAGCATTCAAATGACAATGTGGGGGAAAGATATTACACCCTCCTTTTAACAACATTATTTATGGGTAAGTTATTTCCCCACAGTAGTTGCTATTGTCTAGATAATTTCTATGTCAAGGGCCAAGAGTTGGACAATTGTATGCTATATGGTTAAACATTTGTTGCCTGATTTCATAGTTAACTGATGAAGGGAACATTTTTCATAAAAAGAAATCAAATGAGATGGTAGGCTATTTCTGCTTGCTTTATTGCTACAAAATGGACTTTGCAACCAATATGCACATGCATGTCATATGGGCTGGTATATATACAAGAATTTATTCCCTTATTTGTTTGCACTGATTTCCTTCTGTGAAGTATATGCCTTCATATCATGACCTTCTCTTATCATTTTATAAGGTTGCCATCCTTGTAAGTATATGTTATGCTATATAATCGATGAAGATAAAATGAGTCACAAGTTTCTCATAAATGGCCAATATGTCGTTTACTTATAGCCACCTAGACTTAAGGTGTTAATATATACCTATTTATTATTGGCGGATTTTCTTTTGAAAGAAATTTCGAAACATCTAATTGATTATGGAATTTCATAACTTGAAAATATCACACCTAAGATGATGGTATTTTCCATATTCATTCCTCCAAAATTGAATTGATATCACCCTACACTATGGAATAATTTATCCAGCTAATTATTTCTTTCATTCTACTCATTTATTTTAAAGAGTTGCAGTGCCTTTTTGGGACCACTCTATAATTTTATACATAATATCATATACATACCACCTCATCTCTATCCATACATATTCATAGGCATTGGTCTATAAGTTTCTAAATTTATTTCTAATAAATTAGACATGAAATTTTATGATGATTTAGGACTAAGATTAAGCCCAAAGGAAGAAAAAATATAGGTACAAACCATGACAAGCCATTCTTTTGGTCATTATTCAACAATGAATGCACCTTTTATGTTTGAGCAAGGGAAACCCTCTGGATTTCTATATCTTCAAATAGCAAGAACAAAATATAGCAATGATGCAGCCCATTTCTTGGGCCTTAAGGTCAGATTTAAACATTTTTTTTCCTCTTTTAGCTCTCCAAGTATTTGCAACAATGATTAAATTCAAGTTATAGGCATAAATGACAAATATCGTCATCGCCAAATAAAAAACCTAACTATTTATGGAATTTAAAATAAGATCATAACTGTTTACCATGATAAAAATAACAAATGTTTATCATAATAGCAAATATTATTAACACACCAAATTCCAATGCTCTTTAAACACTTTGCCAAGCGTTCTTTAGTTGCACGAGAATAGGGTAATAGTTGTGAAAATGATTGTTGGAAAAGCAAATTGCTAAATTACAAGAATTGCACAAACATGCATGATTGACACAAAAGGTTAGACAATTTATTGCTAAAATTAAAAGGATTTATTAGTAATATCTGCTCTAGTTAGTGTGACACCTATTTTGGACTTTTGAACTCTAATCGATCAAATGATCTTAAGTTCGTCCATTTCTCTTACTATTCTACTATCGTCAAAACAAAGAAAAAAGTGGAAATGATTGAATTACCTATAGAGCATGTGTTTCATACATAAAATAAGACAATTCTATTTGATCGCATGTCATTAAGTGTGGGTTAATCCTCACTAAGTTTTCATACTCTTGCATGAAATGATATTGTTTGGACGTAAGCTATATCAGTTCACCCAAAATTTTGCTAGATTACTAGCTTTAGATATGCAAAAAGAAAAAATTCCAAATTTTCTAAGGGGATGTCATAATTTGATGAAGAAAAGCCCTTAAGATGAAAATAGAGATATAGCTAAAAGTTGCAAAAATTCCATCTACATCACAAATGTCGAGTTTAACTCTTGTAAATTATGGAGTTGTTACAAATCCAACAAATAAGAGCTCTATATGTAAGTGTTCAATGATGAAGAGTTCGTCAAGAAGACTAGAAAAATAAAAAGATCGAGGTATGTGTCGACACTGGGCTGTGAATGGCTGGAAAACTACCAGGCCTTTGTTCAACCACCTGCCATGGCGATGCTTCCGCACATGCGAGGCTTGTTAAAGGCCCCTCTCGATAATGGTGTGGTTTGAGCAGTGCTTCGATTGCTTTCTCTCTCGGTGGAGGAGGGTATCTGTCTACCTTTGGAGGTGTGGCAGGAATTTGGGCCAAATTTTAGGTGATTACCAAAGGTAAGTGAAGTTGCCACCAATCATTGGGTTTTTCTAAGGTGTGATTGGTCACCTATTTCTAGTTGATTTTATTACCAATCCTAGGTTAAGTAAAAGAGGATTTTTCCTAATCTAATGTGGATGGCAAAAAATCTTGATTCTTGAGTCCGAAAGTTTAGTTACGTGTGGGGAAGGTGTTAGGCACCCCACAATGCCTGTCCAAGGACAGTCCTTTGTTTTGATAAAATCTTAATTTTCGGAGATTGGTTGTAAAAAACATGATTTTGGAATTAGCATTGGCTTTTAGGGCTTTGCATGCATGGGGGCTTTGAGGTTTGGCTTTTGAATGGGTGTAGTCCCAATCTATGCTTTCCTAAGGCATTCAGGCAAAGTACCAGATTTTCACGGTGAAAATCCAGCGACATGTCACCTTACTTTCGCGCGTGGAAATTAGGCATCACTTTGCCATAGGTGACACGGACTGTGACAATCACACCGAAAGGGGCGAGCAGCTATATATATACATACATCATGCATAATGCAAGCACACAGAGGCAGGAAAGTAAATGCCTACATCCCTAGAGCATGGCCCAAAATATAGGTGCAGGAAAGTAAACAGGGGTCGCCATACTCTAGAGATGAGGACAAATGGTACATGGCATGATATACCTAATACAAACCATCTAAGAGAGAAAAGAGGGACGAAGGAAGGGGGTTTAACAGTGTACATAATCAAATGGAAGAAGCTAAACCCCTAAATCTACTGAACATGGCTGCTTGGCTTATATCGACATGCTTGCACCCTCACCCTTTTTGCTTGTGCCTGGGAGACCGTGCCCTAACTCCACGCATCCTCGCTCCGTGTGTGTACATGCAAAGGCAAAGATAAGAAACCAATAGGCAAGCTAGGGCTGTCCACCGAAACCAACCCACCCTCTGCCGTTGACCGAACCCGACTCGCCGCCATCCAAACCGACTGCTCTGGCGGTCGGCACGGATTACATTCTCCAAAATCCGAGATCAGCTGGTCGGATATCGGATCTTCTCCTCTCAAATCAGAGAAACCCGATCCAACTAGCGATAAATTGTAGACCCATTTATTTTTCCGGTGATAAAGTGTAGATCTGACGTATTTTGGGATTTTTTGGGAAGATTTAAGCTAGATCTGGCGAGGTTTTGCTAGATTTAGCCAAGATCTTGCCGAAAATGGTCAAGATATTGCTGGATCTAGCGAGATCAGTCTAGATTTCTGCCATTTTTCAAAAAAAATTTGCCAAATTTCTGCTGTTTTCATCTTTTCTTGGTCGGATTCTTGCCATTTTCTAGTCAATCAACCCCAACCGATCCACCTGATATCCGTGGAAGCTCCAATCAACCCCTCCAATCGGCGATAGGTTGAAATATTTACCACTAGATCTGGTCGGGTTGGTTTTGGGTTGGGCACAAACTCGACCCGGACTGACCTGTGGACAGGCCTAAGACAAGCAATGGGAGGAAAAAGATGCAAAGAGCATGTGAAAGAGGCATAAAGCAAATAAGCATGATAAACATGGCAAGCATAGCATATGGCAGGAGACATGATGAGCCACAAGATAAACAAACAAACAAGAAAGCAAGAAGGCAAACAGGTAAGCAAGCAAACAAGAAAGAAGACAAACAAGTAAAAAGGCAAACAAAAGGTGGTGTCCACGAGGGACAAATGTAGTTTTGGATCGAATGTCCATAACTTCATTATGTTGAAGCACGCACAACACACTAGCAAGCAAGACTTATGCATGGACATATGAGCAAGCGTGTAAAGATGCATAGAAAGCCAACGGGTGGCGTGAACAAACATGGTAAGCATAGCATTGTACAGAGTGGAAAGGGAAGGGTATGTACGAAGTAACCTAGAATCAGGAGATGTGTCTCAAGCAGTTACATCCAAACAAGGCCTCATGGGCATTGGATGTAACCAAGCAAGATCAAGCCCTCGGAGGGTGCCAAGCATGTCAAAACCTAGAACTAGAGAGGCTAACATAGAGCATAAAGCATAGAAGCAAGCAAGCATAGACATGCAAATAGGGGTGATCCAAAGCCTTTTATGTGGGCCTTGGTGTATGGATGATGACAAAGACCATAGGTTCTAGATCGAATCCGAACCAAAAGGCCAAAAATGCATGAAAATGCGATAAAAGAAACAAAAGAGCTACAATAGCACATGGCATGACAAACAAGGTCTAGGCCCAAGCACATAAACATGGCATAGAGCATCTAGGCACATAGATCTAACATAGGAGATGACATAAGGCATGTAGCAAGGAAGATCCAAACACCAAAGCACACAGAGGTGTAGATCTAAACATATAAGCATGTGGATATGGTCATAAAGACATAGAAGAACACAAATCTGAGCATGGATATAAGCATAGAAGTATAGAAACCATGCAGACAAACATGTAGATCTAAGCAAGGCATAGCCGGAGACATAATATCAAGCATGTGAGCATGTAGAACCAAGCATCAGTACATGGGAAAGAAAAGATCTAAGCATCTAAAGCATGGCATAAAGCATAAAACATGTAGAAGAGGTAACTAACACATGAACAAACATGGAAGCATATGGAAATAAGCTAAAAAGCAAGATAACGCAAGAATCATGCTAGATAAAGCAATAAATCATGTTATTAAGGCAAAAAAAAGTAAGATAAATGTAGAAAAAGATTTAGAAAGTTAGGGGTGTGGATAGTAGCTAAAAAGTTACATCCACACCCCTAAAGCCCAAACCCAAGGTGTAGAACCAAGGAAAATAAGATTGGGTATAAGGACAATACCTTGTATATTTTGGTGAAGTGAAGAATCAAGAGGATTTAATTTGTTTTTGTGAGTGTTTTGGTGTGTTAAAATGTGTTTGGAAGAGAGGGGAAATGTGTAGAAAACATCCAAGCAAAGAGCAAGACACAGGAAAGTCTTTTTTTCTTTTGGGTGGTTTGGAGGTGCCTGAGGCCTTTTATAGCCTCAGCATGGATTATGAGGTGGTGGCCCTTCAACGGCTACCTTAAAATGGTTCTAGATGGGGTTGATCTTGACACCCCTAGAAAGATCTTGACTTCCAATTTCTAAAAAGGTATGGAACTCGAAAATCTAACAGTCGAATCAAAAGTTATGGCTTCAAAAAGTTAGTGGTGCATTGATCGGTGTGTTAACCCGGTTTTCATGATATCTCAGCTGTTCTAACTCCAATTTCGACCCATGAATAGTCGTTGGACTGAGAATTTGATAATCTTTGCAATAGCATTGGTTTCAACTTGTTCTAACAGTTGGATCAAAGTTAGGGTTTCTAGGTCCACCAAGAGTCTACTCCAGGTCAAACTTGGTCAAAGTTGCCAAAAATCTCTAAAAAGCTCAGATTTGATGTAAAACTATGAAATGTGTTGTTTTGAGGAGATTTTGACTTTGCTTGACTTTTAGTCAACCCAAGGTTGACGATGGGCACTTTGGTCATTTTAGCTGAAAAAGACACTTTGGGTGCTTCGGTGTCCGAACAGGTTGCGCCACGTCATTCTAGATGTTCTCACGGCCTCATAAAGAGAAAATAATAATTTTGGATTTTTCGGGGTTTGGCACGCAAATCGAGGGCGGATAAAATACTGTATCAACAGCTGCCCCTTCTTTATCTGACATCTCGAGTGCAATGAGAGGTTTCGAATAAAGAACATGATTTTGAATTTTCTCGCCCCCAAATTACGTGTGGAAACCACTCATGGATCGAGACCGAATTTTACCATTGTGGACCAATTTCCTGCAATATTTTCTGGACCTGTCTCTAAGCTCTGGAAAGGAAAAGGCCCCTTTTTACCAGTCAACGTTGACTTGGCCAACGTTGACCAGCGGCCCAAGAAGGTGCGCCGGGTAGCCTAGGTTCTATAAAAGCTCCTTTTTGGCTCATTTTGACCTCATTTCACTCCTTCCTTTGACTTCTCACTTCTAAAAGGTTCTCTGAAGCAACTTGCGAACTTAATGGGTCCAGCTTTTTGACTTCAGTCTGCTGCTTCAATCTCTTCTGCACTTGAGGTCAATGTCTATCTTTCTTCTTCTCTTCTTTTTTTTGCAAAATGTTAGTTGCAATACTACTAGTGATGCATGCTAGTGCTTATTTTATTTTTGGAATTTTCATAAACATATATATATTTTTTTGCCATGATTTATGCCATGCTATCTTAGGAAAATGCATAAATTTTTCGCTTTTTGTCTGTGTTATATGGGGGTGCAAATATGCAGGAATTTAAATACCTAGTAGTCGGGAACAGTGGAAATGGTGAGACGTACGACACGGCCGCTAGTTAGCCTTGGAATAGGATCGAACAAAGATAATTGTGTGATGGTCAGTGTACGGCCCGCTGGTTAACCCATGGTAGATTAGGAACCTGGAAACTTCTCAGTGACTTGATAGTTGTGCTGGTGAGGCGTACGGCACGACCGCTAGTTAACCTCAAGACAGGATGTGAGTGTACGACATGGCCACTAGTTAACCCACTGTAGATCAGGAACTGTGAGAGACCGCGCCCCCGGCCCGTTTTTATGATGTGGTGTTAGGCCAAACCCACGTGAATGGGTGGAGTCGTGTTATTACCTCTCAAAATGGAGGTTCGACTGTTTATATTTTTCCCTTTAGATTAAGGGTTTTACAATGGAGTTGCCATTTATTTAATTGTTGGAATAAATAAGAAAACCATAATTGAAAAATTCATCATTTTATTAATTTGAAATTGAATTTACATTGAACATAGGAAATTACATGGCTTTGGTCCTAGATACAATCTAAGATAAAGTACATGACTTTGTTTCCTAGTTACAATCTAGAAATTGAAAATTACAAGGATAAGCATTTGATCTACTAACCCTTGATCTAAGTTCGGAGGCTATGTTACAAGGTGGGAAGGTGTTAGGCACCCACCTTGCCCGGTGAAACCAGTCTTCTAGACTATGGTGGCCAACATTCATATCACATCATCCAATATGTTATCAATCAATTTGCATGTTGAATTCATTGTGTGTGCATGTGATAAACCCTAATTCAACTTATTAAGCATTTCATTTGGATTGAAAAATAAATTCTAGTGAATGTGTGTGGATGGTGATATCCTAGATTCAAGGATTTGAAAGAATTATGAAACAAACATGTTTTTCATATTTTTCATGTAGATTTAAGATTAAAACTAGTGTTATGCATGAACATGTGATGAACAACCAAGAACATGTGAAGAACATATAAGAACAATTAAGAACATTCAAACATATTCAAAGGAATTTAAATGATTATTATCATGCTTTAATCTTAAATTCTCATCATGGCAACACAATAAACAAGTTAGGGAAATGGATTATACCTTCATGCAATATCCATATGGTGAAAGAGGAGACTCTTGGTAGAGGTCCTAAAGGTGGAGGAAAAGAAGAGCTAGGAGAGGAAGAATGAGTCTCACTTAATATCTTGAGTCTCAGGAAGACTAAGATATGACAAAACTACTCAACTCCACTAAAACTCAAGAGATGAGAAGAGAGAGGGTTTTTGTTGTGCTTTGAAATGGAGGGGGATGGTTTATATAGTAGTGGTGGAGAAAATATGATTGGAAGGCTATTTAATGAGAGTTGACAAAAAATTATGAACCTAGACCTCATTTTAGCCTTGGGGAAAATCTAGTGCATTAAATGGAAAGATTGGTGGGAGTGAGAAGCAAGCCAAAATTTTTCCCGTAGCTGCTATAACAGCCTGTAGAGCCAATTTCGAAAAATCATATATGACTCAATTCTAATCGGAAACGCTTCGTTCTTGTGCCCAAATTGAAGCCCCAGATGTCTAGTTTCTGGGAAAATTAATCTCATTCACAGATTCAAAATATGCTGAGAGATATTGATGAAATGGTGAGCAGAGGTCATTTGTTAGAAAATGGTTTCGGCACAATTAACATTAATAGGTCCTAAATTAGCTCCCAATTAACATTAAATGGCTTCAATCACTCCCATTTCAAACTTAATTGGTTCCAAATTTACTCTAATTAAAAGATAATTACACAAATTACTCATTGAATAATTAATGTTTAACTATCTAATTAATTAAGTGTATGCAACCTCACCATAAAATGTAGTCCTAACCAATCAAATTATCACACTATTGATCTCAAATTGATTACACCTATAACCAATTGAAATCAATTGTTCATAATCACATATAGTTGGACTCAATTTGTGATAGTACATCTTAGCATTTAAAACTTGATTTGATGATAACTTTCAATCTGGTGGTCCGATTAGGGCTTATGACCAGTTGATTTGATCGTTACAACATCAAGATTATTTTGGTAAAATGAGTCCAATGATCTAATGGCTAGAATCAAGATGCATATTTCTAAAGTGAAAGCACCCTTTTACCCTCCATGTGAGGTTAAATGCGGGTTGCAAAATGGGGTGTCAACAGGAACTTGGAAACTCTTAGGAACATAATAACTGTGATGACGAGGCCTACGGCACGACCGCTAGTTAACCTCAAGATAGGGTGTCAGCATATTGCATGGCCTTTAGTTAACCCATTGTAGATAAAGAACTCGGAAACTCTTAGGAACATGATAATTGTGATGGTGAGGCATACGACACGATCGCTAGTTAACCTCAAGATAGGATGTGAGTATACGACATGGCCGCTAGTTAACCCATTATAGATAAGGAACTCAGAAAATCTTAGGAACATGATAACTATGATGGCGAGGCATATGGCACGGCCGCTGGTTAACCCGCTATAGGATGTTAGCATACAGCACAGCCACTAGTTAACCTACAGTAGAGACATACAGCACGATTGCTAGATAGCCTCCAAATAAGATGTGAGCATACAGCACGGCTGCTAGTTAACCCACTGCAGAGATGTATGGCACGGCTACTAGATAGCCTCCAAATAAGATGTGAGCATACGGCATGGCCACTAGTTAATCCGCTGTAGGGTGTGAGCATACAGCATGACTGTAAGTTAACCCAGCGTAGAGATGTATGGAACGACCCCTAGATAGCCTCCAAATAGGATGTGACGGCATGGCCGCTAGTTAAGTCGCCGTAGAATGTAAGCATACGACACGGCCGTTAGTTAACCCATTGTAGTCACATATGTAGAGTTGCTAGATAGCCTCCAAATAAGATGCGAGCAAACGACACAACCATTAGTTGACCCACTATTGGATGTGAGCATACGGCATGGCCACTAGTTAACCCATTGTATAGATGTACGGCATGATTGCTAGATAGCCTACAAATAAGATGTAAGCATACGACACGGTTGTCAATTAACCCACTGTAGAGACGTATGACACGACTGCTAGATAGCCTCCAAATAAGATGCGAGCATACGGCATGGCCGCTAGTTAACCCACTGTAGAGACGTACGACACGGCCACTAGATAGCCTCTCAATAAGATGTGAGCTTACGGCACGGCCACTAGTTAACCCACTGTAGGATGTGAGCATACGGCATGGAAGCTAGTTAAGCCATTGTAGATTAGGAACACTGAAATTCTTAGGAACTTGATAACAGTGATGACGAGGCATACGACAGGGACGCTAGTTAACCTCAAAATAGGATGTGAGCATACGGCAGGCCGCTAGTTAACCCACTATAGATCAGGAACTTGAAAACTCTTCAATGACTTGATAACTGTGTGATGGCGAGGTGTACGACACAGCAGCTAGTTAACCTCAAGATAGGATGTGAACATACGGCACGGCCGGTAGTCAATCCACTGTAGCTCAGGAACCTGAAAATTCTTCAGGAATTTGATAACTTTGTGATGGAGAGGCGTACGACAAGGCCACTAGTTAACCTCAAGATAGGATGCAAGCATATGGCACGGCCGCTAGTTAACCCACTGTATAGATGTACGGCACGACTACTAGATAGCCTCCAAATAAGATGTAAGCATACGACACGGTTGTCATTTAACCCACTATAGAGATGTACGGCATGACCGCTATATAGCCTCCAAATAAGATGCGAGCATAAGGCATGGCCATTAGTTAACCCAATATAGAGACGTACGGCACAACCGCTAGATAGCCTCCAAATAAGATGTGAGCATACGACACGGCTGCTAGTTAACCCGCTGTAGGATGTGAGCATACGACATGGCAGATAGTTAAGCCATTGTAGATTAGGAACACTAAGACTCTTAGGAACTTGATAATAGTGATGACGAGGCATACGACAAGGCCGCTAGTTAAACTCAAGATAGGATGTGAGCATACGGAACGGCCGCTAGTTATCCCACTATAGATTAGGAACTTGAAAATTCTTCAGGAATTTGATAACTGTGTGATGGCGAGGCGTACAACATGACTGCTAGTTAACCTCAAGATAGGATGCGAGCATACGGCACGGCAACTAGTAAACCCACTGTAGATCAGGAACTTGAAAATTCTTCAGGAATTTGATAACTTTGTGATGGAGAGGCGTACGACATGGCTGCTAGTTAACCTCAAGATAGGATGCAAGCATATGGCACGACCGCTAGTTAACCCACTGTATAGGCGCACGGCATGACTGCTAGATAGCCTCCAAATAAGATGTAAGCATACGACACGATTGTCATTTAACCTACTATAGAGATGTATGGCATGACCACTAGATAGCCTCCAAATAAGATGCGAGCATAAGGCATGGTCGTTAGTTAACCCACTATAGAGACGTACGGCACAACCGCTAGATAACCTCCAAATAAGATGTGAGCTTACGACGCGGCTGCTAGTTAACCTACTATAGGATGTGAGCATACGACATGGCCGCTAGTTAAGCCATAGTAGATTAGGAACATTGAAACTCTTCGGAACTTGATAACAGTGATGACGAGGCATATGGCAGGGCCGCTAGTTAACCTCAAGATAGGATGTGAGCATACGGAACGGCCGCTAATTATCCCACTATAGATCAGGAACTTGAAAACTTTTAAGTGACTTGATAGCCATGATGGTGAGGCATACGGCACAGCCACTAACTAACCTCAAGATAGGATGTGAGCATACAGCACGACTGCTAGTTAACCCACTATAGATCAGGAACTTGAAAATTATTCAGGAATTTGATAAATTTGTGATGGAGAGGCGTACGACATGGTCGCTAGTTAACCTCAAGATAGGATGCAAGCATATGGCACGACCGCTAGTTAACCCACTGTATAGGCGCACAGCATGACTGCTAGATAGCCTCCAAATAAGACGTAAGCATACGACACGGTTGTCATTTAACCTACTGTAGAGATGTATGGCATGACCACTAGATAGCCTCCAAATAAGATGCGAGCATAAGGCATGGTCGTTAGTTAACCCACTATAGAGACGTACGACACAACCGCTAGATAACCTCCAAATAAGATGTGAGTTTACGACGCGGCTGCTAGTTAACCCGCTATAGGATGTGAGCATACGACATGGCAGCTAGTTAAGCCATAGTAGATTAGGAACATTGAAACTCTTCGGAACTTGATAACAGTGATGACGAGGCATATGGCAGGGCCGCTAGTTAACCTCAAGATAGGATGTGAGCATACGGAACGGCCGCTAATTATCCCACTATAGATCAGGAACTTGAAAACTTTTAAGTGACTTGATAGCCATGATGGCGAGGCATATGGCACAGCCGCTAACTAACCTCAAGATAGGATGTGAGCATACAGCACGACTGCTAGTTAACCCACTATAGATCAGGAACTTGAAAATTATTCAGGAATTTGATAACTGTGTGATGGCGAGGCGTACAACATGACTGCTATTTAACCTTAAGATTGGATGTGAGCATACAGTACGACTGCTAGTCAACCCACTGTAGATCAAGAACTTGAAAATTCTTCAGGAATTTGATAAATTTGTGATGGAGAGGCGTATGACATGGTCGCTAGTTAACCTCAAGATAGGATGCAAGCATATGGCACGGCCGCTAGTTAACCCACTGTAGATCGAGAACTTGAAAATTCTATGGGAATTTGATAACTGTGTGATGGCAAGGTGTATGACATGGTTGCTAGTTAACCCGCTGTAGGATGTGAGCATATGGCATGGCCGCTAGTTAACCCACTGTAGAGACGTACGGCACAGCCGCAAGATAGCCTCCAAATAAGATGCAAGTATACGGCACGGCCGCTAATTAACCCGCTGTGGAGTCATACGGCACGACCGCTAGATAGCCTCCAAATAAGATGCCAGCGTACGGTTAGGCTGCTAGTTTACTCGCTGTAGGATGTGAGCATACAGCACGGCCACTAGTTAACCAACCGAATAAGATGCGAGCATACGGCACAACTACTAGTTAACCCGCTGTAGAGACGTATGGCAGGGCCGCTAGATAGCCTCCAAATGCACAGCCGTTAGTTAACCCACTATAGATCAGGAACTCAGAAACTCTTAGGAACTTGATAACTGTGATAGTGAGCTGTACGACACAGTCGCTAGTTGGCCTTAAGATAGGATGTGAGCATATGGCACAGCCACTAGTTAACCCATTGTAGATCAAGAACTTGAAAAGTTTTTAGTGGTTTGATAGTTGTGATGGCGAGGCATATGACATAGCCGCTAGTTAACCTCAAGTTCGGATGTGAGCATACGCCACGACCGCTAGTTAACCCGTTGTAGGATGTAAGCATATGGCATAGCCGCTAGTTAACCCACTGTAGAGACGTATGGCACGACCGCTAGATAACCTGCAAATAAGATGCAAGCATACGACACAACCGCTAGTTAACCCGCTGTAGGATGTGAGCATATGGCACGACTGCTAGTTAACCCACCATGGATTCTCGTAGGAATTTTCTTTCTTCTAAGACATATGCTTGACATGAATCTGCACAACATGTTTAGGAAACAATGTTAGTTTATCTGTATTTCCATTTATTTCATAGGCTTACCATTTGTGTCTGAATTTCTAGTTGTTTTGTAGATTATGCCTCGGTGGGCGAGTTCCAAAGGAGGCTTGGGGAAAGCCCCCATTTATGCTACGTCCTATGGGGACTCTTCTTCTAATTATGAGAATGTTTTTGCTGGTGAGCAGGCGACTCGAGTTATGCAAACCTATTTTGACCGTGGGGGTGACGATATCAGTCCCACTGGTGAGATTCCTATGGAGACCCGATCCAGGAGATGGCATTTAGTCGAGATAGTTAGTGCTTACTATGAGTCTCGCACTATTTCTACTAGGACTTCCTCACGGTGCATGCCGGTTATGGAGAGGGGGGGGGGGGGGGGGCTCGAGTGTAGCGACGATGGCCAAGGATCTTATATTTGACCTAAAGGCCAATTTGTTGAGCGAGGAGGGGATTAAGCCAGATCCGAGCACCCAGAGGCACAATTTGAGGCTGAGATTCCTGCCACGTCAAGTTGGGGCCGATGCTTACACTAAAGTAGTGGATGACAGTATCAGGGACACTCACCTTCAGCGGGGGCTGAAGGGGCATCTTTTCGCTCAGGCGTGGAAGGGACAGGTATGCTGTCTTCATTTTTCATCATCTAGATTCCCGTTAAATGCATGTACTAACAGGCTAGTTTTGAATGCAGGGGCCCGACAAGACTTGGTCTACTTTCCTTCAATAGCTGTCTGACCTTGAGACCAACAGGCGTTATGCAGATTTCTTGAGAGAGCAAGGGTTTGAGGATTGTCTGAGGATCCCTCCATATACCATGAGGCATAGGATTAGGGAGGCTTTGGTGCTGCAGTTTCATGCTGAGACAGGCACCTTTCACTTGAGTTGCGAGGAGTATGCGATTCTCCCTCTTGACTAGATAGCCATCCTGGGCATTAGATTCAGTGGATACCTAATTCCGACTGATACCATGAGCTTCGAGATGGCTTATGAGCTATTGGGGATTCCTCTCCCACTAACAGAGGGCATGAGAGCCTATTTTGGGCCTACCACCCACAAATTCGTATTGAGTGGTTGTAGGGTAGAATCTGTAATACCCCGATTTGATTTTATGATCATCACTGTCATCATCATTATCAATATAGAGTTGAGGTACTATATGTGTGTGCATAGTAGGATGGGAGTAGACAATTTTGTGGTATTACAAAATAGGTGAGAAGATTAAAGTTTTAGTGCATACAATTTAGTACGGTAGTTAAAATAATAAATAAATAAAGGAGAAAGATGTTTTATGGGTCTCTTGAAGACTAAAGAGATAAGTTTAAGTGAGTTTTAATCTACAGCCCACTACCCCACATCTCTAACGCGTCAAATATAAGGCAGATGAACAGATAAATTAGGGTTTTTCATAGAAAGGGTTTTATCACTAAGGAGGCTAGGAGATGTACTTTTCCCTTGGAGTTTAGAATACATACAATTGAAGAGACAAACAATTTGTTCAAGGTATGAGTTCTAACTGTTAGAGACAAAAATTAAATAAATAAAAAAAAAAGGTTTGCATGATTATTTCATATGAACACATGAATAGGTGATAAGCCTTTAGAAGTTTTGTGTCTTATAGTTTTAGTGATGTCGTTTGGGTAAGGCCAATATTTAGATTAAAAAAAAATTGCTTTTATGTTATTAAGTGAATTTTTTTACGAAATCCCTGAATGCTCATGACAGTGCAATGAATAGAGATTATTTTTCTATAGAAATATATAAAAGGATTTAGTCTCAAAAGTTCCTGGAGTTAATGCAACCTTGGAGTAGTGTTGAATTATTAACTCTTATTGTTGGAAAATTTAGACCCCAGTTGATAGAATTAACAAGTTTTAAACCCAAATTGTTAATTAGATTTATTATGATTAAACTTGTTAAAAACCAACAAACATCAATATCATGTCAATAATGAATGCAGCGGAAAAGTAAATAAGACAAGATATGATGACTCAGGAAAACCAATGAAACCAACCAGTTTCACAGTAAAAAACCTGGGGGGAAACTTTCCCGAAAAGCAATCCACTATAATAAAGAGAAGTTTCAGATCTAGTACAAAACCTTTGTCCCTAGACTCTATAATCCCCGTAGATGAACTCACAGTAGAAACCTTCTACCGCTTCAGAACCTCTGAACTCTTCAATATATGAACGCCACCCTTTTTGTTGCACGGATCCCAGTACGTGACTAACTCCTTTGCACGAATCCCAGTACGTGACTCACTCACCAACTTGAGGAAGAAGAATGTTGGCTGCAAAGTTCTTCACTTCATCAACAATGAAGATCAAGAAGCACTTGGTTACAAAACCCTAAGGCGCAAAGACGCAGTAGCTTCTTTTAGAGAGAATAAGGTATCGGTCACCTTTTGCATATGTTCTCCTTGTATTCTCTTATGTGACGGCCTCTAAAATAAGTCTTATATAGGTCTAGGGTTGTGAGAAAAGAAACCCTACACAAATACAAAAGCCTGGCCCAAAAACAGAAATCTGAATTCCCGTAACCTCGACAGATAGCAGCTATCGAGGAGGTGTCGAGATTTAATGAATCTTGACAGATAGCAGCTATCGAGGAGGTGTCGAGAAGGTGTCGAGGGGACAGAAACTTTCTCGATCGATCGACCAGCTATCGAGAAGCTATCGAGATTGCGATAAGCATCAGCTGAAGATCTCGACAGATAGCCAGGTGTCGAGGAGCTATCGAGAAGGTGTTGAGATTTAATGATTTTGCACTTCAGCTTGTTTTTCTTGGACAGACTTGATGACTTCAACACTTGATCTTGAAACAAAGTTTCTTGAAGTATTAAACACATCCTAAATCTACCCAAATACAAGTAAGGTGCGTTTTGTCAAAGGATTAACCAACTACATAAAATAGTGACATATGTTCCTAACATGTGAATCACATATGTCCTAACAATCTCCTCTTTTGGCAATCCGTGACAAAACCACAACAAACAAATGAACATATGAGAGAAGTCATAAATCACTCAACTCATAGTCACTTGTTGAATACAATAAAATCTATCCTAGCACAAACTCTTGAAAAACTTTGCAAGAAGAGAGTTTATGGCAAGTAGACTTTGACAACCTGTATTTCTGAAACACTTTAAACAAAACTCATCAAGGCATCTTTGTGTAAAACAGAAATAATAGATTGCATACAAGTATAAAAACATGTGTATAAAGATAGAAAAGAAAAAACACATGTAGAGGTAGGTGAAGAAAACATACATCATCATATCAAATAACAAAGATAAGCATAATGTATGTAAACATGGTCACAAGACCCACGGTACAAGAAGAAGGAAGTAAGCACTCCCTCTAACAAGATGAAACACATCTCCCCCTTACAAAGGCATGTATTTCTCCCCCTAACATGTAGAATCTCCAAAAGAAACCACATACCACAATTTCTCCCCCTTTTTGTCATGATTGACAAAGGATACAAGAAGCTAGAAAGCTTCACCCGAGAAACATAAAGATGATCAAAGATGATCAAGGCGGCACAAAGAATCCATATAAATGCATGAAAGAAATGAAACAAGATGCTATGGATGACAAGATAAAAGAAAGATGCACACCATGTGAAAAACAAATCTCTTAACAAGAAAAATGTTAAGCACATAGATCCCAAAACACACACACACACTAAACAAATCTAACCAATTTTATATTTCAAAAACAAGTTAAGACAGTTTAGTGAGCATACATTAGCACATGTAAAACCTTTGTGATGTCCAAATCACATTGTACCTGCACATGTATCAAAAGTAGCAAAGAATATTGCGTGTAGTGTGTGAAAAATATCGCAAGATTGCATAAGTGTATATATGTTATGACAATTTGAGATATGAGAAAATCACTTTAACTCACACACAATCATAACTATTTGATGGGGACTATCACTTTTGAGGTACATCCTATAACTCCCACATCTCCTAGAATACACGCTTGCAATCATATTTAAAGCATTTTTTATCTTTTTGCTTTTTATTTTCTTTGCATGTTTTCTTTTAAGCATATCATGCATTGGCATATAGGAGAGAAAAGAAATACCCAACATGTTAAGCATTGACATTGCACTTTTGCTATACCGAAGCATACAAGTGTCATATTATGATTAGCGGGCAACAGTGGTGAGATGGTTATTTATACCTTTCTCTTAGGATTTTCTAGTCCTACCCGTCAAAAAGAGTGATATGAGTGTTAAGTTTTAAGAGATAACTTAATCTTACTCATCACAAACAGGAGCCACAAAACTCACTTGCTTAGTTGTGCATAGAGATGCTCATCTAAGTTACAAAAGATACAAAGTTTAGAAAACTTTATTTCAATGGCCATCCAAGGTACACAAATACCAATGTACACAAAACACACACTGTTTTTGTATTTTTCTGATTTTTCCTTTTTATTTTTATTTTGAAAAAAAAAACAAAATAAAAACTAAACAACCAAAGAAAAACAGATAAACAACATGAATGCATGAAAGAAAAATGGATGCATATGCATGAAGGCATGATAAAAAATGCAGATGCATGAAAGCATGATTCCAAAAACAGATAAGAAATCAAGCAAAGAAAGTCTTACTTTAGATAGAAAGAATCAAAGCAGAGGACAAACAGAAAAGACAATTAAGTCTTAGGCTCCTTTCTCACCCACACAGCACGAGTCTTTGGCCGTGAAGATGAAAAGGCACGTGTCTTAGTTTGTCTACTAAGGGACATAGAAGAATTAAAATTCAGAAATTCTTTTGAATATGAGTTAAAAAGCTCAAAACTTTTAATAACTCTCCAAACAAAAGTTGTAGGTCCTTGAGAGGAAACCTATGACCGTTTGGACAATTGCTTATGAAGATACAACTTAAAACAATTAGGACGAATGTGTCCAGAAACACCACAATGGTGACAAACTTGAGGTCTAACAAAGGATTTAGAATTAGAGAAATTAGTTTTGGATTTCATACCTTTATTACCTTTCTCAGATTGGGGTACAAAGACAGTTCTTGAACCAGAAGCCATGGAAGAGGAGGGGCTGGAGGAAACAACATATCCTAAGTCATTCTTATCAGAACTAGGCTTTTGAGCACTCAATACCTCATCAAGCTTTGCACTAGACATCCTCTCCATTTGAGTTCTAGTTTGACTAAGTTCAACCTTAAGATTCTTGACCTTCTCTTCTAATGAGGCGTTCTCCACAACAAGAGTCTCAACTAACCTTGTAGTCTCATCTAGTTTGACTAACAGATCAATTTTTTCAATTTTAACCTCATTGAGCTCTTTTCTACAAAGATGAGAAGTCTTTTCAGATTTTATGAATTCAGTGCATAGCTTATTATAGGCTTCTTGAAGGGTCATCTTCTTAGGTACTTCATCATCAGAAGAATCCTCACTGTCACTAGCACTCTCCACAATCACCTTATCGGTTGTGGCAGCAAAGGCCATAACGTGACGACATTCATCCATAAACTCATCAGAAGAGTCATCCTCAGTATCACTCTAGGTAGCAACCAACCCTTTATCTTTTGACTCATTGGTCCTTTCCTTCATGAGGTAGTTTGGACACTCTATCCTCATATGACCAAAATCTTTGCACTCATGGCATTGGATGAGAGGTTTCTCATTCTTGCCCTTCCTAGAAGATTTAGGTTTCCTAGAATGTTTGCCCTTATCCTTTTTCCTAAACTGAAGAAGCTTAATAATCTCATCAGTTATGAAGGTTAGATCCTCATCCTCAACTTCACTTTGATCTTCATCTTCAGAGTCCTCAGTCTCTTCCCCTATACCCTTAAGAGCCAAGTTTTTGCTCTTTCCACCTTTTTCCATTGAGCCCAATCCCATCTCATAGGTTTGAAGGTTCCCTACAAGCTCAGTCAAAGGAATTTGATCAATATCATTTGCTTCTTCAATGGCAGTGATCTTGGCATGGAATCTTTCAGGTAAGGACTTAAGGATTTTTCTAATAATTTTGGATTCTGTGATACATTCTCCAAGATTAAAAGCAGAATTCACAATATCCTTGAGTTTAGCATAAAACTCATCAAAAATCTCATCCTCTTCCATCCTTATTTCTTCAAAACTACTAGTGAGTTGTTGAAACTTCACAGTTTTTACTACCTTGGTACCTTCATAGGTGGTCTCAAGAATGGTCCATACTTCCTTGGCAACTTCTGTGGATGATATCTTCTTAAATTCTTCATTGGTCACCCCACAAAACAGAGCATTCAAAGCCTTACTGTTGAAATTTGCCCCTATGATTGTTGCATCATCCCAATCCACCGGCGTTTCCTTTGGCTTAATCCAGCCAACTTCAACAGCTTGTCATACCTGTTCACCTAGGGCCTGCAAGAAAACTTTCATACAAACTTTTTAGTACGCATAATTAGTTCCATCAAACAAAGGAGGTATAAATAAAGATTGTCCTCTATCCATGCCAACAGGGGTCAATGGATCACACTCAAGAAATTAATCCAATCAAAGTGAACCCGCTCTGATACCACTTATTGGGAAATTTAGACCCCAGTTGATAGAATTAACAAGTTTTAAACCCAAGTTGTTAATTAGATTTATTATGATTAAACTTGTTAAAAACCAACAAACATCAATATCATGTCAATAATGAATACAGCGGAAAAGTAAATAAGACAAGATATGATGACCCAAGAAAACCAATGAAACCAACCAATTTCACAGTAAAAAACCTGAGGAGAAACCTTTCCGAAAAGCAATCTACTATAGTAAAGAGAAGTTTCAAATCTAGTACAAAACCTTTGTCTCTAAACTCTACAATTCCCGTAGATGAACTCACAACAGAAACTTTCTACCACTTCAGAACCTTTGAACTCTTCAATATATGAACACCACCCTTTTTGTTGCACGGATCCTGTACGTGACTAACTCCTTTGCACAAATCCCAGTACGTGACTCACTCACCAACTTGAGGAAGAAGAATGTTGGCTGCAAAGTTCTTCACTTCATCAACAATGAAGATCAAGAAGCACTTGGTTACAAAACCTTAAGGCGCAAAGACGCAGTAGCTTCTTTTAGAGAGAATAAGGTATCGGTCACCTTTTGCATATGTTCTCCTTGTATTCTCTTATGTGACGGCCTCTAAAATAAGTCTTATATAAGTCTAGAGTTGTGAGAAAAGAAACCCTACACAAATACAAAAGCCTGGCCCAAAAACAGAAATCTGAATTCCCGTAACCTCGACAGATAGCAGCTATCAAGGAGGTGTCGAGTATGTGTCGAGATTTAATGAATCTTGACAGATAACAGCTATCGAGGAGGTGTCGAGGGGACAGAAACTTTCTCGATCGATCGACCAGCTATCGAGAAGCTATCGAAATTGCGATAAGCATCAGCTGAAGATCTCGACAGATAGCCAAGTGTCGAGGAGCTATCGAGCAGGTGTCGAGATTTAATAATTTTGCACTTCAGCTTGTTTTTCTTGGACAGACTTGATGACTTCAACACTTGATCTTGAAATAAGGTTTCTTGAAGTATTAAACACATCCTAGATCTATCCAAATACAAGTAAGGTGCGTTTTGTCAAAGGATTAGCCAACTACATAAAATAGTGATATATGTTCCTAACATGTGAATCACATATATCCTAACACTTATTGTAATCTATAATATTTTTTTTAAGTTTCAAAGATTTTAGTCAATACATGCTATGGGTTGCTAAGTCCTACATGTAGAGATTTTCTATGGATACTATAAATATATATTTGGATCTTTTAGAGTATTATAGGGCAGCCTAGGATATTAATTGTGGTTATAGAAATTTGTTTGAACTCTACGAGTACAGATTAGTTTTGAGGAAATATTGTTGTGGTGAGACTTTGATAAGGAATATTAAATTACTTAATTCAATGGTATATACGAAAGTAGTTTTCATACCTGATTTTTGTAGGACAGTAGGAAAGAAAAGGCTTGTAAGGATTAGATTCCATGCTTACTGATTAAAGCATTCTTTTGTTTAGAGCTTACGAAAGATTAAAGTGTTTAGCTGTATTCAGAAGTATTAGCAAGAGAGGTAAGTAATTATGCATAACTAGCTTATAACCCGTGCAAATGCACAGGATTTTTATTTAAAATTTTTTAATAATTTTTTTGTTGTATTTTTGTAGCATCTCAAAAGTATTTTTCTTTTTTATATAACATCATCAAAGCAAGTCAAATCATACTTCATTATAGTAACATATATTAACACACTTTGAATAAGGGGGAAAAATTAAACTTACAAAAGTGGAAAATAAATAGTTTTCTTCATAACATCATAAAAATTTAGGTACATAGCTCAAAATAACATTTATAATCTTAAAATAAACCAAAAGTCAAATACCCCTTAAAAGTTTATGGGTCTAATGTTGTGAGCAACCAAGCCATTGATGATCTTTTTGCATACTTGGACATATCAGAATTTTTAAAAAAAATATGTTAAATTGATTCCAAATGAAGAACACATACAAATGCGAAATTAGTTCTACCATCTCAAATCTAAATCACATGAATCAGTGTTAGATAGCTTATCATTTCTTTTTCCTTTAAACATGTCTAATAAAAATCTCTAAATCGAAAAAATATATATATATATATATATATATTTATTTTATTTTATGGTAAGCATTAAATGTAGCTTGTACTCATTTTCTTGCCCACTTATCCAATCTGACAATAGGTAAATTATCACATTTTATATTTCCCAAATTTCATCATGATTTTAATTGCCTCATTTGCAACAAACAAATGTCCTAACACCCAAACACAAATCCACAACTACACATAGTATACCAACCACAAATTAACATAAATTCATTGGGAAGATGTTTAAAATAATAATAACATTAAGTAACACCTTTTTCCCAACTCAAAAAAATAAATCCAGTTAAATTTTCAATTAGAATTACTTAATATATCAGTTGCATTTGCTAGTAAATTACATTATCAATACAATTTTCCATTAACATAATATTTAACTTTAGCTTTACAAATTGCAAATGGCTTCAATAAAATGAAAAGGAAGCACTAACTCGCTCAAAGTTAAAAAGGGGAAGCACTATTTGTCATTGAGCAAGAACAAAAGGAAGAATGTGTAGGACTTTAGAAGCACTAATTGCATATGTTGCTTGTGATTCTCTTTCAATGTTTTAGATACCTACCCTATTATAGATAACTACCCTAATTTGGCAAAATTGAATTGTAGACAACATGTTCAAGAAGAAATTGTTTGAAAAGTCCTTGACAGGATTTTTTTTTTTTCTTTTTTCATTTTTTGGCTAAATGAAAATTTTCATTAATAAGAAATAAAGGATACATTTCTGAATCAAACCTCCCAAATGAAAGAGGAAGAGAGGAATTACTACAACATAAAGACAAACTATTAGTGGGTGCAAATTTTTCTGTCATTAAAGGATCACTGGATTTAAACTTTTCTTTGTCCAAGCTTTAAGATAGATTGCATTTCATCTTGAACTACTACTCTCAAAATTGAAGCATTCACTGACATAGCAGCATCAACATTTACTTTGACTGTACCTGGTGGGGTAATTTCCATCTTTTGATTACTTGAAGTCCTTGCTCATGATCTTCTCATCAGCCATTTAAGAACAAAGAACGGTTTTGGGAAATGTTTATAGATTTTATTTATCAGAACCTATATTTGTTCTACGTATTCACTAAAAAATTTAAACAGACACATAGAGAAAAAACACAAAGATAACCAAGACAATAGTTATTTAAAAACAGTGCAGAAAGTTATTCAAAACAGAGCAAATTTAATAAAATAGTGCAGTGCAGTGCAGATTTTTATGAATCAGTGCAGTGTAGATTTTGTGAAACAGTGTAGTGAAGATTTTAGTTGCAAAAAAAAAAAAGCATATTTTAGATGTGTAACAATGCAGATTTTATGTAGAAAAATAGTGTAGATTTATAACATTTTGAAGAAGAAATCTTTTTAACAAATTGGATCCATAGACCAAAATTTATTCACTGAGAAATTTAAACAAACAAATAGAGAACAAACACAAAGATAACCAAAACAAAACCTTCAAACTCACATTGCTTATTTGATAGAACTTGGCATATAAAACAAAAATCGCAAAGCCAAAGCTTATTAGTAAAATCACATACCAAATAAAATGGAGGTTATGATGTGGTTTTGGAGAAGGAGATGGGTAGAGAAAAGAGAGGATAGACTAATAGAACACAACGTACTCAAGGCCTAGTGATACCCATTGAGAAGCTTCAAACAGGGCAAAAAAAATCCTTTAAAAAACCTTTCTTTTAAAGGTATAGATAATAGGTTATACAATATCAATTGATTTTTTTATATTCTAAATAAAATTTGATTTGTGGTAAATTATGGTAAAATAAGCTTCAAGACCCCTTTATGTATAAACCACTTAAGTTACAACGTAAATTCCCAAAGTCGTAATCTATTCATTCTAAAGATAAAACCACACACAAAGACATTTAACGTTCTTTCAAACATTACCCTAACAAAAACATGAGAGAGAGAGAGAGAGACAGATGAGGGGTAATTATAGAGAGACAAAGTGAGAAAACTGGTGAATATATTGGACAAAATTCTGTTTTGATTAGTATACTAAAGCCAATGAATGTTTTAGAAACCAAATAATGTTGAAGGCTGATAGCAAAGGGGTTTTGAAGAGACCATTGTTGATTTATTTAAGTTTTAATTTTCTTTAAGAATACCTTACAAATTGGCTCCTTGACTAACTTTTCTCCCTTGCTTGGTTGAGTAACTATTCTTGCTGAAAGAAACTGATACAAAGGGAAAAATACAGAGGCATTTACAATTTAAAGAAAACAGGTTAAGTAGCCAAAATTGATGATATGAACTTTGCAACATTTTCTAATAGTGCAAAGCAATAAAAATAGGGAACCAAGCCAACTAAAACTTAGGAAAAAGAAATTTTATTTTCAAAAAAATAAACCAAGGAAAACTTAATTTTGCAGAGAACTATCCCAAATACCTCAATTGGCAAAATGTAATCCAATGGGTGAATCCAATGATACTGATATTAACATAGAAAAGAGAAGAAGACAATTGGAGAAACAATGGAATCAACCTAGTGGAAGTCATAGGATAGAGGATGAGAAGAATGATAGCTAGAACATCCTAACCTGCCAATTTTATCCAGCAATGTTTCTTGAAAACACCTGGTGAACGTTATAAAACTGTCTAAACAGAGGTAATTCAAATAACAAATACATAATGGATAGAATCTATTACAAAGCATAAGATAAACGAAAGAGAAATTAGTCTTTCATAAACATTGCTGGCCCAATCTCCAAGTATGTTTGATCATACCTAAAACAAATTAATAAAGTACCAATATACCTCATTGTGATACAGTCTTTCTTTAAAAGACTGATTTTCAATTGGTAATCTTATCATTTCTATGATACCATTTCTCATCCATATATGTTAAGAAATCACACTGGGTTAATTTGCAAATTTTAGCAAGTAACAAATATTAATTTCAGAGATTCATCAAACAAATTGGAATCAAAGAGAGACTATATACCAATTAGGAATAGCTACCACATTAAATTCAAACCCACAATCCCATTGATTAAATAGTACAAAAAAAATTGATACTTTTTGGTCAAAGTAATTTCTCTTTCATGAATAGCTTTTGTTATATTTTTTTTGGAACATAGCTTTTTATTTATCACGAAAACATATAAACATTATAAATACCAAGACAAAGAAGAATGTACAACAGAGAAAAAATGTGAAGTTACAGGCTATAGATTAAATCAGACAAATATTACAATTTTATAGGTCAATTCAATTCAAATACTTGAGGAAAAAAAAAAATTAAAATATGGAAAATAATTATACAACAAAAAAGGGCATGAGTAACAATAAAGAAAACCCAATTGGATAGCAAAGCAAAAAACCAATCCCTGATACGCAAACAACACTGGTTACAAAACATATAACATGGAAAAATAAATAAATAAATGCAACTTATGCACAGGTTAGTGCTTTTTAATTAACTTTCGTATTTATTTGTTTTTAATTTCAGTACAAATGAAAGTCAATTATAAAGTCATCAAAGGATAAATATAATTAACAAATTAGTAAATAACAGAGTACTGGAATTGTTCTTCCATGAAATCTAAAGACCAAAACCTACAAACACCAAAAAAGAATAAATGCTATAGAGACCACAAACCAAATATAAAACCTGATTTGAAACTGAAATTAATGATTACATAATCATCACTAATAGAAAACTCAAATCCTTCAAAACCAACACAATGTAATCATTGAGCTACACTGAATAGTAAAATTGCGCAAAAAAAAATTAAGTCAAATTGATTGCAAAGCAGAGCAAACATAAAAATAAAGATCCATGGACTAATCAAAAACATTAATGTGTTCATAAGATTTTAGTTTCAAGTTTAACACTTTTACTACTGCTTTGGTATCAGTCTAGTAAAACTGCCATTATTTTTGATTGCTCAAAAAATAAATCATAGCAGTTTTAAATTGCAGCAGAGAAAAATGAAAGAAATACTGCAAAAGAAGCCTAAGAAAACATTGAACATATGGGTTGAATTGTCAACAACACATCATTTAATCAAATCTATGTCATTTATTTCTATGTTTCTATTTCAAAGGAGGCAGTAAATTATCGAAGAAAACAATAATTTCAATTTGGAGAAGATTATAATGTTACTAAAACAGGAAAAACAAAGATTATAATCTGAGACCAAATCATTCAAAGAGAGAGAACAAACAGCCGGATTTTAATTCAAATTTGAATAAGAAAAAGTACCGTTGAGGAGTTCCAGAGAAATTAGTGCATACCTTCTGAATACACCGGGTTTTAATGTGCAATAACACTAATCAAGCAGTGACAATCAAGAAAGAAAGAATACCACCTTTTAAGCTCGTGAAAAGAAAAAGAAAACACAAACATACACTCTTGTTTAGAGAATGACCAACCTAGCATCAACACATGATCTAGAAAAAATGATAATTGAAATCTCATAAGCTATAACTAATGCATATTTGAAACAAGTAGAAGGGAAAATTGGCTAAAAAAATCAATTTGTAAAGAAAAAAAGATGGCTAAAACATGCAAATCAGAGCCAATTGAAACACATACAGTAAATGGACAAAATTTAATACGAAGTATGAGATAAGTAGAAGGGAAATCAGACTATCCTAACCTATCAATTTGTTCCAACAACATTTCTTACAAACATGCTTGTGAACATTATAAATCTAACTAAACAGGACATTCATCATGTCCCTTTTGATATATAACTTAAGTATTAAGCATATGTCAAAGCATAAAAAGGAATCTTCCATAGCAAAGGAAAAAAAAATCCAATCTCTCTCTATTCGTTAATGAACCACCACCGTCTCCTTCAATTTCACATACACTGTTTGTGGAAGACACGAACAACAACTTTGTAGACACAAAGGAACTGTAAAAAAATTAAAAATTAAAAATTAAAAAAAAAAAAAAAAAAAAAAAACAGTAAAAGAGAGACCAGAAAAAAGATTTTGAAGTAATTGTTGTAAAAAACAGCGCCTAAAAATCTGTTGCAAAGTGTATAGCATACATTAGTTATCAATCTGTTTATTTGTTATTTTAAAATGCAGTAATTAACCCCAAAAATCCCATAATCCCACTTACAAAGAACTTATAATTACTATACACTCTGAAGCATCCATGTTGAAATCTATTTATAATCCCTAATGTATAATACAATAGACCAAAGAAAAATAACAGTTTATTCCTTGTACAAAAGAGAAAGTGTATAATACAGCAGTCAAATTTTGGCCGAATCACTTTCATAAATGGTTTAATTATTCATAGCCCGTTGACCTCATGTAAACATTCCTGGCAGAATTCCATTCAAGCAAACTATAATAAACTGTAAAATGGTTTTATTTTTCAATAATCTTCTCAATGTTCCCCTTAAATTAAGAGGTTGGTCTGATTTTTCAAGAATCACCATATCTAGAGGTCTGCCATTCTTTTCCATGCTGTAGGAATTAATATTGACAACAAAGCATCTAAAGAAAAAGAATAAACATCCGAATTCCAATTCAAATTCAAACACAGAGAAGTGATGCGTACCTTTCGTCAGTTTGTGTTTAGTTCTGATTATGTTGGTCACGGAGTAGTGCCTATCCTTAATCTTAATTCATATGCGCTTACAGACTGTATCTGTCTCTCTCTATTTCTATTTCTATTTCTGACTCTTTATTTCTCTGTATCTGCCCCTCTCTATTACCAGTGCCAATTAAGAGAAAAACACGAAAATTTTGCAGCAACCACTGTTTCAATATTTCAGGATAGTTAACAAACATGATCAACGAAAATTATTCAACAATCCTAAACAGGTAAATATCATAAAATTAGTATTTTAAAAAATTATCTCATTGGACCCATTATAATAGCTTGACATATCAATGGCCAAAAATATCATTCAGATGCAATTACTAACATATCAAACAAACATAAACACACAATAATAATAATAATAATAATAATAAACAAACAGACAAACAAATAAATAAAAAAAATTTCTTCTTCTTTTTTTAATTATTAAAAAAAAAAACTATTAAAAACTGCCAATCTAAAAACCAAACACAGAGGCAATAGTTTGAAAGAGCCATCCGTAAATGGGTTAGGGGAAACGATGGGGAAACTAAGTGAAATTGATTAGAAAGCATGGTGAACCCATATATTTAACATTCAACAAAGCGAAAAAGAATCTGTGAATAGTGAATGGAAAAAAAAGAAGGTAAAAAAAAAAAAAAAAAAATGCCTACTTTCTGAATTGTCTGTTGTTGAAGAGAAGGAACAAATTTTTTCAGTTTTCGCTATTGCAGATCACGAATAAAGGTTTTCAGGTTTCTCTTCTTCTTCTTTTTCGCTTCCTTTGGGATTTTCTTTCTTTGTATGCTTGTTGGTTTGAAACACGTTATTCTGATCTATGTGTATATGGATATGCACCGAAGAGATGGAAGTGAGGGTGAGTCTGAACTTTCGATTGGGGACTCTCCTTCCCTCTCTGTATCGCTAGGTTTTTTAAGTTGCAAGCATTTTTTATTTTTTTTGCTTTAGCTGTTTTTTTAAAAAAAATATAAATATACCCAAGGACTATCAAACCGTGTAAAGGTTGGGAAACAATACAATGTATAGCTTTTTAATTTAAACGTGGCAAAATTTTAGATAGCATTTTTTCCTAACGTGACAGCACCTCTCTAAAGGCTTCTGTTATTATATATAGTATTAGATATGCACAAGTTTTATTCTTTAGGTTCTTAGAAGTTGAAGGTTTTCAAAAATTATATTTTAAGCTTACGTTTTAAAAGTTTATCAAAAGCATTTTTACATGAGAAACTTCGACTTTTAAATAATGTTTTAAAGAGAAACTTTAAATTTTAAATAATGTTTTGAATGTCCGAATCTCATTTAAAAGATGTGTCACGCCCAGCTATAAAGATAGGCACGTGACAACCGCCGCACGCTTATAAAGTAAACATTCTACAAGTGTGCAAGGCCTTCTTAGCAACTAAAATTTATCATCAAAAATTAAATCAAATAAATCCAAAATACTTCAACAATTTCTTTATGAAAAGATCTCCAATAATTTAATAGGAACAAAACCCAAACCTCATGCACAACTATCCAATCCCAAAATCACTGAGCTTCTTTTCCTGCTCATGACACAACATTAAAACTCCCAAAACTTACTATTCTTTACAATCTGAAACTGGAAGGGGAAAAGGGGTGAGTTGACAACTCAATAAGTAACCAAAATCCTAATAAGTCTATCAAGCAATAGATCTGTAAAGTTATAAGATGTAATATGTGTTTTCAAAATAAACTAAGAAGTAGTTTCGTAGTCTTAAAATAATAAGTTTCAAATAGATCACATACTTTAATCTTACAAATATATCATAGATGGTTTAAAAAGTAGTCAGTTTTCCATATATCAAAGTTATAACTTACAATAAGTTCCAAAAATACATAAGCAGTTTTAATGACTCAAAATAGTTCAAATATTCAAACGTAATTTGTATTCTTAACAATCTTATGACTATGGTCACGCTATATCCCCGTGATTGGGCATCCGAGTACCAATGAATAACCCTCATTGGCTGGATATCAGAGTACCAATGAATAACTCTCATTGGCTGGGTATCAGAATACCAATGAATAACCCCCATTGGCTGGGTATCAGAATAAATTCATAGTCAGATAGTTCATAATCATATATATGAAATCATATTTTCTAACAAAAATATATCTTATTCAAGCATGTATAAAAAAATCATGTACTCATTATTAAAATATATTTGTAATAATCATTTACTTGAAATCAGTAATACAATAGAAATAAAATTTCTCACAATTATAAACAATGTTCAGTAGTTAAAAATACATTAATAGAAGCAAAATAAAACCCAATTAGGATAAGCTTACTTGCCTTAGCTAGCTCAGCACAAAGAACTTCTCCCTAAAACTTTCTCTAAAATCCTTATATCTCACCTAACAATTTAAAAGCACAATTTACTCAATAATCAAATAATAAGAATAACTTGCAAGGTACTTGGCCAGAAGAGAAACTTCTAAAGTATCCAATAATTTCCCGTTATTTACTCTCCTACAGTTTCTCTATGGCTATATTCCACATTCTACAACACAAAATATCATTTGTATTAACTCTGTTTAAATTTGTTTCAAGCAAAAATCCCAAGCACTATGTAATATAAGACTCTCCTCACAAAGGACAGAGAAGGAAGACAGAGGACCGGTCCTATAAGTAAGTGAGCAATGCTAGTTAAAATTGCTAGTGAAATGTTTCCATGAGATATCGAATGATGATAAGAAATCACAATATCCAAAGAATAAGTGGCATAGGGTGTATAATTACCATCAACCTAGACCACCCAGTGAAGGAAACTTTTTATCCACTTTCAAAAACATCAGATGATTCTCCCTGAAAAACAAAATTTTTTGTTCATTCAATGCCTCTCTCGATTTTTGATCTTTTTTTTTTCCTCATACGATTATTTAGGCTAAAAGTTAAAGCATTCGTAAGGACTGAATTCTCTGTAAAGCTGAGCACAATCTCTAACAAAAAGCCTTTGTCTCTTATCTTCGTAAACTCTAGAGTCTAATAGGCCATTGGATGTCAAACCAATAGTCCACTGTTTCTTATAATAAATATTCACAAAAGAGTATGCGCCCAAAGCAACTCCATGACCAACAAAGCACCAGAATTAGAGATATTACAGAGAAAGACGTACAGTGAAAATAGGGATTTTATCACCAATTCCAACCCTTCTCTATTTACACTAAGAGCATCTCCAGCAGATTTATCAAATTTTTGTACTATTTGGAGAATGAATAATGACTTTTACCTTTATCTACCCACTTTTTTAAATACACCTTCCAACAGATTCTCTATCTCATTCTCTATTTCATTTAAATATTATTTTTTCTTTCATTATTTATTCTTTTTTTAACAACTACACATCTTCCAACATTTTTTTACTCAACACCTAATTATTATAATACAAAATAAGAATTTGAAGAATGAACAGTAGCCCATCAGACTTGATGGGCTACTGTTCATGAGCCAAAAAAAAACTGACTTTGCCTAAGCTGCTGGAGCACTAACACAGCCCATATTCTCCAAATTTTAGCTAATATATGTGGATGCCAATGCTCTTGGAGATGCTCTAACGTCGTGAAACCCATAGGAATTTTTTTTTTTAAAGATAATTTCGCTTATGGCCAAAAAATACCAACATAAAATATACTCAAATTCCAAATACAACTTAGATTTGACAAGAAAGAGATTCTTGAGCTCTTATCTCAATTGTGCAGTCAAACATTCTCTTCTTGAGTATTTTAGGTAGTCTCCTCTGTCAAAATATCTGTCATTATACACGAACCTAAATTAGACTATATATTGCTAGGGTTTCAACATTTAAAAAAAAAAAAATCCCTTAGTAATATTAATTATAAAATTGACCATAAACAACTTTACTTAAATACCCCTCCTTTTAAATCTATATATATTTTTTTTTTCTGGGTATTACAATCTCCCCCACTTATAAGGATCAAAATCAATGAAAAAAGTTAAAGATTACCTTAGAAATGTGAATGGAATGAAAAACAATTGAATTTAGTTGGGTTTTGATGTAGAAACATTAAAATAGGGGTTTGGGAGAGGATGAGAGAAGTTTAAAACAAATGACTCACGAAATGCCCTTTAAAAGCTGATCTGAAAATTTTCGTGGGTAATTTTGCTGGTAAGCTTCCCGTGAAATTTCGCTGGTATTTCGCTGGTAAGCTTTACTTGCGAAATAGTCACGAAACTCTCTGTCCAAAGCTGAAAAACTTGAGAATTTGACCCTTTAACTCATGATTGAACTTACACATGAAATAAGTCACGAAAACACCCAAAAAACATGTTTTTCACACAAAAACAGTTTGAAAAACTTTAAAAAACATGGGTGATACAAATCACTTCCAAAAATCTACATATGGCTAAGCATACACACATCACATTTGAACATATACAAACACACAAATGAAATAGGCATTCATTGAACATTAAACTTCTGTGTTGTGGGTGTGTATTAAATGTGGAATAATCCTTAGTCTAGAGTGAAATTTTAATGATCAATTCAATCAAGTCATACACAACTAGTACTAGGTCAAGTGGTCTATCTCAATTATAGGAATGAACATATATGACCTCCCACAATAAAATGATTATTCATCTTTGAAGCTTTTCATTTGGTTTCTTTACAAATCATAACATTTGTTCAATTTTTGAACAATACATCTCATTTTGAGATCGGTGCTTGAAATTTTTTATATTTCAATATTGAGAATAAGCTTTTGGCTTTTTGAGCACCATACATTTCAATAAAATGTCACTTTCCCTTTTTCTTAGTCAAATACTAGTATGTACGACAGTTTTTGTAGCTCATTATCTCTTTTCATTTTGAAATTTACATTTGTTGAGCTCTTTAAGGAAAAACATAAAAAAATGTGGGAATATATATAGGCACAAGTCTATGCATGTATCAAAACCATCAAGACTATTGACCAATCATTTATGACAAGCTTGAAGATTGATTTACAACAGTCACACATAAATTTCAAGATTTTTCCCACAAAAATATATGTGCATACATAACAAGTTAAGTTCGTAAATGCACTATGCCATTAGTACAAAGGTACTAGGCCAAACTCACATGTGAAATGTGCTCAAACATATACGAGCAAACTTTTTGAATTTTTCTCTTTTTATGTGGTTTTGGATTTTTACACACAAAAAAAAAAGGTATAAAAGTAAGATCAAAAACAAAAAAATAAAACAATGCATATAAAGAGATGCATGATGCACAAATGCATGACAATGAAGCATCTAATGCATGAAGGGTTATACAAAGATCGAAAGAATTAGATCAAGGACCAAAAGAGCATAAGCTCAACCATAGGAACCCTTCCTCATCCAAACAGAACGATTGTTTGGAGTGAATGTCTCATGAGAAATGAGATGAGGGTTGAAAAAATAAGAACCGGAGATGCATATAGACACAAAGGTAAGAACATTAAAAACTTTCTTCAACAACTTACCATTTTTCCCCAAATCCGGTTTAGCTTGCAAAGTACAACTTCTAAAAAAAATTCAAGTTTCTCTTTTCTTTTTATTCTTTTAAGAGCTTGAAACTTAGAGCAATGAGGTCTTAGATGACCAAAGGCACTACAATGGTGACAAACAATGTGTTTAGGTCAACTAAGCTTTTTGGAAAGGGATCTAGCAACATAGTTTTGTTCTCCCTTCAACTTGGAGTATTGAGATCTTATGTGACCGATCACACCGCAATTGTGGCAAATTGGAACAAACTTAGATCCATCCAAAACCTTAGGTTGAGACCTAAATGAAGGCTTTGACTTAAGAGTCTTTCTCTCCACTTTTTGGTTTCTTTTGTGTGGAGGAATGTACACCGATTTGTTCTTTGAGGTAGAACATACAATAGACATAAAATTGAGTACCACAACATGATTATAACAAATATTTTCATCTTTTTTAATAGTAGGATCAGCAATCAAACACTTGACATGCATCTTAAGAGATTCATTTTCACATTTTAGCTCATCAACAAGTTTGTTAAACAAAACAAGTTTAGCATCCAAGTTCATATTCAAACATTCAAACTTTTTCAACTTTTCACAAGAATTTTCAGCAAGTTTCTTATACTTTTCAACCAATTTGTTGGATTCATTGAGTTTAGCAATCAAATCATCCTTTTCACTAGTAAGCTTGCTCAAATTCTCATGAAATTTCTTGAACTTTTTCTTCAAGAGTTTGACATTTGAAATATCAACAACAACAACACCTATAGATTCATGTAACATGTCATCACAATTTTGAGGATTAACACTCATAGAGGCATTTTCACAAACATATGGCATGTTATACTCAACAACATCCATAGAAGCATATAAAGCATTATCCATGACAAACACACAAGGGTTCAAGAACCACACTAAAGTAATGAAACCAATACAAGTATACCCGCTCTTATACCAATTGAAAGCTCAATTGTGTGTTAAAACACAAGAGCTTGTTTAGACCCCCAATTAAAAATTATAGCTAGATTGCTTTTACTCTAACTTATCTAAGTGCGAAAACAAGAGTAAATGAAACGCAATCAATCGATACTACTCTAGTACATAAACATGAACAACAAACATTAAAAGTAAAGTACAAAAGTAAGGGAAGAAAGATGCAAACACAAGATAACACGACGATGTGTTACCAAAGAAGAAATCAAAGAACTCGGTAAAAAACCTCTCCGCCACCCTCCAAGTGGTAAATCGATCCACTAGATAATAAGTTGAGATACATAAATAGCAAGAAACCCTCCAAACCTAATCTACCCAATGTACCTAAGCCCTCCAAGTTTCTACTCCAACAAAGCTTCTTGAAACTATGTCTTGTCTAGCTTTTCGGATCCCACAGTACGACCGATTGCATCTGCCAAAGCTTGAGTCTTCACCAACTTAATACTAAACCCAATACAATAAAATCCCACAAAATACAAGAAACAAAATTAAAGCAATTATAACACTTTTTGTCATGGAATAAAGCCAACATAAAACATAGTTGTAAATTACAACTTTACATATTAGAAATAGCATTTGGCTCTTTCCTGTATTCAACTTCAGTCATGGCTCTCTCCAACAAACTACCTTCTTGCCTTTTTCAAAGTCAAAAACTCCAATCTCTTCTCAAACAGCTTCTCTTCTTCTTCTTGTTGCTACTTCCCCTTGCTATGTCAATTTCCTTCAACTTCACTAGTTTCAACAAAGAAAACATTACCGTTAAACGTGATGCGCATCCATAAAACCAGATGGTACTATCCTGCTCGCAGAGCCCAGCTACTTTAGTGCTGGTCGTGCCTATTATAATAAACCAGTGCACCTTTGGGATAATAGCACAGGGAGGCTTATAGTTACGGACTTCACCACTCACTTCTCCTTCATCATTCAACCTGTTCATAAAGAAGTGTCCGCTGATGGGATCGCCTTCTTCATCGCACCAATTGATTGTGAATTTTCTGATAACCAATTCAAGTGGCGCATTTCTTGGACTGTTTACTAATGAATCCGCTCTCGATGTCACTCAAAATCAGATTGTAGCAGTTGAGTTTGACACTTCAAAAACACTGAATTTCGTGATCATCCAAGTGATAATCATGTAGGAATCGATGTCAATTCCATTGTCTCAAACACAAGTGTCACATGGCCATCTAGCATTAAGAATGGGTCAACTGTATATGCATGGGTAAGTTATAACTCAAAAACTCAAAATCTTAGCGTGTTCCTTAATGATGCTGATAATCTAGTCTTTGGCGAGAATTCTAGCGTTTCAGTTATTGTTAATTTGACAACAATTTTACCAGAATGGGTTAGTGTTGGTTTCCCCTCGAGTACAGGTAATTTTACAGAGACAAATATAATATGTTCTTGGTCATTCAATTCAACTTTAGAAGTTGGGCTTACACAACCAAACAACAAGAGAGGTGGGAACAGGGAAAAAAAAATTGGGTTTGGGGATTAGGTTAGCTGTGAGTTTGGGTGTAGTGAGTTGTGCTTTAGGTCTACTTTGGTTTATTTGTTGGAGAAAAAAGGCCGAGGGGAATGCAGAAGATTTTGATGTTGATGACTATATAGATGACGAATTTGAAGGAGGTTCATATACCGTGAACTTCTTCATGCATCAAACAACTTTGCTGAAGGAGGGAAGCTCAGGGAGGGAGGATTCGGAGGCGTTTACAAGGGTTTTTTAAGTGAGTCCAATACAGAAATTGCGGTTAAGAGGGTTTCAAAAGAATCAAAGCAGGGAAAAAAGGAGTACATGTCAGAAGTGAAGATCTTTAGTCGTTTAAGACATAGGAATTTAGTTCAACTCATTGGTTGGTGGTGCCATGAACAGCATGAGTTACTTCTTGTGTATGAGTACATGCCTAATGGAAGCCTTGATTCTCATCTGTTTGGAAAAAAGACAACACTAACATGGCCAATAAGGTATAAAATAGCCCAATGATTGGCTTCTGCATTGTTATACCTTCACGAAGAGTGGGAATAATGTGTCGTGCACAAAGATATAAAGTCTAACAATATCATGTTGGATTCAAATTTCAATGCCAAACTTGGTGATTTTGGTCTTGCAAGACTTGTAGACCATGAGTTGGGCTCACAAACTACTGTCTTGGCAGGCACCATAGGCTACTTAGCTCCAGAGTGTGTTATCACTGGAAAAGCTTCTAAGGAATCTAATTGTTATAGTTTTGGGGTGGTTTCCCTTGAAATCACGTGGAAGAAAGCCAATCCAACCACAAGCAGAGTCAAGCAAAGTAAGTCTTATAGAGTGGATGTGGGACCTCTATGGAAAAGGCCAACTCCTTGAAGCCGTTGATAAGGGATTGCGTATGGAATTTGATGCTGGGCAAATAAAGCGTTTGATGGTAGTTGGATTATGGTATTGTCATCCTGATCCCACTATTAGGCCCTCTATAAGGCAAATAATACAGGTTCTTAAGTTTGAAGCTCCTTTGCCCAACCTTCCATCAAAGTTGCCAGTGCCGATGTATTTTGGGCCTCCAATGCATCAATGTAAATTCACCAATACATCATCTAGTCTCATGTGGTCAAAAGATCATAAGCAATGTTCATGTAGTAATTGCTCTACTAATCCGTCTTTGTCAACTGGCCCAAGCATACCTCTTTCACATATAGGCAATGCTAATGTGGAGTTAGCTTCAGTTATAGATTAATATATATGATTATTCAAAAAATTTAATGAATTTGAAAGCATGTGTGCATCATTAATGTAAGCTTTTGAAAAGGGTTTATACGATTTTAATGTTGGCTAATTCAATGAAAGTTTTTTATTTTAGGTATTGTACTTTGTGATATGAATGGTTGTAATGAGGCTTGGTGGCTAAAACTTTTGTTTAATGTGCAAGACTGAAGACTTTGGTCATGTGAGAATGGTGATCTAAGCATAACCCCTGGTAGACTCTCAGTAAACCGAGACCGTGTTGTGGAAATTCTATTATTTTCTTCAAAGGTTGTGTTTGTAGCCATCTCAAGCCCAAACCATATTTGTATTTAAAACTTATTTCAACCCTAATCTCATGAGAAGGAAGAAGGCAATGGTGAACAAAGAAAAACCTTTAGAATTCTTTATTTTGTTTTCCTAGCTCTTCCATTGATTATCATTAAGAGATTCTTTATTTCAAAACACATATATCATCACTAGTGTTGTTTGAGACCATAGAGATCAAGATAATCTTCATGAAGCCTTGGAGTGACCAAGAGATCAGTTTTGTGGTCGGCAGATTGACTCGAAACAAGAAGTAACTTTAAAGACACAAAGTAGGAGTCTACAATTTCTAGCAAACGCAAGGTGCTCTAACTAGTAGTTAGGTTGATTACATGTATAGGACGTAGTGTGAGTATAGTTAATAACCTTCAATAGTGGACTTATTGAGCTGGGTTTCACCCTGGATTGTTTCTACCATTTGTCTTTTCACTCTATGAACATGTCTATTAATTTGTTATTTATTGTTTTGTCTATTTTATCCTTGTTCCATATTATGATTAAATATTGACTAGATAACTAGCCGGTTGAGTAATTGAATAATTTATTGGTAGCTAAGTTGATTCGGGGTCTAAACATCATTTTGCAATTGGAATTGGTCTTGGTTCACTCATGTAGGGTTTATTTTACTTGTGTAATCCTTGATCCCATTGTAATGGACAAACTAGAGAGTCATTATACTCTTTGATTGTGATCATTTAGTTCAAAACAATTCTATAGGTGATCTTAAAATTGTTGGTATCAAGCTCTTTAGGGAAATAATGAAATCCAAGAAACACTCAAAGAAAACCTTAGAGAAATTGAGTGAGATTGAACTTGAAAAAGAAGTTTTAACTGTAAAACTAGATAAATCTAATCAGTTAATTGGTTGAAAACACTCTAAGAAAACTATAGAAAAATTGTTGAAAATTCATTGGAAAAATAAAGATTGAATGTTGATGCTATGCAGAATAGATCAAAAGTTGTAGCTGACAGATCAAAGTATGCTTGGAGGACGCAACATATGAAGCCAAAGACCTCTGCTTTTTGTTTATTCCTATTTTTATACTAATAAGCTAATTAAGGCTGCATCTCAGTATCTGTTAATGGGGGTTAAGTTCTTGTGGTTTTGAGAGTTTGTTCCTTGGGCATAAGGCCTTGAGTTTGGATTGTTGTAATGTTTGAAGTTTAATATAGTCTTGTTTTTCCAAGTGGGTTAGATTTAAAGTTAAACTCTAACCGCTACGCCATGCTTGCATGCTAACGTTCTTAAGTGGAAAAGAAATATATTTGAATTAAACTTAACACAATTCCATACTACTAAATTAAATAAACTTTTATTGCTGCTTTTACTTTATTTTATAACTAATATTCATAAATCATAATATTTTATTATATTATATATTCTAATTAGCCATCTCTAAAGGAAATATATAAAGTGTATTCGTACTTTTAAACTTCAAAAATTAATTTTAACTTTTAAACTTTTTCTTTCATGCTTTATTATTTTATTTTTATTAACTTTCTTATTTAATTTGTAAAGATATACTTGAAAATCATTTAATTTCCCCCATATTATTTTATTAGCCATAAAAAAAACCACCTCAAAGCCTCAAACCACCTCAAAGTTTCAAACTACCTAGTCAAACCACTTGCAAGTTCTCTAAAAACTTAATACATCTCTCATACTAGGTGGCAAGGTAATTCTGTAGCTCATACCTTAGTTAGGAGAGCTAAGTTATCTTTTCTTTTATTAGTCTGGATAAAGTTTGTTCCATCAAACATTTTATCTTTTTGTTGTCTTTAATTTTCCTGTTAATTGAATAATACTGCTCTGCCTCTTTCCTAATTTTTTTTTTTAAATTTTAAAAACTTAGTCTTAACTCACTTATTTTCAAACAAAATTCCATTGACACTTCCTCAAAGTCCCTATCCACGAAGCCATCATCACAATCCACCTAAAACAGCCGCATCCATTGCAGTTCACAACCCAAAAACCCTCAAACACCCGCCACTTACGACCAAAATTACTCACTCCTAGGCCTAATCCCGCAAAACCTAATTGACAAACCCATCAAACCATGCCAATTGGGAAACCACCCTTGGGCCAACCACATTCCCAAAACCCCACAACACCACCACAAATCAAATACCAAGGCTAGGAATGGGCTCAAATAATGTCAAATACACCTTCAAATTCAAGAGACAAATATTGAGTCACATGTTTAGTGATAAATTGATAATAACTTAATTTTTGTATATTAATATTATTGTTAGAGTGTATTATTGTGCTTATTTTGTGTTAAATTATGCATTTTATATTTGATTTTAAATAATATTAAATATTTAATTTTGTGTTTAAAGTGAATTTTATATTCATGAAGGGACCGGTTTGTCTTTTGTAGGAAAATAGAATTAATTCTAGCAAGATTTATCAAGAAAGGTGTGAGCCAATTTCTATAAAGAAGAAAGCTAATGACGAAATTTTTACAAGGTTGGTAATGAAGTTAAATAAAATAAGCCCAATCCAATTCGAGCCCAAATTGAAGAAGAAATCTAAATAAATTTGCACTAAATCCAAGTCAAATTCAGATTAGGATTTAGGATTCTAGCCTACGCAATCCTTAGTGTTTTCCCAAATTTTTTATGGTCTAAAATTTAATATTAAATATATACCATTTTAATTGAAAATAATAATTAAAACAAATCATATTATCATATTATATTATATATAATAAAAGTTAGGTTTAAATGTCATGGTTGTGCTGCGTGACTTCATTAAATTGCAGAAATTTTATTAAATTTTTAGATTTTTAAAGAACTAAAAATGAATAGTATACGATCAGGACTCTAATTCATTCTTATTATTAAATAAAATTAGATTAACATTATTTTTTTATTTGTCAGGATATATTTCTTAAATTAAGGGATAATATTTAACATACAAAAATTTAATTTAGATAATATTTATCATCTAACTAACATTATTTTTTTTATTTGTTAGGATATATTTCTTAAATTAGGGGATAATATTTAACATACAAAAATTTAATTTAGATAATATTTATCATCTAAATTTTCAAACTTTTTATATTATTAAATTAATATTATTTTATCAAAATATCAAGCTACAAAACTTGATTATTAAGGGATAAGCACAATCCAAATTCTTCAAGAGGTAATTAATATAAATCTATCCCAAAAAACAGTACATATCTCCAATAATTTGATAATCTCTATTTATTTCAAAAAACAGTATATATCTCCACTAATTTGATAATTTCTACGTTGATGGCATTTAAAATATATATATATATATATATATATATATATATATATAGATATATCAAAATTCCTTATAGCTATCAACCACGTTCTCTTTCTCTCTTTTTTTTTTTTTTTAAATTTTTAATTTTTTATATGTTATGTTAATGTTGAATCAACTCTTTTTTTTTTTCTTTTTCTTTTTTTTTTTCCATTTTATTCATATGGCCTTTTCTTAATTCCAATTTTTATGGGATAAAAACAAACACATTGATTAGATATCTTTAATTTTAATAAGATTTAAATGAATTATATTTCAAATGGAACTCTACCAATATATATAACCCTATAGATCCTTTTTGGAGTGAAGCTTATTTCAACATGTGAATGCCTAAATTCCATGACAATGCAGGTATGCATTCTTTCTTCTTTTATTATTATTATTTTCATTTTTGTTTATTTTCTTTAGTGTTATTATTGGTTTTTTATCTTCATGTGATTTTAATTAATGAATTCAAAATATTCAAAAACATTGTCAAGTTTCTAAAGACTCCTTCTTTGTTTTTGTATTTTGTTTTTATTAAATTGATTAGGTTTTGTGTATTGGTTGCCTTTTGTTTAAACTAATTTTCTTAGCTTTGATCTAATTTATATGCTTAGGGTTAGGGTCTTAGAATTAATGATTAAATATGGTTAGAATTAATAGATTAATTTTAACAATTTTCTTATTTGATTTTTATGTTATATCAAATTATCAAGATGTTCTACACGTGTATTCTTGAATTATCAATTTTAATTTATAATACTATCAAGATTATATTAATTTTAGATTTATCAATTGTTTAGTATGTTTTTTTTTTAAATAATTATCAATTTAAAATTCAATTTGGAATTATCAATTTAATTTAGTTTTAGGAAGAAATCTTACCCCTTATTTTAGTGAGATAATTATTTACTTGATAATTTTTTCTTTTATCTTTATTGAATCTATTAAAATATATAATTATTTATACATTTATTTTATAAGCTTTTTTCATAAAACTGTGCAACGCATAGGCTTATAACTTCTAAAAATAGAAAACTAGGACGAAAAGCTGGCTAATTAATTATTTTTGGCCTTCGGTGTCTAATTACAAACGTTGATACAAAAGGATTTGTAGCATTGACAACATAGGACCACTATAAAGCCCAATTCCAAGGTTAATCAATCTCATACCACATAACAAGGTTATCAAGGGTTCATATCGAGATCGGGCTACCTCGACCGAGGCTACTGGCTCCCTGCCCGGGGGTGTAATATGACCATAAAGACCCCCTTTTAACTTTCTCAAAAAAAAAAAAAAAAAAGGGTTCACCTCTTTCTTCGAATCGGGCCCAAATCTAAATCAACGAAAATTTCAATTTTAGAGAGAGAGAGAGAGAGAGAGAGATTCCAAAAGTGGCAAAATTGTTTCTTTTTTTTTTTTTTTTTTGCACGTAGTTGCTTTTTTTTTTTTTTTTTTTTTTTTTTTAGAGAGTTTCAAGTTATGGCATGCACTCTTGATAATAGCTATGAAGTTGCTTAGCTTTGAAATTAGGAGTTGGGACCAGCCAAAGTGGCTTTATCCAACTCCCACTCCCACCTTATCCAAAATCCATAAGTGACATTGATATCATTTTCACAAGCTTTAAAACTACATAATAATAAGGATATTGATTCTGTTATGAGTGACAAAATTTTTTATTTTTTTATTTTTTGAAGAAGAAGACAGTACGTCGAAGTTAATAATTAAGAATATACCTTATACTTATCATTTAATTACTATTGTTAAACATTTCGTAATGAAAATCCGTACTTCATTGTAGAGACGGATCCAAAATTTTAAGCTAGTGAGGGCCAGAGTAAAAAAATAATAATAATAAAACTCCAAATAGGTATCCATATAGTATCAAAAAATTACAAATACTCAAAATTATTATTTCTTAATACATTAAGATGTAACCATTTACCAACAAAAACAAAATAATGTTTTTTTTAATACTAGGCTAGCTAGGATTTTTTTTTTTTTTTTTTTTTTTTTTTTTTTTTTTTTTTTGTTGTTGTTGAAGTTAGAGCATTCACAGTAGTGGTGCTAAAAATTTTAACTTTTAGTACCTCAAAAAACTACTTTCTCTATTTTACCACCTCACTTTACAATACACTCAATATCAAATGTTCTATTTTTTTATCACTTCATTTAAAATAATATAAACAACTTGTTAAAATAATAAAAGAAGCGAGAAAATTTGAGATTTTAATTGAAGGAAGAGATAGAATCTTAATAAAATATTGTATTTTATTTTATTTTTAATGAAGAGGAAAAATTATGCATGACTTGTTGACTTATATGATGGAATTACTGAATGGATCTTCTTTTATAGTGGACGGACCCTATACGGACGGATCCTACACTAACATGTTTAACACCCATGTAACATCCAATTCGATTATCTTCAACCGGAAACCCTAGAAGGGAGATACTTGCGGCACACACCATAAAATCCTATCGCAAAGAGGATTCCAGAAGTTTCGCATTAATGAAGATCTACTCTATAAGGAAAAGACTTGTCCATCACACTTAGGATTACTCGAGAGGATTCCTATAAGGAAAGGACTTCGACTCCAAAGGAAAGAGGTCAACTTTCGATGACTATAAAAAGCCCCAATACTCTCACAAATCGAGATACGCATAATTGACCCTCTCTAGCACTCTGGAGTTGTAAAAGATTCTAACTTAACTTTCAGAGGGTATTTGGCCGGCACCACACCTGTGCTCTTTGGAGGTCTTCTCTTTTTGTTGTGCAGGTACCTTTTTAACGGGCGAGCAACGTGTGACTCACTGGTGATTTTTTCGGCATCATCAGTTGGCACCATCTGTGGGAAAGGCGCTTCTTTCGTGATTTATAAGCCACATTATCGCTTCCCGAACAAAAGAGTTACATGGTGCTAACTCGCTTGATGGCAACCACCAACAACATCCAAGAGGAGGAACCACCCATGACTCCCCTCGAGAGACAGGTACAAACTCTCGCCGCAATTGTGGAGCGCCTCACCAAGCAAAACCGCGACCTAGAAGAACAGCTACGCCAGAAAAATGTAGCACCAAACAATCAGAGAGAACAAGAAGGTACCAATGCCATGCGAGGAGATCGAGAGGGACCTAAAGGTAACAACGCCCCAAGCAGGCCAAAACGGCAAACTATCAGCCTCCCATCCCTCATCGATGTGGCTCCACCTCCTATTATCACGAAGATGCAGGCGATGAAGGAATAAATGGAGGTCATGATGAACGCACTGAAGGGACGAGTATCCAGCAACCTTGACGATTTGGTCAACCAAACAGACTCACCATTCACTGCGGCCGTCAACTCCTTCCCCCTACCACATAAGTTTCGAATGTCACAGATCGATAGTTATGACGGAGTGAAAGACCCTCTAGACCACCTGGAGACATTCAAAATCTTGATGCACCTTTAAGGGATCGGGGACGAGATACTGTGCAAGGCATTTGCCACAATGCTGAAGGGAGCCGTGAGAATTTGGTTCAGCCAGTTGACACCAAACTCCATCAGCAATTTCAAGGAGCTAAGCGCCCAGTTCACTTCATACTTTATCGGGGGACATAGGTACAAGAAGTCCACGGTGTGCTTGATGAGCATCAAATAGCGAAAGGACGAGACACTGAGATCCTACATAACCTGCTTCAATAAGGAAGCATTTTCGATCGATGAAGCCGACGACAAGATATTGGTAGCAGCCTTCATAAATGGGTTGCGAAATGGTAAATTTTTGTTCTCCCTATACAAAAACGACCCAAAGACCATGTCAGAAGTACTCTACAGGGCCACCAAGTACATGAATGCGGAAGACACACCACTGGCCCGGGACAAAAAGCCCAGAAAGAGAGAGCGACAGGAAGACACGCGGCAGGACCAAGAACGGAAGAAACCCAGAACAGGAGACAAAAGGGACAAAAGGCGCCCTAAGCCCCCAGGAAGAAGATTTACAAGCTTCACCCCATTGAATGCCCCAATAAACCAAGTCCTGATGCAGATCAAGGACGAAGGGGCTCCAACATTTCCAAGAAAGCTGAAGAGTGATCCAAGTAAGTGATCTAGAGACAGGTATTGTCATTTCCACCGTGACCACGGTCATGACACGGTCGATTGCTACGACTTAAAGCAACAGATTGAGGCCCTTATCAGACAAGGGAAGTTGCAAAAGTTCGTCAGCAAGGAAAGAGCGGATCCAAGTCCCCAAGAGCAGGCCCCCCAACGGGATAATGAGCGCCAAAGACCCCCAATTAGAGACATGAGGATGATTGTAGGGGGAACTGCGGTTGCCGGCTCGTCTAAAAAATGCTCGAAAAACCTACCTTAGGTTGGTCAATAACGTCCAGCTGATGGGCTCCATATCAAAGATGGCACGAAGGGAAAGCCCCACCATTGAGTTCTCAAAAGAAGATGCACGGCGCCTTCATCATCCACATGACGACGCACTTGTTGTCATGTTCATCGGGTGTTGATTGACAATGGCAGCTCGGCAGACATCCTATACTACCCAGGGTTCCAGCAAATGGGAATCGACAGAAACAAATTGATACCAATGAACTCCCCGCTGGTAGGTTTTGGAGGAATAAGAGTATTCCCATTGGGCTCGGTCACGATCTCGGTGACAGTGGGCGACTATCCTCAGTAGATCACTAAAGACGTGACATTTCTCGTGGTCGACTGTTCGTCGGCTTACAATGCTATCCTCAGACGACCCACCCTCAACTCGTGGAAGGCAGCAACATCGACATACCACCTAATGATCAAATTCCCTACAGATTATGGGATTGGTGAGTTACGGGGAGATTAGGTGGCCGCGCGCGAATGCTACGTTGCCATACTGGAGATGGAGGATCACCAGCAAACTATGTGTACTGAAGAGCAACGGACCATAGTGAAGCCGGTTGAAGAATTGGAGGAGGTAACCCTAGATGAATCAAGGCCTGAACGGACAACCAGGATAGGGACATTGGCCAGCCAACCAATACGTCAAGCCCTCGCAGTGTTTCTCAGGGTAAATCGAGACGTGTTCACATGGAACCATGAGGACATGCCCGGGATTAATCCCTTAGTCATGGTTCACAGGCTGAACGTGAACCCTGCATCCCCACCTATTCGACAGAAAAAGCGAGTTTTCGCTCAGGAGCGAGATAAAGCGATAGCAGAAGAGGTCAGGAAACTATTAGAAGCTGGTTTCATTCAAGAAGTACACTACCCCGACTGGCTAGCAAATGTAGTTATGGTCAAGAAAGTTAATGGGAAGTGGTGAATGTGTGTCGATTTTACTGACCTCAACAGGGCGTGCTCGAAAGATAGCTACCCACTCCCTCGAATTAACACCTTGGTAGATTCGACAGCGAGACATTAGCTCTTGAGCTTCATGGATGCCTTTTCAGGATACAACCAAATCAAGATGGAGGAGGCGGATCAAGAAAAAACTTCCTTTGTCACCAGCCAAGGACTTTTTTGCTACAAAGTGATGCCGTTCGGATTCAAGAACGCGAGGGCGACGTACCAGAGACTAATGAACAAAATGTTCACGCACTAGATTAGGAGGAACGTACAAGTTTACGTTGACGACATGTTGGTAAAGAGCCTGCGCGAGAATGACCACCTGGACGACCTCAAAGAGACGTTCGATACCCTGCGATCGTATAACATGAAGCTGAATCCAAGCAAGTGCGTGTTTGGAGTAACGGCGAGGAAATTTTTGGGTTTCATGGTATCCCAAAAAGGCATAGAGGTCAACCTAAAGAAGTTACGGGTCATAACGGAGTTAGAGCCATCGAAGACGGTGAAAGAGGTGCAAAGCTTGAATGGCAAAATTGCAACATGAAACAGGTTCGTCTTTAGGGTGACAGACAAATGTCTGCCATTCTTCCGTACTTTAAGAAAATCATTCGAATGGACAGACAAGTGCCAAAAGGAATTTGAAGACTTGAAGAAATACCTCTCATCTCCACCATTGCTCAGCCCGTCCAAACCAGGGGAAGAACTCTACCTCTACTTAGCAGTTTCGCAAGCAGCGGTCAGCGCGGCCTTAGTAAGACAAGAAGAAGGATCTCAACGACCCGTCTACTTTATAAGTAAGGCGTTCCGAGGGGCGGAAGAAAGGTACCCCCAGATGGAGAAGTTAGCCTACACACTGGTAACTGCGGCACGAAAGCTCAAGCTATACTTCCAAGCCCATACCATCGTAGTCTTGACAGATCAGCCGCTGAAAAAAGCCATGAACAGCCCTGAAACTGCCGGACGAATGGCTCTATGGACAATAAAGCTAAGCGAATTTGATATACAGTACTGCCCGCGAACCGCAATAAAGGGGCAAGTTGTGGCAGACTTCATCGCTAAATATACTTAATCAGAAAGCAAGGGGGCACAAACCCTCGAGCAATGGAGCATCTACACTGAAGGATCTTCAAACAGACAAGCCGGAGGTGCCAGTGTGGTAATCCAAACCCCGGAGGGATACAAAATCGAATGCATGATCAGACTAGATTTCCCCACGACCAACAACGAGGCCGAATATGAAGCCTTAGTGGCAGGGTTAGACCTCGCAAAGACAGCAGGTGCTGAAAGCATGGTCATACATTGTGATTCCCAGGTGGTAACATGCCAGATTAATGGCGTCTTCGAGTGCAAAAATGAAAGAATGAAGAAGTACCTGGAAGAAGTGAAGAATTGGGTCGGCTGCCTCGAAGTCAGATTCATTCAAATCCCAAGGGAAGAGAACGAATGTGCCGATCGTCTTGCAAAAGCAACCTCGGCAGAATTTATGCTTGTCCCCGAACAGGTATTGTCATTTGTCCAATTCTCCCCACTTATTGATGACGGAACAAATGTGCAAGAAGTAGATTCAGAGAATAGTTGGACTACCCCATTAATGGCATACCTAAAATCTGGCACGCTGCCAGATGGTAAAGAAGCCGCCAGGAAAGTAAAAGTCCAATCCTCGCGATTTGTGCTAATCAAAGATGTCCTATACAAGAGAGGATTTTCTCGTCCGTATCTGAGGTGTTTGAGCCGCGAAGAAGCAGACTACGTAATGAGGGAAGTCTATGAGGGTATTTGCGGAAACCACTCGGGGGCACGGTCCTTAGCGCATAATCTGATTCGAGCAGGATACTATTGGCCTACAATGTTAAAGGATGCACAGGCTTATGTCAAGACCTGCGACAAGTGCCAAAGGTTCAGTAATTTCATAAGGCAACCGTCCGAGGAGCTGACACCCATGACGGCCCCTTGGCCATTCGCCTAGTGGGGACTAGACATCATGGGCCCCTTCTCGACGGCCGTAAGACAGTTGAAATTTCTGGTAGTTGGTATCGACTACTTCACCAAGTGGGTTGAGGCAGAAGCCCTAGCCACTATCACGGAGAAGAACATTCGAAGCTTCGTATGGAAAAATATCATCTACAGATACGGGATTCCTAGAGTGCTCGTCTCCGACAACGGAAAGCAATTCGACAACAGCGCATTCAGGGACTTTTGCTCGGAGCTTGGTATAAAGAATCACTACTCGTCGCCCGCACACCCACGGGCCAATGGGCAAGTCGAGGTCACGAATCGATCCTTGCTCAAAATCATCAAGACCCGGCTCGAGGGGGCAAAGGGCATCTAGCCAGACGAACTACCAAGCGTCCTATGGGCATACCGTACTACAGTAAGAACACCCACTGGAGAAACGCTATTTCGACTAGCTTACGGAAGTGATGCTGTCATCCCAGCGAAAATAGGACTTACAAGCTATCGGGTGCAGAACTACGACGGGTTTAAGAACGAAGAAGTCTTGCGCCTTCAGCTAGACCTGGTGGACAAGGTTTGGGCAACAGCAGAGCAGAGGTTGGCACGGTACCAGAATCTCATGGAAAAACACTACAACACCAATGTCAGGTACAGAGACTTTCAGATCGGAGATCTTGTTCTACTGAAGGTAATGGGCGCTGCTAGAGATCCCTCACAAGGAAAGCTCGGCCCCAACTGGGAAGGACCCTACAGGATCGCATCATGGCAGAGGAGGGGGACCTACCACCTCGAAACCCTGGACGGACGAAAACTGCAGCACCCATGGAACGCAGAGCACCTTCGGAGATACTACCAGTAGATGCGATACGAAGAAAGCATCGACGCAATTTCCCACTTGTTTAGTTTTTACTATTACTAGTTTTTACCTTGGACCATTTCCTTCTACTAGTTTTTACTTCAAACAATTTTTTCTACAAGTGCCTTTTTAAGCCCAAGGGGGCAAGTACTTTTCTACAAACGCATTCTTTTAATTAATAAGAGGAATATTAAAAAATGACTATGTTTTTTCTACTTAAATTCCAAGTCCAAAAGTGGACGGACATATGATCTAAGTCCACAAGATGAACAGATCATCCCAAGAGGATGAAAATCCTAAGTCCCAAAGAGGACGGATGTAAACTAAGTCCACAAGATGGACGGGTCATCCCAAGAGGATGAAAATCCTAAGTCCCAAAGATGACGGATGTAAACTAAGTCCACAAGATGGACATGTTATCCCATGAGGATGAAAATTCAAAGTCCCAAAGAGGACAGATCAATCTAAGTCCACAAGACGGACGATTAAACCCAAAAGGATGAAAATTCTAAGTCTAAAAGTGGACGGATCAATCTAAGTCCACAAGACAGACGATTCATCCCATAAGGATGAAAATTCTAAGTCCAAAAGTGGACGGGTATAATCTAAGTCCACAAGACGGATGGATCATCCCAAGAGGATGGAATTTCAAAGTTCAAAAGTGGACGGATCAATCTAAGCAAACAAAATGGATTGATCATACCCAAAAAAAAAAAAAAAAAATTGAAAGTCCAAAAATTTGACGTAAATAAATTAAAGACCTAAATTGGACGGATATAAATTAAAGTCCACAAGCTGGACGGATACAAACAAACATTCAACAAGAAAGACGGATTCATTAAACATATCGTTATACTTGACGGTCTCATAAAAAGCATGAATATAGAGGAACAAAAGAAATAGTAAAAAACCCCACGTAGGGAAAAGTCTACATTATCCCAAAATTATGACGGATGTTTGTGAATTTTTCTCCCAATATTCTTGCAATAAAAAAATAAAAAGGCTATTGCTGCGCAGATGGGGCAGTTGTCCCATCCTTATCCTCCATATCAGTTTGGTGACGGGCTTGTTCATCTTGCACCTCGACATTGGTCGCTTCATCTTGGGCATTGTTGAGGAGGGCTTCTTCACCAAACAGTTTATCTGTGTTCTCAGAGTGAACGGGCTGAACTTGTGACTGGTCCTGGGCATTAATCTTGACGATGGATAAGTTGAGCTCGGGATATAGGGACTTTACTTGACGGAGGGCGTCATCGAAGCCGTCACCATAGGAAACTTCCAGTTCTGCCAGAAGGTCGTCAGAGTCATGGTACTCTCGTACTGCAACCTCCTTCGCCAGAAGGATGGCTTTTTCCTTCTCTTCCAGAACCTTTTTTAGCTCCTCCGTCCTCTGATGAAATTCGTCCCTTGCTTTCTCCGCCATCGCCAGTTTCTGCATTTGTACAACCTTCCAAGTCTTCAGTTCGTCTAGCTCCTCCTCCGTCGACTTCATTTTACCACGAAAACAGTCCAGTGTGGTCTCACGGCTCAGACACCATCCCATCAGCCCCTTCATCATTATCATGGCCTCATAAATTGAAAGTAGCAATTAGTTTCAAACTACGAAAAGATGACGGATAGAAAATGGACGGAGGACTACCTGTGCAACGCTAAACAGACCCGTCTCACCCATCACCTCCGTCAAGTGATTGCTCAAATCTTCATAATCTTCAGAAGTTATGATGGACGATAACTTCTCCAGAGCATATTTAGAATCTTCTTGCAGAAGGGGAGTTGGTGGATTTTCCTGCTGGGACGACGGACCCTTCATAAAGCCCTTATCGGCCCCAGGCTTGGCAGGGGTAACCGTTTTTGTTTCCCTAGCCATTAAGCCTACGACGGGTTCTAAAGGTTCTTTGGGTTTTTTGGGAGGACGGTCCACTTTAGGCAGATACTTCCTTTTCTAGGCCTGAGTGCTTGAGCCCACCCCCTTTGGATCCACATCGACGGGATCCTTTTTCTTGGCAGCATTTGCCTTGATCAAAGCTCTCCTCTTAGCATCATCCATCTCTGTAGGAGCAGGGGGAGGAAGTTAGTTTAATAAAAAATTAAAAACCATCAAAACAAAATAAGGGTGACGGGCTTACGCTGACGAATTCTAGCATCGTATTTTTTGGCAGCTAGTGAAGGTTCAGGCCTGTCACAATACCAGAAGATGGTATCAAGTATGACTAGTTTTGCCCAAGTCCTTTCCTCCGACGAGGTCTTTTTAAAAAAAAAATCCAAAAAACTATACTCCTCAAGATCGACCTATGGGCGTCGTCTGACTAAAAAAAAAAGGGAAAAGAAAGAAGATGGTTAAAAGATGTTAAATACATTGAAACATAACATTGCAATCAACTGAATGGTTATAAGTTCAACGCTAGGACGGGCGCATACCAAACGGGGTGCAATACGCCCCAAGTGGTGTCGACGGGCATATGTTCCACATCCCCTGGACGACACATCCACTCGTCACCCTCTACGAAGAAATAGCGACTCTTCCAATCCCTATTATTGGAGCCTGATGTATCATATATGACTTTCAACAACAGACTCCTAGCCACAAAACTATACATCCCCCTTGATTTATCTATTTCATCTGGACGGTAGCAGTGGAGGAATTCCCGCACCGTCAACCTTCTGGCACCGTCTATCATGGCACCATAAAGGACCTCCATGGCTATGAAGACCCTCTAGGCATTTGAGGATATTTGGTTGACGGACAGGCCCAGGTATTTGAGAAGCTGACGGTGAAGGGAGCTTAATGGAAACTTGAGCCTTGCCTTTAGCATCTGTTCATATACCCCGAGACCTACCACACCTTCGTAATAGTATCTCTCTGACTCATAGGGTAGACGGATGGGGATATTGTCTGGAATTTGGTAATTTTCTCTAAGTGTGCTAAAGTGGTTTTCCTTGATGGTAGACACGAAGGCATTCACCGTCCACTCCGGTAGCATGATGAACTCCCTAGGTCCATCAGCTCCTATGATGGGCTGTATTGGTTCTTCCTCACTATCGTCAGAACTTTCCTCTAAATCAGCCATCTCCATATCCTCATTTGTTGAGGACTGGGAAGAGGCGGACGAACTCCTCTCTTCTCCCGAATTGTCTTGGTCTTTGTGACCTGACAGGTAAACATCTTTGTAGTCCGCCCCGTCACGGACAACGGATTGATTACTTGACGCGCTAGACATTGCCTACACGGGATGACAAAACCTAAGACTATGACGGGTCTAGAAAAGGTGACGGGGTATAAAATCTAGAAAAATAAATAGTATATCCGACGGAAAGAAACACATGAGAAGGGGAGTACTTACCAAGTCAGCAAGATGACGGAAGGACGTTGGTGACGGAAGCAGTAATTGAACGGATAAGTCTCTGACAGAGGTGACGGATGCACTCTGACAATGTGTTCTTAGCGTAAAGTGTAGAAATGAAAAGAGATGGGTGATATATATAGGGGGAGTGCACGGAAGACGAAGCATCGCTTCGATCCGAGAAAAGAACCAATGGAGGTGTGACACGTGTCGTACGACCTGATGGCTTTCAGGCTAGTCTGTCAGGATCATGTGTTATTCACAGAGTCCCTGTCGAATCGTCACCCCATGAGTCCGTCTTGACATTACGGACCCACGAGGTGAAGGGGACAACTGAAGAGGAAAAATTATACATGACTTGTTGGCTTATATGACGGATCTACTGAACGGACCTTCTTTTATACTGGACGGACCCCATACGGACGGACTCTACACTGACAGGTCAAACACCCATGCAACGTCCGATTCGATTATCTTCAACCGAAAAACTTAGAAGGGAGATACTTACGGCGCACACCATAAAATCCTATCGCAAAAAGGATTCCAAAAGTTTCACATTAATGAAGATCTACTCTATAAGGAAAAGACCTGTCCATCATGCCTAGGATTACTTGAGAGGATTCCTATAAAGAAAGGACTTCGACTCCAAGGGAAAGAGGTCAACTTTTGATTACTATAAAATGCCACAATACCCTCACAAATCGAGGTACGCATAATTGACCATCTCTAGCACTCTAGAGTTGTAAAAGATTTTAACTTAGCTTTCGGAGGATATTTGGCCGGTACCACACCGGTGCTCTTTGGAGGTCTTCTCTTTTTGTTGTGCAGGTGCCTTTTTAACGTGCGAGCAACGTGTGACTCACTGGTGATTTTTTCGGCATCATCATTTAATAACTTGCTACAGTTAACTAGTATTTATACCAATTTACTATAGTTGCAAAAAAATTAGCTTTAGCTTCTCCAATAATACATGATTTTTTGGTTCCTTGGTGCTAAAATAGTTTTTTTTTTTTTTTTTTTTGCTAAAATACAATCACCACTGTAAATGTTTTTATTGTTTTTGTTAAGTTTTTTGGTTAGATAGTTGCTATTTAGGTGAGGTTAATTAGGCTTATTAAGGAGAATGAGGGCCTAAGGTTTTGGAATGAGAGCCAACTACAAAAATGAAATACATTATAACTATATAAAAAATAAATAAAAATTGGACCCAGGGGGCCCCGGGGCCCTTTAGGCCCCCACCTGGGTCCATCCCTACTTCATTGCAAGAGCAATTTAGGTTTTTTTTTTAATATATATATATATATATATAGACAAAACTTAGATATGGTATCTTAGGTATTGTTCCTTAGATTCCCTTATTAAGATTCGGTCATGTAGCTACTTCACTAAAAAAATACACTTCCATCTCATGAGAAAAAATCTACATGGTAAAATCTTAATGAGGGAATCTAAAGAATAGTACTTAAGTACTGTACCTAAATCTTGTCTTATATACATACATACACACACACACACACACATATATATATATATGGAAATATAGAAATAGGGAACCATAGTTTGTCGGCTTACTTCTAGTCCCCTGAGTTGAAAGCATAATGATTAAACTCGGCAGGTTTATCCACTAATCTAGTGAGCTAATATCTAAATCAATCTGGTCGTTTAATTGGACCATTTATTCAATTTAAGTAGTAAAACTTAGGGTAAATTTCAAATTATACCCCTAAAAAGTTTGAGGGTGTTTGGATCTTACACCTTGAAATTTTAGAATTTAGATTTTAACCTCTAAAATTTGGGGTTGTTTGGATTTGACACCCTCATATTTTAGAACTTAAATTTTACCATTTAAAGTTTGGAGGTGTTTGAATTTTACATCTCCAAATTTTGAAACTTGAGAATGTAAAATCTAAACATCCCCAAACTTTAGAAAGTAAAATCAAAAAACCTCTAAAATTTAGGGGGTAAAATCCAAATTCATAAATGTTAGGGTGTAAAATCCAAACACCTCCAAATTTCAGGAGGTAAAATCCAAATTCTGAAACTTTAAAGTATAAAATTCAAATACCCTAAACTTTTGAGGTGTAATTTTCAATTAACCCTAAAACTTAATAAAACCCAATAGTTTTTCTACAACTTGAGCAACCCAAACAAGTTGTTCTAACTTCTAACCCAAGAAATTTAGTAATTTTGTTGGTCCCACATGTTGTTAGAGGTTGAGTGTATATACCTGAAACATGATATACCATCTCTCCTATAACATTGTCACTTGTGTTAAGCTTTACTAATTCGATAGTTAGGGGGTACTAGTGTGTGCATTTATGAAGGTGAGGTTATGTTGAGCCTTTTGACCCAACCAAGGAGTCTGATTAGGGTAAACGGAAATAGAGTTTGCCTTGTGGTGTTATAGATCATAGGGCCATAGTGGCAACCCTGGAAGACATGTATTGAAATTTCTAAGGGATGACAACGAAATACAAATCTTTTATCTCACTTTTTGAATTCCACTTTATGTTTCCACCAACATTGTATGTCATGTGCTTGGATTTTTTTTTTTTTTTTCCCATTTTAAACTTTAGTTAATTTATTAGGAAAATGGAACAAATACATGACAAGTTGGAATTGATAAAGTATTAAGTAGAACATAAAATGTGGAAGAGTAGATTTGTATTCATGACAATGAGGGCAAATTTGAGATTGGGTTGTTAAGAAGTGGAGGGCAATGGTTTTGAGGAATTTGGATCCTCTCTATTTCCGCTTCCAAGTGAAATGATGAGGGCCATTTAGGGGTCATGATTTAAGGTGAAGTAAATCTTAGGTCAAGATTGTATCAACTTATTTTTAAAAAAAATTTATAACTCTAGTTTATTTTAACCATAATTAAATTTAACAATAGTTAAATTTTAAATAGGTTAGCACAATCTTTTTTTTTTTTTTTTTGAGAAACAGATTGACATAATCTAAAATCTAAATTTACTCTACTTCAATGATAAAAAAGGGGGGGGGGGGGGGGGGGGGGGGGGGTGCCATATGTAATTAATGGGAATTCCCGAATTGAGAGTATTAGGAGACAAAGAATGGAAATTCGGATTTGAATGTACATAAGCAATTGGATAAAAGCCAATATTGATTGTAGGTTGTTGGAAGTGATTAGGCACAAATGTTGCTAGGATACCACTGGGTCTCGTTAGTAAAATTTCTCCCCATCTCTACTTGCAAATGTAGGCCAAAAGTTAAACTATGTAAATTTTTGGTATTATTTTCTTATATGTAGTTGTGTCTATTTTTCTTTCTAGTTTTAAAAATTGAACCATTCAAAAAGCCGAATATAAACGAGTTCAAGGTTTTAAAGTCGAATTGGGGATCAACGAGTGGCTTAACAATGATGACATATAAATTATTTTAATAATTAATTGATATGAAAAAAAAATTAAATAAATGTTCAGATTTTAGCAATCTTGACTAAAAAAAAAATGTCGAAAGAGGTTAAATTTATTCTAATTTCCACAATTATCTATAAAGATTAGGAAGCTATTTTTTTATTATTTAAAATATTTTAGTGTCTTTTTACATGGAAACACTTCAAAGATTATATACAAATATAATTAAAAAAATAATAATGCTTTCAAGTTTTAAATTTAAACAAGCACTTCAACGGGGGAAAAGTTCTCAAAGTCAGCTAATGAGAGCGTGACTTGTTTTAGTTTAGAACAAAAGACTAATATCTCTTCACAAACGCCAATAATTTTGCAAATCAATTGGAACTTAATTTTGGGTGTTTCTCTCACAACAAAGATGCCCAATATCAAATGGAGAATTATAAGGTTCTTATGGTGAACAAGTGACATGATCCACCATTCCACTAGTTTAAAATTACTAATTCAAAAAAAAATTTAAACAAAAACTAATTACTAACTTAACAATTTTAAACAAGTGTGAATCTTTTACGCTCTATTTATTTCGATATAAAATACTTTTAAAAAAATATTTTTAATTTTATAATATTTATTTTGTAATAAAATATTTAATAAAAATTAAAATATTTTCAGTTAACCAAATCCAAATTTATGTAAAATATTTTACACTAACAATTTTGATAAAATATTTTACATTTTCTCGCTCCCTCACTCCCCGTACTTATCTCTCCTTCACTCCCACAGTCACTTTCACGCTGAAACTCTCCCTCTCAGATTTCTCTCCAAAAACCCAGCCACCACTAGTCCCTTCTCCCACCAATCACCGGCTCCGTGGTCTGAGGCACCACTGGCAAGTACGAGGCACCACCGTGTCTTAGCATTTTGCGCTTTAGCTGATTCTGGTGACATTCAATATGCCCGTGTCCTTTTTTCTCAAATTGAAAGGCCCAATACTTATATGTGGAACACTATGATCAGGGGGCTACTGTAAAGCCAAAATTCCCACCATGGGGTTTTCATTTTTTTTCGTCAAATGGCTCGAGAATGCGTCGAAATGGATCGGCGGAGCTTCATTTTTGCGCTCAAGGCGTGCGAGCAGTTTTGTACAGTTTTAGAGGGGCAATCGGTTCATTGCTGGGGATTTGGTAGTGCGAAATGGGTTGGTCCATTTTTATGCTGAACGTGGGTATTTGGATTTTGCGCGTGACGTATTTGATCAAAGTTTTGTGAGAGACGTGGTTACTTGGACCTCAATGATTGATGGATATGTGGTGCATAATTGTTCATAGGAGGCATTGAAATTGTTTAATTTGATGTTAGTGAATGATGTTGAGCCAGATGGAGTTACCATGATGGTTGTATTATTATGGAGCAACAGTCAGACTGAGTCAGTGATTTGTCATCTCAGCTTGGTATAGAAAATAAAACCAATTTTGGGATTTTTGAGCATCTTATTGTATGTGGGATGGTGGATGAACGTATACTTATTCTTGTGTTACACAGTAAAGTACTTGCCCAGCTTTCTGAAGACAATCTAATTTCATATTGCTACTTGCCAGTGTTTTGAATAAGAAATTAACTTCAGCTTCACTTTAGAAAGTCAATGAATTTGTTTGTTGTAAAGTGAGCAAAAACTTTTATAGATCTTGGCAGAAAGTTTGTTCAAAATTAAGTAAAAAACAGTATTTCTTACTAGCTCTAGTGATCCCTCATCCGTCTCTATCTATTTTTTGGAAGTTAATAAAAAAATATTTTAATTTTTTATTAGTTTTTTTTTTTCTATTTTACTTGGTGCCAACCATTGAAAATATTTTACAAAGTATTTTTATGTACACTATCAAATGCTGTAAAATAAAAATATTTTCCTACAAATATTTTATATGTAAAATATATTTTATCTTTACAAATATTTTATATCGAAACAAATAGAGCGTTAGTAGAATGATAGATAAGTGACGTGATTCATCATGAGAACAGTATAATTTCTCTGTCAAATACCCCCTCCCTTGACTTTGAATTTTTTTTTTTTTAAATCTCTTCGCAAACATATCTATTTTTAGTCTCTTTCATGCACTCTTATGTCTCTCTCCCCCGTTTTCTAGTCTCTCTCCATCTCTCGAAAACAATCAAAATAGACGTCTCTCCTTTCAATCTCTTTTAAATTCTCTACGTCTCCATCTCTCTCTTTTTCTCCCCCACACTTCAGTCTCTCTTCCCCCAACCAAACAGATACGGTAAATAGGAGATGGGCATGGGCTTTCAACAAAGACGAACGTGAACAACCACTTTCGGCTTCCGACGAACAACAGGCTATTCTCACAACGAAATAGGTTGATTTCTAGATATTTTGTAGCAATTTTTTTTAAGGTAGAAATCAACAAGCCCGCTAAACCAGTTACTTTGACCACAATTCAAGCAGTTTCCAGAAAAAATAAATTTCCAATTTTGTACGTTTTAAATAGATAGGTGGTCGTTTATCAACAAAAAAAAAAAAAAAAAAGATAGGTGGTCGGTTACAAGTTAACCCAATCTGACCAGATGACTCGGTCTGGTTTTTAAACAATGGTTACAACAAAGTGGTATTAAAACTAATGTTCACTACCTATGATTGTTCTCTTTGGAAATTTTGTTCATTGGTTCATGGATCCAAGTATTCGAGAGAAAAATGTCAGATGGGTCCTCTACAAAACCATTGGCTATTAGAACTATGTACTAAATATACTTCCAAATTTGAGGTAGAGAAATTTAATGGAACAAACAAAATTTTGGCATGTGGCAATGAGAAGCTATGGATGTCCTAAATTCCTAACCCAACAAATAATATTGCTTTGGAAAAGAAACATGTAGAGATGCCAACAAAAATTGAGAGAAAATAAGTAGATAGGCTTGCAGTTGCAGCACCATCTGTTTGTACTTGACAAAGGATCAAAAGTATTTTTATTTTTTATTTTATAAGGGATACAATGACTAAGGATCAAATGTACATTTACATTTTCTTCCATTTTGTTCGTGAAATTGTTGATGAGAGAGAAAAATTCTTCTTGGCATTGTTCAATAGATATGATTAATAAGTCAGCAGATTTGCGTAAGTTCAAACATTGCTTGAAATTGATTGTTATTTACAGTTTTAGATAGCTTGGTATGGAAGTGACAAAGAAGCTTCATTTGTGACGTTTAACCAAATTCAAGCGAAAGTTTGTAGTCATGTGGTTTATTTTTTGGTCAGTAACTCTGATCGAATTAAAGTTACATTAAGGATGTGAACTCAATCAAATTTGTATGCGTAGGATTAATGCTATTCCCACATGTCTTTGGAGAGTCTTTGCTGACCCCCCTTTTTTTATGGCATTTGAATCTTTTTGCTTGTGCGGTACTTAACCTAACACTAAAGTGTTATATAAATATTTAGCTAGCGCTTTTAGTTGTTATAATTTGAAATCCTAATCTTTGTATTTAAGGGAGGGTTTCTTTTGTGTGTGTGTGTGTGTGTCTGTATTTAGCGTTTAGGTTTTATGAGAGAGCTCTTCTCTTGTTTGTAATTGTGACTATTTTTTTTTAGTTCTCTTTACTTGATTGTATTATTTGTTTATAAAATTTTTGTCAAGTCCATAATAATTTTCATTTTCCACGATCAAATCTTGTGAGGAAGTATTTCGGATCTCCTTTTTGGTAAGTGTATGTGTTTTCATGACGGAACGATGATGTGATCCATCAAGAAACTGTCTTTCTCAATAATTATGGATTAGTTATATATATATATATATATATATATATATAATGAAAATAGGAAAATTATAGGACTTTGAAGTTTTTAATTGATCAAAACATGATGTTTTTGGAACTCACCGGTACCATCAAAGATATAGTTCGTTCACTTGGAAATTGTTTTAATTTTTTTTTTCAAGCTTCTTTTAAAAAAAAAAAAAAATTCTTGCTACTTTTTACAAATTTTAATTAAATATTAAATTATTCATGACACCATCACAAGTTGACTTCTGGTTAAATCTTACTTTAAACCTTGAATGCTTCCTTTTCCTAGTTTTATATTTATTTTTTATAATGCAATAATTTTTAGAATAATGATCTTAATGTAAATATGTCGGCGACACAATCTTAAATTAAATCAAAAGCTAACCACTCACATTGGGCTGTGAATAATCATTGTGTATGACCCTATACTTCTCTCTAATATCATCAAAATGATTATGATTCAATACTATAGAATTTAAAATTTGCACTTATGTCATGTTCCAATATATACTTAGCTTGCAATTTGATTAAACGGTTAGGAATTGTCTCGCATGAGCGAATCTTAAGATTACACTAATAATTATTGACCTGGTATAACCGTATAGTATAAACTCATACCAGGTCAATAATTATTACTTTAAAATTTGGTGCTAGCTAGGCAAATACTCCCTCGGGCAACTAATAATTATTGACCTGGTATAATATTTTGAAAACTTATTTTAACAATACCATCGAGATATTGTTGAATATTTGTGAGATCTAGCTCATCAAAAACAGGTTTAGCAATAGGAGATTCTTGTTCCAATAACCATTCAGTGGAAAGCTTGACATCTTGCCATTGAATCATTTTTGGAACTTGAACTTTAGCATTAGGAGTTGAACATTGAATTAACATAGTTTTACCAGAAGGTTCTCTATTGTTTATGGCACCAGGATTTAACTGAGTACCCAACAATCTGTAATAAATACGGCAAATCAAAGCAAAAGGTTTGCTACCTTCGTTCATGATATAACCAGATGAAGCAATATTCAAAGTCAAAGCTATCTCTTCCCTTCAACTGTGCGTCCCCTTCCCCCTTTATGGTATTAGAGTCATTCTTTTCGGGCCGATGATAGTGTTGTTGTGTCTTTGTATCTTGTCCATGCTTACCCGAACCTTTGGTGCTCCGTTGTTGTGTTACATTCTTACCGTCGTTGGCGCCACCCTAAACATAAAGTGAATTCCTAAAACCTAACTGTATGGCCCGTTTGAACCAAGAGAGGGCGTGTAGGGCATGTGTGTGGTATAGGGTTAATGTTTAGGGTATGTGTTACAAAATGCAACGGTTGTGAGAAAAACATGATAATTGAGTGTTAAAACTGTATGGAAAAGTTGTGGAGATCCAACTCCTCTATCAGCTTTGACTTTGTATATTACTTCATCTGGTTATATCATGGATGAAGGTAGCAAACCTTTTGCTTTGATTTACTGTATTTATTACAGATTGTTGGGAAATTAGTTAAATACTAGTGCTATAAATAATAGAGAACCTTCTGGTAAAACTATGTTAATTCAATGCTCAACTCCTGATGCTAAAGTTCAAGTTCCAAAAATGATTCAATGGCAAGATGTCAAGCTTCCCACTGAATGGTTGTTGGAACAAGAATCCCCTGTTGCTAAACCTGTTTTTGATGAGCTAGATCTCACAAATATTCAACAATATCTTGATGGTACTGTTAAAATAATTTTTCAAAATACTCAACCCTTGAGGATCAACGAAGGAAGACATTCCTTTGCTGGATCTGAAAGTATTTCAAAAAGAGATCAAGATCTCAATGAATTCTTGCAAAAGAGTTTTGAAAAACCCACTGATTCAAAATTAAAAGGTGTTGCAAGTGATAAATCTCAAATCAGTGATGTTTTCTATTCCACTAAAGTTGAATCTTCCTCTCCATGCAGCAAAACTGCTAATGAAGAAGAAGATGATACTAATTCTGTTTGTCCATCTGATTCTGATTTTCCTCCTATTGAAAATCTTGTTAACCAATTAAGAGTTTTGACTGTTTTAGATGAAAACTTTGAAATTGATATGGTTTCATTATTCAATGAATTTATGCTTTCAAAAAACAGACCTAAAAGGAAATATTTCCAAAATAATTTTGCTCAGTCTGAAAAAGACCATGTTAAAAGAAAATGGAAAGAAAAGATGCATCAATTGAAAAAACATATTTTGTTCTTTGATTTTCTTGAAAATTACTATGTTTCAAAAGATGAAGTTTCAAAAAATCATTTGAATGTGATAAAGAAATCAAATTTTGTTAAAAATGACAAAACCATTGTTAGGTCTAGTCATCCACCTCTTGAGACTATTTTGATTACTACTGGCAAAATTGATGTTAAAGCTTCTCCTTTCAAAATTGCTGATGATCAAACTCTTATTGTTAGTCTTATTGAGCAAAACAATTTTACTAATGAGTCTTTGCATGTTATTGGTCAACAGCTTGACCGTATTGAAGAAAAAGTTGTTGAAAAAACTATTTCTATTGAAAAATTTGCTTCTATTCAAAAACCTGTTTCTATCAAGACTGAGGAACCTTTGATCAATTTACCCATTCATGATAACAAATTTAAGTTTAAAACTTCTCAATCTAAAATTCTTGAAACTGTTGAAAAAATGCTTGCTAATTTAAAAGTTAAAACTGAAGGTACTTCTACAAGTACTCCTGCTGCTCGAACTATTTTAAGAAATGAAAAAGAAATTGTTTCTGATGAAAATACAGATTCTGATACTGTTTCTTCTGTTTTTTACTAAAAAGGTTTTTGATAATGATTTTCCAGAAATTAAAAGATTTGTTGGAAATTCCAAACCCATGTTTCTTACAAAAAATTGGTATTCAAACCTACTCCTCCTGATATTCAGTTTAAAGAAAGACCTTTTCAAACTCAGTTTTCTATTTCAGCTGATAAAATTTATGAATGGAATATTGATGGTTTTTCTGAACAAGAAATTATTAATAAAATGGGACATATGTCTATGGTTGGTATTGCCTACCAAAATAATCATGATTTTGAACAACCTAAAATTGTTGACTTGCTTACTACTAGTTTTTCTGATACTCTTCGTGGATGATGGGATTCATATCTCACAGAAGAATCTAGAGACTCTATTAAACATGCTGTTAAAAAGAATGATGAAGGTTTACCTATTTTTGATGAACGTATTGGTCGAGGTATTCCTGATGATGTCAATACCTTAATTTATACTATTATCAAACATTTTGTTGGTACTCCATATAATGTTTCATCTCGAATTTCTAATTTGCTAAATAATTTGAGATGTCCTACTATGTCTTATTATAGATGGTATCAAGATGTTTTCCTTTCCAGAGTAATGCAACAAAAAGACTGTTTCAAGCCTTATTGAAAAGAAAAGTTTATTGACAATCTGCCTCCTATCTTTGTTCATAAAGTAAAACAAGAATTAATTGGTAAAAATGATTCTATTGATTATGATAATTTAACTTATGGTGATATTTTAAGCACTATTAAAAAAAAAAACTTGGAATTAATATGTGCAATGATGAAAAACTGTTAAAACACTAATTAAAAAATAAAAGAAAAGCTAAATATGAAATGGGTAATTTTTGTGAACAATATGTTTTGCCCCCAATTGCTCATTCTCGGCAAAAAGGTAAAAAACATTATAAAAGTCACAAAAATTATAAAAAACACAGAACTAATTTTAATAATTTTTATGCTAAAAAGAAAAATGTTTCTAAAAAATATGTTAACCAAAAATCTGGAAAAGGTAAATATTTTAACTGTGGTAAACCTGGACATTTTAGTAAAGATTGTAAACAAAAACCTGGTAAGTTAAAAAACAAGTTTAACATGTTAAATATTGATGACAATGCTCAAGAAGAAATATTCAAAATCCTTGACTCAAACAATTCGTCTGATTCCTTGGAATATTATTTTTCTTCTTCAACTAATTCTTGCTATCATTCTGCTGATAATTCATCTGATTCTCCTAATATTAAAATTGGTTGTAGAGATTCATGTTGCAATGTTATTAAATCTATTAATACTCTCACTAAAGGTGAAGAAAATGAAAGTTTATTGGTTAAATTGATTGGTCAAATTGAAAACCCTAAATTACAAAAAGAATATTTGAATAAGTTCAAGAAAAACTTGTTAAAAGATGAAACTAGTAAAAAACTTAAATCAACAATAAGTTTTGAAGAAACTTTGGAAAGGTTTAGTAAAAAGAAATCCAAAGATTTAACTGTTAATGATCTCCAACATGAAATTAATATTGTTAAACAAGAGAAAAGTGAATTAAGACATGAATTTAAAAATATGAAAAGTGATAACCATAATCTTAAACAAGAATTGTTAATGCTAAAAATTGATAAAAATATTGATCACGATAAGTCTGATAATGAACAAGATGAGCACATAGATGGAGATGAATCCAGTCAACAGGCTCTTCTTTCTAATAAAGGTAATATTGATGATTCTCAACTTGCTCTTGTTAATAACATACTTCCTCCAAAATGGTTCACAAAGTGAAAATTTTTATTTCTCATGATTATCATTTCACTGTTATTGCTATGATTGATTCTGGTGCGGATAAGAATTGTTTACAAGAAGAATTGATTCCTTCAAAATATTTTGAAAAATCAACTGAAAGATTGGTTTCTGCTAATGGTTCTCAAATGAAGATTCGATATGAATTGAACAATGCTCATATTTGCCATGATAATGTCTATTTCAAGATTCCTTCTGTTCTAGTAAAAAATATGATTGATAAAGTGATTCTTAGTTTGCCATTTATAAATGCTTTGTATCCCTTTCTTGTTGAACATGATGGAATTACTACTGATCCTTTTGAACAGAAAGTAAAATTCAAATTTGCTTAAAAACTTGAAATTGATATTAATGATGCTTTAGATCTATCTTATGATTTTCCCACTAATATATTTGTTCATGAACCAAGGATGAATTTGTGCCAATGTTTCACAGATAATTTTAAAGGTAATGCTAGTACTGCTAAATTGGCAACTATTACCAATAACCCTAATATTCTTAATGCTTCTTTGCAGGAACCAAACAATGATGCGTGGACAAATACCACTAATAAGTGGGATAATAATAATATTTATATTCATACCATTAGTAAGTGGATTATTATGGCTCCCTCAACAGAGAGGAAAGACAAGGGAAAAGCTCCTGCACAGGACTATTCCCAAAATTAAAGGCTCCCAGTAGGACAACCTTTTAAGATGCATGAAGGCGCATTTTCTGGGGTAAAACCTAGTGGATCAACATCTCTTCAGGAATTTGTCCTGGCAACTATAACATATTCCAGTGGTGATATGATGATTGCTTTACAAGAAGTCTTATTCAGATCCTTACAATTTCATAATGGAGTCTATAGTGAATTGCCAGATTCCATAAAATTTATGAATGATAATCTCTATGCTGCTTTTACCAGAGACCACCGTTTCATGTTTGAAAAAACCCTCCAAGCTCTCGAAATTCACCTTGTTAACCTTACTGCTCAAAATGAGGCTTATATGAGCCACTATGCCAACCTCATTTCCGAAAACAACCCTGTTTCAGAAAATGACCTTGTTTCCGAAAATGACATTGTTTCAGAAAATGAGGCACTTAGGATTCGTCTTGAAGCCTACATCAGTCAACTCTTTGGCAAAGAGGATATCCATTCAAAGGATAAAATGACTTTAATGGGCACTGATTATGCTAGATTGAGTCTTAAGACCCAATCTCAGTTAAGAAGTGCTTTTGCCAACTTGCCATCAGATATACAATCCAATATTCTTAATAGCAAGGCTATGTTTAGGTCTTTTGACCTATGGTTTAAATATTTCAAGAAACTTGTTACAGCCACTATTCCTGATCCTGATGAAATAGATGAAGGTGATAATGTATTTATTCAGCTGGACTTGGAAGATCACTTTGGGAGTTCTCTCAGAGTATATGAAAAGAAACACTCATTTCCTGGTCTTTTAATTAATTATGATAATGGTTCATATTTTGCTGATGAATCAGACGATGATGATGGAGATACCAGCTGGCTTTCCCAAATGTTTGAATATGGCTTTATCAGGTTCATGAAATTAACAAGTCATTTTCAAGCTAGTCAGCTTCCACAGATCATTCAGGATGCTATTAAAGGATTGAAAAGTCCTTTTGTTACCATTAGATGCTGGAACACTCTACCAAAATGGGAAAGAGATAACTAGATGAATGTCCAGCCCTCATTAATGGTCATACTCACCAAGGACCATGGTTTGAAAGAAATACTCAATTGTCCTTTGATGATCCTTATGCTCTTATAGAATGTTGGAGAAATTATTTTAATAACCAAATTATTGATATTGCTCAGAATTTGTGGAAAGATTATCATTTCATTGGAAGCACAAACAGGATTTCTGTTTTTGGTCCCAGACCATGTGCCAATGCCATTGCTCAGTTGCGAATAGCTAATCATTGTAATCCAAGAAGTTTTCTCATCCCAGGGAGAACTCCAGTGTTTAAGCCAATCTTATATTGTGGATTCTGTAATCAATATGCTACTTCCCATGACCATCCATGTGATTCTCCACAAGGTTCTTTTGATCCTTTTGATGGTTATTCGTCCGATGCTTCTTCCACTGATTAATAATGGTTGATTTCACTATTTATCTAGCTTGCACAATGGTTAAAAATGTTGCAATATTCAAATGACGCTGTTCCTACGCCTGACAAGCCCATGCACCTGCTGTACCATGATATTCCTATGCAAAGCCATGCGTCTGACAAGTTGAAATTATTGAAAAGAAAAAAAAAAAAAAACTTTAGTGCCATGTTTCTGAAGATTCCTAATAATACTATTCCTACATGATCCATCATATGTTCCTTTTTCTTTTTGTCCTCTCCAAGTCAAAAACTCTTCTTTTGACTATGCCAAAATTGCTGGAGATTTCAAGACAAAAAGTGGAAAAAATTATTGTTCACGGATTACTGTTCACCGATACTGTTCACTTTTTACTATTCATGACATTGTTCACTCTAAATTTTGCCTATTTAAGGGAGGGCTGTCCCTTAAGTAAAATTCATAATTTTTTCTCAGAATTTTCTTTAGAACTTCTTAGAGAGTTTTCTTAGAAGTCTTCTTTGAGAGAATTCCTTATTTCTACTACTACTACCTTGTTCCTACTACTACCATCCCTACAAACCTTGTAACTAGGACTAGTTCAAGCTTTGTAATTGTTAACCTCCACTGTTGAGATCTTGTATTCACTACTACTGTAAGTGTTTATCCTATTTTTAATAACAAGTAATTTCAGTTTTATGTTCATTATACTATCTGTTGCTATCGCCACCTTGGACGGATTACCGCCATACCGGACAGTTCTAAATTGCTTTCATTTACTTTGAATTGTTTTATTATATACTACTTGGCTAGTTTTACCGCCTTATTATCAATATATATATATAAAATCGAAACCTCTACTAGCACCACAATTTTCCACATCAGCACAATACAATATTTAAAAAATAAAAAATAGAATTAAAAAAACGTTTTTTTTTTAACCTGATACTTATCTTTAAAAATAAACAAACCTCAATAGACACAAACACAAACTCAGCACGCAGGTTTGCTCCTCTCTTCACGCTGCCCCTCATTCCTTTCTCAGAGCATCCCTCTTCTCTCAGTCCGGCTCTCTCTATTCATAGCCTTTGCTGGCTCAAGTCTTGACCTCTAAAGATTGGTACGTACGAAAATTACAAAAAAGATTGCTTAGAGTTTTCGGTCTTACGGAACTACTAATTTTCTGCTCCAATTTTGTTTTAGGCCCTTTTGTTCTGTTAGGGTTTTTCGGCAATTTAATTTTGATTTGTACTACAATATTCCAATAAAGTTCTCAAAAAACTATCCTTACTATCTGAATCAGATCAGGTACTGTGTTTATAGCTTTTAAATTGCGTCTTTAATATCTCTGGACTCTTACTGTGTTAGTCTTGATTGTTTCACTTAACTTGAATTGTCTATTGCGTTGCTTTAAATACAAATTTTGTATTTGTAGAACCAAATTTGTATTGGGTTTTTGTTTTTAAATGGTTTATCACATTCTGTTTGCAACTAAACTGTGGATTGTTGTTTTTTGGTTTTACAATTTTTGATATATTCAATGAGTGTTAAGGGATGTCTCAATGAGTGTGAGATTCCCCTTTCTAATTCTTCTACTTTCTAGAAAAAAAAATTGGAGAAACTTCTGCTTTCTAGAATGGTAGACAACAATGCTGATGAAATGTGTATAGTGAAGAAGTTTTTTGAAAACTATAATGGAAAAGGGGCAATTGAAATATATTGGAAACATGATCTAATTTAAAAAGGAAGAAAAATAAAAACAGTACTACCTAGCAAGCTGGGATACTAAAAGATGTTAGTCTACCCTCAAATTACATGGCAGATATATACAACATCATTTGAATGTGTAGAATTTGTCTTAAAAAAAAAGGAGTCAGAACCACAATCTAAAAACTTTCATAGCAAACATCAACTGCCAATTAAAACAAATATTCAACACGATCTGAAACATATAGGCATTTTTCTAAACTATGTGTCAGACTTACAATCTGCAATTCTCTTAACCACTTTTTAAACTTGAGTTACCTTGGAAACTTTGATATTTTTTTTTTACTTAAGACTTTTTTATTAAGGTGAATCTGTGGAAACTTCAAAGTTGAACCATCCAGCCTGCAGAGCTGTCTGATTGTAAATATGCTTCTTTTGGGGTTTAATAAAAGAGCTTTCCTGTTAGCTGCGTTGCTTAGACAAGAAACTAATAGGCCCAGGCAATCCTGATAAGAACTGGGAAATTAATTCTTTACTATAAGTTATGAGGGTTATGTGTTAAGGGATGTGTCAATGAGTGTAAAGGTTAGAATTTTTGATATATTCATTAGGTTTTGTAGAGATAGTTGACCTTCGAGTTAGGGATGGACTCACTAAGAAGCTGGAATAACCTACTGTAGATGGGTGGGATACTGGGATGTCATTTCAAATTCTGAGGCATTTTGATTTTTCTTCCAGTTACTTTATTGCTTTTTTTCTTGGCTTTGAGAGACCCCATTCCTTCGCTTTCCTTTACTCAAATGTCATTGTCTTTAGCATCTATATCTAGCACAGCAAAGTTGGATTATTTACCTCTATATTGTACATGTCTACAAGATACTATGCCCTCTGATGTAGACCTCTCTCTATTACTGTGATGATTCCATTGAAACTTCAATATTCAATAGTGTGCAAATAATGGGCCTGAATGGAATGGCCTTTTTACCACAAATATAAGTTTGTATATAGATAATTGTATTTTTTTTTTTTTTTCTAATGAATCCCGTGCATTGCAGGAGAGTATAACTTATTGTTAACAAGTGGAACAAGAGTTTATATTGATTTGGACATTCCTGAGACTGCTAAATTCAAAGATCAGTAAGTGCTTTGTTTTGGATTCACATTTTTAATTTATTTAGGTCTCTACAATATTGCTTAAAGCATCAATGCAAGCCGTATTGTGAAAACTGATGCATGGCACCATGTTTGGTGGGTAATAGGTCTGTAACCACAAATGGCCACATCTGACTGAAATAGTAGGTTTACTCATAGGATTACACTTTCTCAAACATAGTCAGCAAGCAAAAAAATTATAAAGTCCCCATCAAACTAAATGATTGGTATATGATTGCTTTAATAATTTTTTCCTTACATCGAGTAAAGAATATAAATGATTGATAATATAGTTTTGATCACTAATTTTAGTTTTGGATTAAAATGATAGATCTATGTGTTAGCCCAAACATCATGAGAAACTTTATAATATAAGGTGTTAGTTCTGGACTCTGTGATAGATCTATGTATTGTAAAAAGAGGTGACTCTCATATTTGATCCTCCCATGATACATACATATATTGCCTTTATCACGCAATTCATGTTTATGTGCAAAGCTCATGTTTCATGTTTTCTTACAATATCCCTTTATGCTTTACCTATCCAACTAAGAAATCCTATGATCTCTGAACCTTTACTTCAGAAACTCAGAGCATACTTATTCCCATAACCTTTAACTTTCTGCTTTCTTTAGTTACCTATTGTAGTGTTTCCCTTTATCTTGGATTCACATAATTATAGATATTTAAAAAGCGACAAAATCACCCTTTTGAAAGGTCTCAATACTACACCATGTCTATAATACTATGTCTAATATCTTTATGTAATATAACAGGCTTGTGGAAAATAACCAACCAATAGTACAAATGCCAAAGCAATTCAAACCACAAGTGAAAATTCAAGAAGAGATGAACATCAACAGAAGAACCATAAGTGAAATAACAAAAATTATGCGGGACTCTGATAGTGAGGTAAGAAAAAAAAATACCTTCAACAATAACATTGTGTCCTTAACATTGCTTTATGTACTATAGACCTGCTTTTACAAAATTTAACTATAAAATTATGAATTGATTGATATTAAGTTCAATTTCTATAAAACTATCTTTACCTGTCAAGGAAAGATTATAAATATTGACATAGATAATTCTGGTTGGTACTTTTATCTCTTGCAAAGTATGTTGTAAAAAGGTAAAGTCAATAGATAAATTTTTATGGTGCGACAATTGCAACAAAAAGACATGCTTCCCAATCACAAGGTACACAAAATGATATTAACATTATATATGTCATTTCTTTTATCAGGTATAGAATTCAATTAAAGGTTGAAGATAGCTCAGGAATGGCCACATTCATTTTATTTGATTCAAAAGCAGAAAAATTACTCAACATATTAGCGAAAGACCTTTTGAACAAATGTTTAGAGGCGAGAATATGGAAGATAAAATTCATATTTAATATTTACTAAACTTTACTCAAGTGTACAATTTGAAAAATGTTACTTTTGTTAGGAGCCCGAAGAAGTCATCATTCCTGTGCAAATAGAAAATCTGAAAGGAAAACAATTTGTTTTTCAAATACAACTAAATGACTATAATCTCAAGTATGGATGGGAATTCTACACCGTCAAGAAACTTTTTGACTCTTTTGAAGAAACTGACAAAGCAATTTAACTTAATAAAATGACAGAAGTATGTATTCTTTAATTTAGCAAAATTAAAAATATGATATTTAAGATGTATATGTTGTAATACATTCCTCAACCTGTTCTATTGCCAGACTTACATCAATGATACTTCAAATGAATGTACCCAATTGGTCCAATAGTAACACAATCTGGTAACTCGTCCAAGAATGGCTTGCTGTTTGATTGGCCAAAAAAGCAACCAAATGATTCTGTGGAGTATGTGTCATTTGGGAGTGGTGCAACAGTGTCACACGAGCAAATGACTGAGCTATTTGTGTCATTTTTTTTAATCTGGAAAAATGTATATTTTGTTATTATTTGATAGCTGTTACAATTCTAATGTCACATCATTTGGAGGTTCATCTTAATTTGTATTTATTTTTAATTAAAAAAATTGCTAGCATTCTCATGCATCGCACGGATTAGCGACTAGTTGCTTTAAATTACTTGCAATTTTACTTTCAACATATATTATACTGTGCTTCCTATTTACAAACATATAATCTTATACCAGGTCAATAATTATTAGTTTAAAATTTGGTGCTAGCTAGGCAAATACTCTCTCGGGCAATTTTGGACAGCCGATTCTTGCCTGGGCAAATACTACCAATGAGGATAGTTGATCATGAGAGAGAGAGAGAGAGAGAGAGAGAGAGAGAGAGAGAGAGAGAGAGAGAGAGAGTATACGAGTTGACCAAATTAAAATTGCTTACTATAATAAAAACACTACAATAAAAACAATGAAAGTAAATAAATTAAGAAAAAAAGAAGCCTTATAAATTGAAGTAGGACGTTCATATAACATGGTTGAAATACTCCAAACCCCTAATAAGCCTGTAACTTGAGACCATTTTTTTTCCTCAACATTTAACCATGGCTCTCTCCAGCCTTCTTCAAACTCAAAAAATCCATTCTCTTCTTCTCAATCAGCTCTTCATGATCATCTTCTTTTTATTGTCACTTCCCCATGCAAATTCAGTTTACTTCAACCTCTCTAGTTTCCAACCAAGTGATAGCAGCCTAACCTTTCAGCTTCAGGGTGATGCATACGTGGACTCACAGGGTCTCCAACTCACAAAGAATACACAAACCGCATTACTGAGTTATAGTGTTGGTCGTGCCTCATATTCTGAACAAGTGCGCCTATGGGATAATAGCACAGGGTGGCTAGCAGACTTCACCACTCACTTCTCCTTCATCATTAAAGCTATTAATGCTGTGCCTGCTGATGGGCTCACCTTCTTCATTGCTCCATTTGGTTCTAAAATGCCCAACAATTCAGCTGGCGGGGCTTTTGGACTTTTGAGTATTGACGATGCTCTCAACGGCACTCACAATCAAATTGTTGCAGTTGAGATTGACACTTTCAAAAACCCATGGGATCCAAGCAGTGATCATGTTGGAATCGATGTCAATTCCATTGTCTCAAAGGCAAATGTCATATGGAATAGTAGCATTAGCAATGGGTCCACAGCAAATACATGGATAAGTTATAACTCTACAACCAAAATCCTGAGTGTGTTCCTTACTTATGCTGATAATCCAGTCTTTAGCGGGAATTTTAGTCTTTCATATATTGTTGACTTGAGGACTGTTTTACCGGAATGGGTTAGTGTTGGTTTATCCGCGGCAACAGATGCAAATACCGAGACAAATACAATACTTTCTTGGTCATTCAATTCAACCTCGGAGCTTGTAGATGGGATTTCTCAGACAGACAACACGGGAACAGGGGCTAATATGAACACAAAAAATTGGAACATGAAAAACAAATTGGCGTTGATCATTGGTTTAGCAGTGAGTTTCGGTGGAGTGAGTTGTGCATTAGGTCTACTTTGGTTCATTTGTTGGAGAAAAGGGGCTAATGTGAACACACAAGATTTTGCTGATGATGTTTGTATCGATAATGAATTTGAAAAAGGAACTGGCCCAAGAAGTTTCACTTACCATGAACTTATCCGTGCAACAAACAACTTTGCTGAAGGAGGGAAGCTTGGACAAGGAGGATTCGGATGTGTTTACAAGGGTTTGTTAAGGGAATCCAATACAGAAGTTGCAATTAAAAGAGTCTCAAAAGGATCAAGGCAAGGTAAAAAGGAGTACATATCAGAAGTGAAGACCATTAGCCATTTAAGACATAGGAATTTGGTTCAACTCATTGGTTGGTGCCATGAACAAGGTGAGTTACTTCTTGTGTACGAGTTCATGGCTAATGGAAGCCTTGATACTCATCTATTTGGTGCAAAGATTATGCTAACATGGTCTGTGAGGTATAAAATAGCTCTTGGATTGGCTTCTGCACTATTGTACCTTCATAAAGAATGGGAACAATGTGTGGTGCACAAAGATATAAAGTCAAGCAATATTATGTTGGATTCAAATTTCAATGCCAAGCTAGGCGATTTTGGGCTTGCAAGGCTTGTAGACCATGAGTTGGGCTCACAAACTACTGTTTTGGCAGGCACTATGGGCTATCTAGCCCCGGGGTGTGCTATCACTGGCAAGGCTTCCAAGGAATCTGATGTCTATAATTTTGGGGTGGTTTCCCTTGAGATCACATGTGGAAGAAAGCCAATCCAACTACAGGCCGAACCAAGCAAGGTAAGTCTTGTAGAGTGGGTGTGGGACCTCTATGGAAAACACCAACTCCTTGAAGCTGTTGATAAAAGATTAAGTATGAAATTTGATGGGAAGCAAATGGAGTGTGATGAAGCCACACGGTCCTCACGTGCTCCTGACAAGAACCTGCACAACACAAAAGCTGAAGACCTTAAGAGGAGTACCGGTGTGGTACCGGCCAAATACCCTCCGACGGTCAAGTTAGAGAATTCTCTTGTTCACAACTTTAGAGTACCAGAGTTGGGGTGAATTATGCGTACCTTGGTTTATGAGGGTATTGGGGCTTTTATAGTAGTAGAGGGTTGACCTCTCTTCCTTGGGCTAGAAGTCTTTTCCTTATAGGAATCCTCATGAGCGTATATTGCGGAATCCTTTTCTTGTAGAAGACTAGCACTAAACGTGGGATACAAGACATTTTGTTATATACTCATGCGTGGTGACCAAGTCAAGGATACATTAGAGCCGTCAGCTTTAGGGTCGTTAGCTTGGCCTACTCCCTCGTCAGGGTCGTCAATTTCGCTTACTCCCTTCAGCTTTATTAGCGTCGGCTACCCATTTTCATTGCCTAAGGTCAACTCGTTGGCTATGCGGTGAGTTTCGTGGACTCCCTAACATTGTCACTTACTAATGGATCCCGACGGAGGTTTGCTTACTATTTTCAGCTTACTCTTCAGCTTACTCTTCAGCTTATTACCTTCAGCTTACTGCCTTCAACTTACCCTTCAGCTTACTATCTTTAGCTTACTGCCTTTAGCTTACTGCCTTCAACTTACCCTTCAGCTTACTATCTTCAGCTTACTGCTTTTACCTTAGAGACTGGCGGCTTTATCTTGCGTGATGTCTTCAGTATGCATAATAGAGCTGATAGGTCTTTGAAGATCAACAACTTTTATTTTTCCAATTAAAAATTCCCCTCATAAGAGTGCTTGATGGTAGTTGGCTTATGGTGTTGCCATCCTAATCCCACTATCCGACCCTCTATAAGGCAAGTGATAAATGTACTTAATTTTGAAGCTCCTTTTCCCATTCTTTCATCAAAATTGCCGGTGCCAATGTATGATGAGCCTTCAATGCACATGTGTAGATTATCGTATACACCAACTAGTCACTTGGGATCAATCAAAGGTCAGCCATTGTGCTCATGTAGTAGTTGTTCTACTAATTCGTCTACGTCAGTTGGCCTTAGTAAGCCTCTTCTAAATTCAGGCAAAGCTGATGTGGAGTTAACTTCAGTTTCATATTAATATGTATGATTATTCATACTTTTGTAATAATTTCTTCTTTTTTAGAATCATACTTTTGTAATAATTTCTTCTTTTTTAGAATCATACTTTTGTTAATAAACTCGAAAGCGTGGGTAAGTTTTTCAATTATGGAATGCACAATAAGGTCACTGGATTCAAGAATTAGAAAGCATGCGCATAATCTTTATCTATATATATCTAAAAGCTAAAGTATAGCATTTATTGCTATTACACTCCTATTGAGCCATCTCATCGCAACATCATTAGCCATGTAATTAGTCTTTTTCATATTTGTTTTTTACCTTTGATTTTTTAATTATATTAAATATATTAGCTTTACAAATTCATCTTAGGTGGTTTCAACTTTACATATTCATCTACTTTAATTTTTATATTATAATATTAATATATATATATATATATAATAAATCGATGGAAAATTAAACAAAAGTATTGTCTATATATATTCATCTTAAGCAATTTTAACTTTACATATTATTTTGCCCCTCCATCTTCCTTTTTTTTGGCTCTTGTTATTCCCATCATTTTACTATAAATTTGCTACTCACTCACATTCTATGCATATATTTCCCATACCAAAAAAAAAAAAAAATTTATTTCTCTCTCTCTCTCTCTCTCTCTCAAATTTTTTTTTTCTTTTTTTTTTTTTGGATTTTTTTTTTTTAATTTTCCCTGTATCCCTACCTTAGATTGATGAATATTTGTTTTTTAGAATTCTACTTTTTAAAAATTTTCTATAAAAAAATATTCACTGCCCATAGGAGGATCTCCAACTAGAGGTTTGTACCCTCATTGTCCTATCATTGACTAATTCATATGTGTTCCTTGATGCAATTTTTTTTTTTTATCATTTTATTTACAACACTAAATACATTTAATGAATGATGTTATTTGTTGATCTAATTTGGGGAAAAATCATATTATAATATGTCATATTTGTTGTCAGGTTTTAGTTTATTTGGAAAACAATAAGATAGTTTGGACAAGCTGATAAAGAACAGTTAATGTAGTTGAAAACAATGGTCTTCTTGCAGTTTCCTTTCACTATTTATAAATATTTTATTTAACAAATTAGTAGTAAATTGTTATGCCTTTGTTATATGACATTCTTAAATGCTTGAGTAATTGTTTTAAGTGTTTACAATATTTTATATTATTCTTCATCATCTTTATCTTATTAGTGTATTCTTTGAGATTTTTAAGAAAAAAAATTTTAAATTTTGTGTTTAATATTATTTTTTTATCTATTCATTTTTCACATGTTGGATTAGATGTTAGATTAGATTAGATTATGACAACATTAACACAATACTTCCTCTTTTAAAAAAAAAAATTCTACTTTTTCCCCTTTGGAATTTTACTCTTGGTCTTTTTTTTTTTTTTTTAAGAAAAAAGAGTTGCAATCTTTTATTTATTTATTTATTTATTTTGAATAGTAGTTTTGTTGAGTTTGATTAATTTTTTAAATAAGTTTCTCGGTGTTTTTGATTGTATGGTAGAAAATTTTTTGTTTGAGAAAGTTTGTTTAAAACTAAAAGAAAATTTTCAGATTTTATATAATTTTTAATGATACACAAAATATTATAAATAAATTTTATTAAAAAATTAATATTTTCACTAACTTACCTTTTGAATTCTTGAAAAAAATTATATTCTTTTGATTTGGTACGACAAAAATAATATAGATATATATATATATATATATATATATATTACATTTGTGATTATCCCTATAGTAATTTAAAATATGATTCTAAATTACATTACTATTTATTAAATTAATCTAAAATAAAATAATAAATAAATTTAATAAGATCACGCACAATGCGCAAGTCCGAGACTAATTTAATAATAAAAGAAAAGAGTATGGGTAGTAAATCAAGAGGTGGAGCATGCGCATAATTTATCTCAAATTTTTTTGGCATCTCTAGAGATGTCAAAAAAAATTGAGATAAAATAAGTAGATAGGCTTGCAGTTGCAGCACCATCTGTTTTGTTTGACAAAGGATCAAAAGGTATTTTTATTTTATACGGGATACAATAACCAAGGATCAAATGTACATTTACTTTCTGATCCATTTTGTTTGTGAAACTGTTGATTAGAGGAAAATTCTTCTTGGCATTGTCCAATAGACATGATCAATAAGTCAGTCCATTTGCATAAATTCAAACATTGCTTGAAATTGATTGTTATTTACAGCTTTAGATAGTTTCATTTGTGACGTTTAACCAAATTCAAGCGAAAGTTTGCAGTTATGTGGTTTACTTTTTGGTCAGTAACTGTGATCGAATTAAATTTACATTAAGGATATGAACTCAACCAAATTTTTGAGTGTAGGAATGCTATTCCCACACGTCTTTGGAAAGTCTTTGCAGAACCCTTTTTCTTTTTTTTGGCATTTGAATCTTTTTGCTTGTGCAGTTCTTAACCCAACTAAAGTATTATATAAATATTTAGCTAGCGCTTGTTACAATTTGAAATCCTAATCTTTGTATTTAAGAGAGAATTTGTATTTAGTTTCGGTTTTATGTGAAAGCTCTTCTATCTTTGTTTGTAATTGTGACTGTTTTTTTTAGTTCTCTTTACTCGTATTATTTGTTTATAAGATTTTTGTGACATGATATTTTTCAAACACACCAGTACTAATGAGTTGTTGAATACTGTTAAGATTTAAAAATCTTATTTGGTTGATAAGGTTAAAAGAACTAGAAAATGACTTAAGTATCACTAGAGAACAACTTGGTAGCTAGGTCTTCTAGCTCTAAACTTGATGAGATGTTGAGTGCTCAAAAATCCTCTTCTAATAAAACTAGTTTAGGGTATATTGAAGGTGGTTTGTCTTCTAAAAATTCTTCTACGAAATTTATCATATTTTCTTCTAAGTTTATTCCTAAACCGGGGAAAAAATTGGCAAATGCTCTTTTTGAGTAAAAATTGTAGCGTTTTGCTTTCTTTCTCAAACTAATTAGAGAAATTCTCATCTTTTGTAACTCGATTTGAGATAAATTGAGTTTAAAAAAAAAAAAAAATTTGAAGCCCTATAGTAGCATTTTAAGGAACCTATAGTGACGTTTTAAGGACCTATAGTGGCGTTTTGCAACTCGACATCCATGAACTCAAGTTATAGGTAATTTTTTTTTTTTTTTTACCTATAACTCGAGTTTATGGAGGTTGAGTTACAAAACGTCACTATAGGTCCTTAAAACGTCACTATAGACTCCTTAAAAAGGTCATTATAAGGCCTAACTCAATTTATCTCAAATCGAGTTTCAAAAGAGAGATATTTTTCTAATTAGTTTAGAAAAAGTGGGCAAAATGCTACATAATTTGCCCAAAAAGGGCATTTGCCCATTTTCTCCCCTACACCGGTAGAAAGAGCTCATACGGAAGAAATTCTTGCTACTAGAAGAATTAGAGTTGACTTGAGTGATACTAAACCAAAACAGTCTGTTCACCCTATTGCTAAAATGAAAATCAAACCTCATCCTTAATGGTTTTGTCATTTTTGTGGTGGAGTTGGGTATACTCACCCAAATTGTTTTAAGTTGCAAGCAAGTAACTAAGCAAACAGTGTCAGTGCCAAAAGCATAAGATCCTATGACACTTATTCAAGAATTGGTAAAGGCACTTAATCTTTTTGCTAATTCTAGAGTTGATCTTCAATCCAATCCTTCAAGGAACTCCAACTCCCTTTCTATATCTAAGAAGATGTGGAATCAAAAGGCTCATCTTAATATGAGTGATTTGTTCTATGCTTAATATGAGTGACTTGCTCTTTGTTTTGATCAAAAAATCTTGATTTCAACATCACATATTTTGATCATAAAAACTAAAAAATCTTAAGAGAAAAGTATAAATAACCATCTCACCATTAGTGTAGAGCAATCTGTGTGTTTCTTTATAAATAAATAAAAAAAATGAGATTAAGAGAAATCTCATGCAAAAAATAATTGAACAAAGATGATGCATTTTTTTTTAAATGTGTACAATAGTGGGCTTGAAATAAAAGAAATATACATACATACATACATATATATATATATATATATATATATGCCCTTGTGATTTGTGACTATGCATTAAGCTTTCAAGCATAAATTTTCTTGAAAGCATATGTCAATAGATTGTAACTCTATATTGGGAGATGTGAAAGTTATAGAATGTACCTCTTTAAGTGATAGTAACTTTTTAGTCAACGTGATTGATAATTTAGAAAATTTGATTGAATTCTATTTACATCTGGGTTAACTAGGCAAAAAAATTACTTTGAATAGTTAATCTCTAATGCATTATCCTTTTAACAAAAAAAAAAAAAAAAACAACCAAAGCACATGCTCACACATACCATGTTCTTTGACCTTGATGCTCATAGTATGTATGAGCAAATTTTTATTCTCGTTCTATAAATTTATCATCCCTCATACTCAAAAATATTAATAAAAATACCATGAAAATACCTAAATTCTCTCCCAGTTATTCTAGAAATTTTCCAAATAAATAATCCTTCATCAAATCCAAGCTTCCCCTTGTGGGTATAATTGATAAATCCTTTTACTTCATTGCGCTTATGCTTCTTGTCTGTATAAGACTATAATGAATACCATGCATGTGCGATTATGAATATTTATAGACACACATAATGAAGCTAGGATTATTTTCAAGCTTATGTTGGTATATTAATTCTCATTATTAAATGAAAACATCCATGCATGTATAATATGGGTACCTTTTCTTTTTCTTTTTCTTTTTTAATTAAGAACTTGGGTATCACTACAGATTGTGGCGAAGCTAGGGAGCTGACTTTTGAAAAATTCCCCAAATGGTAGTATTAAAATAAATTTTTTATAAAATTAAAAATTAAAAAAAAAAACCTTAAAAAAAAAAAAAAAAAAAAAACTCTTAATCACCGGCCCCCTAAGATTTTTTACCCAAAAAAAAAGTACATATTAAGAATATCAGTTCAAAAAAACTCAGCCCATATTTTTGGCCCACAAACAATTAAAAAAAAAAAAGTCAAACCCCTTGTAAACTAGGATTCCTGCTTCCTAGGCCTAATTAAATTAGGACTCTAAAATCAGAATAAATACACAAAACACAACGCAAACTTCCCAACTTTGAGAATCGATCCAAACTTCACAAAGTCACTGCCGTTTATACAAAAAAAAAAAAAATTGGTCTTACGTTACGCCGCTTGCTGGTCTCCACACAACACTGCATCGCCTCCGAGTCCCCTTTTAGCCGGACTTGACGACCACTGGTATCCCTCTCTCTCAGCTCTGTTTTGTGTTTCTGTCGTTAGTTGAGTTGTATGTTTGGTTGTTTATGGCTTGAAAAAAAAAAATATCTACAATTTTTATTTTTGATAATAGTGGTTGGCTTGTGGTTTGGTTTATTTGATGTTTATATTTGTTAATAATTTTTTTGATTTAATTTGCCTAATTGCACATAGAGAGAGATTACTTAAAAAATTTCATTATTTAAAAAATAATTTGCCTAATATTAATTCCCTTCTAGTTTTTGTTGCTGCAGCTGCCATGGACTCCGAGGATTACGTGTACGACAGTGACGCTGATGACTACTATGACTATTACAGTGACAAAGACTACAACAACGAGGATGACAAGGTAGAAGAAGAAGAAGAGAAAAAAATGGATAACATAGCTATTGGAGACTATGACGGTGAGTCAAGAAGTAACAAGAAGGCAAAACAAAGCTACGTTGTATTGAAAGAATCAGATATTCAACAACGTCAAGAGAACGAGATCGCCGAGGTATCCAATGTTCTTTCCATATCAAAAGCTGCCGCGACGGTGCTTCTACTTCAGTACAAATGGAGCGTGTGTGACGTTCAAGATGAGTGGTTTGCTGATGAAGAGAGAGTTAGAAAAAAAGTAGGTTTGTTTGAAAAACCGGTTTTCTTGCTGCCCAAGAAACTTAGAAAAGTTGAACTAACTTGTTCTATATGTTATGAGAATGTCCGCGTCTCTATGATGGGTTGGGTTAGTTGTGGCCATCCCTTTTGTAGGGAGTGTTGGGAGAAGTATGTGAGTGTGGCAATTGAGGATGGCGTTGGATGTTTGACATTGAGATGTCCTGAACCACGCTGTAACGCTGTGGTGGATCGTGATTCAATTAATTTGCTTGCTAAAAAGGAAGATAAGGAGAGGTATTCACAGTATTTGTTAAGGTCTTATATTGAGAGTAATAAGAAGTATAAGTGGTGTCCAGGGGCGGATTGCGAGTACGCGGTGGAGTTTTGTGAAGGAGGTGACAAAGAGTACTATGATGTTTGTTGCCATTGTAGCAATAGCTTTTGTTGGAATTGTATGGATGATGCGCATAGGCCAGTGGATTGTGAGACTGTGGCTAAGTGGCAATTAAAGAATAGTGCTGAGGCTGAGAATACAGCATGGATGTTAGTCAATACAAAGCCATGTCCAAAGTGTGGAAAACCCATTGAGAAGAACCAAGGGTGCATGCACATGACATGCCGGAAACCTTGTGGACATGAGTTTTGCTGGATGTGCCTTGGAACATGGAAGGAGCATGGTGAAATGTCAGGTGGATTCTATGCTTGTAATACATTCCAGAAGAACAAGGTGGAGGGAAAGTATAATGAGGCTGAAGATATCAGAAAAAGAGCTGAAAAGCATTTGGAAAAGTATACTCATTATTATGAGAGATGGGCAGGCAACGAATCATCAAGGAAACAAGCTGTTAAGGATTTAAAGCATATGCAAAAGGACTACATGGGAAGACTTAGTGACCTACGAGGGGCAACTGAGGCTGAGCTTAAGTTCATTACAGAGGCCTGGCTGCAAATAATTGAATGTAGGAGAGTGCTTAAGTGGACATATGCATATGGGTATTACCTTCCTGAGGATGGAGACAAGAAAGCAAAATCAAAAAGGGGGTTCTTTGAGTACTTGCAAGGGGAGGCAGAGTCTAATTTGGAAAGGCTTCATCATTGTACAGAGAAGGATATACATGACTACCTCGACAAAAAGTGTCCAGACGAAGAATTCAACAATTTCCGAGCAAAGCTATCCGGGCTTACCACAGTGACAAGGAATTACTTTGAGAATCTAGTTAAGGCATTGGAGAATGGCCTAGAAGATGCCAACTCTCAAGAGGCTTGCAGTTCTCAAGAGGCTTGCAGCAAGATAAAGAGTAGGACACCAATAAAGAGAGGAAGGACTAAGGGTAAGAGGAGACATTAGTCAAAAATATCCAATAGAATATGTTTCTTTGAACAAAGAATTCCAGCCAAGAACAATACTAAGCAATTTTCCTATGACTTCAGATATATGTTGAGTATTTTTTGTAATCAATCGAGCACATTCTGGATTGATTTATAGTTATTTTTATTTTATATTTATCATTTTTATGGAATCTGTAGTAATTCTTGTCTTATATCACTAGATCATTATGTTCAAGATCATTGGCATTGCCTGATAATGATTCAATTTTCACATATTGATCATATACAATGTGAACTTGCAAAATGGGCATCCGTCCATTTTTTAGTTACCTTAAACCCTACATTTGTTTGATATTTGTATAGGAATTTGAAGAATTTTCTCTTTTCTTTTCAAAATATATACACACACAATTTAAACATATATAACTGGCAACTCTGCCAAAAAATAATTGAGATTGTAAAACAAATACACATAAATGTGGCTTGGTCAAAATTCTTCAATAGTATAGGTTGAAACTTGGTTTTCGAGCATTCTCAACTATTAGCAGTAGGTTGTACTTCATGACATAATACTGTGAAAGACAAGTCCTTACTTAGCTTATGTATATAGAACAATGAAATAAGATGCAAGCAAAGCATTGTAAATGCATGATTGATTACACCCTCTTGGACGTGAGATTGTGTTAGAATTTACTTAAAACTTCATTTTGACAGAATTACCCGTCTGGAATAACACTCAAATCAACAAACTTGGCATAAAATCACTTGTATGCTGTGTATGCACTGACGCAATATTCTGGATGATGTTGCAACATTGGCAGACAAATGGATTTATCAAGGAGGAAGTATATTGCTTTAATTCCAAAATTAATTATACTGCCACATCTGTAACAATACCTAGTTGCCCAGTTGTGCATTGTTCTTAGTGATAACTTCTACAGCAAAGTTGGAACATACATATGGAGAAAATCAGAAATAGGTTTTGGAGATTTCTGAACAAAAGATCAAGGAAAAAGAATGAAGAAATTTCTTTAAGATACCCTCATCATTATTATTGCAGTATTATACTAAGTCCAAAAACAGAGTACCCAAAAACAAAACTGAAAAAAAAAAAAAAAAAAAAAAATGGAATCTTACATATGTTGAGTGAGATTACAAAGACTAATAGGCTGACTGACTTGTCCGGCCTCTCAGTTTCTAAACTCTAAAGCTTTTTTAATCATCATCTCAAGTAACCAAGAAAATTCAAATTGTTTGTTTCAAACCAATGTGACACATACAGGCCTTTCTCAGCTTTCAACTAGCTTTCCATCTAATCTTTTCTTAAAGGAGTTTTGCCTGGAACATGAGGCATAGCTGGCTTAGGTTTCTTTATCTTTTCCACCAACACAGCTTGAGTGATAAGAACTACACCAGCAATTGACACCGCAAGTGCACACCTTGAAACCTGACAAGGATCTGCAACTCCAGCACTGAGAAGATCTTCATATCTGCCTGTCATTGCATTGTATCCAGTTTGCCAATTACAAGTTCTAGTCTTCTCTACAACAATTTCTCCATCGACACCTGCATTAGAAGCAATTGATTTTGCAGGTGCAAGGAGAACCTGCAATTCAACATTAGCAATAGTTTCTATGATCAGGGCAGTAAATGTCCACAAATAAGGTCCTAAAAGATGTTAAAAAACCAAAAGATGAAAAATGAAAGTTGACAGTTTTAAATTTAAAGCAAAATAATCTATATTTTACATTATCTGACTGAATTCTGAACTAACAAACAAATAAAAAGTAAAAGTTCCCATGAAACAATTTAAGAAAAGGGGAGGCCTCAGATGAGGGACAGGATCTTTCACTCACTGTCATTCACAGTAGCAAATATGCTTACTATTTCTTACCAATTGCTGGTAGTATAACTACTACCAGTTTGTTGTTTACACATGCAGACCCAATCCTTAGGATTAAACACTTGTTCTGACAATTTTATCAGGCAATCTCTGTTCTGGGCCATCTTCAATTTATGTATCATGGCACCAGCTGTCTTTAAAAACATTTTAATTGATTACTCCTCCCAAAACAAAATATCAGTATGGTGATAAGGGATCTTATCTGTTATAACAAATGAGGAAAATCTGATTGTATGTACATCATAGATTTAAGGGTTTACTGGTTCAGTATCTAAATTAAATAATCAATAAGCCTAACAGATTTGTAAAAAGGTCTATAAAACTCAATTAAATAGGCCCACTAACAGAATTGTTCAGAAGCTGCTTTTGCAGCAATTCGTTCTTAAGGCATCTCTTATATTATTGTTGACGATTTGATGCAATTACAATAATGAAAGGAGTTTAAAAAACAAAACAAAAAAGGTCCTATAGTATTTTTTTTTTTTTTTTTTTTTTTTAGACGACTATGAGGGCCAGCAAACTAGAAAATAAAAAATGTGAGTGAACATCTGGCTGCAAAGTGAGCTATCTCACCATTTTGAGATGTAAAGATATTAATATAATGCTAAGCGGGAATGAGTTGAACTGTGTCGCAAAGTAACAAATTAAGAAATTTCGTGAATGAAAAGCATGTCATAGTCATGATAGTTTCTTAACATCAAAACAGCCTCTGATTCAGAATAAACATTATCTTATTATTGAAATATGTCATGGAAAAATTAAATAATCAAGAAAATAAAGTTTGGCATGCAGTACATAATTTGACTGATAAGAACCTTCTTGTACTTCAACTCACAATCTCAAAATGGCTTGCGTAGCAAGTTTAGGTGGCTGATTTCCTTAGTGGGTGGTTTCATGCATTGCAGGAGAAAGGAGAATAAAAATAAGAATAAAAATTCAAATAATTTTAAAATGAATCTTTTAAATAAATTTTACTTTAAAATGAATTTTTATTAAAATGAATCACATGACAACATTTTCTTTCCGTTGAGCCAGTGGACGTGTGATGGAAGGACCAATTTTGCATGTCCCCTAGCTTCAAAGTTTAAAAATTCAAATTAGAACATAAGGGGGTTAATTTGACTTTGACCTAAAGTTAAAGGATCTTTTTGCATTTTGCACAAAAAATAAAAGTAAAAATTTGAACCAAAAATTATGGTTCGATTCAAATTACATTCTGACCCATTTTCTTTCCTTTCAAATTAAATTTCATGAATCTTTTCAATTAAAAATCATCTTTAATGACCTACCTTCATTCCTAATTCTATTATTACAGAGGCCTCAAATGATGAAGATGACTCAATAGAGATAACTCCATCGGGGCCAATCTTTTCTAAAGCTTCAGCAAAAGTTCCTGACAAATTCATTATTTCCAGATGAAATCGTGGCCACAGCTGCAATGCTGCAAAAGAAACTTTCAAGATTTTGTTTTTGACAAGTAATTATATTTTTTTTATTAAAAAAAGTGCAAAGAGGGGCACAAACCTAATTCACAAGTCATGCTCTACATATTTCTGACTCTGCTTTTTATTAACAAAATGCAATAATACCTTTTACTCTTACTGGCACACTTTTCTTCTTCAAGACCTTGACCAATTCTTCCAGAGTCTTATCCATTCCCTTCTTCAAAGAAACCTGGTTAGCCCCGAAAGCAACTGCCAGCATCCCAGATTTGATCATTGCTTGAGCCAAAACAATTGCAGTAGTTGTACCATCACCAGCCAAATCATTCATTTTAGTTGCAAACTATGATTGCTTTTGTCTCGAAAAACATCAATACAACAACAGGGGAGAGAATCATCTAGCAACCATGAATGACGTCTTGGATTAGCATTGCTCCTGCATTCTCAATTGCATCTGAAAGCTCTATGAATGGAGCAATTGTAACGCCATCATTAATTAATTTAAGCGATCTAGACTCAGAAAGAATAACATTACGGCCTGCATATTTTCACTTAAAATCAATACCTCTATCAAATTAGCACGAAATTTAATAATTTGATTTAAAAAGCACTTACATTTTTCTTCTGAGTATTTCAGTATGTGTTACATCTGGCATATTATAGCTTTTTTAAAGTGCCAGAAAAGTCATAAAGGCTTATGCCGTAAGAGAAATGAAAACCAATCTAGATAACGAAAAACAAAGAGTACAGAACTGAATTTTTAAACAATATGCTAGTGTCGAGATAGCCAAAACTTTGATAACTATTTGTTGTATGTGTCACCAAATAATTATAAGACAAATATCCTCAAGATTGGGCAAGTATTTTTTTATATTGCATTACACACATTTTCAAGGAATAATCAAAATTAGGCACTAATTATGGCTGAGGGTCATAGGGCACCTAACTAGTAAGTTATACTGGAACAACATTACTTGTAAATTAGTCCACCACTAATCTAACTTTTATTATGTATCAATTATAATAAACCACCTTAGCTAATGTGAAAAAATTATGCCTCTAGATTTATTGGAACTAGCATTTAACCCTTGCAATGCGCAAGAACAATATTGCAGCAATAAAAGTTGTGGTTACGCCAAGTGATTTCACCAAATTTTTTCTTTCACCAATATTTTTTGATAAATACAACAATTTTTTTTTTCTTTTTCTTAGAAAATGAAAAAAAATAAAAACATAATTATTCTTACCAATCTTTCCTCTTCTACCTTATCAATCTAAAACACTCCAAATCAACCACACAAAAAAAACCTATGTACAACAACTTTTTTCCTAATAAATGGCCACTCTCATTAATTATTAAATTAATTTTTTATTAATTGTTAGATATATTTTCTCAAACTAAGGAATACAATTTAACAATGGTTAATTTAGTTAAAACTTTATCATTTAAATTTAAATTCTATGAAAATTAAACATCTATTATAAATATTTTTTTAAGAGTATAGAGGGAAAACGAGTAGTGTAAATTCAGTACATTTTATTTATAAAAAATGCATTACATTTTTGGTATTCATTTGAAAGGGTGTCTTCAATTGCCAAAGACAGGGTGAAATGGGGTTCTTATAGACTGGTAGCCACTCTTGCACTAGGGTGCACTACTTTATGGTCCATTTGGATTGAGGGAAATGGATGGAGAACATAATAGAATAGAGTAAATTTAGCACAAAATTAATATATTTTTAGCCAACTCTACTCTACTCTCCTCCACTCTCCCTCCTTCTCCCCTCCATCCAAAGAAGCCTAAGTTGGACTAAAATATTTATCTATAAGGCTGCGTTTGAATTGGGAGTAAATCATTTCCGGAAATGGTTTTCCACATTTTCGCGTGTTTGGCTGTTCCGGAAAATTCTATTTTCCGGAAAATCACTTCCAAATTTTCCGTTACCCAACTGAAATCATTTTCAGTACCTATTTTCACTTCAAAGTGTTTCCGGAAAAAGAGAGAGAGAGAGAGAGAGGAAGGAAGAAACAGAGAGAGAGGAAGGAAGAAACGGAGCGACCCACGAACCCAGAGCCAGAGCCGGCGACCCACCGCCACGACCCATCGCTCGACCCATCGCTCGACCCAGACGACCCATCGCTCGACCCATCGCCAGACCCAGACGACCCATCGCTCGACCCAAACCCAGAACCAGAGCCGGCGACCCATCGCTCTCTCTTCCTCGATCTCGTCGACGACTCGGTTTGCGTTGTTGCCGGAATTTGCGTTGTTGTTGCCGGAATCTGCGTTGTGTTGTTGTTGTTGTTGTTGTTGTTGCCAGATGATGTTGTTGTTGTTGTTGCCTGTTGTTGTGTTGTTGTTGTTGCTTGTTGTTGTTGTTGTCGCCGGAATCAATTTTTTGTTGTTGTTGTTGTTGTGTGGTTGTTGCCGGAAAATAGCATTTTCCTAATAGAACCAAACACATGAAAATATTTTCCACAACAATTTTCATAATACAACCAAACACTTGAAAATATTTTCCTTTTCCGGAAAATAGCATTTCCGGAAAATAGGTATTTTCCGGAAAACGTTTTACACGAAACAAACACAGCCTAAGTTACAATTTATCCACTATTAGATTTAAAACAGGTGAGAAATACTCATTGGAATTTTGTATATGAGTAAAACTAGATACATGGATTTAGAAACAATAGTACATAGGCAAATGTTAGCGTGCGCCATTTTGAAGGTCTCAAACATTTGATTTCATATTATTCACTAACTCTTTCCTCTTGGGGGACTCCATATTCTTTCATGTTTTGCACCTATACATAGGCCAACGAGCTACCTCTTGGATTTTGTACGTAAACAAAAGCTCAGTGCTTTTTTATATGTTTTTTGTACCATTCAGACAAACAACCTGCTGCAAGCTCAACGGGATTATGATATTTGTCGTGGCATTTATCAAGACCTTCTTTAGCAATCACCAATTCTGGGTCGTCAGCAGGTTCATTGTACATCCAAATGCAATAATGAAAAATATCAATAACATGGAAAAGTCTCTCATGCGCCTCACGCATGAGATACCAACTGCAATATATAACACATTCCACATGTACGGAAATCCTTCTCCACATATGATTTTCTACACACGATTCCACTCATATCATCAAGTTCATATGGACTATGATGAAGTGAGGAGTGATGAAAAGAAATAGAGTTAACCTCATTAGGTTGCATCATAACGAGAATAATAATAACCAAATCCATCATTGCCAATCTAAGTTGTCTCATAAAATTTCTAACCATTGATTTTCTCTCAGTGTAGAAGTTTTCTTAACTTGAGAAGCTGAATTCAAAAATGATAATTAGGACATAAACCCTTATGCCTTATATACAAGTGAAGGATTAACACATTTGAAATGGAATCATAATTTTATCTATAAATTTATTTATTCTTAATATATATTTTTTTCAAATAAGTATTGACTGTATTGTTTAAGAATTCTGACTTTTGAGAGTTTTTTAGAGATTTTGATGTTAACATTTGGGAAATATTATTAATGTAAGTTAATTGGCTTCCAAGTTAAGTAATGTCTTTTTGTTGGGGTCCTAAGGTTTTATTATAGTTTTTTTTCTTTTTTCTTTTTTTGTTAAGATCTTAACTTTTACAAGAAGTTAAGTATACTTGTCAGAGGGAAATTTATTTCAAAGGAGTATGTAGGAAAGGTAGGGTCCAATAGTTAAAAGAAGTTTTTTTTTTTTTTTTTTTTTTTTTTAGGAAAGCTTTTGAGAAGAATTTTGGCTTTCCTAGGTGAATTTATATCGTCAAAAATTTTAAAAAACAAATAAAGTCTTAATCCATGGGTTGTGGGGGAAAGGAAAAAAAATGCTAATATTGGGAATTTTAAATAAAAAAGAGTACTGAAAGCTGCTAAAAAAATGTTCATAAGCTTGGATAAATAAATAAATTAAAAAAACAATTAGAACAAAGTGATATCCGTTTTAGGCTTTTAGCAGGATAAATTTTTTTTTGACAAGGGTTATGAGGGTGAGAAAATATGAGGGGTCTTTTTGTTTTGGGTAGGTGCGGGTTACAAGGGATTAAATTTTGGCAAGTCTTTTTCTTAATAGTTAGATTTAGTGCTGGTCAAGTTTCTTAAATCTATTTAAAAATGAGAGGAATGGGAGAGTTTTTCAATGGGAGGGGAGCCGGACCCCATGATAAAAAAATAAAAATAAAAATTTTAAAAGGTCATATTAGATTATATGGATATATGCACCCGATTTTGTATTGATTAATGATCTTTAGTGTCTTGCCCCAAAGAGAAGCTTGATAAATGTCAAATAAGGATAATTGAAGTATTCTTGATAGTTTGGTAATAATCATAACTCAAAATTGTTCAAAACTTTTTTCAAAAAAAAAAAAAATTGGTCAAAACTACTTTGAAAATGACGTTGAAAAATGAAATTTTCTCACCCTTTTGCTAGTATCTCTTGAACCGCAAAAAAGTTTTGAGTAAGATTTTTTTATTGGAAAGTAGACATTCAGGCTTCAAAATTGAATAAAAATTTGACTCATTTTGGATTTAAAATGAGTGAAATATGTCCATTTGAAGTTAAGGTAACAGTGTTATCAAGCAATGTAGATTTCAGCATAGGTTGTGCATGCACCTTAAACTTGTGTGCGCAAGCCAAGCTGCATACAAACCAGGCTAAGCTTTAGAGAATATTAATAGGGAGATTTGGAACTTCCGATGCTTCTCTATCCTATGGAACCATGGATCTTATTACTTTTCCAGTTTTATCTCTATTCTTTACCCACTAGTTCAATAACTAAACCATTGGAGCCTCGTTGACCAACCTAGGTTAGTTAGGGTCGAAGCAATATCTCTCTTTCTTAGTAAGGCGTCTTTGATATTGACAGGCCAAAAATGTATTGACCCCTTTGGAAAATTAATCAATTAATTAGCCAAGTGAAATTAATTAGATTCAATTTCATGCAATAAGCATGATAACACAAACAAGTCACCAACTAAGTTAAATGCAACGGAAAATAAATTTGACACAGGTGATTTGTTTACGAATGAGGAAAACCACCGAGGCAAAACCCCATCGGGTAAATTTAAGATCACCACTCCCGAGAATCCACTTTTATCAAAACAAGTGATTTCAAGTAAAAGGAATCCCAGTATCTAATACCAACCTACAGTTAAACCCTTACCTCAATACCCAATTGGACTTGTAATATAGCGACAATCTCTCCTTTCAATGCTCGGCTCCCAGTACGTGACTAACCAATGATACACAGATCCCAGTACGTGACTAACACACCAACTTTAGGAAGATGTTGGCTGCAAAGTTCTTTAATTCATTCAACAATGAAGATCGAGAAGTTCTTTGGTTACAAAACCCTTGGCGCAAAGGCATAGTAGCTTCTAGAGAGAATATGATGAATTAGGGCAAATTGTCTCCAGTCATAATATGCATGTATAATCACTTTGCATCAAGTTGCATCATCTGTGACGGCCCTTAAAATAATCTTTATATATGTCTAGGGTTGTGAGAAAAGAAACTCTACACAAATACACCTGGATATGCGTGAAATCGGATATGGAAATTCTAATTTCGTAATTCTCGATAGATATAGCTGCTGTCAAGCTTCAACATTAATCCTCGATAGATATGATTCTATCGAACTATTTGTCAAGCTTTAATGAACAGCAGTTCTTCACTTGTTTCTTAGACAAATTTGCATAGTTTCAATACTTGTTCTTTGAAGTACTAAACACGTCCTAAATCTACCCAATTACAAGTAAAATGCGTTTTATCAAAGGATTAGCCAATATACAAAATATTTGTCTGTAACAAATCTCACATATGTCCTAACAGATATTGCAAGGATGTTCACCACTGTTTGGTCATTGTAGAAGTCCTTATTGCATTTTCTTCTATTCTTTAGAGTTTCACACACCTATAAAAACTGAAATCAATTTTTCAAACCCACACCTATACCTAATAGCCTCGCTTTTGAAATGACAAGCATCATTTGGCAAAGGAAACAAAATGGCATGTTATACTTGATAAATAGATGAGGTTATTATTAGTAGAGGCATGTAAACACAAAATCTCAAGTTTGAAAATCAAACAATCGAAATAGTTTCACAAATGTATAATTGTATTGATGAATTTATAGGTAAAATTCTATGTATTTAGATTATAATAAAATAGAATAATTCTTTGATCCGTTCTCCTTAGAAAATTCTTCAATCCAAGTATTACGTCAATTTAGTCTTGATTCGAACACAAGATGTCCTCTACTTGGATTGGAAAGTAGATTGAAGGGTCTTTTGAAAGAAATTGTGATGAATTTCTAGCCATGTGCTTGTTAGAGATTTCTTATCTTTTGGGTTCTTCGAATGCTCTTACTCTTCGAAGATTTGTGGTAGATATTCTTCGGGACTTTAAAGCTTGAATTCAATGAAATTTTGATGGATCAAAGTCTTTGAAGTTTCTAAAGGCTTTGAAACTTAATTCTAGTAGAACTTTGAGACTTGGAAGAATGATTTGGATGAATGTTCTTCGTGTTGGGCTTTGTGGAGCCTAGTTTATTTTTGGCCCGTTTTATAGCCCATTGTAACCATGTAAGCAGGATATAAAAGCCCCTTTTGTGATTAGGGTTTGACAACTGTTGTTGTGTTTTTAGAGAGAGAGAAAAAAAACACTGTAGCCGCACTTTGTATTTTTCCCTGATAATAGTGAAATCCCTGCAACTCCGTGGACGTAGGCAAATTGCCGAACCACGTAAATACTGTCTTGTGCGTGTGATTGTTTTCTTTGACGTGTGTTTTCTCTATTTTTTTTTTTTTTTTTGTTTCTCACAGGTTGGAATTTTGGTTAAATTCCCAACAACTGGTATCAGAGCCTAGGGTTAGGTTTGAGTGAGAGCAATGGCAGAGGAAGCAGGAAAGGCGTCTGGAATAGAAAAGTTTGATGGCACAGACTTTGGATTTTGGAGGATGCAAATCGAGGATTACCTTTATGGGAGGAAGCTGCATCTGCCGCTTCTAGGGGAAAAACCTGAGGCTATGAAGGCTGAGGAATGAGCTCTTCTTGACAGACAGGTACTGGGAGTTATCAGGTTAACTCTGTCTAGGTCTGTTGCACACAATGTTGTAAAGGAGAAGACCATAGCAGATCTGATGAAAGCTTTGTCTGGTATGTATGAAAAGCCGTCAGCAAACAACAAGGTGCATCTGATGAAGAAACTGTTCAATCTGAAGATGGCAGAGAACGCATCAGTAGCACAACATCTGAATGAATTTAACACTATTACAAATCAATTGTCGTCTGTAAAAATTGATTTTTATGATGAGATTCATGCTCTGATCGTCTTGGCTTCTTTGCCAAACAGTTGGGAGGCAGTGAGCAATTCTACAGGAAAGGAAAAACTCAAGTACAATGATATACGAGATTTAATTCTGGCTGAGGAGATTCGCAGAAGAGATGCAGGTGAAACCTCAGGATCTGGTTCTGCCCTAAACCTTGAGACAAGAGGCAGAGGTAATAACAGAAATTCAAATCGGGGCAGATCAAAATCTAGAAATTCTAATCGGAACAGAAGTAAGTCTAGATCAGGCCAACAAGTACAATGCTAAAACTGTGGGAAAATAGGTCACTTTAGGAACCAATGCAAAAGTCCTAAAAAGAAGAATGAAGATGATTCTGCTAATGCTGTAACAGAAGAGGTACAGGATGCATTACTTCTTGCAGTAGACAGTCCACTTGATGATTGGGTTTTGGATTCAGGAGCCTCATTTCATACCACTCCACACCGAGAAATCATACAGAACTATGCTGCAGGTGATTTTGGTAAGGTGTATTTGGCTGATGGTTCAGCCCTGGATGTTGTGGGTATGGGAGATGTCCGGATATTGTTACCCAATGGGTCTGTTTGGTTACTGGAGAAGGTTCGACATATTCCTGACCTGAGGAGGAATCTGATTTCTGTTGGACAACTTGATGATGAAGGGCATCCAATACTATTTGTTGGTGGTACTTGGAAGGTTACAAAGGGAGCTAGAGTATTGGCTCGTGGAAAGAAGACTGGTACTTTATATATGACTTCAAGTCCAAGAGACACAATTGCAGTTGCTGATGCAAGTACTGATACAAGCCTATGGCACCGCAGACTTGGTCACATGAGTGAGAAAGGGATGAAAATGTTGCTGTCAAAAGGAAAACTACCAGAATTGAAGTCCATTGATTTTGACATGTGTGAAAGATGCATCTTAGGAAAACAGAAAAAGGTGAGCTTCTTGAAAACTGGCAGGACACCGAAGGCAGAAAAATTGGAGTTAGTACACACTGATTTGTGGGGGCCTTCTCCGGTTGCATCCCTTGGAGGTTCAAGGTACTACATCACTTTCATTGATGACTCAAGTAGAAAGGTATGGGTTTATTTTCTGAAAAATAAATCTGACGTCTTTGAAACTTTTAAGAAGTGGAAGGCTATGGTTGAGACAGAAACAGGTTTGAAAGTAAAATGTTTGAGGTCAGATAATGGAGGAGAGTACATAAATGGAGGGTTTAGTGAGTATTGTGCTGCACAGGGAATTAGGATGGAAAAGACCATTCTTGGGACACCACAGTAGAATGGTGTGGCTGAGCGCATGAACAGAACTCTCAATGAGCGTGCTAGGAGTATGAGGTTGCACGCTGGACTACCAAAAACTTTCTGGGCTGATGCTGTTAGCACTGCAGCTTACCTGATAAACCAAGGGCCATCAGTTCCCATGGAGTTCAAACTTCCTAAGGAGATTTGGAGCAGTAAAGAGGTAAAGTTTTCACATTTAAAAGTTTTTAGTTGTGTTTCTTATGTTCATATTGATTCTGATGCTCGTAGTAAACTTGATGCAAAGTCTAAAATATGTTTTTTCATTGGCTATGGTGATGAGAAATTTGGCTATAGGTTTTAGGATGAACAAAACAGGAAAATCATCAGAAGACATTTAATGAACAGGTTATGTACAAGGACAGGTCAACTGTAGTGTCAGATATTACAGAGATAGATCAAAAGAAATCGGAGTTTGTAAACTTAGATGAATTGACTGAAAGTACTATCCAGAAAAGGGGTGAAGAATATAAGGAGAATGTAGATTCACAGGTAGATCAGAGTACACCTGTAGCTGAAGTCCGTAGATCTTCCAGGAACATTAGACCTCCACAGCGTTATTCACCCACTTTAAATTATCTCCTGTTGACTAATGGTAGTGAGCCAGAGTGTTATAATGAAACCTTGCAAGATGAAAATTCAAGCAAGTGGGAGTTAGCTATGAAAGATGAGATGGATTCCTTATTGGGGAATCAGACATGGGAACTGACTGAATTGCCAGTAAGAAAGAAGGCTTTGCACAACAAGTGAGTTTACAGAATAAAGAATGAGCATATGATGGTAGCAAACGTTACAAGGCTAGATTAGTTGTTAAAGGGTTCCAGCAGAAGGAAGGCATTGACTACACAGAGATATTTTCTCCAGTTGTGAAGATGTCAACAATTAGACTGGTGCTGGGAATTGTGGCTGCAGAAAATTTACATCTTGAGCAGTTAGATGTGAAGAAGGCATTCCTTTATGATGACTTGGAGGAAAATCTTTACATGATTCAGCCAAAAGGGTTCATTGTTCAGGGACAAGAGAATCTAGTCTGCAAACTGAGAAAGAGCTTGTATGGCCTAAAACAAGCTCCTAGACAGTGGTACAAGAAATTTGACAGTTTTATGCATAGAATTGGGTTCAAAAGATGTGAAACTAATCACTGTTACTATGTTAAGTTTTTTGACAATTCTTACATCATATTACTATTGTATGTGGATGATATGCTTATTGCAGGGTCTTGCATTGAGGAGATTAATAATCTGAAGAAGCAATTGTCTAAACAGTTTGCAATGAAGGATTTGGGAGCTGCAAAGCAAATCTTTGGTATGAGAATCATTAGAGACAAGACTAATGGTACATTGAAGCTTTCACAGTCAGAGTATGTGAAGAAACTTCTCAGCAGGTTCAACATGAATGAAGCTAAACCAGTGAGCACACCCTTGGGTAGTCATTTCAAATTAAGCAAAGAACAGTCACCGAAGACAGAAGAAGAAAGGGACCATATGAGCAAGGTGCTCTATGCCTCAGCTATTGGCAGCTTGATGTATGCTATGGTGTGTACAAGGCCAGACATTGCACATGCAGTGGGAGTTGTGAGTAGATTCATGAGTAGGCCTGGAAAGCAGCATTGGGAGGCAGTCAAGTGGATTCTGAGATATCTGAAGGGTTCATCAGATACATGTCTTTGCTTCACAGGTGCAAGTTTGAAACTGCAGGGTTATGTAGATGCTGATTTTGCTGGCGATCTTGATAGTAGAAAGAGTACTACTGGGTTTGTATTTACTCTGGGTGGTACAGCTATATCATGGGCTTCAAATCTACAAAAGATTGTTACTTTGTCTACTACAGAAGTTGAGTATGTTGCAGCAACTGAAGCTGGAAAGGAGATGATTTGGCTACATGGTTTCTTAGATGAATTGGGTAAGAAGCAGAAGATGGGCATTCTACACAGTGACAGTCAGAGTGCAATATTTCTTGCTAAAAATTCGACTTTTCATTCAAAGTCGAAGCATATACAAACAAAATACCACTTTATCCGTTACCTTGTTGAAGATAAACTGGTAATACTTGAGAAGATTTGTGGATCTAAGAACCTGGCAGACATGTTGACTAAGGGTGTCACTATTGAGAAGCTGAAGCTGTGTGCAGCTTCAGTTGGTCTTCTAGTTTGAGGACAGGAGGATGAGTTGCAGGGATGAGGGATTGCTTTTGGAGGATAGCGGTTGATGTTGGTGATTGAACTAGTCTCCAAGTGGGAGATTTGTTGGGCTTTGTGGAGCCTAGTTTATTTTTGGCCCGTTTTGTAGCCCACTGTAACCCTGTAAGCAGGATATAAAAGCCGCTTTTGTGATTAGGGTTTGTGATAACTGTTGTTGTGTTTTTTTTAGAGAGAAAAAAACACTGTAGCCGCACTTTGTATTTTTCCCTGATAATAGTGAAATCCCTGCAACTCCGTGGACGTAGGCAAATTGCCGAACCACGTAAATACTGTCTTGTGCGTGTGATTGTTTTCTTTGACGTGTGTTTTCTCTATTTTTTTTTGTTTCTCACAGGTTGGAATTTTGCTTGAATTCCCAACACTTCGCACTCGAGGATTTATGGCAAAAGTTTTTTGAGACTTTAGAGGCTTGAATTTGTAGAGTTTCACTAATTTGTAGTCTCATTATAACAAAATGTATCTTTAGTGAGTAAATTTTTTTTGTCACCCAAAGCTAACATTTAGTGACGAAATATAAATTTCATCACCAATTATAGAAAAACAAAAACTTTTGAAAATATTTAAATAAAATTATAATTTAATTTATAAATTTATTTATTTTGAAAATATTTTTTTTCAAATAAGTGTTGTTTAAGAATTCTGACTTTTGAGAGTTTGAGAGATTTTGATGTTAACATTTGGAAAATATTATTAATATAAGTTAATTGGCTTCCAATTCAAGTAATTTCTTTTTGTTGGGGTCATAAGGTTTTATTATAGATTTTTATTTTTATTTTTTTAAGATCTAAACTTTTACAAGAAGTTAAGTATACTTGTCACAGGGAAATTTATTTCAAACGAACATGTAGGAAAGGTAGGGTCCAATAGTTAAAAGATTTTTTTTTTTTTTTGAGAAGAAGTTAAAAGAAGTTATTGCTTCAAAAACACATCATAAAAAAGTTATCTTTGTATATTAAAAGGATTCAGAAACTTAGTTTTTGCCTTTTTCACTATCAAAAATACCCCTAATCTAATTAACTTATCATTATTTTTAAAACATATAAATTGAGGTTAAAACAATACATTGACAAATATTAAAAACAAAAAAACCTACTTAGTAAAGACTCTCCCCTAAATAAATTCATACTGCCTATGTACACAACCTACCCCACGTTGAACTATTATTCCTATTCCTAATTGAAATAGAATTTTTGTCAACAGCTACTATGCTCACAAACAAAACTCTTCTCAATTATTCCGTTTGTTACATCTATTCATATTCCTAATTGAAATACAATTTCTGTCAAGCGGCTACTTCTTTGTATAAAACTAGTGTGTATGGGGTTTAATTGAATAGAAGAGAGAAACACACCAAAAACTAGAATTTTTCTGAAAATACACAAGGAAGGTTCTTTGGGTGCTACATCCATAGACAATTGAAGTGCAAAAAAATTGTCTATAACCCTTGCTTTATTTCATTAAAAAGAGTATTTAAGTTTTCTTCAAGGTTTTTTTTTTTTTTTTTTGTTCTTTTTTTTGGGAGGGTTTGTTTACAGTTGCTAAATCCGCTAAATCCACTAGCCACTACCAATTTTCAAACTATTGGGTTAATTAAAAAATTAATAATTGTTGGTTTTCGGTTGTAATTAAGAACACATGCTATAATTAAGAAGTTTAAACTTATATATGATAGAATCAGTGCATCCTTTTTCCTTTTAATATTTTTATTTATTGTATTATTTTGCTGATTTTTTTTTGTTTCTATATCTGTATTTGAATTCTGTTGCTTGTGCAGTACTTCACTCAACAGAATTGTTAAATAAATATTTAGTGAGCACTTGTGACAACTTGAAATCATTTTTGTATTTCATTATGAATGACAACTCTTTAGGTTTATTTATGTTTTACGAGAGAGATCTTCTCTTGCTTATTTAAGTAATGTCTTTTTGTTGGGGTCATAAGGTTTTATTATAGTTTTTTTTTTTTTTTTTTTTTTTGAGCTACTGTGCTCACAACCAAACTCTTCTCAGGTGGTTGGGTTTGATCTTCTTCTTTATTTTTATTTTTATTTTTTAATTCTCACAATTGGTGGTGGGTTACAGATCTGGTCAATGGTGGAAAATTTTTTTTTTTTTTTTTCCTTCTGGGATTAAAGCGTAAAAGAGAGTGAGATGAAGAGGAAGAGAGAGATAGAGGCAAGGCTTTAAACGTAGAGAGAGAAAGATAGAATGAAATAAAGGAATGAATATTTTTATTGGGTTGTTTATATTATTTTAATGGGTTAGTTATATTATTTTAATGTGTTGGATCTTAAAATATAAAATGTGATGTAAAGTGTATAGTAAAATGATATATTAAAATAGATAAAATAGGTTTTTGTGCATTAAAATGACACTTGGCCTAACATGGTTAATGTTAGAGCTTTGACAAGACAAGGATAAGATGCCACTTGCATGCTAGATGGCATGCATATCTTGTTTACAATTTGATTTTGATATAAAGAAAAATTTTACCTTTTATTTAGAATCAAGAAAAATATACCCTTTTTTTTTAATCCAAGAAAAATTGTATCAAGAAAAATTGTATCTAATGCTAATTTTTTACTGAAATATATATACATATATATATCATTAAAGAAAAACAATATCAATTACTTTTTTTTTTCAATTTATACCTAATAGAATGCTAAGCAAGACTCACAAAATATGATTAAAAAAAAAAAGCAGTGTATAAGAAATAATTATTCAAAAAGGTATTTTAGAAAAATTAATCAAAAAAATGATGTTATTTCATCATGCTAAAGATTCCATTCGTGTAATGTCACAAAATAGATGAATGAGAATAGTTATTCCATTGCAATTTCTTGTAATCCTTGTACTACTGATTCTTATTACACTATATAACCATTATAGTGTACCAAAATTTCCCTAAATCTCTTAGTAAATCTATAATTTTTTTTTTCAAAAAGAAAACAATTAAATGAACGCTTTTTAATTTTGTATTTAGAGAGTAAGGGAGATAGAAATGCATAATTTTTATTTATTTATTTTCCATTAGAAGAAAAAATACTATAACTTTTATGGTTAAAAGTTTCAGACATGCTCTACTTATTTATCTATAAACAAAAGAAAGTTTTCTATTTAGTATTTTTATTATGATATTTCTTTTACATTATGTTACATATGTTAGGACATATAAAAGTGATTATATTATTTAATTTATTCGAAATTAATACATGTCTCTCTCTCTCACTCTCTCTCTCTCTTCACTGGTAGCAATATGTTTCTCTCTTTCTTCCTCTCCTTCTCAGTTTGAATCTCTCTCTCTCTAGTGAGATCAACGAACCATAGATCAACCCACAATCAAAGCCAGCCATAGTAAAATCAAAACTCATAGCAACATTAAAACTCATCCCAAAATCAAAACCCATAGCAAAATAACTCTGAGCATTCTTATGGAAGAAAAAAAAAATCTCAACTATTGCAACCACCACCCCCACAACACACCACCACCACCACCATCATCAACAACCACCAAAATCACATTTTCACCTTAGATTATACCATCCATGGGTGAACAAACCCAAATTAAGCCCCACTATACTCTAGCACCACCACAACCGTCAACATTACCATCGCAATCGTCGAAGCCACCACACCAACTCCATCCTTGAAAGATCCGACTCAAATTTCCCACAAACCCTTACTATCACCACCACTATAGAAGCACAAACCCCAAAACCAAAATCCACCAAATCGAAAACCACTTAGCCCCATGTAATCCAATCCATACCTCTAATCACAACAATGTATGTTTCTTGTAAAGTCACTCTCCACTATCTTTGAAATTCGAATTTGATTCTCTCCCTTAATTGGAGAGAGTGAGAGAGGAAAGGAAATTTGAGAGAAAGAGAGTGAGAGTGAAAGGTCCTAAGGAGAGAGAGAGAGAGAAAAAAAAATCAATAAAAACAAAAGCGAAAGCTTTTACAATGAATTTCTACTATTAAAGCATTCGCATCAACTCATGTGAAAAATCTTATCTATATTAGCATAAATACTTAGAGGGTGTTTAGATTGATAAAAACTGAGTTATATAACTCAGCTTTCATCACCCAAAACTCAAAAATTGTGGGACCAATTGAAACTCATGTTGTTTGGAAAAAAATTTGTGTTAAGGAGCAATGCACTGACTGGCGGTCAAAAATGCACATCCTTTCCCATAGAAACATCTACTTAGACAACTGAGCATAAAGAGTTGGGCTAACTATATAGAATTACACATTTAAACATTTAATTACAACAATGAATTAAGCAATAATAACAAATTAATAATATCACACATTATAATCTTCATAAGTCCAACCAAATAAGGGGTTTTTTTTTTCCCTTTTTTGTGACAAATTGAAGTAACTAGAGGAATTTCTTATTGATTATTTTCGAAGTGACACTCCCAAGTCCTAAACTATTGTGAAAGAAATTAATAAATTACCTCTAGGCGGCCATGGGAACTCATACTCAGCATGTCCAAGTGCGTCTTGCATAAATTCTGAATCGTTCGTACTCCCTTCCCATCCAGCATGCACATACGTAAACCGCATGTCGAAGTTGCATGCACACATCACATTTTAAGTGATGTCACTCCTTCTATCTTTGAAGCGGTGGTCCTACTGGCTAGCGTAGAAGCACAGATATGTGTCCTATCAATGGCCCCCCACACATTTCTGTTAACAAAATAGTAATGTTCATTATGTATAGGAATCAAAAAAATCAAATAATCACATTAGCTCTGAGCATAAAGCATTGTAGGGTGTATTAGGAACAGCCTATTGTACAAGAAATTTTCATAAATCATAATGAATAAAATGAAGAAGATATTGAATTCATATTTCTAATGAAAACATTGTCTTCTATATTTTTATCATTATACCAACATTCTATTGGGTAATGTGAACAAATTGACCAATTTAGACAATCATTGAATTAATAATAACATACCAATATAATCTCATTTGTTATTTTCACAAAGTAAATGAGGAAGCTTGGCTGCATCAGCGTCAGGCTGAATGATGAGGCATCCTAGTGAATGGATAGCCCGCAATACACATCGGAACCACCTTTGAATGGTCTCAAGAGAATGTTGAAAGCGGTTGGAAGTTAGCTGAAAGTCAGTATTATGTCCAACGATGTATAACAATGTCCCAACTAACTCCTCCACTGACACAATGCCAGTATCCTCCTCTAATAGGTGTAACCTCTTCAACTCATTACACAAGTGCTTGAAAATAAAAATGTCCATGCGAAACATGTCATAACAAACTTGGGGATTTCATTCTAGTACTTCTTTAACGTACGACTTACCACTCAAGATACTAGTGCACATAGGACGTTTCATGTAGTACTTTTGAACATACTCTATACAAAGTTGAACGTAGGCTATGGCAATCTCAAGTTCAACATCACTATCATCGTGATTGAACTGGAGTCGGCCATGACTGAATCACACCTATGGGCAGTCAACAGGTTCACATGAGCCACTATATATAAGTACATATATATTACTGTATGTATAGGTGTGTGTGTGTGTGTACTAAACAGGGAGTAAAGAACACAATAGTAAAACATATGTGACCAAACGGGAGTAAAGAAGACAACAACAAAACATATGTGATAAATATATAGCACTAGTCCAAAGCATTGGACAGTAAAAGAAGACAACAAACAAACATTTGTCCAAAGCATTAAAATAGTACACAGTTTGAACATGGAAATGAAATCAAAATAGGACTAATATGTTCAGCCACAAAAGCCCATTACACTGCTATCAAAATAAACCACACCATCAACCATCCCCACCATTACTGCAGTCCACTACCAACAAAATCAATCCAAGCTCTTCTTCTATCTACCGTCCTGGCAAAGAAAGCAGCTCTACTCTAGGGATTATGAAGTTTTGTTATGACCTTGCAATAGGTGAAATGATCCACATCTGTGTGCTCGTTGAGCAATGTTACTGCTTAGTTAATTGAGAACTGATCACACCCTACAAAAGACTCTCCTGATTGGGGCGTACTGTCGGTAAACCTATTAAGCCTCCAGTTCCTCATCTTAGTGAACCCCAAAATAGCCTCAGTCATGGTTTCAAGAGAGCCTCCTTTCTTCTTGTTTCCACTTGAATGAACTGGTTTAGTTGCACGCTTTTTAGGTCACCTCCTAGTTTGCCCTTCACCTGGTGTGGGCAGCTCTTCCACATCGTCCACACTATCGGCGTTGGCATTGACATGTATCCCCGATGATAGGAAGGCTACATCCAGCTCTCGCTCTTTAGAACTGTTTGGAGCTGGTTGGGCAGATGAAATTTGTAGGAAGCCCGTGGCAGTGTTGGCATTAAAAAGCTAGCCCAACAACTCATAGTGTTGCAACCCCTTTTTACGGAACTCTTTGCATCAATGGTTAGCCTATTAACAATCGTATATATAGAGTTAAACGGTTTATTTATATAAAAACCAATACAAATGACTTTGGTAATTAATTATGTTCAGCCCTTACCGCAGTTGCACTTGCCCATGACGCATCACTTCCTACAACCATTTTCGCAATGGGGTCCCATCCCATTCTCGTATGTCCAAGGAGCTTGGAGAAGACTCGATGTCGAACCTTCAATCTTTAATATTTTTGCATAAATTTTTCTTTGTTGTAATATTTATTTGCGCATAAGTTAAACTTGCGCACAATGGATGTTCAAAGTCCTGTCTTAAACTAGCCTTGGGGCATATTCCCTCTAAGTTCCTCCTCTACCAACATATCTATGAAATGCTTCTCTATTGGGGGAGGCCACAACTTTCCATCCTCAGCATCAATTGTGACATTTTCCATCTAAATGAATTTTGTTATGTTCACATATACTCCTCATTTGAAATTTTATGATACAAATAATCAAACATGAACTTCCTACTCACTAAACTACCAAGCAACAGGCATATAAGAGTGAATCGAAGTTAAACAATCATCATGTGCTTCAGAAAATTATAAGGACAAAAAGATGAAAACGCCATAACAGAGTTAAAGGCAGAGGTTGATCTTCAAGAGTTAAAGGCAACAACAACTGCCCAAGAAAATGAAAAACAAGTATAGCAAGTACATAAGGTATCACAACCATAGATTGATCTGTTATAATTGTTGTATAACAAGCAAACTAATCATAATCTTATTTTTCTCACAATACACTGAACAAATTGAAGTGGACATCATACACCAAAAAATAGCTTCATGAAAGAATATCCAAAGTATAGATTGCTGATTATTCAATAGGTTTACAATTACACATACAAAGCACAAGGATTTAAACATGAAAACACAAAGGCCACAAAATGAAGACAAATTATATCAGAACTAGGTACAAAATGATTATAACAGAACAAGCACAAAAATGACAACAAATTAAAATCACATATATAAGGAACTGAAGAGAACACAGTAAAATCACAGTTTCATTACATAGATGCAGACCTACCAGTAAAGGAACACGGTCAGGGGAGGAAGCACTCAAGGGTACTGATGTTCTGTATGGCACTATTGAGGTGGAGGAGGATGTAGTGTCTGATTCCATCTAAATGAAGGCGTGTGAGTAAAAATAAGCAACTAATGTGGGTTAATTTGATTTGAGATGAGGTAGGTTAGATGTGAAAGAAAGCTGCTTGGAAATTTGGGGAAATTTAAAAAATCTTTCCTGACCAAGCCCTAAGTGACTATGTGGCAGAAGCTCAGAGCAAAGTAGCTGTGGGTGGAGTGAAATCCGTACAAGATAAAGGTCTTAGATTGGGTCGGTGATAGTTAGGGATCTTTATAAGGGGCATTTGGGCGAAGAATCCTATTTTTGAGCAAGGATTTAAATGGGTTTGACTTCTTTTACTGATGCGTTGTAAGGGAGAGAGCTTCTATGAGAAGCCGCTAATGGGTAGGTGATTTATGGCGCTGGTGGGTTTGAGATGACAATTACACATATAGAGCACAAGGATATAAACATGACAACACAAAGGCCACAAAATGAAGACAAATTATATCAGAACTAGGTACAAAATGATTATAACAGAACAAGCACAAAAATGACAACAAATTAAAATCACATATATAAAGAACTGAAGAGAACACGGTAAAATCACAGTTTCATTACATAAATGCAAACCTACCAGTAAAGGAACACGGTCAAGGGAGGAAGCACTCATGGGTACTGATGTTCTGTATGGCACTATTGAGGTGGAGGAGGATGCAGTGTCTGATTCCATCTAAATGAAGGCGTGTGAGTAAAAATAAGCAACTAATGTGGGTTAATGTGATTTGAGATGAGGTAGGTTAGATGCGAAAGAAAGCTGCCTGAAAATTTGGGGAAATTTAAAAAATCTTTCCTGACCAAGCCCTAGGTGACTGTGTAGCAGAAGCTCAGAGCAAAGTAGTTGTGGGTGGAGTGAAATCCGTACAAGATAAGGGTCTTAGATTGGATCGATGATAGTTGGGGATCTTTATAAGGGGCAGTTGGGCGAAGAATCCTATTTTTGAGCAAGGATTTAAATGGGTTTGACTTCTTTTGCTGATGTGTTGTAAAGGAGAGAGCTTCTATGAGAAGCCGCTAATGGGTTGGTGATTTTATGGCGCTGATGGATTTGAGATGACTTCTGAGTTCTGATCCGTTGTGAAGGAGAGAGCTTCATTGAGTTTTGTGAGATGGGTCAATGAGGAGAGTTATGGCGCGGTCGATGTGAGTTATGGCGTTGGGTGAGTTATGTGAGATAGGTCGGTGAGAGTTGCTGATGGGTGAGAGTTAATGCTCCGCTGCTGATGGGTGAGAATTGCTGATGGGTGAGAGTTAATACTCTGCGGATTCGGCATGTTGAAGATAAGGGCAAAGACAGGTTTGATGAGAAGAAGAGAAAGAAAGAAGGTTTGTCACATCAGGTGGGACCTACAGGTTTGAAGGCATTTACAGTGCTGCCATTGGAAAGCGTTGTTTGTTGTTTAAAAATAGGTCCCAGGTGATTTCAAAAAGCATTGTTTAAAAACCATATTTTCAACAACATTGTTCTATCAACACTGAACACAGATACCCTACCAAACACGTTTTTTTTTTTTTTTTTTTGAACACTAGTGTTTAAAATCGGTGACCAAACTGGCTCTTGAGTTTGAGTCATAAAAACTAAAAACAGATTTGGGGTGTTTTCAAGTTTTGAGATTTGGGTTTCAATGGCATTCTTGTAATTTCTCAGCCTTGGTGGGGCCCGTGGCCATGTGTGCTCACATCAACTTAAGTGTGACCGTTGGGCACCATTACTTTACTCCTCTTTGTTTTATTTTTATTTTTCCTTTTCAGACAAACACAATAGCTTCTCTTTCTCTCCACTCTTACACGCCCACTTCTTCTCTTTACTCTTTCATTTTCTCTCACCTTCTCTCCTTCCTCCTCTCACTTTCCCTCTGAAAAAATTGGTGCATCCAAAGAAACCCACAAGCCCAGTTGGAAAGAAGGTGGGAAGCCGAAGATTAGAATTGACCAAGCCCAAAAACCTGTCACCTTCATTGTTGAATTTCTTGAACAATGTTGCTCTGTGAAGTAGGTTTTTTTTCCCTTGTTATAATTTCTTTTGCAAGACTTTGTGGAGTACCGAAATCTATGTCTATGCTAGTTTTGTACTTCGTGTGAGAACTCTAAATTTTATTTCCTGTTATGCTTTCTAAAGATTTTAAAATGTAATTTTTTTTTTTTTTGCTTATACATATTATTTGGAGCTATGTGGGTTTGAATATATACTTTTTTTTTCCTGGAAATAAGTTTTTTTTTTTTTTTTGGCATAAATACATTTTTAGTCCCTACATTTTGGTTTTTTTCCATTTTGGTCCATACATTTTAATTTTACCACTTTTAGTCCCTAAACCAATTAACGTGTGTTATTTTCGTCCTTTCCGTTGGTCAACCGACGGAAATATCTGAGGTGACTGCCGGAGGAATTAAAATATTATAAAAAATGCCACATCAGCATCTAATTTTTTTTTTTAAATAATTTATCAATTTTAACTAAATAAAAAAAAGAAAAAACAGAATTAAAAACAATAAAATACATAAATTTAGATCTAATTCATTTTGAACAAGAACACACAAGAACATGATCACAGATTTAAACATCAACACAAGAACATAAGAGCACAAACCCAGAACCAAACACAAACTCAAATTTAAAAACACAAAGAACACAATAACAAACTAAAAGTGCATTTACGCCAATATTTTATTGTTCTTCATGTTCTTCTCCAAGAACATGGTTGCCCAAAAAATTAAAAAAATTCAAGATTTTCTTGTATTTTCTTAGCAACCAAACAGACAAAAACACCTACAAAACCATGATCAAACTCAGCAATGCTAACACAATCAACTAACAAAATCCAAACCACAGTCAGATCAAAAACACAAAACCAAAAATACCAAAACCCAAACCACGGTCAGATTAAAGCACAAAACCAAAAATACCAAAACCCAAACCAGTCAGATCAAAACACAAAACCAAAAATACCAAAACACAAGCCAATCCTCATCAATTTCAGATCTGATTTCCTCTAAACGATCCTAGCCAAAGAGAGAGATGATGAGATTTCGGCCAAGGGTCTTTGGGCCTTCAACCATGGGTCTTTGGGTTTTGGCCATAAGTCTTTGGGTCTTCAACCATGAGATGGATTGGCCATGAGAGAAGAGAGAGAGCCCAGGTTTGAGATGAGAGAAGAGAGAGAAAGAGAATGAGATGATAGGCGTGGGTTTCGGCCATGGGTCTTTGGGTCTTCAACCATGAGGTTCGGCCATGGGTCTTCGGCTATGATATGAGATGGATCGGCCATGAGAGGAGAGAGAGCTCAAGTATGAGCCATGAGAGAAGATAGAGTTTGAGATGGAAGAGAAAGTTTGAGATGAGAGAATAGTGTGTGGCCGTGTAGTTTGAGTTTGAGATGAAAAAAAGAAAAAGTGTGTGGTTGGTTTGAGAATAGTGTTCAGGTATGTTAATTTTTTGGGTTTTAAAATTTTTCGGTTGGTGTTCTTGTTCAAGAAACTTTTAGATCTTAATTCATGTGAATTTTGGTTTTATTTAGTTAAAATTAATAAATTAAAATTTTAAATTTATATGCTAATGTGTCATAGGTGATGTGACATTTTTTATAATATTTTAATTCCTTGGCAGCCACCTCAGATATTTTCGTTGGTTGACCGACGGAAAGGATATAAATAACACGCGTTAATTGGTTTAGGAACTAAAAGTAGTAAAATTAAAAGGGACCAAAATGGAAAAAAGCTAAGATGTAGGGACTAAAAGTGCACTTACGTTTTTTTTTTTTTTGAACATATACATTTCTGTTGTAATATTGGTTGGGTTCTAAGAAAATTTAGACAGTACTTTGTAAGTGAAATGAAAAAAAATGAAAGAGAAGGAAGATAGAGAAGGGGCACGCGGGTAGCAACTATTTATTTTGACCCAGTACAATTAATGGGTCCCACCACTTTATGCAAAATTTTAAGTGATAGAGACCAAAATATGAAACCAAACAAGTTTTAATTTGAGTGAGGGAAAAAATAGAGTTAGAGGAATGAGTTGTGAGAATTGAGTTTGAGTTATGAGATTTGAGTTATGAGTTTTGAGTAATGGATGATGCTCAATCCAAATAGGCCCTTAGTTTTTCTATTTTACACATTCACTTTTCAAAATACCCCACATTAAATTATTTATTTTACACTGCATTTTATTAAAATATTATTTTTTACCAATATTTTATTATTCACTTAAATTTTACATATTTTTCTATTATGCACCCATTGATGTGAGTGTTTTTCACTAGTTTGTAATTTTTTTTTAAAGGTTTAGCACCCCGGATGTAACATGTTTTTGTTGTTGTTTGAGGTGCTATAATAACATTTTGGGAGTTTTATCACTCCCAATACTAAAATGTTCTTAAATCTCCACATAGCATTATGGCATGAGACCAGTAGGCACCAATGAAATTTGTCATTAGTGATCTCGCAAGATGTTATGAGTTACATAAACTTTCTAGCAGTAGGCCGGCCATCTCCGCAAGCTAGTTTTGTTAACGCCAAATAAGGCACAGAAGAATCCTGCATCAAACTGAAGTGACCCGTACAAGGCGTGACAACAACAGAGCAGCCCATAATCTGGCCTAGCTTACTCGGAAGGTAGTAAATGTTAAAAATTTGTCAGGGGAATGTCCCTCACCGTTGTTAAAGGGTTCATCTCTTTCTTCAAATCGTGGCCCAAATCTGAATAAATTAGAAGAAAATTGCATTTTTGGAGAGAGAGACCTGAGTCACAAAATCCATATTTATTTATTTATTTTGGGTAACTTCCACGCCCTTGCTTATCTTTGAAGTTGGGATTAGGGACCAGCCGAAGTGGCTTTATCTCTATTCAAGCCCACCCAAAATCCATAAGTGGCATTGAAATAATTTTAACAAACTTTAAAACTACGTAATAATAAGGATAGTGATTCCATTATGAATGTGACTAATAAGTATTTTTTTTTTTATGGTACTAGATAGTTAAGAATTTACCTTATAATAATTTAATTAGTATTGTCCAACTGCAACATATCGGAATGAAAATCCATGCTTCGTTATAAATAGAAATGAAAAGAAAGACACTAGAATATGGAAATATAGAAATATAGAAATATAGAATCATATAATAGTTTGTGGCCTCACTTCCTCGTCCCTTGAGTTAAGAGCATTTGTCCGTATGGGTTAGTAGTATTTTAATTGTTTATTCAACTTATTTAGCTTATGTATAATAATTTCATTAATTTGTTAAAAATATTTTTCTAAATACAACTGTATTTTTTTTTAATTTATTTTTTTAGCCTAATAAATTAATGAAAAAGCCCATTTTCTTAATAATTCATAATTCTTTTTAATTCCATTTTTATCAATTCTCACTCAAAATATAATTCTAGTTCCCTTCCTAAATCCTAATTTTTTAAAAGGGTTTAGGTTTACAAATAATATAAAAAATAAGAACAACTATGAGTAAATATCAACTCTTTAATACTTTTTTCGATCTGGATGAAGTCTGTTCCTCTAGATATTAGCAATCTAAAAAAAAAAAACTCTCTAATACCTAAACTCTCCAAATTTAGATTTTTTTTTTCTCCAGTACCTAAACTCACAAAAAAGAGTATTGAAATTTGAAATGGACTCATCTGCCATGAAACTCACAAAAACAAGTAAAGTTGGACATACTCTACTTAGGGGCAAGGGGACCCCGTAATTTTTTAAAAATAAATTTTTTTATGAGAAAAAAAAGAAGATACTACATAGTTATATACAAATTATTTAATTAGATTCAAAACAACACACTTGAGACTCCCATAATTCAGTTGGTTTTAAAAGAATTAATAAAATTTAAAAAACTGTCCATAAAAGATAACAGCTAAAACTTAAAACAAACTATACCCAAAATACTTGTTACATACAAAAGTAAGAAGCTTTAGAATTTAGAAAGGTTAATTACTCCTTCTCAATAAAAAAAAGAAAGGTTAATTACTTTTTTTTCCCTTTTTCTTTTATATTTATATTTTTAATGAATCCGAAGGTTTAAATTAGTTTGAAAATTGAAAGAACTATGCAATAAAATTAGTTTGGGTAATCTTATTCTTACCAACTCTATAACCGAACCATTAAAGAAAGAAGTGTGAGTCATCAAGAATCAAAATTCAAGACTCCATCTACTCACTTTCTCACTCGCTCCTCCAAAATCTCTCTCACTCACTCTCTCTCTCTCCAATTTTCTTACCAAACCAAAATGCAATGCTTTCCTAAATTTTGATTTCTCCAGATTTGGCTGAAACATCTTTTTATAACTTTCCTAAACCACAAAAAGCTTCATGGCTGTCCCTGTTGAGGAAGCCATTGCTGCCCTCTCCACATTCTCACTTGAGGTATAACATAACAATCATATATTTTCTACTTCTCTTAAATCTCTTCATTTCGATCTACTCTTAAGCAATCTTTAATGTTCAGTATAAACTGAGAAAAAAATTAAAAAAAAAAAATTGTATAATGTGGTTTCTTTTGTAATTGTGTAGGATGAGCAACCAGAGGTGCAAGGACCAGGGCTTTGGGTGTCAACTGAGAGAGGTGCAACTGAGAGTCCAATCGGTATGAATTCCTTAGAACAATTTTGGTGGTTTATGTTTCTTTATGGTAGAATGAGATTTTTCTTTTTTCTTTTTTTTTGAGAAACAAAAAATTTTAGGATGCTAAATTTTGAGAGTAGTTGATCCAAGTTCTTTTTTTTTTTTGGGGGAAGATGGGAATTTTTTGATTCACAATATTTGCAAATTTTTTGAGAATTTTTGAAGCAATAGTCTCTTTTTTTACATGAATGGTGGAACCTACTATGAATTGCTTTCAAAATAGTGAATAATAAGTTCAAATCTGTAGGGTGCGTCCAGTTTTGTTGTAATTGAGGGAAAACCTTGTTTAACTCCCAATTTGGGTTTTCGCGTGCCAATTGTGGTTCAACTTCATTTTCCTGGATCTGTGCTAATAGTCAATAAGGATTAAAGATTTGTACTTTGTGTCATTGGCTATGGTTCATTGCGATTTTTTATTTTTTATTTTAACATGATCATTTTACTTTTATGGGCCTTGGTATTTAGAAAGCTTCTATATTTGGAAAATGGGGGAACAGAATTTTGGTTTATATATATATATATATTAGTTTTTTTTTTTTTCTTTTTTTTGGGGGGTGGGAGGGTGGGGGGGGGATAGAAATTTGGTTTATATATTTGATGGTGTGTAATGGTAACAAATTCTCTGATAGCTTTTATATAAAAATTTTTACACAAGAAATTCTGGGAAAATCATCCTTGTTTACTATTGCGTGAAAAATGGAACAATTATAAGAAAGTTGTCAAATATGTAATGTAGGTATAATATGTCATAGATGGCCAACCCTCTAATTATTAATAATCATGGTGTGTAGGAAAATCATTGATATCAAAATTATTAAATAATTAAATATGTCATATGGTTTCCATTAAAAAAAAAAAAAATTGAAGGGTTAAATGCTGTAATATATAGACATTTTATCAAATCGTAAAAGAAAAGTACAAAATATATAGCTTAAGTCCCAAAAAAAATTTATATAAGCAAGTAAGGGAGAGAGAAAAGTGAGGTAAAGAGAAAATGAGGGAGAGATAAAGGGGGAAGGGGAAGGGGAGAAAAAAAAGGTTTAAATTAAAGGTATCTTACAGAGAAGAAAAAATTTGTCTCACCAATTTTAGCCATTTAATTTTTTTTTTTATAAGAATAACCTAATAATTAATAATCTTATAAAAAAAAAACCTAATAATTAATAGTCTATAGAATTTCTTTTTTTTCAAAAACTATTAATAATGAAGTAAAATAGAATTTTAATAATTACTTAAAATAGAATGAATAATTACATAAAATAGAATAAAATAATATTAATTATGTCCAATTTTAGCCATTAAATTTTTTTTATAAGAATAACCTAATAATTAATAGTCTTATAAAAAAAAAACCCTAATAATTAATAGTCTATAGAATTTTTTTTTAAAAACTATTAATAATGAAGTAAAATAGAATTTTAATAATTACTTAAAATAGAATGAATAATTACATAAAATAAAATAAAATAATATTAATTATCAAAATATTGCTATATAACCAAATATTAACGTGACATCACTGTACCTCTTTTTTAGCTAACACCTCCAAGCTCTATCTCTCTCCACATGCACAAGCACACATTTCTACTATGGCAGGATGCATGTCCACATTTCTTTTCCTACATTACATTGTAGTGGCTAGCATTAAGCCTCTTCCTATTAATGAAAACATGCTACTATCTTTTATGTATATAAAAAAAATTCTCTGAATCTCTTTCCTCACTATCCAGATTTTGTCCTTCTCTTGAATCTCTTCCCTCACGAGGGGTTTGTGGAGTCACTTTAAGTGTACCCCAAGAGACTAGTTAACAAAAAGGTGATGAAAAAAGAAAAAAAGAATGTATGTGACTATTATTATACAAATTGAAATTTGTTGTTTACTCTCCCCCTCTCCCGTGCTCCAAAGGAAAAGGAAGAAAATGGTGAAAGGTGGCAAAAAAAAAAAAAAAGTGCAAATTTTCACAGAATGTCAATGGCTGGATAGAAGTTCTCATCTGTTAATGTTGGTATTATTATTATTATTATTATTTATAGATGTTAAGTTGTCTTTGCCATCTATGGATATTGAGACTGTTTCATCAATTGACTAGCATTGGCATTTGGTTTGCTAATCTTCTTTGCTGAGGGTAGGGGTTCATATAAAAGGTCAGATACTGAACTTATTGGGTTTCAAGGTAGTGAGGGTACTTATTGATATTTTGGTATTAACAAGTTGAATCTGGGTTTTGACTTGTTACTTGGTTCCATCGATTGAAGAAGAATAGAAGACCACCCCCCCCCCTCCCTCATTTGATGAGTAAAATGCTACAAACATGAAACTGGACACTGCTTGAAGTAATATTGAAGTTATTTGTGTGTGCCTAAGGAAAAGCAATTTGGGCTTCAGAAGATTGGTGATCTGGAACTGAGTTATAATGAAGCTCCTTTCTTCTTGGTTACAAAAAATAGTTTTGTTTGGTTGGATTTGGAGTAGTGATGATATATAAGTTTATAACAGGTTTTGTTGTCATATTTGAAGGTCACTTGGGTTTTTTTATATGCACTTCAGAGGCAAATTTTGCATGCTGCTGGGTTTCTGTAGATAGTCATGGGTGGAATTGCCCAATGGTGAGAACTGAAAGTTTGTTAGAATAAAGGATAGATGTTCCTCTGGATTTGTCCATGACACGATAGTTAAGGGCAATTATTTGAGTTGCTGTTTGGGGGTGGGTTTTCTCTGAAGTCTAACAGTACAAAAAGGGCCCTCCTGGCAGGAACTTTTTTGGTTCCCCAGGGCCAAAACAAGATTTTATTCAGTGCAAAAATGCTTTCTGCTCAGGATAGGATTTTGAGTAGAGGTTCTTGTTTTTTGTGGAACATATGAGCAGTGCTATGCCTTTTATGATTTTGGAAGCAGAGGATTGGAGAAATTTTTTTGGACTTGGGAAGTAGTTCTGAAGGGCATGTCTGTGAGGCTTTTAGAATTCTCAGGGAGGAGTTGTGGTAGGGACAGAATACTATTGCTTGGAGGGTAGTGTTCCTGTGTGTGATGAGGAGCATTTGGTTGGAAAGGGATAAGTGCATGTTTGAATGCAAGGATAATTGTTCGGAGAGCTCAAAATGGGTTTTCTCCAGGAATTTTTTATTTTTTTATTTTAGAAAGATCCTCTTCACAGCTTGTTGTTCTTCTTTGAGCAATGTATGTGTCTAGGGACATAGCATGGTTAGAACACACACACACACACACATAGAGGCAGGTGCCCGCACAAACATGTGCTTGTGTGTTTCTGGGGGCATAGTATGGTTTGAACTGTAATTAAAAAATGCTTCCTTTTGTAGAGTACAGTGATGTTTCTGCATACCGCCTATCTTTATCAGAGGACACAAAAGCTCTCAATCAGCTGGTATGCACTTCTTGTTTTGTCAATTTGCTTTGTCTTTTGAAAGCATAGAAGTCATTGTCTAAGAATTTACCTTCTTTTCAGAAAATTGGGATGTTTAAATGTCAGATGTAAATGCAAATTGAAGTCTATAATTACAATTTGACTCATTCTTCTTTAGAATTTTTCTACTATTGTCATTTTATGGGATGGTGACTCTGTAAGATGTGCAGAATGTCCTTATCCAAGAGGGGAAGGATATGGCATCTGTGCTTTATACATATCGCAGTTGTGTCAAAGCGCTTCCTCAGGTCAGTTTTGGGTTTAGTTTGTAATAAATTTTTTTTTTCTGGACATCAAGTGTATGCATGGTCATTGTTGCTAATTAGCCTTATATGGAGAACTGTGCCTGCAATCATTTATCTAAAATTAGTCCTTTATGCATATATATATATATATATAAATGTGTGTGCGGCTTAACCTGACTAATATGTTGAGTATTCATAGCCGACCCCAAAAAATTTAGTTGTTGTTGTTGTGGTATGTATTTATGTATGTATATGAGTGCGTGCATGCATAGAGTTGCATATATTATTCATATCACAGTTTCTAAAATTGCATGGCTCGACATATATTGAGGTGAGGCACGCCAACACTGCCCCAATGCATGAAAATTTTACTGGGCCTCTTGTAAGGCGCACACAATCTTTTTGAGGTGTGCAATAAATAGCATGCCTTCTCTGCTTTTAAATCAGAACTGTATGCTGACTAGCGCCTATTAGTTACATAGATATTGGAAATTTGGTTGAATTTTTTTAATAACAAAGTTACATGGTTATTGATAAAAGATAATCACCTGGTCTTTACTTGAGAAGAGAGCCCTATGTATGTCAAAATTCTCAGTCATATCATTATTAGAAAAAAGAATAAAAAATTTTTTGGTAGTCACAAGTTTGAAGTAGGATTTGGACCCAATGCCTCTGGCTCTGTGACATTTTATTTTTTGGGGCTTAGTTTTATTCCATCCTTGCATAACAAATATACTGATTTTCAGCATTGTGTGTATATATATATAAATATATATATTCTATCATGGCTTTAAAAAAAAAAAAAAAAATTTCCATGCACAACAGTAAGACTAATATCAAGCCAATTATAAGACAATAATGCAGTTGTTATATGATCAACTTACATTGCCCTTCACACAAATATGGGTCATTATTTTTATCTATATTTTATTGCATTTATGTCATGCAGAATTAACTAAGTTAGGCAGTTACTTAGGTTTCTAAACATGATAAGCTGAGTCCTGCTTCTTTCTCTAAGAATGTTGATGAGTTCAAGGTGCCAATCTCAGGTTTTGCTGTTTGGACAGTGTGTAGAGGTATGGGTCTATAGGATCAGATATAAAAAGTTTCAATGCAGTCTGGCCTCATAAGATATTCATCAGACCCTAAGATGGTTTTTATTTGGTCTATTCTTATATGGGACTGCTGGAGTCTAACGAGTAAAATACATACTTTAATCTGATATTGAAGATGATCTCAAGCCTTGTGGACAGGCTATTGTGGCTTGATGAACTCAGAATAATAAATTATGTTTTAGGGAAGTGAGGGACAATCTATGTAACATGGGCATTCTAAAGTATGTGAGGTATTAGTATTGGACTTGACATGAAAAATGTATGGGTACTGGGAATGTGTAACATACAATTTGGTTGAATTTATACCCGGCAGGTCTGTGTCTGTCCAAAAAGGAAAGAACGTTCCCATCTGTTTGAACTTGGAAGTTCTTTTACATTTTCTCAAAAATCTGGTATTTCAAAATGAATGAATTTCCTAGTTTGTATATTTTCAATCACTTATATACTTTATCATGGCCCGAGGACTGCTGTATAGTTGGAATATGCATTGAATGTTAATTATCAGCTTAGACTTTTAGGATTGTTAGTAATTTATCATATTTGCAGTGCAGGTGGTATTGATTTTGTATCTGTCTTTACTCTATACCTTCTATTTATGTTAATAAATCCGTGTGTTGGATCCCACTCATTAAGACGCAGAGTGTTAAAATATAGATTAAAAATTATATTTATCCTCTTCCATCAGCATAGGCTTGTGGGATTATGATAATTTATAAATAAAAACGTATATTGGCAGCTTCCTGATTCTATGAAGCAAAGTCAAGCTGACTTGTATCTGGAAACGTATCAAGTTTTGGACTTGGAGATGAGTCGTTTGCGTGAAATTCAACGATGGCAAGCATCGGCTGCATCAAAAGTATGAGCTATTGTTTACTCTTTTGTTTTCTGTTTTTAAGCTTGAGTCAAACTTCCAGTTCCGATTATAGTTGTTTTGTGATGCAGTTAGCTGCTGATATGCAACGCTTTTCTAGGCCTGAGCGCCGCATAAATGGCCCAACAATCACTCATCTCTGGTCCGTTTTATTTATTTATAGATTTATTTTTGGGTTGGAACTGATACCTCATTTTTCTGTTTTTGATACTACCTCATTTCAAGTGATGATGGCTAGTAGCTATCCCCTTAAGACATCTTTCTCTATTTTAGGTCCATGTTGAAGTTACTTGATGTCTTGGTGCAACTTGATCATCTCAAAAACGCCAAAGCAAGCATACCTAATGATTTCTCTTGGTATAAGAGGTATGGAAATCATCTTTGGTCTATATTATTTTGCTATATCTTGGTTACATCCCCTAGGCTCCTTGAAGTGGGTTTACCTACTATTTCTTCTGTTTGTTCTTTTGATCATTAATGACCTATTTTTCTACATTTTTTTTATTGGTAGGAATAATTTTATTATAGAAAGACTACTTCATGTACAAATGACACAAAGAAGCCTAAAGAATTACAAGCAAAAAAATTGTATGCAAAACAGCAATGACTATAAAAATGATGAAATTGAATTACCATTCATAAAATCTTAAGTGCTAGAACACTCATATATGGAACTGGTGAAGGTTGCTAATAACTGAGACCTTGTAATTTTTTCATCTTTGAAAGTGCCTCGATTGTGTTCCCTTCATATAGTCCACATCAAACATGATGGAACAATGTTCCAGATATCTGATGAATGCTTATCCATCCAAATTCTCCATCCAAACAAAAGATTGATGATCTTTTTTGGTAAAACCCGCAGAATCCCAAAGGATCTACAAACTAAGCTCCACAAATTGAATGTAGCAGTGCAATGTACTAGGAGATGATCTACCTGTCTCCCCACACTACTCCGACACATGCAACACCAACCCACAATCATATATTTCCTATTGAGCAGGTTCTCACAAGCCAGTATCTTTTCCCATGCCATTGTGCAAAAAAGAATGAGACCCTTTGTGAGCCTTAACCCGCCAAATGCCTTTCTGGGGGAGTACAGCATTTGAACCTGAACCCCTTCGAGTAGCATAGAAAGAATGAACACTGAATTCACCACTCCTTTTCAGCCTCCACTGTATTTGCTCACCATTCTCTCTTATGGGGTTCATGAGAATCTGGAAGATGGAGAAACGAAGCCATCAAATCTAACTCCTAATCATTAAAGGTTTGAAAGAATCTTACATTCCAACTCCTCTTCTTTTCATTCCATCTCACAAACAAAACTTCCACTGAAGCATGTCTAAGTATGGAACTATCATACAAGGTAGGAAAAGCCACCCTCAAAGGTTGATCTCCATACCAATGGTCCTGCCAAAACCGCAGCTGACTGCCAGAGCCAACATCAAATTGAATGTACTGTAAAAATCTATCCCATCCCATCCTAATGCTAGTCCACAAACCACATCCATGTGTGTCTCAAATGGGTCTTGTACACCAACCACCCCACTCCTTTCCAAACTTCACAGCTGCTACACGCCTCCATAATCTTGTTTGCTCCACCCCAAATCGCTGCAGCCACTTCCCCAACAGAGCTTGATTGAAGGTAGTAAGCTCCCTTATCTAATCCTCCATTAGCTATAGGAGTACACACCTTATCCCATCCTACCAAATGATGTTTGAAATCATCTCCCCAACCACCCCACAAGAGGTTCCTTTAAAATCTCTCAATCCTATTGGCTACACTGGTGGGGATAGTGAACAAGGATAAATATGTATAAAATCTATCTCGATCGTTTCTATGTCATTATAGCAAATCTGTCTTGTCGCACAGATTATTCATCAATTTTGTACTAAAATTATAAAATCTTTTAGCCACCATATAATCAGGATCTGAGAGTAGTAGTTGACAGATTTTATAGGTCCTGCAGTGGATTTAAATCTGATTCTTAAGAGCGCAAGTCATATCTTTTAAAAGATTCCAAATGAAGAGACCAAAGATGGCCTATGATGCATGTCATCTGAAGGGAAAACACTTTTTCAACTGTGGTGCTAACATTGCCGGGCCCTCTTGTTCCTCCTGCTAGCCTATTGGGATAGCATGGGGGTGTTGGGAGCACCTCATCTCGTCATCTGATCATTGCTCATTCTTTGTTGGGCCAAAGTGTTTGGCCTTCTTGAGGCCCATTTCACATGGTAAAGAGAAGAGAGTACAAAAGAATAATAAACTGATCATACTGAAGAAAGATATCTGAATATGACTTTGGATAGAAAAGAAGTAAATGAAAAATGTGCAGAAAAACTTTCTTCCACGATGGAAATGGCAAGTCTCGGACAGGCTCATATTAATTGGGTATGCTCTTTTCATAGGGTCAGAAGATGTTCGCAGCAGAAATCTTAGGCAGGATAGACAATGAGAGAACACACTGGAATTTTCATTCTCAGATACAAGGAAGTAGGTTTCTATTTAGTAAAACAATGGTGCTGAAGAAATGATGGGATTTCTTTCTTCCTTGATTGGGGATGCATGCTGGTTGACAGGTGCTGAAACTCCCTTTCCTTTCATGGTCTGGGTGTGCTTTTGTATTTAAAAAATAAAAAATGAATAAGGATAGCAAGAGAAAGTCTATCATGGTTTCAAGACTCATTGGGTGTGGCTGTGTGTGATGTACCAATCAAAAGAAAAGAAAGAAAAGAAGAACAAGAGGAAGCCTAAAGTAGTCACACCTAGAGTTTCCTTAGCATAAAACTAAAGAAAGATTCCAGCCTCTGGCAAGCACTTCATAGTTGGCTTTGCTGGTTGAAAGTTGTGGACTCCTAGTAATATAGAATTAGGAATGCCAAGCAGCACACACACACATATAGAAAAGCCAATAGGATCTTGCAATTGTACTTTGAAGAATGAAACTGAACTTGAAGCTATTAAAGTCCAACTGTAGACATTATTCTCATTCTTGTTCCTATTAGCATTTTTGTATAGACATTCTGTTAACCTCCAGCTGAATTTTTAGAAAATATTTGGAACACCTAACGTATTCCTTATTATATTATTATTATTATTATTTTTATATATATTTATGCTTAGGATAATACTGAATTTGAATTTTTTTGTGCTTAGGAATACAAGATATAGCTTAAGTAAGATCGGCCTTAGTGTCAATGAAACATTATTGTAGTCCAGGCTTAGTCCTTGTAATAGAATTTGATGCCCCAATTATTCAGTTTAAAATTTCTAAATATACTTACAAGAAATTCTCCCCAAATTGCAAAGTTTGGATTTTTAGCAAGTACTCAAAAAGGCTGTTATACTACTTCTTTACAAGCCTGTGGAGTTAACAAGAACATGAAACAAAACTGGAAAATAAAAATTCATAAAATGACAAGATTGGGTCAATGAAACACCTTTTACTTCACTGTTAAGTGGCTGAATATTTGGTTAGTTGTGTTTACTTTATTCTGGGTAGCTTTGTTTATGCCGAAGACTGCAACGGTTGCTGGAACACAAGAGTTCCAAGATATGGAAAGTGCTACCATTATGTGTATTATGGACAATGAGAGGAGGAATTGAACTTTTGATGGGGTTGAACCCCCAAATCACGTTCTTAAGTAATTTAGTTGAAGGAAGGTATGACTGAATGACTACTTTGGGTAGTATCCTTGTATCCTCCTGTCTAGAATTTTTAGAGCTTTAGAATCTTAGATTGTAATTACTTAGGGCACATTTGTGTATTTGAAGTAGTTCATCTTTTGAATAAAATTATGTTACTTATCAGAAAGAAAACAAGATTTGCTATTAATTTATTAACCCCTTAGATAAAATTTCTCCACAATTATTAGCAGTTTATTTCTTAAAATTTTTTAACTGAATATTGACACAAGTCAGCATTCAATTTATTTCTGAATATTCAGGACATTCACACAAGTCAGCATTCAGTGGCAAGACACTGATTCAATGAGGGAGGAGTTAGATGATTTACAGGTGTGCAAGTGTGGTTCCCTTTGTTTCTTTACATGTAGATACAAGATGAATTTAATGTATGGCTGTTTTTGTTTGGGAACCTTTTTTTATTTATTTATTTATTTTTTTTTGTAACCGGGGGATTGGTTTCACATTCACAATTGATATTGTGCCATTCTGCTAGTGGATCGATTACAATTATCTTCTCACTATTTGTTGCAGATTTTCTTAAGCACAAGGTGGGCTATCTTATTGAATTTGCATGTTGAGATGTTCCGTGTGAACAAGTATCCTGTCTATGTTACTATTATTTTTGATATATTGACTACTGTGGAAAAATCTAAATGATACCTGTGAGTGATTACATTTTCCTTGTTTGATAGTTAAATTGATACATGTTTTACATGTGCTGGTAAACATTTTAGAACTTTGAATGTAAACTGCCTTATATTGTCCATAACACATATAAATGATGATGCCAATGAGTTGTAGGCTTCTAGTCCCTTCTAAGGGCAAGGTGGGAGGTGAGGTTTTGGGTTCAAGACACACTGGATGCAAGTGTAACTAAAAACTTTTTTTTTTTTGGTGTGTAAATGATGATAATTCATTTTATTACCTATAAAGTTCCTTAACCTGAGATAGCGTGGAAGACATTCTTCAAGTTCTCATAGTCTTTGCGGTTGAGTCATTGGAGTTGGATTTTGCACTTCTGTTTCCAGAGCGGCACATTCTTCTACGTGTTTTGCCTGTTCTTGTTGTTTTAGCAACATCATCAGAGAAAGACAGTGAGTCTTTGTACAAGAGGGTGAAAATCAACAGACTGATCAATATATTTAAGGTATTGCTATTATGTAAAATGATTTAAATGTCAATGAGTGAAGAAGCAACAAGAAGCATATATATTTCTTTACATTTGTTTTGGTAGAATTGAATAAGAAGCTTGCATTAATTTGTCTGTTTTCTTGGCAGAATGATCCAGTAATTCCTGCATTTCCAGATCTTCATCTTTCTCCTGCTGCAATCTTGAAAGAATTATCAATGTACTTTCAAAAGTTTTCTTCCCAAGCACGTCTTCTTACTCTTCCAGCACCTCATGAGCTTCCACCCCGTGAGGCACAAGAATATCCTTTTTTTCTTTTGACATATATATGCATTTATGTGTGTGTATGTGTGGTTAAATTCATCAATGGATGCTTATCTACTGCTTTTCTAATGAACTTTTTGCTGCAACTTCTTATATATGTAAGAAAATAATGTTGGTTCCTGTTGGTATTTTTTTCTCCTCCTACCCCCTCTCTTGTTAGTACTATTAATGCAAACATATGAAGCTGGTGTCCCAGTTTAGCCAGCTTGAAAAAATATTTTGGATGCAGCCCCCTTTCTTTCAACTTATAAGAAAGTACAATAGGATTATGAACATAATAATGACCAACAAAGTAAACAACATTGAGGACTGTTCCTCGCCTTTTGTGGTGCTTTGACAAGCTTGCTTATGTGTATAACTACAGGTCTCAGATTTTGGGGTGTGATAATTTTGTTTGCATTTACTTATTAAAAAAAAATTGTTTGCATTTGCTACTTCCTTAATTGCTGATAGAAAAGTAGGAATTATGGAACTAATATGTACCTTCTGGCCTGTTTGAGAGTAAATAGTTTGGGGTGGGGATTTATAAACCTATGGTTTTGTCCGACTCCTTACCCCCCTGACTATTAATATGTGGGGTTCAGATTAGTAGCCTCCTCATCAATCTTAATTCATTGTGTTGAAACTAATCTACTCATAACTTTGTTTAAATATTGTCCATGTTGCTTATTTATATGCTTTATTTATTTTTTTATTTTTTTGGGCATCACTTTTCAATTTTAAAATCATGCATGTACCTTATTTTGAAATTTCATTTAATTACTTACCGCTTAGGCTTTTGTGAAAATCAATAATTTATTATGGTATCAGGATAGAAGGTCATGAGTTTGAACCTTGGCTCCATTTAAAAATGTTCAAAATCCCACTTGTTGGGCCCCATTTATTAAGGGGGAGTCTAGGCCTATACATGAGGGGGAGTGTTAAAATTATGGTTAGGATGATGCAAGGAAATATATTATGGTACTTTACTGTTTGATTCTAAAACATATACGAACTTATGTACAAAATGCAATCAAATGGAACTTTGTCCTCCCAGAAGAGTGGGTGGTGGGTGAGGTCATGAGTTAAAAACCCACTAGGCGCATGTATAACTTAACAATAAAGAAAAATATGAATTTCTGCATGATACTTGTACTTCCATTGTATTTTTAGTGAAACCTTAACATAAATTACTTATCAGAGACATTATCTGATCATCAATCACATTGGAGCAATCCGTGCTGAACATGATGATTTCACAATTCGTTTTGCTTCATCAATGAATCAGGTGCTGACCCCTCCAAAGGAAATTCTTTACTTACAGATATGTTATATGTGTTATTTTTCTGTCCCAGCTGTATGTCTTTAAATTTCATAGCTTTTCTCTTTATTTTTGTTTGTACAGCTATTGTTGTTAAAGTCAACCGACAGTGCTGATATTGAGTGGAGCAAAGAAGTCAAGGGAAGCATGTATGATGTAATTGTTGAAGGTTTTCAACTTTTAAGCAGATGGACTGCACGCATTTGGGAACAATGTGCATGGAAATTTTCTCGTCCATGCAAGGATCCAGTTCCTTTGGAATCACACGAGACTTCGGCATCATTTTCTGACTATGAAAAGGTATTATGTCTTTTATGTTTTTTCCTTCTATTTTTCCGGTTGATCTGTAACAGAAATTTCTTTCAGCTTTCCACAATTTTTTCTGATCCTCAGCCTCACTGAAGTAACAAATCAGTATCTTAGCACAGATGGTTAAAATTTTGTCTATCATTTCATTTTTTGAATTGTTAGCTATTGCTTTCTTCTTATTTTCGTTTGAGGTTTCCTGGGTTTCTATAGCTTTTTAAAATTTTTTTTTTTTATGGTTTATTGTGTAAAGGGTTGTCACCATTACTCTTACTCTTATAATGGATATCATTCTGTATATAGGCCCTGCACATTGTGACCAAGACTTGTAGTTAAGCTCTGTGGCTGAACTTTTTATATCTGCTTGAGTGCTTAGTCAATTTTTATCACACCCAAGGAAAAACTTTTACTTGCTGGGAAGCTGTATTGCTGTTTCTTTTTCCTTCTCTCACAGCCTTCTAATTGTTACTTCAATTGAGATACTAATGTTTTTATATTCCCTTTTTCTAATAAAGCTTCCTTGTTCCAAAAAAACAAAATAAAATAAAAGGTATCAATGTTATTAGAATCAATGCAAGGTTGGGAGCTGGAGTCTATTTTCTTTTCTTGATATTCTCTACTCCACCAAAGTTGGGAGGGTAGAGGACATATTGTGTTGAAATCCTTTTAAAGACAATTATTCAACGTTTAAACTTTTCACAAAGTTTTAAACACTAATGGATGCCCTTCTTTCCTTTGGAAGGTCATAGTTCCAACAAGAGTGGGTTTTGCAATATGGACAATGACATTAGGCAAATTTCTAATATTGGACAATTTGAGGAAGTGTCATATAATCTTTGGGCATTGGTTTATGTGGGGGAAGTTCCCAGTGATCCTTGGGCTCGTTGGGCCTAACTCCCCAACTAATTTGTACGTTTGCTTGGGTATAGCCCACAATGGGAAATCCGAAAGCAGATTGGCATATGGTTGGTGGCTTTTGGTAGCGATATAATGTTTGCTTGCTCGAAATGTATATATCCAAGGAGGCTAGCTCACAGCCGAGAAGCCCCCTTTGATGACCGAGCTTGATCACCCTCCCCAAATACTAAGTTCTAACATCTCCCTTTTCTCTCATGTTTCTCTCCCCAGAATTTTTGTTCCCCTCCTCCATTTCTTTCCTTTGCCCTTCCTTTTATACTCTTGCATTAGTGGGCTCTCATGATGACAAAATTTTTGCCATGTACGTGGGTCCCCCACTTACAGTGTTTGGGTGGTTTCCTAAGTCTAAGTTACCATTCCTACGTGTCTAATCATGCATCAGTGATAGGGCTCACGGCCACGCCCTTGAAATGACTTTCTTGTAACTTGCGCTATATGCCGAACCTTGTGTTCAGCTGGTGGACTCCCCCAAGGCACTACTTTCCATCCTCAGCAGCAAGGGGCATTTGCCTAACCCCGGCCGATCAAGCCTGGGCTGATCTTAAATCTAGATATGCCCAGCTTGGGCTTGGAATGGGCCGATTCTCCTGCCCACCTACAGTTTATTCGTAAAAATGAGGCGAAACTACTAATCAATTTTAACACCAAGCAAAATACTCTGTTGATCAGTTTACATGGTATTAGAGCGTTATGTGAACTGTAAACCGGCTGACGCCAATAGTCAAACATTGCTGGCAACTAATATGCCACCCTCAACCACTGTTGACCCTACTTCATCATAGTTACCACAAACAATCTCGACAATACCTCCATCGTGACCATTGTAAGATCGTGACATCATCATGCTTGATTATTGTTGCTGTAACTTCAGCCTTCAACTAGTCTCTTGAATACGATATTCTTTGTTCCTCTACATCAATTTCTTTGTTTCTTTTGGACTGTGGTTGGTTAGAACGACATTGTTTCAAGACTATGTTTATTGTCATCCCAATCTTACTTCTTTGCAAGTAAGATACTGTAGTGACCCAGTACTGGTCTGCCACTGCAAAGGTTTTAGTTACTATGGATTAGTTAAGACTCAGGGTCACCAAGGACCCAGGATTCTTACCTTTGATTTTGTGTGTGTGTGTGTTGATTTTCGCTTGAATAATAAAACTTGGTATGATGATTGTTTAATTAGCTAGTGTCATTTTACTTGGGTCCCCTGAATTAATGAATTGGCTGCTTGGATTTTGGGTTTTTATTTGTTGATAAGTTGTTCTTGTAGTTGAGTTTTGTGTTTGGAGTTTTTAGTTATCAGTTGGTATGGAATCAAAGAAAGAATTGGATTCTAGTATACTTTTCACTCCTGAAATGTTTATAATGACCTCAATTAATTCAAGTGAAAACAATTATGCTCTATGTTCAAAGGAAGTGGAAGTGTTTTTCTGGGTAAGAAAGATTTTCAATACTTCTTGTCAGATCCTCCTGGTGATACCAATCCTAAATATGCTGATTGGAAAGTAGAGGGTACTCAATTTCGTTGCTTTCTGTGATATTGTATGAAACCTTGAATTAGTAGTACTCTAGTTTTTCTAGATACTGATAAACTCGTGTTGGAATAAATATGAGAGCTATACTCTGGTGTGAGCAATCTTTGTTGGACTTATCTACTTCACCAAAATTATTTCTCCATTTAGTTGACTGATAAACACTAGAAGACTATTATGCTCAGTTCAAAAATATCTGTGAGGAGCTTAATATCTGTCAGCCCATCTGTACAGATATTATTGCAATGCAACAATGATGAAAGTGTATGCATGTTGCCCGGTTCCTTTCTGGCCTTCCTCCATCATTGATGTCAAGTCCCAAATCTTGGATAGAAAGGAGCTTCCTTCTTCGAGTCAGGTTTTTAACTGTGTTTCCTGTTGTCTGAATCTAGCACGAATTTTGCTCCTCATTTTTCTGATTGATCTGCTTTTGTTACTTCCACTGGAGGCTGAGGTAATAGAGGCTGTGGAGGTCATATGGTAATAGAGGATGTGGGGGTGTTGATCAAACAGGAGGCCGAGGTAGATGCAGGGACCCCATGTACATGATCTTTTTGGTTGAGTTGATAGATCTTTTTAGTTTAGATGATGGTTATCTATCTCTTGTATATTCCATGTGTACTATGCCCTTTTTGCACTTTTCCAATAAAAAAATTAATTATAAAAAAATTGAGCACTATAGTGGTGGATAAATACATGTTGTCTATCTTAATATTATGTTTTGTTTGATAGTGGCATTTTATTACATTCCCTGTAGGTTGTACGTTATAATTATAGTGCAGAGGAAAGGAAAGCACTGGTTGAACTTGTTAGCTACATAAAGAGCGTAGGATCAATGATGCAGCGGTGCGATACTTTGGTAGCTGATGCATTATGGGAAACGATACATGCTGAGGTCCAAGATTTTGTCCAAAACACATTGGCAACTATGTGCGGACTACCTTTCGAAAGAAGAAGGATCTTTCAAGGTGGGAATTTATTATTATTATTTTTATTGTTGTTGTTGTTGTTGTTGTTAATGTTCCATTAAGAAGTTAAGTCTGTTAGCGTCATTATTGTTATGCAATTAAGATACAATAAATATTATCATATTTTTTTGATAAGTTATGAAAATTATTATCGTTATTAATATATAGGGGATAATATTAGATTACTTTTGGTCTGACTATATTTAAGATTTTGAGTTAACCATTGATAGCTCTAAAGATTTAAAAAAATATTATCAACACTCACTACAATTCATATATTTTTTTTATAAAATATTTCTAACATATAACTTAGTTTTATAACTTATTTTCCAGGAATTTGACCTGTAAATGAAAAACTGATATTTGCCGTGGAAGTTGTCTGAAAACTTGATGAGCATGATGGTAGGATAGTTATGTTGATTCCATATTTTGGCCTCCAAAAGTGACTTTTGGGTGGGGGGCCTGCTAATTTGAATGGAAAATGATTGTTGGTAACCGAATACTGACCCATATAGTGCCTCCTGGGCATGAGGATAAATTGCCTATCCTGTCAAGGGTGAAAAGCTCCTAGATTACTTGGTAACTGGTTTTTGGTTGATGGGTCAGTTGCTTGTAGGAGTCTAATTAGTAGTGAAGATTGTTGACCGTATGCTCTGCGATGTCAACTAATCTGAGTGAAGTTCTTTTACGTCAAAAAAAAAAAAAAAAAAAACTGAATTCATATATATGACGGAAAATCACAATTTTGAAAAGTTCCGATTGGCATTTTTTTTTCCTAAAATTTCCTTTGGTCCTTAATTCAATTTTTGGATATGTTCCAACAAATGGACCCCCATTAAATGTGGTTTTTATGGGGTTGGCACTAACAACTTGTCATTGTGATTCACAATAAAGTTTCCAAATTAAGAGTTATGTTTTGTTCCTTGAGCAGTTGGGGTACATGATTTATTGTTTGATACCTTCTAGCCACTTCAACGTGACCCGGAGGGATGATTCCTGTTTAACTTTTACCGAAAATTGATTAAAGATGGTAGGACTTGGGAATTGCGGAAAAAAGCTGTTTGCTCTAGAAGATCTCTGTTTCTATTTTTGTCCAAATTGCTGAAACTGGAAGAGAGGATGCATGATATAGGTGCCTGATTGAAGAGATGTGTCTCTGCCTGGACTCAACCTTTGAATGCCTAGATTAAGTGGTCCAAGAGATTATATTTCCACATCTTCTCTCACATGAAGTCATGGACAGAAGTAGAAAGAGAATGGAAATTTGTGAGAAATGGCACTCTCTGTTGCAGCAGCATCAAAGCATGTGAAATGCTATACAACCTCATGCATCTTATCAGAAGGAGAAAAACAACGCTATCATCTAACAACTATGCATAAAACAATCTGAAACTTTAGAATATCTAATCGAATGGAATCAGTTTAAACATGTTCAAGATCTGAAGTTAGTTGTTGTGAACACACAGATTAATCTTGAATACCAAACAACTGCATGTAGCACTAGCCAGCATATGCACTCACAATACCTGAAATTTAAGTGAATTGTTAATTCATTTAATGGGTATCCAGTACCCAATGTGTATGTGGAGGTGTGTGACTGCACATGGACGTTGGATCTCCTTGCATAAACAAACACACAAAATTGAAATGTTCATTGAAGTGATTAGCCAAACTAAAATTTTATCAATTTATGATGTTAGGATTAAAAGTATTAATAATTTTCAGCATGGTAAATCATGTGATTATTATGTTTGAACCGTTCTTTCATTGAAATCTTTATCATGATTTTTCCCCTATTCTGTTCTTTAGTCTTTTATTTATGTTGATATGAAGCTCTTGCTTGATTGAATTCAAAGTCTTGCTTGAGCCTTTGGTTATGATACCATTTGATTTGATTGACTCTTTTATCCATAATCTGATTAATCTATTCTTTGTGATGACATTGGCATTATTATTTTTAATTGGTAAGTAACACTTGCACTCAGTGTGTCTTGCACCCACGTCCTTAACTTCCATCTTATTATTATGGGAGAAGGAAGTGTCAGTTGAGCTATAGCTCATTGACCTTTGTGATGACGTAGTTTGGAAAATGTATGTGTGTAGCTAATTCTTGTCAAAACCTGCTGCCAGCTGCTTGAATCAAGTTTTCTGTCTAAATCTTGGTTATATGTTTCTTCTAATTGCTAACTCTCAGGATTCTATCCGATATGCGGACCCTTTCAGCTGACTGGATGGCAAATACTAGCAAGTCTGAATCTGAGTTACAATCTTTACAGCATGGGGGTGAGAAAGCAAAGCGAACTTCTTTTATCCAAGGCCAGTTGCACCAACGGCGGCTCAGGGTTTCCCCAGTTTTTAAACTTCTTTCCTGCATGTACTTTTAAGGCTGTGAACCATAAATCTAGCACAACTCATTCCATACGCCATATGAAAGGAAAAATGAGTAATTTTATTAAACAGAGAGGAAAGGATAAAATCATTCACAAGTTCATTTTTTTTTTGATAGGTAATCAGAGAATATTATAAAAGAGAAAAATAAAAGTACAAGTAGTTCATGATGATGAACAACAAGATAGAAGAACCAAACAGCAAAACAAAGATAAGGAAATCAGAATGCTAATTTAAGGAAAACATAAACTCTGAAAGAGACAAAGAATCAGTAAAGCCCCAACAACGAGCCCACTCAAAAAGACTACGCTGGCATAACCTTTAACTCATCCAACGTCTTCTCCATGTTCTCAAAGGAGCGACGATTTCGTTCCAACCAAACAGTCCACATTAAGCACCCTGGAATCAAATTCCAAATATTTGAATTGTGCTTCCCAAGCCATTGATGCCAGCAAAATAACAAACTTGCCGTCGATCTTGGCATAACCCAATGTATACCAAAAGCCTGAAGCATGAAGGACCATAAGGTATGTGTAATAGGGCAATGAATCAGAAGATGGTCTACCGACTCCCCATCACACAACACATACAACACCGATTTACCAAAGGACGATCCCTAAGCATGAGATTATCCAAAGTGAGAATCCGATTGTGCGCAGCTGTCCACAAGAAGAAGGCTACTTGCTTAGGATCTTTGGTTTCCACACACCCTTCCAAGGAAACAAAAGATTTGGATTGCCCTGAATTTCTTGGTAATAAGATCGGGTATCAAACTTACCATCTCCTTTGAGCGGCCAACGAAGCGTATCCCTCATATGAATCAATAATAAGAACACTAAAGGGGTTGGGAGTTTGGGGGAGATGAACCTTGAGAGACAGGTAGTACAGCTTGTGTTGGCAAAGCTTCTTGAAGGTGTGACTGACTTCCCATTTGTAGTCTTGCTTGTGGCATTTACACTTTTCCAAATAATTGTATCTTTATTTTTTAGAGGCTGTAAAATTCTCTTGCTTTGATATTCTTTATCTTAAAACAGATGAAAAGAAGTAAACAAAGTATTTGAAATTATCTTCCCTTCTTTAGTTCTATCAAATCTTCAGATTTCACTGAACATTCTCAACTTAAAATAATCAGGAAAAAAGAAGAAGAAGAAAGACTGATAAATATATCTGTTTGAGCAAATCTTCTTGCTTGCTAATTCAACCTGTTCACTCGCTCAACATTTTGATAATAAGTTGGAAGTATTGGTTTTCACCAGAAGAGTTCCTTATTAGATGGCAAGCTCTAACATCTCCCCTCCCCCCCCCCCCCCCCCCCAAAAAAAAAAAAAAAAGCGTATACTTTTTGGTAATTTTATGTCCTACGGTCTAAACCATCTTATTATCAAATGATTGGGATTTCATCTATACATTTTCAAATTTAGAACAAGCATATCTTAAGATCGTGATTTTCTCAATTAGTATATTTTGGCCAATATAAGTGACGTACAAAGATTTCCTTGCAGATGACCACCTAACTGGTATGGTGATATTTCTTCCTCAGATGTACTTCTCACAAAGAATTCTTTTTTGATGGACAGATGTACATAAATATACATATAATACTAAGAACTCTTTTTAGATGGACATATGTACATGAATATACATATAATTTGGATGAAGGTTGCAAGAATTGATAGATTCATTTTCTTTATGTAGATCCACTGCTTGCAGTTCTTGATATACGAGGTGGTCTCTGGTGGTAACCTTAGGAAGCCAGGGGGCCTCTTTGGGAATAGTGGGTCTGAGATACCTGGTAATGATTTGAAACAATTGGAAACCTTTTTTACAAGCTTAGCTTTTTCCTCCATATTTTGGACTACACAGGTATTCTTCTCAACTCTACTTCTTGCAATAGTTGTCCTCATGAGCTGTAACATAGGTAATTTTAACCTGTTGTCATGATCACAGCTACGGTCGCATCTTTGTCCGATCTTGGTTTCTTGTGGTTTAGAGAATTTATTTGGAGTCCTCTCGGGTTATTCAGGTACAACTTATACATCGTAATGGTTAGATTAATGTTTTTGGTTCAAACTAAGATATTTATATCTTTGTTAGTTTGACTTACTAAAAGTGATATTATGCTGGTCATTTCTAGATTATAGCATATGATGAACTCAAATCTTTTTTTGGAATGACTAAAAAGTCTAACCAGATAGTTTAAATGAACCTTCAGTTAAATATTTAACCTTCTTGATATATCAAACTGATATGTACTCATGAAGTCTGATTATCAATTATTATGTCAAAAACATAGAAGTACAAAGTTACCTTATAACGGAACATTTTTTCTGGGAAAATGTCCTTTGTTATTTTTGGGAAGGTCATAATTGAAAGCACTTGCCACTTTCCAAAGCATGGTCTCTTGAACATTCCACACTTTCACCAATAGCTCTCTTACTGCTGCCAACACAACTGTGTTGTATCTGGGAAGAAGTACTGTGGTTTTGACACACACACACACACACACACATATATATAACAAGTGGTACTTGCTAGCTGTGTGTTCCTTAGCTTTGATATGGTACTTAGACTTGCTAATTTGATATTTATATGATTTAATGAAGACTAACTAATTAATATCATATAGCACCTCAACTTTCTATACAACTCTCTCTCTCTCCCCCCTAGTTGGCAAGAAGTATTTTTATTCTATGGAATGGGGTTTGTTTCTACCTATATGATTGCATACCTTCTATTTAGCACACATGCTTTTTGTTTAGCCATCTTCCAATTCTTTAATGTCTCATAAACTTGTTTAGAATTTTCATTTTTATTTTCATGTTGTAATTGGACAATAGTAAATGTTGAGAACCAAGAAAAAAGCTAGCAACATCTACGCTATACCCCAAAGGGTTAGACACGATTTGGAGGAGATCAGAATGAGAGAAGATCAGGAAAGAGAGCACAGGTTAGATCCTTAGGAGAGGTCTGATTTGATGAGACAAGTCATGAGAGTGGGTCCCACTTGTTTGCATAAATTTACAAAAATTCCACCATAACTCATAATTTATCATTGGAAAACATCAAAATGTTCTCAATTTTCATCACTCAAACTCAGTTTTTTGAGTTTTGGGTGATGGGAATTGAGTTATGGGAACAAAACCAAACAAGCTAAATTGTAGTGGGGCCCATGGATTTTGAGAATTGGGTGATGGAAATTGAGTTTTGAGTGATGGTTTTGCCTAAACCAAACACCCTCTTAACTTTCTAAATGAGAGTTAGAGTGAGGACATGATTTGGAACTCAAAGCCACTTACTTTGATATTATGATAAACTAACACTTGTTCCAAATACTTAAGCTGTTAGGAAGGGGTGTATTTAATCATTTAACCATTATTCTAACAGATACCATTGTAATAACTCAAAAAAATGCTAGCCGCAGCTATTCCATACCCCAAAAGAACTAGTTGCAATTGGAGCTCCTCATAATCGTTTATATAACCTAAATTGGCATAGTACACACCCAATGTGGAACTTAGCACATACTAACATAATACACATTTATACAATCCAATCCAATACAATCTTGAAAATTTGGGTAATACAATAATTTTATTATATTTTTTCTTTTTTCCTTTTTTTCCCCCTTGGATGTAGCTTCTTTATTTTTTTATTTTTTTCCCCTTTCAGTCCACCCTAACTTGGATTTAAGGAAAGTTGTTTGTTTCTGATGTGCAGTTTCCCATTGAATGCTCTCTTCCCTGGATGCTGGTGGAGTATTTGCTTGAGTCGCAGAATGCTGGTCTTCTTGAGAGTGCTCTTATGCCATTTGACATCTATAATGATTCAGCTCAGCAAGCATTGGTTGTACTGAAGCAACGCTTCCTCTATGATGAAATTGAGGCTGAGGTATGTGAAGTCTGAACTGAATTAATTTTTTAAATTTGGAATGGAGTTCTAATTTCTTGTTTTATGATTGGACTTTTCAATTATTTGTGCACTTTGACATGTTGTTTGGGTTCTACATGCTTCTTATTAATTTCTTTCTCCTTTAAGTGGCTGGTTTTTCTACAAGGTCTATGGATCATATAGACTCTACAGTGAAAAAAAAAAAAAAAAATTAAAACCAAAACCAAAACCTCTTGGTACTCTGTCACAATCTGTAAAGATATCTGGGAAATAACTCCAGCCAACTACCCTTAATCTTAAACTTCCAAGAGGATTTTTCTCCAACCACGCAAGCCTTACTTTCTGGGAAAGCCTTTTCCAAATATAAATAATTTACATTAATACGAATCAAAGAATAGGTGGCCCTGAACATAAGCCAAAAAAAGAAAAGAAGAAAAAGAAAAGAAAGAGAGAGATTAAGTTGAATGTGGACATGCTTGCTCAAATAAACAAATGTCAACATAAGCTAGGACATGCCCAGGAATATGGAGTAATTAAATGGTAGCTGTATATTTACTATTATGTCCCTAAATTGAAGGGAAACTAACGTAGGAAAACTGATGCTGAAGTCTCAGCTATACTGATGAGACTTCTATATTTGTGCCTTTTTAATTTTCTGTCTTTTTATTTCCTCTAGTTAATTTTTGTCAGTTGAAACATTATACTATCAGGCTGGATTGTCAGTGTTGTCCTTCTGACTTTCATGGACCAGGTTATCAATTGCATTTAGAATTAAATTTTAGTCATGGATCCTATTGAAATATTATATAACCAGATTAACTGAAGCCACGTTAGTTTGGTATGGTTTTTTTATTGCATAAAAAACAAAAGGCACTAAAGCATCTCATAGAACTGTTCATAATGGTTACTGACACACAGGGACGGAACTAGGACTTCGAGTGAGGGGGGGCGAGATACACTCAAACCCAAATGCTTAAAAAATTTGTTATAGCCTAAACTTTCATATTGTACCTCTAGATTAACCCAAAGACAACCATGTTTTTTAATCCAAGCTACTTATAAAAGAATATATATGTGTGTATCCCAAGCATCTTTGGGGAACTTCATTAAACACTTAGCTGCAATTATCCTATGCTAATACTTTAAGATAAATTTCATAAATCATTTAGAACCCAGACAGAAACTCACAAAAAAAATCAAAATTTAATATAAATTTGAATATAGAAAGTGTACTTTTTGTGAAAGCATGGAAGTATTGAACAAAAATGGAGCATGAAATTCAAAACCAAGCTTTTTATTTTGTATTTTGCTTTACGTCCTTGCTGACACACACACACACCATATATATGGGTCCAGTTAATGTATTACTTTAGGCATACATTAATCATCCATTTTAGAAAACTTTTCAGGGAAATTGAAAAAGTTACCAACTTTTTTGATAGTTTTTTCAAATTCTCATAAAATGTTTCCTAAAATGGTTTACTAAATGTATGCCCTAAGGGCATATGTTAGT